>CM056579.1:32698811-33298811 GCA_029721435.1 Gymnothorax reevesii | reverse complement strand
TGGCGAAAACAGCCATTGACTTATAATGCCGCTCTCCATTTGAAAACTGTGGTTTTCGAAGTTCTTTTTAGAGATAGAAAGTAATTAATTTGGCCGTTCACTTTTTTTGACTGTAGTGCTAAAATGCATGCCCTGGCAGAATTTTCGGTCTGGAAACTGAAAATTTAAGGCAATGTGCTTCCCTCAAAATGTAAACTTCTCTTGTTTTATGTAGTCATGTATTATGGTGAATTGGCATGCTGATGAGATGTTTTCTGTGCTTTTCAACCAAACCAAATGCAATAAGAAACCTGTGAAAACACGGCATAAGAAAATAGTATGAAGGCAGATATAGAAAATTGAAATTTTTCCCGTTTTCAGAGTCTTTGTATTATAACACACATAAGCCAATACATAATTTACCATTGGAAAGAAAGTGCAAAATCATGCAGAATTGATTGAAAATGACTTTTTCCATTTTCTATTTATGACAAGCAACATATTTTACTGGTTTATACAGGACCCTGCAGTGCAGTGTTTTCTTGCATATTAAGGATAATGCTACTTCACCGATTCTACCTAATTTTAATCAGCTCATCAGCCACCCTAAATTGTTGTGCCGCCTGCTCTTCATGTAGCTCTGTAACTAGCCAGCTAGCCACTGTAGACGTCAAATTATGCTGGCTACCACAAATACTCAAATTATCCGGGCTTGCCACAGAGCTACATGAAAAATGGCCTGCTGAACGCCACAGTTGCAATCAGCTCATTTCTTAATGTGCCAAGTTATAAAATTATGGCTAGGAGTGTTCTTTAGATATTGAGTATGAAAGCATGTAGAGTCACTCACTCTCTCACGTCCATCATTGACAAATTAGTAATATAGTAATCATAAATGAACAGTCTTCATTTAAAACAGTGTAATAATGACTGTGAACCAAGTGCTTGTCGTGACATACTATTGATTTCCTTCCAGTGCAGTTTATGGCATGTTAGTGCCATGGTCCGTGTTGCTGATAAAAATATGGAGAAAAAGGCACTGCTTAAAAGGGGGCTTGTTATGAGAACCTCACTGTTTCAGTGCTTGTGCACATACATTTTGGTATCAGGAGTCCTACCAATCCACTAACTGACAAATAAAACATTTTTTGTTGGCTGCTTTTTTCATAAAATTCGGCATGGCATTCGGATACAGACTCCCCTTCCTGCGACACCTGCAGGCACCTGAGAATTATTCAACCCTCATCTGAATATCTTCTTCCACGGATTATTTTTATTACAACATCCCAGCTTCATTTGGCAAAAACCTATATGTGTATACCATCCACTTTTTGTCTGACAGCTTTATACAACTAACCTGGGTCAGTGCAACACAGGAATGGCAACAAAGTTTATAATAACGGGACTAAGCAGTACCTCGGAAGATACAAAGAAGCGGTGAACTGGATTTATGGCTGGCTTGGAAGGTGTTTCTGATTTCTCTAAATATTTAAAGTGAAAACCCAGTGTAAGTACAGCAGCTGACTACTAAATTGAATGTAAATTTTGAAACTTTTACTAGTTTCTACCAGAGGCAATGTAGGAGATTTGTCGATAGGAACACATAGAATTGTGGCTGTTTTTAACGAAATGTAGTCCGTTTTCAAAACCGTCACTGGCATTGATTTGTGTTTCTCAGTGTTTCAGAAATCCCTTTGACTTTTAAGGCTCAAAGGCTAGCATCACTGAAGGGTCTGAGCAGTAGCTGGCTAAAATTGGTGAGACATTGTGAATCATATGTGTCAGTGAGAGTCACTGAGGTCCCATATCACACATGCTCACAGAAGATGGTGCTTGATACTACCTATTTTAAACAGCAGGTTTATTATTTGGAAAAAAAAAAGTTGTTTTTTTACAGCTTGGCTACACTGAAAAAAATGTATTGTTGAATGAACATAATTTTTTTAAGGTAAGTGGTTGCACAAAATATTTTTATCTGAAGCTAGATATTTTTATTATGTTGACTATTTGAAAATACTTATATTTTTTAAGTGGAGTTAAATAACACACCTATTTCTATTAAAATATGCTTAATTAATATATGGAACATTTACTAGGGGTCAAAATCACTTTTTTCAGTGTACCAAGAATTTGAAATGAGTAAAAAGCAGTGTCTTTCCCCTGCACGAAACCAGCTGTACCTCTCCAGTGTAGATCTATTTATAAAAACGAAAATGCATAATTTATTTAAAGACAGAAATGTGGATTTCTTTCCCAAGGTTGCACACAGGCAGTAAAAGCTATCCCATGTAATTAGCTCTGAGCGCCAGTAGTCACCTGAGGGGAACTTGATAAGGAGACAGTTTTATTTTATTGATTAAATGCTCCAAAAGGCAAAAGTGCATAGTTCAGTGACTGGGCGATGAGTGAGGGGTTTAGATTTAAAATATACACGCACGCACACGCACGCGTGCGTACGCACTCAAGAAAATACTAGCATTAGAGTGAGGTCTGTGGCATTATATAGAATGCAGTTTTTGGGCAAAAATAACTACACTGCCAGAGATGTTTATGTGCATTAATGTACTAATAATGCCAGCTAGCTTGACTCCATCCATCCTGCAGGAAAACTAAAGGGCTTCTACTGCAAGAGAAAAGCTTAATTTAGTCCTGTGGCCAAGGAGGCCCCGTCTGAACCCACTGTTATTGCACTCCCTATTTTCACACAAGAAACTTTCGCCGGCATTTTTGGCTGGGAGAGAGTGAGAGAGAGAAAGAAAGAGTGAGATCAAGAGAGAGAGAGTGTGTGTGTTTACTGGAAGTGCATCAATTACCTGACAATTTAGATCATTTTTGATTTCTAAACACCAAGTTGTCTGATTAATCTCAAATTATTGGCAGATAAGGGAAATCAAATTTCGTATGTGCTCTGACAGAAGGCATATGTGAAACTATCCTCAAGTGGGCAATATTGGCTCTGTTCTGAGGACTATAAGTGACTGACATGGTTTGAAGCCACCTTTAGGTATTCATACTACTCCTGAGTAGTGACCATGCTACTCACGCAGGGTCTGCAGATCATCATGCTTACACACATGAAATCCGACTGGTGATTCCAAATGGGAGACAGGCAAGGAAAAAATACACTGTAGAAAAATGGATACAAATTGATTGAATAATTAGGCAATTGATTGATGAGCGTTCAAGTTGCAACTTCAAAATTACTGGCAAACTTTGCAGATGAATGTGTTGGGTGTTCTGAGTAAATTATAACCTGCCAACCACTAATTAGCTCTATCCGTCACTTCTAAGGTCGTTTATAAGTAATGTGTATATATAGAATAAAGGGCATGAAAGAGGTTCAATTAGTTACTTCGCAAAATACCTCCTAAATCATTCTCTCGCCTCCTGTCTGTCAATGTAAATGATGCAAAACAAAAGCTTACAGTTATTTCTTATGGATTGTGTCACATTAGTTCTCTGATCATTCATAGTGAACTCAGGTTATCATCATCCCATAAATAGAAGGAACTTTGTACATTTGACAATTCAGGAATTTGTTTGATAATAATAAACTATCTACCTGTTCTATCATTTTTCCTTTCTTTATGGGCATGGGGGTTAAGGGGGATGCTAAGGGGGACTTGAAAAAAAGGAATAATACTTTGTTAAATCCTGTGAGGTAATTTTTTTCTCTGCATTTGACCTATGGTAGTTACTTAGGACCAGTAGGCTGTGCTTGGGGAGCAACTCTAGTTCTTGAGCAGCAGCCATGGTCATGGGCAATAATGGGTGCGTTGATGTTTGTTAAAGTGGGAGAAACCAGAGTGCAAACGGCAATGTATGCCGTAATAACTTGCAATATTTCTTTCTAAATCTGTATTGCTAATGTGCTACCTACACTAAGGCAATAATAAATAAACCAGGGCAGGATAACGGGAAGCCTCAGCTGACCATACTCAGGGTTAGGGTTGCGTCTCTCCTTGGAGTCAAAACGGCTCTTTGTGTCCTCAAAAAAGTGGTGAGATTAACCTGTTTTGCCCCACTGGCAACAATTGTTGCCGAAGTGTATCACTGCCATTTTCTACTCACAAAAAAAAATCTCAAAGGTAGTAATGCAACTTTTTCCACTTATATGCAAGTAGACAACTTAGACAAAGGTTTTGGCTTATAAAACATAGTTTCCAAGTGCTTCCTGTCACATGACATCATCTACTTCCTGCTCCTTCTGGCTGAAGACATGGTGAATGCAAATTTTCAAAAATTTCTTATGATTTCCCCCCAAACATCATTTAATCATTCAAGTCTCTAGAGTAAACCTCCCCCAAGAAATTGTACCTGGGATAAATATTTTTTTGTTCATGGGCTTATTTCTGTGAGCAGCAACAAAAGTTGCCAGTGGGCTCATAGCTTGTCGCTAACTAAAGGAAAACACTGTCTGCAGGATTTCTCATAATTTACTTATTTCAAATTGTAGAATGATGTACAATGGCTCATTTTAGTCCTCTTAGAATACTCTAAATAAATTCACAGGTATTCAAGGCCGGTGTCTATAGGATTTTGATACTTTACCATGCATCATTTTATTGCTAGCTGCTAAGTGATCTTTCTCTGTTAGCTAACATTAGCTTGTCCCCCCCCCCCCCACCCCCCCACACACACACACACACACCAATCCCCGTTTTCCCTCTGGTATGCTACAGCGCTCTCCAGAATTATTGGCACCCCTGGTTAAGATGTGTTAAAAGCCTTAAAATAAATTCGATTTTTATTGCAGAAGCATACTCTCACGCTGAAAATTGTAGAAATGTAACCCTCAACTCAAGTAAATTTTAAGGGAAAAAAAAATCCCTGAGAAATTTTTTTTTTTTACAAAATCACCAGCTCAACAATTATTGGCACCCTAACAATTCCTTGGAAATAAATGTAATTGAAGTATTTCTGTCATTTCTACAGTAGTTTACAAAGTTGATCAGAGTATCTAGGAACATTTAATTAGTAACTCATCACTTCCTGTTTTCCTGGGGTATAAATATGACGTGACAAGGAGGCCATTTCTCTTATCCACTCTTCAACATGGGAAAGACAAAGGAACACACCATTCAAGTATGGCAGATGTGTGTCGACCTTCACAAGTCAGACAATGGCTACAATGGCTGTAGCCACTCGCCTACACCTGCCCATATCTACTGTCAGTGGAATCATTAAAAAGTTTAAAACAACTGGAACAATGGTAAACAAGCCTGGACGAGGACGCAAGGTCATTTTGCCACCACGCACAGTGAGGAGGATGGTAAGAGAAATAAAAAGTTCTCCAAAGCTCACTTTTAAAGAATTGCAACAAATGGTAGCATCTTGGGGTCACAAAGTCTCCAAAACAACCATGAGGCGCTATCTACATGCCAACAAGCTGTTTGGGAGGCATGGATGGAAAAAACCTTTTCTCACTAACAATCATAAACGCAAACGTCTGGAGTTTGCTAAGCGGTACTGGGACTTCAACTGGGACCGTGTGCTTTGGTAAGATGAGACCAAAATAGAGCTTTTTGGCAACAAACACTCTAAGTGGGTCTGGCAGAACACAAAAGATGAGTATGCAGAAAAGCACCTCATGCCCGCTGTGAAGTATGGGGGAGGATCGGTGATGCAGTGGGCCTGTTTCTCTTCCAGAGGCCCTGGGAACCTTGTTAGGGTGCATGGCATCATGGACGCTTTGAAATACCAGGACATTTTAAATCAAAATCTGGTGGCCTCTGCTCAAAAGCTGAAGATGGGTCGTCACTGGGTCTTTCAGCAAGATAATGACCCTAAACATGTGGCCAAATCTACACAGAAATGGTTCACCAGACACAGAATCAAGCTCCTCCCATGTCCATCTCAGTCCCCAGACCTCAACCCCATTGAAAACCTGTGGAGTGAGCTGAAGAGGAGAGGACCCAGGTCGCTGGATGATTTAGAGAGATTGTGCAAGAGGAATGGTCGAAGATCCCTCTTTCTGTATTCTCCCATCTTGTGAAACATTATAGGAGAAGATTAGGTGCTGTTTTGTTGGCAAAAGGGGGTTGTACAAAGTTTTAACATCAGGAGTGCTAATAATTGTGGCACACATTATTTGATGTAAAAGAATTATTTCTTAATATGGGATTTTTTTTCCCACTGAATAAATGCACTTGAATTAAAGGTTGGATTTTCCTCTTTTTTTCATTGTGGTCCTATATTATGTAGAAAAAAACTGAATTTATTAGAATCTAAAGAACACATCTCCACCAGCGGTGCCAATAATTATAGAGGTCACTGTAATTTTTGGGGAGTAGAATTGTCTTATTGACAATACTGACTTTGCCCTGTTGTCCAGGTGAGAGACAAGTGCTTTCAGTCCCCCCAAAATGTGGCAATTCCAGTGCACATCTCTAGGCTATTTGGATCAGACCGACCCAGTTTGGTGGTGTTGGCCAGCATTCTAGGGTTGTGACCAGGCCCCGATGCTGAAAGACGCAGCATCTCTTTTGCTAGCTCCAGGGCTGAACAAAGTTCCTGATTTTCATCCCAATTCCTTTCCATGGGGAAAAAAACCCGCATGTTTAGCGGTAAGAGGGGGGGTAGGATGCCTGGGATTGGGATGATGGAGACTTTACATTAACAGTATTTACCGAACGCTCATAGCCAGGAGATGACGAAAAGCGTGCAACACGAGAGCGTGTTAAAAACTATACATGCATTTATGAGGGGAACAGAGTATGAGGGGTCAATGTAATAAATGGTTGGAGGTGAGTGATGTTTTCGTTGCGTTTACTAAGTTGTCTTTATGGTACATTGCCTGTATAACTAGTTTTGATGAAACAATTTGTGTGGAGAAAGGAGACGAGGCAATGAAAGACCAGGATATGAGTCAATAGGGGAGAAATTAGAGTGAGAAAATTTGATGACATTTGTTGCGCAGTGTTAATAAGTAAAGCTTCGGAAAATTGAAAGGCAATTAAATAATTTCTGTGGGCGATGAAAAACTAGGGAACAGGGGAATGAGGAGCCGTGACACATTATATGAATTTGTTGCAAATCTTAAAGAAAAAAATGTACCAAAATAATGCAAGGATGAGGCGGCAAAAGGGAACAAGGGAAAAGGGACAAAGGGGAACGAGGGATGTGCAATTTCATTGTCAGAAATCACTGCATTTTCCTGGCAGATGTAGCATCTGCAAAAGGAAGTGCATTAGAAATAAATCCATGGCAGAAATACATTGGGATTTTAGCAAGTGGCAGGGTTGGGGTAGGGGTAGGGGTGGGGGTAAAGGATAGAGTTGTTGGAGAGAAAATTGCAAGATTTGTTCCTCTATGATTTGAAAGTCCAGCAATGAATACGTCAGAGGCTGAAGGAGTCGAAGTAACCATGTTTGATTTTTTAATACAGCGAAGGAAGAGGAGAGGAACAGATGAGGGGACAACAGGATGCATGTCGCTGGGGGTGTTAGTGTAGCCTGCAAAGACGGATGAAAGGGGGGAGGAAAGAGGCCTAAAAGATGGAAAACAGAGGATACGGACATAGGGAATATGACTGGTTTTGTTTACATGGCGTTTGCAATCTCGAGGAAGAAAATTGCGATTTGAGATTTGTGCCAGATTTTTCTTTATCACATAACTGTATACTTATCCCATAGTGCAACTCATGACATATTTTTGATATTACCCTAGCTACAGTACATATCACTTTGTGGAATTTTCATTTCATGGGAAAGCATTGCTCCATAATAAGTCGTGCTGTTAATATTTAGCCAAACCGTATGGATTGGTATGGCTTAGCACTGTAGCGCAATTCCACATGAGAGTTGCTAAAACAGCAATTTTTAAAAAGTATTTAATATTAGAAATATATAGGTTTTCATGTCGATGACTCATTACCAAATCAGACACAGAAAACCATTTTGAAATATCTTTGACGGTCTTCTCAAAATTTAGATTTTAATTTAGTCTTTTTTTAATCACCAGAACAAGGATCAAAGGTTATTTTTTCTGACTACTCCTAAAAGATTTTTACCTATTTCCTGGTATTTACTGCATTTCCATACATTGGTAGCCAAAGTATTTGAGACTGCGAGTCATTGCAGGAAATTGAAACACACAATTCCTGTGGCTCATTGTGAAATTTGTCATCTTTCAATGAGGTCAGCAATACAAACATCATTTATGATACCAATTGTCAATTGCTTTGTTGTTTTGAGTATAATAGGTTTAGTAGATTATCAAATGTAATTTTTTTACCGCTGTCTCTTTCTCATAAATGGCATCCTACAAAATATCTGTGAACATACTAGTCAATATGAATTTTCCATGGCCTGGTCAACATCCTTGGCCACCAACTTAAGCTTAAACCTTCGGCCTATCATTGCCAGATTTCTTAGAAATTCCTGTCAAACTAAAGGCAAAAATAATGGCATTTTTACTGTCACTATTCAGTTACCGACACTTTCACCTTCGTATAGCCTTCTACAAAATAGATTACCCCAAACTTTGAGTTATACAGCTCAGCAGACAAGCCAGTGGAACTGATTAAAGCACAGGCAAATAGCAACTGCATTAGAGTAATAGATGACAGGTAAAAATGACATGAAAATTACTCTTGATCGTAATTCTGTTACCGTGGAATTGCCCTGTCACAGGCTTGCTAAATACCTCTTTCAGATATTAATAGTAACTAGTAGATTTACTATTAGTTAATAGTAGATTAGTAAAGTTAATGTTACTTGGCTAGCATGCAGGCAGTACCTTTCCATAATGTTACGTTAGTTTGTTAGCGAGCGAGCAAACATTAGCTGGCTACTCAGTGGAGAGAAAACTGTGATTTGGCATTAGTTCCAGATTTTTCTCCACCACATAACTGAAGTACTTTTCCTATAGCCCAAGTCCTGACATGAAAGTGATCAATAAAAACCGTAGCTTGTTCAAACACAAAAGTGATAGCTTGACAGCAAGTTAGCTGTGTGAAGACGTTAGCTTAGTGCTAACATATATTGGGAAGTACTATTTAGGCGCTTACTGAAATAATATTTGTTTTTTATTAAATTGCACCTTTCAGATACGTGATATGCAGAATCTTATACTCAGTCGTGACCTGATACGTCTACTGATAATGTCTTGATGAATAAAACTATTTGAAGTGTGTATCGTGAAGATTGAACCCATATAGTTCTGGCCCTTAATTTCTCCTTATCTGATTCAACCATTTCTTTCTACGAAGATAATGTTTCGGAAAACAATGAAAAATAAGATCAGCATGTAATCTGGTATCCCCATTACACTTCAGACGCAACAGTGAAACGCTGATCTGGATATGGCCATTTTCTTTGCTTTGCCAGTCAAGCCTCGTTATGGCATTGGAATGCGCGGTATGCATAGAATTTAAGAGTGGTCAATTGTCAAAGTCAGCAATGAGCACCGGAGCACCAAATTTTACCAAAACATTACAAAAAAATCAACTGCTCAAATAATTGTGAATAATTATATATATATATATATATATATATATATATATATATATATATACATATATATATATAACATTTAAAGAGCCTACTTTTGTTGAGTTAATAGATTGATAATGGTCTTGGTTTGAGGATTAAAAGGATAATTAAATACATGTTATTTTCTGAGCTGAGCATTTTGATTGGTTCAATTAAAGGTACTGGTCTGTTGCAACATTTTGAGTTGTTTACATTGGAAGTCAGATGAAAAATTTAATTTCCTGCACAGGGAATGAATGAAATTGGCTTATTAAAATTACCTCTTTTGATCAGATATCCGGAAAATATAATGTGGCAAGAAACAATTTTTTTACCTTGAAAAAAAATCTTTAAACTGTGCCAGACACATTCTCCACTTTATTTTTCTTGGTAACGATGAATTACCCAGCTAAACAAATATCCACCAAACCTTAATGTGAAAAATGTATTCTGAAACGAGTGCATTATGCAGTGCTTTGGTTACGCTTCGGAAAACATAACTATACTTAGCATTCACCAGCAACAAAGCATTTTATTCCTGATAAAATTCATCCAGATGTCCCTGTAATGACTGATGACCAATTCACTTTGAGCTAATAAAAAAAGAACTTATAATGCTGATAGCCTGCCCAGATACTTATCAATTGCGTACATTTTCTATTTTGCCGGACCACTGTTTTCATTTTTCAGCTCCCTGCCTAGCTTATGTCATTCTCAGTTCAATCTTTTGTGGTTAATTGTTTGCATGTGTATTATTTTCAGATGCCAAAATAATATGAGAATCCAGAGCAATCTAATTTTGTATAATTACTGCCATTTCACGTGGAATTTACATTGTTATTCCTCTACCTTGCCACTCCACCCTTCCTCCACATTCTTTCCAGAGACAAGACAGGCAAATGCCAATCCTTTTGGTAAATACCCATTTCTTTACATGTCTGGATTATGCTTGGTAATGAAACTAATCCCCATTAGTTTCATAAAATACAAATGTATGAGACACATTCACATTACAGGTAAGATGGACAAGCTTCCAGTGACCTCACGTCATTCATGTTATGTCACACAATGGGATGATTGTATAACTGGTACGCTCTTTGTCGCTGACCTGTGGCCTGTGCTTTGATCAAGGCTCAGTCTGATCTGTCGCTGAGTTAAGGGATTGTTTTGCTCAGAATGCCAATACTAGAGCTGGTGAGAAACCCAGGCTAGTTCTTATTATTCAACTACTAGATCACCCTCAACAAGGACTTTTAAACTGATTCAATTGGTAACAGCAGGAGTGTTTACAAGTTATTATTTTTAATTTCTCAATGCCTAGAAGTCACATTTCTGACAGAAAAAGTGTTTATAGATATTGTATGTTTACCCAAAAAAGGCCATTGCTGTTTTTTTGTATCTACCCTACATCTCTAATTCACATATAACAATCTTTCATTAAGACAATGATTCATTGTATAGTTCAATCAGTGGTTCTCTTGGTGAATAGGAAAACACCACAGGCCCTTTTGGATTGACTGAACTGCCTTGATCTACAGTATTTGTTGACATTTTTTTTGCAAATTGTTTATTACTTATGACATATCTACATCTATTATGGTATTGATCCACATTTACAACCGAAGGAATGATGAATCTGATCTGGTCATATAATTCCATATTCTAAAGTTGGTAGAGGAATGTCGCATTTGCTCATGTAGCAGGTAGAATATCAGTGGGGCCCTTGTCAAGTGGCCTGTTTTTGCCTCCTACTCAGACTAGTTCTGCCCCATGCAGCTGAAAAAAAAGAAAAAAATCTGCCCACAACGACTGTTCAGTCATAACCTGAAAACGATTTATCATTGGTTGGGATGCTGGTGTCCTGACTTCTAGGCTTGGGTTAAAAAGTTGAGAGATAAATATAAAGTGACATGGCCGTGCAAATCTAAAACATTTTTTTTCTATGACTATTTCAGGCCACAGAGATGTCTATTGTGGGCTCTATTTGTGTAAATGAGAAGGTATTCTGTTAGTTCTGATAAGGAAAGTAGTACCTGTCTACCTGATAATCAGGTACTTTGTTCCCTCTTTAGTGTAGTTGAAGGAGAATGATAAGCCTTCATGGTTCACTTTAGCCCATGTCATGGTGCTCTGAAGAGGAGTGCGTAATATGAAAACTCTATGCTCTCAGTCAGAGAGCAGATGTTTATGACTAGGTTGTTTATTATCAGTATTGATAACACTTCCCTCAACAATATTTTGCATTTTTGTATTTTTTTTTTACTTAGCTTAATTCCTTGCCTATGCCTCTCTGTCTGAACAGATGTGGTTGGCATAATCTGTTCTGCAATATATTTTTTCTTAAATCCCCTTTTACCTTACTGCACAGTGTGCTGTGGGGACTCCAATCCTTCCAGTGATTCCTTCTTTTTTTAAATCTTACACACTGGTGCTCCTCCCTGTCATTTCCTCCACTCCCAATGTACCATCTTGGCTTTGGTTTCTTCAGTGTTTTAAGGGGTGGCGGTGTGGCTGGTGACACAGAGCGCTATTTACCCTAGTGAGGGCATTGATGGATTTCTCTTGGGAAAATGAAGACTTATTGGAAGATATATTTTTTCTCAGGAAAAGCACTACACACACCCTCATGGGATTAATTGTGGGATTAATTTCTTTGCCCATTTAATTTTTATCCCCCGGCATATAATGATACTCCTGCGGTTACAATTAAGACTCAAATGCGGTTCAGTTGTAACATCGGAGGAGTCCGCATTCAGTTACTCAAGACCGGTTTTATCAGTTGAAAAATTTAAAGTGGTTTATGATAGCAGACGTGTTGGTGCTTTGCCTGAAAATATTACATATGTAGGTAAAACGATCTCTTAGTAATAGAGTGAAAAGTGAAAAACATTACAATTGTGGCGGCTCTCCCCTAGTTTTAGGACCTAAAGTCCTACATTCTACATTAAAAAAATATGTTTCGTACAACACCATTTTAAAAAATCCTTGCAATTGAGCATATATGAGAGTGCAGCAGCTATGTTCCATAACATGGATTTTCTATGAAATCTCGAAAAATTAATGACGTCCCATATAATGCCTTATAATTACGCGTACCCACAAAGCTCGTAAAAATACTATAAAACTAAATAGATTAGTAGCAGATAATTTTTTCAGAAACCACATCAGTTTGAGACCAAAATAATATAATTTTCAGAGTAGTTTGAATATATGCGTCTGAAAAAATACATTCTAAAAATTCAAATTGACTTCTATGGGGGACACCATATTGCATTGCAGGCTCGGCAAAGTTGGTCCGTGATGTCACCTCAGTTTGCCAAAGTTTTTGTTCTCTCTGTGTTCCACAAAATTTTCCTGGATTATGACTATAATACATCAGAACAGATGTACCACAAAAAATCATATTAGTAAATAGCTCATGTACAGGAGGATCTCATGGCCTGAGTGACATCTTTTCTCAAGAGTTTTTATTTTTTTTTTTGGTTTGTTTTAGCGAGTTTGTTATACTGTACAACCTTATCAATTCATGCCAGAGATCACTGTAGTCTCCGATATTGACAACAGTGAAGCATCAGACAGCGAAAATAAAAGTGATCAGGACCACCAAGACTGGCTTCGAAATTCAAGCCGGTAAGTCTCTGCTCTGTGTGTGTGTTTTTTTTTTGTTGTTTTTTTTTAGCAGAAAAGTGCAATAGCAACAATCTGTTTTTGACTGATTTGACTGATCTGCGGTTTAGTGCAAGTTTACAAACTTCAGGGATCAGGGATGCTATGCGGCATTAATGTTTTAGTTTATATCAAAAGATAAAAAGATACATAAGTTATTAGGAGGAGAGAAGTTAATGAAAGTGCTAAACTGAAGCTTTAAATACAGTCTATGAGAAACACAAAGCAGATACTTCGTTGTTTGTCAGTACGGGACTTCAGGAAAAATAAGCTTATGGTACTGAACTTTGAGACTTAAAACTTTGACTAAGTGTCCCTAGCTATTTCCAAGCTTAAAAGAAAAAAAAATTCTGAAAAAATTGTGACTTTAGGCCAATATATGAATTGCATTTTTTTAGTAGCTAGGTACAGGCTAAAACCAGTATTTCATCTGTTTTGCATATGATTGTGAATACAATGATGTTCTGATGTTTAGAAATCAAACCTGATCCACAAGCTAACATGTTTGAATATTAGGCTAACTGACCAGTAAAATAATCAAGGCTTATTTTATCCAGCGCTAACAAGGGTAATATCATCATATCACCAATTTATCTGACTAGTTTAATTTTGCAAGTTTACCAATTAGGATATATAACTGCCGGAGTGGCTCTAAACGACTACTCCCTGTGACAAATAGCAATCTGTTTTATATAGCTACATCTCCATGATGCACCACACACCAATTTTCTCTTGTGAGTGACAACTTTATTATGCTAAGCATGCATAACATTATCTTTACCAAACCCATTTGCTACCTACGACTATCACCCTAGCTAGCTTATTAGCAGCTATTCAGTGATGCCTTGGACCTCAGAAACATAAACCAAATCCAAGACATCCATTGGGACTCAAGTATGTTCTACATGACAAAATATTACACCCAGTGTTTCTAAAATAAAAACAATGGATAATATTACTCTAATTCTTTTTTTTTAAATATTTTTCCTTGGCTGTTTACAATCAGAATGAAAGACCTGTGGCCATGACGAAATGTTCCGGAAGTCTCTTGCTGGACATACCAATATGAGAGCACGGTTACTTCAACATTATGACATCATCAGCAATTCAAAATTTCTGCATAGATCAGTGGTGCAGAGCCATTAATATGGCACTGGTGACATGTCTACAGGAGCACCACCTAGGAGTATCTACCGGCTAGGCACCATTGAACTGTGTATTATGGGATTTCTGTGCTAAGCACCTTGTGCAAGGTCTGACAGTATGTCTTCTATCTATCTAACCATTGGGCATCCCAGGATCTCTTGTTTATAAAGACTTTTATTAAAGACTTTTATGAAGACTTTGGTCACACTTTAGATGAAGTGTTGCTCATAAAGGCTTTATACAGCATGTATAATGCGTTTATAAATTAGACATAAAGTCCTCATAAATCATACATAAACAAATGTCATGCTTTGTTAAAGGAGAATTCTGGTGTGAAATTGACTTAGGGTGTATTGAAACATGATAACTTCATTGGTAGAATTGTGAGGGCCCTGACATTTAAAACAAGGCACTGGGAACTTTGAAAATGCACAGATAGTTTATTTAAAAAGACTGTTTTTGCAAACAGTACCTTGAGGTAGTTTCCAGTAGCCTCCATCTTGAAAGTCACGATAAGTCGATTGACAAGCACGAACGAATAGATTGCACTCTGTTCCCCCATCCTTTCTATTCGTTTGTGCTCATCAATCGACTTATCGTGACTTTCAAGATGGAGGCAACTGGAAACTACCTCAAGGCACTGTTTGCATAAACAGTCTTTTTTAATGAACTACCTGTGCATTTTCAAAGTTCTCAGTGCTTCGTTTTTAAATGTCAGGGCCCTCAGAATTCTACCAATGAAGTATGGAGCTACTTTTGAGTCTTGTTAATGATGAAAAAATAGCGATTTCTTTGCATGGAAACGCCATGCCCAGTTCACTACCATTGTAAGGTTGTTGGGAGCTTCGGCAAAAAAGCCATGTATTTCGAAATGTTGCGTGCGTACGGAGGTGGGGTATTCGACAAAAGTTCATACTTGTTATCATGTTTCAATACACCCCAAGTCAATTTCACACCAGAATTCTCCTTTAAGGACAAATAACTTATCCTTTTTCAGCTTGTGATGCCAGATATGATATAACTGACGATGTCACTTAGCTAGTGGCTAAATACTATGAAGGGTGACATTGTCAGCTAAGTGACATTGTCATTGTCACATCTGGCATCACATGCTGAATAAGGATGTGTTATTTCACCCTTAACAAAATATGACATTTGCTTAATTGTTATTTATAAAGACATTATGTCCCATTTATGAAGGCATTATACATGCTGTATAAAGCCTTTATGAACAATACTTCACCTAAAGTGTAACCAAGACTCTTTGGTTGCGTCATGAATCAATCCTCTCTTATATCAGTATGGAACTTGCTCATGGTAAATTACATATAGCACGGTGTCCCCTGGTGATGAGTGCTTTATAACATCATCCATCAATCATTGGTGACTTCTCTACTTGAGCAGGGGCTTATAAATGGCCGAGACCAACTGCATTAGGTGTACAGTTCTCCACAGCTGTAGTTATACTGGTGAACATTGCTGAACATGGAATCAGCAGATGACTTCATGTTTTAATACCTTACAGTGCTGATTTACCTTCAAAAATGGAAAACTGCAGTCACTAAGACACAAAGTCTCTTTCAGCATCTGTGGAATAAAAGTAATGTCTTTGGGCTAAACATAAAACAATATCGGCTGCTGCTGCTTGTCAGAATCTATTGATTGCTTTATGCTATTGAGGTGGTTGTCGAGAGATGCATGGAATGGGGAATTTTCTTTCAAAGAACTAAAAACTATCATGATATTCTGATGAATTTTTCTGTCTCAGCGGTGTGTGTGTGTAAGCATGCATATGCGTGACAGTGTGTGAGTGTGTGAGCGCGTGCACGTTTGTACATGTGTACATGTTGAGTTTCAGTGTGCATTCACGTGTGTATTAAGATGAACTCCACTCATTTGAGAGCGAAGTGAATTTTCATACATTATGTATTACAGCCATGATTCAGGAAACCTTCTCCAGCTGGATATTATATTACAGCATCATTGCCATTTGTCTGAGTCATAAATTGACTGAACTGCAGTCCAGTAATAATAAAAACTTAACTTGCAGATGCTGATTTTTTATTAATTTTTATGATATTCTATAGTATTTTTTTATGCTAACTTCTACATTTACTGTCACATTCAATACCTAATTCTTCAGGGGCCACATTTACATTTACCTGCAATAAGCCGGTCTACACAAAAATGGCCCATTTTCTTAAGCATGAATTATGCTTCCTGGCTTCTGCCATCCATTAGACTGCAATCAGTGCCTCCATCTCTCATTCGTTTATTAATAGTGTACTGCCTGGCCAAAAAAAAGTTGCACACTCTAGTATTTTGTAGGACCGCCTTTAGTTTTGATCATGGTGCACATTTGTCATGGCATTGTTCCAACAAACTTATGTAATGTTACATTTATTTCCATCCAGAGTCGCAGATGACGGGAGAATCAAACCACTCCACAAAGCCCTCTCCACCACATCCCAAAGACTTACAACTGGTGAAGGCCGGAACTCTGTGGAGGGCAATTCCTGTGTAAAAACGATTCCTCATACTCGCTGACCCACTCTTTCATAATTTGAACGTGATGAATCTCGCCATGGTCATCCTGGAAAATGCTTGCGTCATCAGTGATTTTAAATCCATTGATGGGATAATCTGGCCAAATCAGTATATTCTGGTGTCCTGCAAATTTGATTATATTGCTGCATTACATAGCAAAGCCAAGACCTGACCAGTTGAAACAAAAAGCGATCATAACACTTCCTCCTGTACAGTGGGAAAAATGCTTGATGGCTGTGTCGCCTCAATGGTGTTCTTCCTTACATTAACGCACTCATTGCTTTGGAATGGGTAAATCTGGACTTGTTGAATCATCGGACCTTCTTCCATTGCGCCACAGTCAATCTTTATGCCCATATATACATCCCAAGCAAACTGAAGTCCTATTTTCCACGATTAGCCTCACTAAAAAGTTGATTTCTTGTGGCCAGCTACTGTTGAGTCCCAGTCGTATAAGTTCTTGTCACATTACGCATGCGAAAATGCTCATAATTTTGCGCTCTGACTTTCACCAATTAAACTTCTGCTGTCGATTTTTTGGGAAGAAACTTCACAAAGCATTGAAGTGATCACTGATCACAATGATTCATAATCTTTTCTGACCGATTTTTTCCATAACTTTATTGTTCTCCTCTACCTTTCTAATAATATGCTGGGCAGTTCTTAACCCAATTCTAGTGATTTCACCGATCCCATTAGTTGTTTATATATTTTTTTTGCTCGATCCAGGCCAAGAGAAATGTCCTCTGACATGTTTGTTTAAGAAATAGGAAGCTACACACTGCATCGGTCAGGATTAAAATAATTTTTTCCTGCTCAAACAATTTTAAATACTACAATAATGTTGCAACCATAGGCTTTTAAGTATTTGCTTATTTAACCTCTTAAACCCGAATGCCCCCAGTTCCGGGGGAAGTCATTATGTATAATAAATACAGCATGTTTCATAGTCGCAACATCGTCATGCGGTATATCCACTTAACGGGAAGACACTCTGCAAAAAGGTCATGTTGACCTATTTTATCTCAACCGAACGCAATTCAAGCACCAAGCAAGTAAATAAGCATGCAGCAAAACATGGGATAAAATATATAATATCAGTGTTCAAATGCTAGCATTTTTACTAAATTTGTGCTAGTGTTATGTATGAGTGTTTCATGTAAATCACTGTATTTCATTTGTAAATGGAGATTTGTTGCATACTATTTGTGCTGTTGCACTGGTCAGCTATTTGTTTATTTTGTTCATCATTTATCACCCTCTGGTGGTGCGTGTGTAAAAAAAAAAGCATGATCTGATGCAATACCACTTGTTTGTGATGAAATAGACTAGTGCTTTCTGGCTTCTTCTTGCCTGGAGGGGGCCGGATCACCCAGAACTCCTTTAGATCGTTCCAGAATGTTCCTAGTCTGTATAAATGCTGTGATTTTGGTCAGTTAGGAGGGCTTTTGTTTTGGCATCAGAGTTACATAGTGGCAGTAGAGTGTTATTTTAAAATTACACTGTGGATTATTTGTAGAAATTTTTGGACTTAATCAGTGAAGAATAAATTTGTTTAAATTGTCATTGCTGGTTTTGATTTTCATGTCATAACAAATGGGAGGCTCCGCCGAGATAAACCATTCATTGGATCAACCATTGGCTTCACCAAAGATTAAAGCTGAACTATTATTTTAAATCTTGTGACTCTTTGAAAAAACTAGCAATCATGACTTTTGATGTTGAAAATTTTTTCCTCCAACCCAGGAATTAATTGTAGTGGCAAAGAAGAAGGACTTGCTGCAAATAGGCCTAATCCTTGGATTATCTGATGTGAAATCATCAATTAAGAAACAAGAAATATTCAACATTTTGGTGCAACTTTTCTTCAATGAAGACATCTTTGGGGAAGAAGCAGCAGAATTGATTCAAGATGTGGAAGTTCCTGCAACAGAGCTGCAAAGACTTGAGATGCAGCTACGCCAGAAACAACTAGAACTTGAAGAAAGAAGGTTGATAAACAACTAGAACTGGAAGAAAAAAGGATGGAGAAGGAAGAAAAAAGGTTGGAGAAAGGAAAAGAACTAGAAGAAAAAAGGATGCAGCATGAACTGGAAATGAGGAGAATAGAAGCAGGTACTGTGGCAAAATCTTTTGGACCTTCTGATCATTTTGATGTGGTTAAACACATCAGACTTTTTTCTCCCTTCCTAGAAAATGATGTAGACTAATACTTTACCCATTTTGAGAAAATTGCTGAAAATTTCAAATTGCTAAAAGAGTGTTGGACAATGATGTTACAAAGTGTTCTTATTGGTAAAGCTAGGATAATCTATAACCAGTTATCTGTCCAACAGTATTCTAATTATGACTTTGGCAAATCCGCCATTCTGAAGGGTTATGAATTGGTCCCAGAGGCTTACAGGCAAAAATGTAGGAATTCTCGCAAGGAAGCCAGTCAAACTCATATTGAATTTGACAGGTTGAAGGAACCGTTGATCAGTGTTGTAATTTTATGAAAGTTAAGAAAGATTTTGACAGAATGAGGCAACTTATTCTGGTTGAGGAATTCAAAAGGTGTATCCAGCCTGATAACGCGACTATCCTTGAGGAGAAACAAGCCAATACTTTGCATGATGTGTTATGCACATTATGTGTTATGTGTTATGACTCATAAATCTTCTTTTGTCCAAAAATCCACTTTTTCTAAATTTCAAATCAAGTCTCAGTCCTAGACCTCTTCTAATAACACTTCTAATGCTTCAAAGGCCACTTCTGAGACAAAACCTTCCAGTGAGAAGCAATCCTCTGATTTTTTTAACCTTCTGTGTCTTGCCAATACTGCAAAACGCAAGGTCACTTTATTTCTGAGAGTTATGCTCTCGAGAAAAAACAAGAAGAAACAAAGCCAACGTCTACCTTCTATGTATGATTCTGTTATGGAGGGTTTTGAGCCATTCATCACCGATGGTTTTGTCTCAATTTTGAATGATTTTGCCTCATCTGCTCCTGTTCAAATTCTTAGGGATACTGGGTCTTCCCAATCTCTTATTCTTGCAGGTATTCTGCCTTTCTCGGACAAATCGTCTACTCAGGCTAATGTCCTTATTCAAGGAGTAAAATGTGGTTGCACACATTCATAATGTTCATCTCAAATCAGACAAATCAGTATGTCTCTGACTTCCGCAATCGTCTCTCTAAGGCTTGTGACTTTGCTTAGTCTAATCTCAAAGAAGCTCAGGGCAAAATGAAAGCCAGATATGACCTTCATTCCCAAGATAGAAGTTTTAAAACTGGTGACAAAGTCCTTGCACTTTGGCCAGTTCCTGGAAACCCTCTAAGAGCTCGATATTTTGGCCCTTACACTGTCCTCAAAAAGGTCAGTGATCTAAATTACGTCATTTTAACCCCTGGAAGGAGGAAACAAAAACAAATGTCTCACATCAACATGCTGAAAGAATACATGACAGAAACACTCAGCAAAAGCCAGTGAACGTGGTAGATACAATTGAACTGGAAAATTCTGAAGAAGATTGTGACTGCCCCTTGGAAAATGAACCTGGTCCAGTCAAACTTGAAAATTCAGACATTCTTTAAAATATTGACAGCAAGTTGTCCCATCTGGAAACTTTTCAGTGACAACAGCTAAAGCAGCTTATATTTGAATATAGTCACATATTCCCTGTCGTTCCATCGAGGACTGATATGGTTTACTATGATGTCATCCTACAAGATAATGCCAAGACTGTAAAACAGCATCCTTACAGAATAAATCCAGAGCAGCAGAAATACCTTAAATAAGAAGTCAAACCAGTTGACGCAAATGTAAAAGTTATGTAAAACCCCACAAAACAATACCAAAACACAGACATTGCAGAGGGCTGAAGGATTCCCGTGATCTTTTCGGCTGGCGTTAATTCAAGCATTTTCCTGGCTGGTGTGAATCACAATAAGATGGATATTTTTCTCCGTCCAAAAACACAACGGTTACAATTAATCTGACTCCATAATAAATTTAGAATACCAAATTTAGTTATATCCTCATTAAATATCTGACTCCAAATTAGAATTTGAATTGATAGTTTGGGGACAGCATGCATGAATGAATCTCGAGGCAGCTACGCCATCAGACTTGTCAGTGAAAACCATTGTTACTCAGCAAATGCCCCCAGGGTAATAAACGCCGCCGCAGGATCTTAGTTCAGTGATAGTTCTAGAGGATGGAAGAAATTACCATGATAGTTACATCTAGGCATAAACAAAGTAGCACTGAGCATAAACATATCACGAACCCAGGTATATGTGCACCCAAGGGTCCCTTAAGAAGGTCAATCAGATTCCGGCTTCTCAGCCCAGGGGTACCCTTAAGATAGAATCTTCAGGACCTGTACAACATACACCCTTTAGGGGAAGACCGTAATTTGCAATCCAACTTAAAACCCATCACTACCTACAACATCAGCTAGCTAGTCTGGATTGGTAAGAAGTCGCCCCCAAAGTACCGGTTGTAGCATGGCTAGAAGGAATGTACAAGTGTCAAGAGTCACGGAGACCATGCAAGCTGAAAGCAATAACAATAATTTAATCACCAGGTAGGCACAAATGAAACAAATCAACGCTAAGCCAATTACAAGTTACACACAATTCAGAAAGAGAGAATAAATTCATACCTGGAAAAGGAGGCCCACCACGCGGAGCGAGGCCGCACCACGTGCCTGGGGAGAACTCAGATGCCATCCCTCCCCGCCTACCTAGATCCATTACTTACGCGCAGACCCAGGCACGTGGAGAGAGCTGGGATGAGACTCAAAGTAAAAGACTACTCACGCCCTTCCGCACGTGCCGAGATCGAAATACGATTCTCTTCCAATGGCTAGAATCTCTTGGTTTTAAACCAAAACCACACCTTTAATCGCTGAGATTAGCTCCGCAGCTATGCTCGCCTCCATTTCTTGCATATGCACTGGCTGCAACATCCAGACCACGCTTCGGCCGCCCTTACCCTAAGCGCGTTATCTCCGGTGCCAGCTTTCCAGCCATCTACTTCAGCGCAAGCCCCATTTGCCACAGTTTGATCGCCTCCATGTCTCGCTGCAGTAATTCATGCAAATGGAGCTCCGACCATGTATTGAGCGGTGTACATGTTCATACTTTTAGTAGTTCATTATTCCAGTGTTAAACTTCGCTGCCAGCCTAAACTGCATGACGTCATATCCCTGGATGAGGGCCGCCGCCTGATTTGAAATTCTGGTCAAGACTATCGACTCATTGGATTGGCATGTCGTTTTCTATAATGTGGTTTGTTCCTCCAATTCTCTTCAGTTTTTGCCTATGCTGCCCTTACGTCGGGTTTGGCGGTTATTTTCAAGGTCAGTGGTTCGCATGTAAATGGCATCTGTCTTTGCCTTGGATCTAATCCTCAGCACTGCACGAAATTTAACCATTGCCATAGCCTGTTGCATTTGGAGCATGTTCTGGCATCGCAAAGAATTGCAGTTCTGTGCCGCAGTAAGCATCATTGTCAAAAGTTAGGGCGGCACAGTGGTTGGCACAGCTGCCTCCCAGCAAGAAGTTTGTGGGTTTGAATCCATCCTGGGGCCTTTCCATGTGGAGTTGGCCTGGGTTTCCTCTGGGTCCTACAGTCCCCTCTCTAGGTTCAGCTTCTTCTTCTGCCTTATTTAGATTTCACTGGTTCTACATGAGAAAAGGGTCTCGCTCTCTCTGCTCTAAAACTGCATGATTGTGCTGGAGGATGTATTGCGTTTCTCTGCTTTTGCCAGTTGAACCGGTTTCAGTCAGTGCCGTCTGCGCATCTATTGAAATTATTTGTACATTTGTAATTGTAATATGTCTGTCCGCTCGCATAATTCAACAACCGCTGATCAGATCATCTTGTTTTTTTTTCAGGTAATGGGTGTCTACCGTTGCTAGGTCCTCCTCTGAGATGATCTGGATCCGGATCCAGATGGATTTGTGAACCGTTTTCTGAATTTTCGCCATATGTCTGTTTGTCATCTCGTATTACTCAAAAAAAAAAAAAAAGTTATCGGTTTAACTTGAAAGTTTGCTCATTGTCACCACTGCTAATTCCTTAAGGGGTGAGGGTCTACAATCTTTGATTGTCTTGTTTGTGATTGGCTGATGTTTGTCACTTTAAACTCCTCTATATAGTTGGGGTTCAGTTTGGTGCAAAATGTTCTGACTCATCTTTTCCAAGCCTATTTCTAATAGACCCAAGCAATACCTGGATCATTTGTTCAGAATAAGTGCCGCTCTTCAGCAGCTATGCAAGGTATATCTACGCTCTCTCTATCAACTAAGTCACTCGTCATCTTCAGCAAACACATCCTACGTGCTCCCTGAACCATCCGCAATTTTCAAAGTCTAAAGATCCCTGAAGCTTTTTCAGTCCATTGTAAGCTTGCAAATAACTGGTGGTCAGTGGTTGTTTTTATCTGTATTCCTGCGGTCACACGCTGGGCTCTGCACCCCTAGCCATTGCTGGCTATCATCATGCAAAAAAAAAAAAAAAAATTGAAGGGCTTTGCAGCCCCTTGCCATTGCTTGCTAATGTCTGGTTTGTATAATTCTTTAGACCTCTTGTCATGCTCATCAAGTTTTCCTCTCTCGGCAGCCCGTGCTTCTCGGTCATTATGATGTTCCTGCTTGGATAGTATTCCTTCCTTTCTTTGGGGGATTCATCAGGCTGCGTTTTCGGGGGGCTTCCGCCCCATATTTTTTGGGGGATTTTTCCAGCTGCTGCTCTGAGCCGTGCTCCTGCTCTACGAGTCTCCCGAAGAGTCCAAGCGCCAAAGACTTGTCTGATTTAAGCATGCTAATTCTGACTGCTGTCTTCCTGCTGTCCTGATCCTCTCATCCCTAATTTACCATCAATTTATTATTCAGCCAGCAGGGGATGGGCTTCCCCAGAATAGCCAGGTTCCTCCTGAGATTTCTTCTCAATGAGGAGTTTTTTCTCTCCACCGTTCGAGGCTTTTTCTCCCTACAGGGAGTTTTTTGCCTGCTATTCTGGGATTAGGGATTAGTCTGGGCTCTGCCCTTTTCGCTATGTCAAGAGCTATATAAATAAAATTGAATCGAATTAAATTCCACTTATGCTCAACGCATAATAAAATTTTTCTTGATTTCACTCGAGTCTCTCCTGATTGAATTTGAATCCAGTTACCGTCACGTTCATTTTCACGGCACATATTACTGTGCACAGAAAAGACATTATAGCACGCATGTGCGTGTGTTTGAGTGTGTGCATATGATTTGAGTGTGGTTTAATATGATTGATTGGGCTGGGGTAGTGTTGTAAATGTTCGGAACAAATTCTCAATGTTGTGCTCTATTTTGCTAACAAAAACAAACAAAGACATACCTGACCACCTCAACCAACGTCAGCGACTGCACTTCGCACTATGACCTAATGATTTTTTGAGCACGAAATGTCTTACGCTCAATCCTCCAGTGAACTCTTGAGTGGAGAGTCATAGCATCCCCTCATTCACCACCTCCTTACCAAGTGTTATTTAACACATTCCTTGGTGTTTTTTCAATGCTGTGTAGCCTCAATGTGAAAAGGAGACAAAGCACACAATGGCAGATTCTAGTTAGTGCTGGCTGGAGAACTTGTTCTCAACATCAACTCGCACTAGTGCCACTCTCTACAGTTCGGTGTATTCGGTTTTGCATACAGTGAATCAGCCTCACAACCGCTTAATGGTGGGGAGGGAGTCAGGAATCACTTTCTCTTTTGAAAAACATGAATTGGTTCCAGATACTCCCACATACATGCAATCACTCGGGCACTTACACGAACGCACAGAAATGCACACACGCACATACGCACACATGCACATATTCGTACTTCTATCCTTAAGAGGACTTCACGTTGGGTTCATTCATTCTTTGCATGTCTCCACAGCCTTTTCCTAATCTTGACAATAAGCAAAGCATGTGGAACTCAAACCTTTACCATAACCTTCACCTATCCCTAATTCTAACCGTGCCCCTAACCTTAACTAATAAGTCACTGTTTGCCTTTGTAGTTGTGAGGACAGGTGAAAATGTCCTCACTTCCCAAAAATGTTCCCTCCCCGTAGGAAAGTTTTCTGGTCCTCACTTTGTAGCAAGTGCAAGAACATACACACTCACACATACATGTCAAATGTCAAACTGTCAAATTGAATGTAATTATGAGGATCACAGTCATATCTGAGCACAGGAGAATGTCTCTTCGCTGTCTCCCCACTGCTGCATAAGGATTGAATGGTACCAAAAGCACTGAGGCTCTCTGGGGAACATGTGTCATTCTCATTCTTCATAAGGTTGTGGCACTGCAGTATGTTAGCTGGCCCACAAATTACATGAATGCTTTGAAGACGTTGAGTGTTAGCGGTTACGGTTGGGACGCTGTTTTTCTGAGAAATTTTAGTATTTATTTTTTTGACTTAATGCAGCAGAGGGCATGGGCAAAATTGAGCTGTCGTGAAACATCCAGATTTCATCTAATTTGCTTAACTTCAATGCCAATGTTTTTAATTGACTGTGATCCCTTGAGTGTTTAACTCTCAGCTACTGTATGTAAAAGCCTGTTGAGTATCTGGACCTCGTCAATTAATTTATGGATTATGCCACTCCTGCGGGGGGGGGGGGGGGGGGGGGATAGCAAGATAATGTAGAGCTCTAATTCATTAAAAATGGAACATTCTGGGAGGGTTTTAAATGGGTAAAGAACGTACTATGCAACACGCATGCTAGACTGTGACATGTAAAATGTATGGAGGACATTGTAGTTATGGGAAAAACCCCTCAGATATTGTTGACTTTTCCAAACTGGGAGAAACTGTTATGCTTTCACTATAAGAGCAAAGGCATTGTTTATACTATTCTCAATGTGTTTGCGGCTACAGCTACTTTCAAAATGATGAGAGATGTGTCACTATGATGTTTTATTTATTCACATGCAAACTTAGCATGCTGAATGAAATACATTAATCCTCTTTTAAAACAGTGTTTGCTTTTAAAAGCTTAATTTTTTAAGACTGTCCTTACCACATGGATTATAGACACAAAACTAGCAGTGAATTAAAAAGAAACCTCTGTATAATGGATTGATAACCAAAAAATGACTCGTAGTACCATTCATGTATAACAAGCAAACACAGTTAGCAGGATGTGCCAATCTTCTTCAATTTCTTATTCCTCTGACAAAACCATGAGCTATATTCCAGAATCATATTGTCTTTTCATGCTCATACTAGCAATTGCTGAGGTGAAGCCAGCAGTCAAGAGTGGGCACATAAGCAGCAGTAAACTGAATGGAGCCTGTCCTATCCTGGTGAGACAAAACCAGCGGTGCCTTTGCGAGCCATGGACTTGGATGGACAATCTCAAGGACACAGGTTGAAGTCTACTTTGACAGGAAGCACTTTCACAAACTGAGTTTCAGTGACGACCATGACTAATTGGCCTGTGGAACATCTTTTGTTTTTTTGGTCCTGTTGGCAGAATCTAATTGGATATACATTATACACACTGAGGAGGAAACTGAAGTCAGGAAGTCCCCAAAAGGAATAAGAACTGAAAATCATGGCTGTAGTACTGACTATTCAGAGTATCATCAGGGAAGATGCCCACTGTTTGGTGATGTCTTTGTGTCACAGATTTTAACCTATTTATGCCTAACGTCCTCACATGAGGACTGTAAGGAAAAAGTGTCCTGTTTGAATGACTATTAGAGTGGTATTTTGAAGTATAATAACATAAAGAAGTAAAAAAAGAAAATTCCAGCATAAATGGGTTAAGCAGACATTACATGCAGAGCAAATGCAACCAAATGTTCATAAATGACTATTCTGAGCAGTGTAAAACTGTCCAATTTTTTTGTTGCTCCCAATCCCTTGTTTTACCAGATAAAAAACTCCTCAGATTAAAAATGTATTTTCTAAGAGTGACCTGGACTAGACAGCAGCATCAAAACACAAAGTTGCAATATAATGCTATGTTCAAAAGGCACTGCCATTTCTAAAAGGCTGATTCCTTATGAATGCAATCAAATTAAAGCTAACCTTCAGCACCTTAACCTCAGTATAATTGTATCCTTTCAAACACAAAGTGCTAGTGTGCAGAACCAAAGTATAAGTGTGCAAAGGTCCAATTAGTAATGGAGCTCACTGTATGTGGCAGCACTGCACGTCTGTGGTTTACAAAAAAGTGGAATATTAACACATTTTAAGCACCTTGAACAGTTCTTTTAGCATAAATGCAGCCATTCAAAAAAGTAATGATATACGCCATGGCTGGTGATTTCCCTCATTCCAGAAATGCCTTGCAGAACACAGTCACGGCTGTTGTGTTATTTTGATATTCAGAGCCTAACTAATGGCCCTGCTGGGAATCGCCATGCCATGTGAACCAGCCTTCCTGTGCTTCACCTCCTTTCCAATGTACATACAGGATAAATCACTCACAGGTTCCGCTTTGATAACAAATCTATGACAGGAAGGCTCGGAGCCCAAGGCTGGCTAAGGACTTAGTTTTTGCCTCCTGGGCTTAGTTTCTGACCAGATAACGTCAAGGAATGTAGCATTTCTCTGGCCATTTAAATGGCATGTTCTGTAGGAGTTTGGCAGGGGATGGAGTAGGATTGAGACAAGGTCACCAGAGTCAAGCCAAAGTCGCAATCTCCATTGGCTTGTCAAACTGTGCGATGCAATTCCCTGCGTACATGCTTTTATCCCCATAGAGAGGTCCTGGTTCCTTTAGATCAGAGGTGGGCAGCGAGGGCCGTATCTGTCCCTGGTTTTCACACCAACGTCTGGTTTTTAATTAGTTGATTGTCTCAATTAGCCAAACCATTTATGAAATCTGACGTTTCATGCGCATTTCTTTAAATTATCATGAAACTACAAAGACTAGTCTTGTCTCCCTTCATAAAACATTTTCCTTTGATCAAATCATTGTGAAAATCTATATTTGTGCATGCAATCAATTAACTGAATTAGTAAAGGTAATTGATAGGAATAAAAACCTGCATACACACCGACCCTCCAGGACCGTGATTGCCCACCCCTGCTTTAGATACTGGAAAGCCTTTGTTCTTTACTTCACCTCTTCTTGCAGTCTTATATATTTATGTGATAATGGCCAACAAAGACGTGATCAACGTGATTGGTGAAATTAGTCTAATGACTCTGAAAATAATTAAAATAGATTAGATGACCAATTACGAATGCTGTCACTTAAACTTTGAGTCAGTGAATGAGTGTGCAAGTAATTACATAAATAAATAAATAGGTAACAGAATACAAAAAGAATTTAATAAATGATAAAATGACTGTGGCCAATCTCCAAACCCGTCTTAACATAACGGGAAATTGTTATGATCCAGACAAGGAACCAGATGCCAGGAGTCCACACTGTTTTCAATCATTTCAATTTATTTGTATAGCGCTTTTCACAGATAAACTGTCACAAAGACGCTTTACAGTCAGAGATGAGTCACTGAAAGGGCAGTGCCAGCCTATTCCCCACCACAGCAAATGAGGCAAAAAAAAAAAAACTCCCAGTTGGGAGAAAAATCCTCAAACAGTGATGAGAAAAAACTCCCCAGTGGGAAGAAGTCTCAGGAGGAACCCGACTATAGTTGGGAAGCCCATCCTCCGTGGACTAGCTAGTTAATAACAAGATGAAGCAAAATAGGATAATGACAATACAGTTCCATTAAAGTCCATCTAAACAGTGGCATCAGTTGCTTGAGGAAGTGGCATGCTGAGATTGGTGCAGAACTGGATCAGGACCGCATCAGGACAGCAGAACAGCAGCAGCCAGCGCTCATGATGAGGGGCAGGGCTCGGATGATCCAGGACTCAGGGTTGTGGAGGGAAAGATCCTCGGAAAGAGACAGAAAAAAGTGGGGTGAGGCACTAGATAAAACTACTGCGTATTTATAAAAATACAGTCCTGTGTCATGTGCCAAGTGAGAATTTAGGAGCTGACTGGTCAGGAAACAGTCAACACCCCTCCATCCACTACCTGCAGCACAGAGGCCCTACACTTACTCCAGGGTGGAATATCACTTTAGATGTTCTAAACACTAGTACCATATGGACCTCCCCAGTGACTAAGGCTGTAGCAAGCCCCACTGGCGCCGTTAATGCATGCTCAGTGCCACCGGTTCCACGTGGATTTACATAACACTGGCTTCCAATGTCGTGAACATATCACAAAACAAGGTTGTAGTCAGTCCCGCCAGAGCCAACACATAACTAATCATGAACTAATCACAGGCTAGACTAAAAAGATAAGTTTTCAGCCTACTCTTGAAGATAGAGAGTGTGTCTGAAGCCTGAATTTGTCTTGGGAGATTGTTCCATAAAATTTGTGCTTTGTAAGAGAATGCTCTGCCTCCAGTTGTAATTCTAGATATATTTGGAATTTTCAAGTAGTCAGCACCTTGTGAACGAAGTAATCTTGGTGGGGAGTAAGGAATGAGAAGACTGCAAAGATATTCCGGGGCCAAGTCATTTAAAGCTTTGTAAGTTAGTAATAGTATTTGTACTCAGTTCTGAATTTTACCGGCAGCCAATGAAGATTTTTGGGCACCGAGCTAATGTGATCATATTTCTTAGTCCTAGTCAGCACTCTAGCTGCAGCATTCTACACTAATTGAAGACGTTTCAGGGCCAATTTCATATCTTAAATCTTTGTTCAAGATCATTGCTCAGACAGACACACTCAAGCAGTTAAGCACAAACAAAGGATACACACACTGATGAAAAAATACAAGAAAAAACTTGAATAAATGCATGGACAAACATAAATTCAGGTTCTCATCCATTCATTTTCCTGGCATAGTTTGGGTCCACTCATCCAGATGCAGAAGGGTCACTTCAAATCAGTGCAGAAGTGTGTGTGTGTGTGTGTGTGTGTGTGTGTGTGTGTGTGTGTGTGTGTGTGCGTGCGTGCGTGCGTGTGTGTGTGTGTGTGTGTGTGTGTATTCGATCACCTTTATATCCCGCGATGAAGCGTTCCTACTATGATGGTAGCTGCCTCTTCCATGATGACAATAGCCCAAACCCCACAGGGCACAAGGGGTCACTGAATGGCTTGATGAGTGAGAATATGATCCTCAGCATATGCCAACACCTTGAGAGTCACCAGGTCTCAAACCAGTTGAACTCTTATGGGAGATATTGGAACGACGTGTTAAACAGCATTCTTTGTCACCATCATTAAAGGGGACCAATTATGCTGATCCTTCTTTTAATACATATTAATAATGTTATAATGTTGGTTGTCCATACTCAACCTCTGAAAAGTTCCTAAACATAAGATACAGGGGTTTTGCCGTAATCCAAGAATGTGATTTCGTGAACGTGATTTCCTCTCTGATCAGCTCCTCCCAAGATCTTCACGAGATCTGGGCAAAACCTGACGTCAAGTTATGCCGTCCAATTAGTACAGACCTAGCCAAAGCTAATCACGGCGCTGGACCTGCCCACACCGGAAACTACTCTAGCAGGTACTAACAGCAGATCATACTATGCCTTAGTAGCGTCGACACTTTTGGAAATACAAAAGAAGATCCGCAGATCATTTGAGGTACAGTTTTGTAAGTATCTCTGCCAAAGCTGCTTGTCCGTTTACTTTTGGACGCAAAGAAAAACACTTATTTCTCTTCCAAAAAGAGAATGCCACCAGAAATCAGTGGGTAGCTGTTTTGTTTGCTGGCAGCAAATAGCCATGGCCAAAGGGAATGTTAGCTGCTTGTGCTCAGCATTTCACCAAAGACAGCTTTATAAACTAGAACGGGCACTCGGTAGAGCGCATACCTTCGCCGACGCCACTGAATCCCTCACCACATAACTCTGAGGACCAATTTTTATTTTTTTAAATGATCGATGAATGACAAGAGTACGATATATTTTTTTTTACATCAATACGCCTTTAAGTTCTAAAGGTAATGACCCCCCCTGACCTTTGACCCCCAACCGCTAAGAAGGGTATTGACCCCATTGTACTGTGTTTCACATCACAGGATCGGGTATATAATTCTGCACATTTTGGCGTTGGTTTCATGCCGATCGGATAAAAATTGACCGAGATATGGCCGAAAGTCGGTTTTGACCTTTTCGTGGCCTTGACCTTGACCTTTGACCCGATCACTCCCAAAATCTAATCGATTGATCCTCAGGTCATGCCAAATCAACCCACCAAATTTTATGAAATTCTGTTAGGTACTTTTTGAGTTATTCGATACACATACAGACAGACACACAAACAAATAAATACACGGGGATCAAAACATTACCTTCGTCAGCGAAGTCACAGGCGAAGGTAATAAAGGATAATTCGACACAGGATAAGCCTTTCAGCTGCTTCTCATACCTGAAGCAGCTGCATTGATCAAGCGCTCGGAGCCACCAGCTGTAAGTAACCATATAACAGCAAATAACGTAAGTGAAGCTAAAGTGTTACGGGTGGCAAGCTGGACCGCTATTGATAGATAGCACAAACAACTGGTCTCAAACGCAGACTTTGTATGACATATGAAGGTAAAGCCTGTATCGGTCACGACTGTCTGTGACTTACAGACACAGAAGCTGTAAGTTTCTTTTGCTGTATAAGCCAACCTGACGTGATAGCCACTTGATTGTGGCTGTAGCACAGCAGCTAACGTAGCCAAGTTACTGTTGCTAATGTTTGTGTCCTAAATATGCAAGAGTGATATCAGAGGAAATTCCACAGAAGGTGTGTGAACATAAACCTCATTTGAAGCTAACTTTCAATACTTATTTGTAATTTGGATGCAGCAACAGAACTTGCTCTCTGTGGTTATGACTGCTCGGTTACCAGCTACTACTTGGTTAGTTCGCGTGCCGTGCTAATTAAAAATGCTCCCGGTTAACTTATATGCCGTGATTCTGATTGGAATGCTTGCATTACTTCAGTACGCATCAATGTGGCAATTTGTGGCAGCCCGATTGTATCCACTACAGTTAGTGATCGCTTCACTTATCCATGACCAGGATCAGCCGGATACTTCACAAATGTCTGTGCAAGCTCTCTGGTGCTACCGTGAAAACAATACAAAATGCAGAGGCTCTACAGGTAGAACAAATTATTTCTCTGCACTACCTTGACATAATTTCATCCCCCATTAGAAATTATTGTGGCTAATAAAAAGCTGAAAAGGGCGGAGATTAAATAGGTAATTCTTTCCCGTAGAAGTGATCGATTCGCTAGCTCCACATAAGCAACGGTTCACGCAAACGGAACTTATGGTCTGTAAAACCTGTATTATGGTCATGACATAACCGGAGCTCTAGCTAGCTCTCGCACACTATCCATAACACGCCCATTTTCTGCAGGGAAAAGCTGTTCATTCCGATGCAATGAGTAAACCATTACCACAGGCAATTTCCCAAAAGGTTGTTTAGCCTGGAGCTTTCGCCCCTCCGTCATATACCAGTGCAGAAGCTGTTCATTTCTCCACGCTAACAACACTCCACCAAAGCTATGCACAAAGGGGTCTATTCTCCCATGCGCTTAAGTCGAAAAAAGCGCGTAGCTACGCGCTTTTCAGCCTACGCGTATTCTCCCCTCAACTTAAGTCAGTACATTACGCGCCTTGAAGGCACTTACGCGCTTGGGGCGAAGCAAGGCCAAAATCGGGGCGTTTCCGGGCGTTTCTCATGCAAATAACACTTACGCGTATTCTCCCCCTGGCTTACGCGCTTTTTCTGTTAAGCGCTTTTGAGGGCTGTATTAAGGTCAAGCGCCAACATTAGGCGAAATTGAATATTGTGTTTGATGTAGGTTATAGGCCGAATTTTAACATTACTTTTATTTTATTTAACATGGTAAAGGTTGAGACATTTAATATTCGATTGTTCTTCCTTATTTCTAAACTACATTTCTCAAAGCCATGATAATTTATCAAACGAAATCATCACATGATATTACGCATCAGCCTCTTCTCCAATCAGTTAAATTACAAACGCAAAACAATTAATTAATACGAGTATACATAAGACCATCATTCTACCATGCCCTCAAAATCTAAAGCCAAAATTCCAGTCCTGCATTTGCTTGCACTCTTGCGTGATTGGGAAAGAGTAAGAGGAGCGCGCCGAGCTCGAAGACGAACACGCATATATCGGCTTCGTTTGGACATCCTGGGACAAACAAACATCGAGTGCATCCAACGCTTTCGCCTGGACCGTGCATGAGGCAATCATCTATCTTTGCCGACTTCTAGATGAACAGCTATCCAGCCGCAGCAATTATCAACAAAACATACCCGTGGTCATCAACGTCAGAACTGCGCTGTCGCTCCTGGCATCTGGGTCGTTTCAGAGAGTGGCTGGTCATGTCATTCACATCACAGGCGTCTGTGTCAAGGTGTCTGACGCAGTTCGTTGGCGCTTCAAGTTATTCTCCATGCACTTCCACTGCAGAAAGAGTAGACGCCATCCCTTCCTCCTGTGCAGTGAAATGCACAGGGGATGATGGTTGCCCACCACCTGTTGCGTGTACAGTTCTCCGGTGTGCAGAGAACCTGGCTTCTACAGCGCCCCGCAGATCTCCATTTATGCTTTAAATCGGGAATACTGTGCTTACATCTCCCCACCGAAGCCACATCCAGAACGATTCGCAGCTTAATTCCTCGGATCAGCCTTCATTGCTTGCTTGCCATACACCAACATCTGTGAAATTTGGTTTTCGGCTTTGGCTCGACATCGCCATCATTGTCTTCCATGTTCTATAAACAAATGCGACTGCCCTATATGTTCGTGATAATCTAAAAAGTTGTGATATTCTCACGAGTGAGGGGATTGATTTTCTCATTCAGGATATCTGTATTAACTAACTCGAGTCCTAGTAATGTTTTACCATTGGTAATACTGTGTAATTTAATGTGTGAATAAAGATAGGCCTATTATTAAATAGGCTACTCTAGATTGAGCCCTACCCTGGCAAATACCAAAGCACTATCCATTTGTTAATCAATTTTAGCCTTTAAAGAATAGCCGACATGGGAAGAATCATTATCAGTAAATTGGATAATTGATTATAATAAAGTATTAGGCACAAGTTCAAGTGAATGTGTCGCTCAAATCAAATAGGATGATAGGCTATGGATATGGAATTCTGTCATTACTGAGGCGGTTTCGGGGCGGGGAGATGACCGCGTGCGGGGTAAGAATCCTTGTTAAAGCGTTTCCATGTCCTTTAGTTGCAAATATGACATCGGAGTAGTTTTGAAGTGCGAAATTTCTAAATGAGATCATATAAACTGTCTTTGTGTGACTAGAATGTTCCCTTTGTCTTCTTCCCTGTCTTCCACGGAACAAACAGGCTGGTGTAGGAGGGGCACATTTTCAATGATCTGATTGCGCTGATTGAGAAGCGCTAAATTCTTTATTTATTATTTCATTATCGCGGCAATTTGTTTGTATGCATAGCTTTAATGCAATGGTGGCTAGAGCAAGAAATAACAAGTGTCTGTTACTAACATATCCCCCGCTGCCGCAATTTTATGTGTCCGTACGGACGGAGCCCAATGCTATATCCCCCGCTATCCCCGGCGGGGATAAATAAAGAGATGTCTGAATTACGTCTTGTAATTGGAACGGCCTACTATTACAGCGGCATATAAAACCTCGTATCTTTCACAATGACAAACTTTACAGGAAAATAAAATAAAATAAAATAAAAATAATTATAATAATATAAATGGATAAATATAGTTTAAAATAAAATTGTTTAATTTTGCATGTTAGAATAGTGGACATACGAGTTTTCGTTTCTTATCAGTTTGGAGATACGAGGTTTTATCAGCAGGCCGACAATATTCAAATTTAAAGTCTGGATTGCGTTTTCCATGGACCACAAATGCGTTTTTATTGTTAATCAGAAAATCCTTTTTCCATGTTTTCCTGATAGCCATAATCAATGAGCTTTGTACAGAGTCTGCCTCTCTTTTGGATCAGTCACACCTCTTTCATAAGGCCGCCTACATTATGAAGTTAAGCGCTGTGGGCGTGATCGAAGCGAGTAGGGGAGAATACGCGTAACTCAAATGCGCTTAACTCGAAGCGCGTAAAAAAGGACTTACGCGCTAATGGGAGAAAAGACCCCAAAAATAGCTGGACCTAATACACACCAAAGCACTCCATAAGCTGTTGGTCCACTTTTAGCTGCTGCTCGCTGTCCATGTTTCCCTCTAAACTCAGACCCACCGGAGTTCTACGGTCACTGGTCTACACTTGGGCATGTTGACCTATTCTACAAATGTGTCTATATGGAGTGGATTCTAGCTTTCCCTGCATCCTAGCTATAGAGTAGAAAAACTGCTGTAATCACTGTTGCCGTGGCAAACTGTAGCCGATAGCAAATTCGTGCTTGAGCTACTTTCGCTGCTGCATTTATTAGAACAAGTTCATTTCATTAGATCTATACACATGTACTGCGTTAGATTGCAGAATTTGCCCGCCGCTTCCTTATAAGATGGCAGCAGTGTCTCACGTTTCACTCTGGGGAGGTGGACCCGGAAAACTACATTCTGCTGCCTCGACCCTCCCAACTCCGCCCTTCACAGAGCTGGCCAGTCAGAAGAAAGTGGGCACACGGGGAGTGGGGGCCATAGCGGAACTGTCACCCCAACGAGGCGTTTCAGGCAGAGACTACAATGGACTACAAATGGGTTTTTTTGAGGATGACAGTATAAGCTAAACAAGGACCCTGTTTTGGACTTTGAACGATCAGGAGTACTCTAGAGGAGTCCAAGATCAAAACATAAATTTGGAAATATAGTAAAATAGGTCTCCTTTAAAATATCATAATATCCCTTCAAAGAAAGGCATTCAACCCCCAGTAAATGTTTAGCGCTTGTAAACTCCGTGCTTGCTAAGACTGTTTATCTTGATTTTTTCAATAATTTTTCAGCCGTTTGTATGTGACGGATTCAAGAATTTGATTCAAAAGCTGATATATTTCTGTATATATGCGTAATGAATTGCAAATTGACCGACTGCTTTGTCATCATTTGCATCATTTAACCCATACATATTGTTTTACATGGAGCTGGTAACCGTGACACAGTGTCTTCATTTCATGGTTTAGTTTTTGCCAGAAGGAGCATATGTGATGCTCCACATTAAACAGAGGTTTAAGTGTCACAGCTCATGACATCAGAGCCCGGCGCTTACATCTCTTATCGCTTTTGCGCTAACACCTTGAGCAGAGCCATATTGGACCTGAACTGGAGGCATGGCTGAAATTGCTTTTCCATCATACTCTGATATCCTCTGGCAACCAATGGCATACCAAAAACTGTCATCAACACAGCAGTTTATTTTCGTTACCACTGGCTTTGTAGTTGGATTTATACATTGAAGGGCTTTTGAGAACTTAATTGCCTTTTTTAACATGTTTTTATTTGCAAACAAAATCATGTCCACATGAAAAGACATTCTTCAGTATCCAGGTATCCAAGCTTCACTTTCCTCTTCTTTTAAAAAAGCGTGGATTCAGTAGCGGGCCTGGAGCAATGATAGACATGGACAGCATGTCATTTCTGGGAAACGGATACATATATATAACTGCTATGAAATTACAGGCTACCTTTTTGTGTTCAGCAATATTTAATTTGCATTTATTTATTCATTTATTTGAATTTAACATGCTGTCTCAACCTTTTCTGATTTGGGGTTGTATAGCCTGTTTAACCCCGATAAACTCACTGCTTATCTTTTGGTCTTGTCTTTTTTGTCTCAAGGAAAATTTGATAATTAATAGCCCTGAAAAATCCTTCTGGGTGCAATATGACAGGATCTGGTTATTCACTTCCTTAGGGGATTGTCACTCTCAGTTGTGTATTTTTGGTAGAAGCACTGGCCACGAAAGTTCTATCTACAATACAAGTGGGCCAGGTGATGATTGGTTGATGTCACAGAGCAGCATTTAGTATTGAAAGACACAAAATGACAAATAAGCCCATTGAATCTCATTCAGATAGTGGTGTGCCATAACATTATGCAAGCTAACCAGGTCATTATATTAGCATAATGTTCAAAGGGGCCAGGTTTTGGAAGGAGCTCTTTACCTGAAAGATAAGAGGACTCCTCCTGTATGTCCACACAAAGAGGTAAGCCAATCCTTTATTTTTCTTTCTCCTAGAGTCCTTTTCTTCCCTCATTTAGGGGTCTACTTTTGTAGGTCATTATCAGTGCACGGCTGGTGTTTTGTAAAAATGTCGACTGTTTGAATGTTTTTTGTGGTCAAGGTTCAGACTTTCAATGGATCGGCACTGCTTGCACATCAGGTTCGTTCTTTCAGGTGATTTTTGAGTGAGATGAATTTCTCATATTTTTTAAAAAGAAATTCATTTTGGAGGAGAGAATATGTAGAGGTTTGAACAAAATATTTGCCCCCTACCCTATGTTTTCTCTTTTTTTTTGCTTATTTCTCATATTTCATATTTAAATGTTTCCAATCATCAAACTAATTTTAGATATGACAAATACAATGTGAATAAACAATAAGTACAGCTTTAAAATTATCATTTAATTTATTGAAGGTGAAGAGTGAGTAGCACTGCAGCCTCGTAGCAAGAAGGTCGAGGGTTCAGATCCCGCCTGGGGCCTTTCTGCGTGGAGTTTGCATGTTCTCCCTGAGTTCGTGTGGGTTTTCTCCCACAGTGCAAAATCATGCATATCAGGCTAATTTCAGACTCTAAATTGCCCATAGCCATGACTGTGTGAGTAAGTGATATGCAAATGGTGTCCCTGCCTTTTGCCCACAGTCAGCTGGGATGGGCTCCTGCTCCCCCACAACCCTGTTGCAGAAAAAGCAAAATATTTGTAGATCATAATGGGTGGATGGCTACGCTACCCCTGGATTACAGCTGTGTGCACTTGGACTCACGTCAGTCCTTTAATGCAAAATTGCCAGTAAGACACTCTGCTATCTTTAACACCGGCTCAGCGACCAAACTGGAGCATGTCCTGCAATGAATATCAATGGTGTTCATGCTGGTGTTAACTGAGGGACAATCATGGGCTGAAAAGCGACGCAAATTTTGCAAAGGATAAGCTAGTCGATCCGCAAGCTAGTTGTGGATATGAGTTATTGCATATACAGCACTGAGTTCAGACCTTGGTTTATTAGTTGCAGCTTAACTGAAAAGTATGAAATTAATAGTTTTACATGGCATTTAGGCATTACAAGCCTGCTATTATAAAAATACTTTTAGTAGCTTGCCAACATCATTAACTAAAGCTGGCAAAGTAAGTTTGCTGTTGGCTGTTGGCACCATGTGTGATGGTCCTGCTGTGCAGGCACTCCCCCATCCTGCTGTCTGCACCTCCACTTCAATGAGCCACACCTGCTGCTTGTGGAGGTGGAGGTGCAGGTTAGATTATTTAAGCAGTGCAGACACATTCTGTGTGTTATGGAGCCCTGTTGTTGGTTGCTACTCCTCTCTGTTTTTATTCTTTAAATTAAAAAATTTTTACTCAGCCTGTGCGAATGGGTCCTTTACTTGCTACTGGGTACATGGTCCCAGTGCCAGTGCCAGTGCCATGTGCCATGGGGGCAAAACCATAACAATATGTGCTATGCCATACTGTGTTGCACTGTATTGTGATTTACTTTTTTGCCAACGCATATGTAACGGATTCTCGCATGAAAGCAATGCATGCGTTTCATTATTATATCCCCGAATGCCGAATAGCGTTTTGGGGATATTTATATCCCCAAACGGCGTTTCGGGGATATTATGTTTTTGGTCGGACCGCCGCTGCCCCCGCCGCCGCCCTACGTGTTAACGCGATAACTTCAGTAATATTTCAATTAGAAATTTCATGTTTTGCATATAAGTAAGTATCATAAAGAGGAAGAACTGATTCGATTTTGGACAATTCACAATTTCTAGATTGGCCACCAGGGGCCAAAAAGCTGAAAAATTACTGTTTTTATCGTATCTCTAGAAATATTTGTCCAATTGTCCTCAAATCAAGTTCAAATGAAAGGTCATGACCTGAGGGGCTTTATATTGTATTGGGTCTAATCGAGGATTGGGGAATTGGAGGATTGGGGGTAATCGGGGATATACCCCAAGCCGTCACCTCCGATGGCATAAGCCTAGTTGTTTAAATGAAATAAGATGATTTGAAACTTCTTTCTGCAATTCCATTACTTCTGATATGATTTAATTTAAACAATTCAAATGATAATAAAACACATACATTGCTTCCGTGCGAGAATTAATGTGTCGATTGAGTAATTGCTGTCTACAGCAGGGGAACGTAAATATGCCTCTAACACTCATGCCGAATGTATGGAAGTTGTATGGGTTATTAATGAAAACTGACCATGCACCTGATAATGTTGAGAGTTTTCAGAGTTTCTGTAATGGTAATTTTAACAAGTTATTGAAATTATTGAGTTGGCTGATCCATTGACCCTGGGTAGAATAATTTGAGCAGAACAAACCATTGTTTGTGGCTGAGTTGGGTGAAGGTTATGTATAGGGATAGGGATAGCATTCCCAATTCATTCCTATTCATGGCTGCCACCTTTATAAGCTCGCCGCATGTATAGATGCTCTAGAAATTAAAGTGTAAATTCTCTTAACTGGATGTGCGCTCAACCTTTTTCCACACCCAAATATTTCACTTGGTATCTAAACATTAAGGTAAGCTGAAAAAGTTGTGATTTTTTTCGATTTTGCTGGACGTTGTGTGGTACTCTTACCCAACGTTGTTTCAATGTTGATTTGAGATCATTTTGTTAATCTTTTTACAACCATCAGAGTTAAACGATGTTTCAATAGCGTTTCAATGTTGAAACAACAACTGACATAATTTCAACAATATTTCTATGTGGTCGTGTGCCGGCTGGGAAGATACATTTAAAGCACAATACAAATCCCACTGTGTCATAGTGCTAATCATAAGGTAAAACATGGTACAAGTCCCATGGTACACCATAGTACATTTTTATTGGGGGAAGTGAAAAATTCTGCAGTATGCTTTTAATCAATCAATCATGCTACAAATTTTTTCTCTGCAAATGACTTGCGTACATATTAAAGTCGCTTAAAGTGATGCCGTTTAACGCAGGAAAATTTGAGTCAGAGTTTTATAAAACTGAGCTCCGAAGGGGGTATCCACCACCTTAGTAGCAAAAGGGAGTACCATGGTACCATAGAGGAACCGTGGTACCAGTAGGGGGTAGCTTGGTACCCGAGGGTGTATCATTATATGGAGGTAGTATCGTACTGGCTGGGGTACTGAAGTACCAACAGGGGGGGCTTTTGTACTAACTGGAGGTACCACGGTACCTGCTGGATGTACCATGGTAACGGCACAGTATACCATGGTAACTGCAGGGAGTGCCATGATACCGGAAGGGTGTACCAGTGTAATGGCAGAGAGTACCGTGGTACCATAACGAAGTACCCTGGTACCACTATGAAAAACCATGGTACGAATAGAGTATACCATGGTACAATTCAGAATTACCAAAGATATACCATGTATACCATGATTTTACCATGGTATTTGCATTGTACAGCATCGTACATTTTTATGAAGGTTAGCTTGCACACCAGAAGCTATGACTATGGCTGTGGCTCCAGTCAGTGCCCCCCCACAAGCACTGCCCCAAACCAGTTCCCTCTCTCTGCTGCCTCAGCCCTACCTCACGCAGTTAGCGACTTGAATGGAGATGCTCCATCCCAGCAAATATTAGCTAGCTACCCAGAGCGTGAATTCGGCGCTTTATGGCGATCATTCAATCCAGCCTGGTATCGTACTCGACTGTGGCTGGAGTACTCAGTTCAGCGGGATGTATGCTTTTGCTTTCCCTGCAGGAAATATGCTACTGCCGGTGAGAGGGATGCTGTCTTTACCTTGCGTGGTTTTACCAACTGGAAAGCAGCACTCGAGCGTAACAGGGGGTTACAGAGACATGCATCCAGCCACAGTCATATACAGGAATATATAGAAGTCTCTTGCTGCCAACATTTTAACAGCAATCTTTGCAGTAGGTTTATAAATTTGTTGAATAAATGCACGTTAGTTTGTGGTAGATGATGTTTTCAGAGCAATTTACGCACTAGAACAAAGGATTCGTGCCAAATTATAATGTAATGCGGAGTTGCTGGCGCACTGAAATATTTGTTTAGCGCCCAAGTCTGTCAAACTTGCGGGATACCGCAAATTACGCATCATGGAAGCATCAGTGGCTGCATTTACATGGATTGTTTTCCTCAAACGGATTAAATGAATCTGATTCGATCTGTATACATGAGCACTAAGTGAAGCAGGCCACATTCAATCTGCGTATACATGGTCCCAGCTGAGACCAATTATAGTTTATTTGACATGCGCAAAAGGTCCCACTACCTGAACGCGAACGTCATTGCGTCATTATGTGACTCCTACGTACTACGGAGCGCATGCGGATAATCCAATCCATCAACCGAATCCACTCTGTTCAACCGTTTATATGCGGCATCAAGCTGATTATCAATACGCGTAGACTACCTCTTTCAATTCGATCAAAAATTTGAACCGATCCGGGTGAATCGGATCAGTTAAGGAGGTTACATGAGACATTTTGAATCTGACTAACCTGTCAATCCGATTACAAGTAGGATTTTTGGACCTATGCAAACACAACCACTGAGACATCATCATTTTACAAAAACTGCATGGTGTGTCTACTTGCTTAATGGATGTGTGATATGGTAATTAGTTTGATGATCTGAAACATTACTTAATCAGCTGGGGGCGTATACTTTTTTTACTGTACTGTTCATTTCATGAATATGATACATAGTTCTCAAAGAGTGTTTGCTGTGGCAGCATGCATAAATGCCTTCTAATAATGATGCTTTCTCTGTGAGGTTGCATTCAGGAACCAGTCGCGAGAATCCAGGAATCCAATGAAAGTGATTTTATTAAGCGAGGGGGAAAACCCCTGCAGGGCCGAAGGCAACAGTACAAAGTCCACAATCCAAAAATGACAATCCACAGGGCAGAATCCCAGTTGAAAAACCAGGGCAGGAAACACAGTAATTGTAGTTGAGCAGAAAAAGGGTTCAAAAACAGATGCAGACAAAAGTACCAAATCAGAGCCAAAAATCTAAGTCGAGGATCGTCCAGTTAGAAGAGCAACACTATGAGTTCAAGGCGAAGACGAGAGCAGCACAGGTAAACTTAGAGAAAAGTTCTGACAGGGAACTGCTGTGAGACTCCTAATATACACATATGGGAGGTCACATGTTAAACAGAACACAGGTGTAGGAAGTCAGACTAATAACAAAGGAGGGAACATGAGGGAGAACCTAATCACATGAAATGGGCAAAAGCCAAAACGCGGACAGGAATCACGAGACAGCCTATTGACAAATATACGGCTCCGGTTAGGGAGTTCTAACATGCATAGATAATGAGAGAAAGGACAGAGTGAGCAGGTGTGGAGGATCCACTGAAATGCAGCAAAGAAGATTTGGTAAAGGTAAGAGGTGGAGACTAGAACAAGGCGAGTGATGAGAGCTTGTCAATCAATTAGTAAGGTGCAGCTATACAATCCCTAGTGCTTGTTAGACTAACATTGTATATAATACTAACTTACTAAGTTAGTAGATTTCACAAAACAACAAACTGTTAGTACTGGTTAATAAAATAGCAAAGCAAGACGAAGGAATTGAACGATACTGGAAGGAATGGTCGACATCCAGAAACCATGAAATCACCCGAAAGAGTGGCACGCAATACTGGGGATGTGAGCAGAAACACAGCAAGAGACCAGACAGGGGGAGACAAAGCGCAATGCATGGGTGAAGGCAAAACATGGACCGGAATAATAACAGGAATATGGATATTGTAAAAAACAAAAACATGGCAATAACACACGAACATATCTAAGTAACCAAATCACAATACACATTACAAGGCGAGATCAGAAACCACATCAGACCGAATATAACCAAAACATGGCAAACAGATCAGGAATCAGGAAAAACATGGCAATGCAGAGCAGAATCATAACATTCTCATTAGAGAACAATTCAGTTTATCAATGTTGAGTCTTTGTTTTAGAATCTTCTATTCTCCAGTCTGTCTGACTCATACCCAAAACTAGGAGTCTATTCAGTCAACTCATGAGTAAATAGTTATTTGCAAACAACAAAAAAAAGCTATCCAGTCCTACCTGGCCCTATGAATAAAAGTAATTGCCCCCTTTGTAAATAAAGAAACCAACTGAACAAAGGAAGCTGTCATCCTTTCATGTTGACAAAAAGCTGCTTACTATGTTCTACAGATGTTTTATTGAATCCATCATCTCTTTTAGCCTAGTGTCCTGGTTTGGCAACCTACCCCTAAAAAATAAATACACACTTAATCAGATAGTGAGGTGGGCCAGTAAATTAATTGGAGAGCAACAGCTTAATTTAGAATCTCTATATAATGGGCAATTACAGAGACTGGCTAGGTCCATCCAAGATGAGATACTCCACCCACTACATGGTGAATTCCAGCCTCTCCCTTCTGGTCGTAGGTTCAAAATGCCTGGGTGTAAAACTAAAAGGTACAGTTGTAGCTTTATCCCATCAGCCATTAAGGCCTTGAACACCACATGATTATCCACCTCAAGGGGCAGCCCTCCTCTCCTCTTTTTTTTTTTAAATTTTTTTTTTGTCTATTTATTTATTTATTTATTTATTTATCAATTCATTGTATTACATATCAAGCATGGAGCATCTGTCTGTTTATCAGTGTTGTTTGTTTGTTTTTATCTTGTTGTCTTCTGCGTTTTGTTATTGTTTTGTATGTTGATGTGTAAGCTTGTACTTTTTACCTGCAAACAAATCTACCCTTGGGTATCAATAAAGTCACCTTACCTTACCTTGAACAAATTAAATGAATATATGGGTTCAATTATATGAGGCACATCAGGCATTACTGCCAAAAAAACGACCCCAAAACATTTTAGATAATATTCTGTGGACTGATGAGCCAAAAGTGGAACTGTGAGGATGACATGGGTCTCAGTACATCTGGCATAAAGCTAACTCAGCAATTATAATTATCGTAATTATCCATCCTCCAGCCATCAAATACCATCAAGACAGCCGTCAAATAAGGTGGTGGTAGTATGATGGTCTGAGGCTTCTTTGCAGCTTCGGGACCTGGGTGACTTGCCATAATTGACAGAATCATGAATTCTGGTCTCTATCAAAAAAATTTTGAAGGAGAATGCCTAGCCATCAGTTTCTGACCAAAAGCTCAAACGCAGTTTGGTTATGCAGCAGGAGGTCCAGCACTGAATGGTTCGAAAGAAAAAAACATTGTGTTTACTTATGTGGTCTTTGACATATTAAAACTAGTTGAGTGTCTTGTAATTGTTTCAGTACTCCGCAGTACATGTGATGTTACTGTGATGTTGCAGTCGAGCTAACGTTAGTTTGTTTCAGATGCTAGGGCTAACGTTACTGGCGTTGTTTTATTAGAAAGCAGCAGAAAATCTCTTTATGAAGTGACCTGGCAGTCTTATCAGTTGTGTTGTTGTCCTTATAAATATGTGTAACGTTTCTGTGCTCTCTCAGCTGAATGCTGACATACATGATTTACTGGCCATTCAGCTGGATTCACGACGGTTTCTGTACTAAAAAAAAAGGGTAACTTACTGAAATAAGCCTATGCTGGGTTTTTAATGAATACATACTGCTGTAGATTACTTTTCATGTCGACATGATTTATTTCTGCTCGTTTGTTGGCAGGCGTGTCGTTGGACCTGAAAAATCTGGGTCCAATATCCCTCCTTTTTTTGAAAATAATTAATCCTGGCTAATTCTAGATGGGTTTCTGTTATTAACACATTTTCCAATTTACGAATAATCAAGTGGCAATCGAAGAGACAACTTCTCCTCCTCATGCGATCTAAAAGCAGCAAAATAATGGGCTGCATTCAGGACAGAAAAATAATTTAATTATAATTAGGTCTATGCACCTGCACTCGGCAATGGCATTTCAAACTAGTAAGTGGTTTCATCCGTTTACATTTTCCAAACGGACAGCTGTCTATTTTTTTTACTACGAATTGAGCGACGCAAAAACAGGTGTATATACATGTTGCAGAAATTACCTTCATTCGCTGAAGATTTATGAAATGCCATCGCCGAGTGATGGTACATAGACCTAATTATAAACAAATATTTTTTCAGTACTGATTGTAGCCTATTATTTTATCGCTTTTAGATCGCATGGGCGAGAGAAGCCCTCACTTTAAAAAATGACTGAAATTTACATAAAAAACATGGAAAATCCCTACAGAAAAGTACTGTAAACCCCAAAACGTGTATTTTTGGTTTAAATCACAGGGAAGTTTCATAAACTGTTAAACAGAATGATTTGTTTTTATTTACAAAAAATACATGTGATTATAATCAAATTTATTTGTGAGAACTTCAAATATTGGTAACAAAACCAGATCAATACTGTAATATTTACAACGCATGAATTTTGTTCATTTAACATGCAAATATTGTAAAAACTATAGTTTTAGTCTGTCGTTTTGAAAAATACAAAAAAAATATGTAATTTACTTTACAAGATCATGCTGTACTTTTTCTGATGGGCAACCTGTAAACAGAAAATTCTTCACTCTGGAGGAAGATGGAGAGATGTTGGTCACCAGTACCTCAGCTCAGTGCAGTCCAGGATAACAATTAGCACTCTGGCTTAAACTCTGCTATTTTGTCTTTTTTCGAGACTAAAACAATTTTATAATGAACACCAGTGACATGAGCTGCTTGCATGCTAGATCAATTTAGTTCAGCACAAAAGCACAGTTAAACACTCAAAGTCCTAAAAATGATCACCTGTATGTTTTGTAAAAAGACACTGGATACGCTAAGAGGCTATGTAATACATTGTAGACTACATAGGAATGAGCCTTGTTGCCTTTTTAAATGTGTTGGCTCCAACTGTAGTCAAACATTAACCACTTACTCAGCGTTCAAGGGCCATTTTTATTGCGTGCACAGTGCACCTGCGCCACAAGCTGCAACAGCTATTGTGGCTGATTTGAAATGCGCTGTTTCATTATGTACCCGCCATTTTCAGACGGTGAAAGAGTTAGTGTCCCTCTTGAAGGCTCATATTGAAGAGGGCAAGTCTGTGCCCTGTCCAGTAAGTGGTTGTAAGCACATGTTTACAAAAAAGTTGTCTTTTACTTCTCACATGTGTAGGAAGCATGAGGCGTGCTCCACTGATAATATAGATGACATGTACAGGGATACTCGCCCTCAGCCCCCTGATGCCATTGCCTGTATAGATGATTTCAAAAACGCACATGAAGCCATGCCGACCACTAGTGCAGTGAGTGATATGCCAGATGATGATAGTCAGTCTTATCTGAGGAACATGTGTCTCTTTTACCTTAAACTACGAGGGCAGCTTCTCATTCCTGCCTCAACTATACAGACGATTGTTGAGGAAATGCAAAATGTGCATGAGTTAGGTCAGGCCTACACATTAACTAAAGTAAGTTCTTTCTTAAAACAGGATATGAACCTATCGGATGAAGTAGCTGCTAAAGTCTGTGACTGCATTAAAGAGTCAGATTTGTTTTCTGCCTGTCATCAGGGGCCGTTAAGAACAACATACACCAGAAATCAGACATTCACAAAAATCTTTAACTACACAGAACCCCAAAAAGTGGCATTAGGAATGGATGAAAACATGACACCAAAATATGCCTACTACATACTAGTGGCAGAAACTCCGAAGAGCTTTTTACAGTCACATTTAGGGAGGAACACACAGTCAAATCAGTTTTGTAATTCGAATGAAGAGGTTTTCACAGATTTATATGATGGACAAAATTTCAAATGTCACCAATTCTTTATTGAAAACCCTGAAAGCCTCAAACTAGTTTTGTACCAAGATTCATTTGAAATTGTGAATCCCCTGGGTTCTGCTAAAAAGACGCATAAAGTTCTTGCAGTCGATCTTTCATTGGCAAATCTACCCATTCATTTGCGTTCAAATACTGATAATATTTTTTTAGTCTTGTTGTGTATTGCGAATGACCTAAAGCGTTTTGGAGTGTCCACAGTTTTCTCAGAGTTGTTGGCAGATCTTAAATCCTTGGAGAAAGATGGAATAAATGTACAAAACCCAAAACCAGTGAAGTTGGCATGTTATGTAAAATGTAGATAAAAACAGAATACAATGATTTGCAAATCCATTTCAACTTATATTCAATTGAATACACTGCAAAGACAAGATGTTTAATGTTCAAACTGAGAAACTTTTCTTTTTTTTGCAAATAATCATTAACATAGAATTTAAAGGCAGCAATATATTGCAAAAAAGTTGGCACAGGGGCCTTTTTACCACTGTGTTACATCGCCTTTCCTTTTAACGACACTCAGTAAACGTTTGGGAACCGAGGAGTCCAATTTTTGAAGCTTTTCAGGTGGAACTCAACCCCATTCTTGCTTGATGTACAGCTTAAGTTGTTCAACAGTCCGGGGTCTCCGTTGTCGTATTTTATGCTTCATAATGCGCTAGACATTTTCAATGGGAGACAGGTCTGGACTACAGGCAGGCCAGTCTAGTACCCGCACTCTTTTACTACGGAGCCATGCTGTTGTAACACGTGCAGAATGTGGCTTGGCATCGTCTTGCTGAAATAAGCAGGGGCGTCCATGAAAAAGACGTTTCTTGGATGGCAACATATGTTGCTCCAAAACCTGTATGTGCCTTTCAGCATTAATGGTGCCTTCACATATGTGTAAGTTGCCCATGCCTTGGGCACTAATACACCCCCATACCATCACAGATGCTGGCTTTTGAACTTTGCGCCTATAACAGTCCGGATGGTTCTTTTCCCCTTGGTCCGGAGGAAACAACGTCCACAGTTTCCAAAAATAATTTGAAATGTGGACTCGTCAGACCACAGAACACTTTTCCACTTTGCATCAGTCCATCTTAGATGAGCTTGGGCCCAGCGAAGCCGGCGGCGTTTCTGGGTGCTGTTGATAAATGGCTTTCGCTTTGCATTGTAGAGTTTTAACTTGCACTTGCAGATGTAGCGACAAACTGTAGTTACTGACAGTGGTTTTCTGAAGTGTTCCTGAGCCCATGTGGTGATGTCCTTTACACACTGATGTTGGTTTTTGATGCAGTACCGCCGGAGGGATCGAAGGTCACGGGCATTCAATGTTTGTTTTCGGCCTTGTCGCTTACGTGCAGTGATTTCTCCAGATTCTCTGAACCTTTTGACGATATTACGGAGTAGATGATGAAATCCCAAAATTTCTTGTAATAGCTTGTTGAGGAATGTTGCTTTTAAACTGTTCAACAATCAGCTCACGCATTTGTTCACTAAGAGGTGACCCTCATCCCATCCTTGTTTGTGAATGACTGAGCTTTTCAGGGAAGCTGCTTTTATACCCAATCATGGCACCCACCTGTTCCCAATTAGCCCGTTCACCTGTGGGATGCTCCAAATTTGTGTTTGATGAGCATTCCTCAACTCTCTCAGTCTTTTTTTCCACTTGTGCCAGCTTTTTTGAAATATGTTGCAGGCATCAAATTCCAAATGAGCTAATATTTGCAAAAAATCACAAAGTTTACCTGTTCGTACATTAAGTTACTTGTCTTTGCAGTGTATTCAATTGAATATAGGTTGAAAAGGATTTGCAAATCATTGTATTCTGTTTTTATTTACGATTTACACAACGTGCCAACTTCACTGGTTTTGGGTTTTGTAAATGGAGAAACGGTAAAAGCGGGTATTTTCTGCATTGCTGGGGATAACTTGGGTTCTCATTGTATTGGTGGGTTTACCGAGAACTTCAGCCGCTCTCAATATTTTTGCAGGTACTGTGAAATCACAAGAAGTGAGTTTGAGGCTGATCCAAATGCATGTGGTCCTTCACGCACCCCAGAGACGTATGACACGGCTGTTGTTGATCTCCAGGCTGAAAATCTCGAAGGAGTCAGAGGAATAAAGGTAAACTCTGTCTTTTACGCCCCTGAGTCTTTTCATGTTTCCCAGCCTGGTCTCCCACCTTGTTTAGGTCATGACATCTTTGAAGGAGTCCTGTCATATGATCTAGCACTGGACCTGAAGAACATTATAAAAAGAAAAAATGGTTCACATACTCCCTCTTAAACAGGCGCATAAAACAGTTTAAGTACAAGGGTTCTGAAGCTCTCACAAAGCCATGCACTATCACCCCCGATGGAGCCAAATTATCAGGGCAAGCCATTCAAAACTGGAACCTTTTGAGCTACCAGTTTTGATCGGTGATAAAGTGCAAAACTATGAGGATGGAGTATGGCAGTTGGTTCTCCATTTAAAAGACATTGTGGATCACATTTGTGCTCAGAACATTTCCTTGTCCCAGATAGCATATCTTGATATTTTGATTCAAGGGTATTTAGAGTTGAGAAAGTCGTTGTTTCCCGAAATTCAACTAAAACCTAAGCATCACTATTTGCGACATTATTCAGCACCGTTCTTGATATTCGGTCCATTAATTAGATTATGGACACTTAGGTTTGAGAGTAAGCACAGTTATTTTAAAAGATGTGCCAGACACTTGAAAAACTTCAGAAACATTTGTCAAACTTTGTCAGAGCGTCACCAGATGTATCAGACGTATCTTTTAGCTGGGCAACAATGCAGTCAACTACTGCAGGTGAAGGGCAGCTGTACGTTTTATCCCAACCTCTGCAGTGACAGTATTAAATATGCAGTCAGGGGGTTTGCCTTTTCAGTCATCAATACCACAGTTGGCACAGACATTCAGTACAAGGGCGCTGTATATAAAAAAGGACAGTTTCTTGTGTGCAGAAATAATGAGTATATGGAGTTTGGTGAACTTCTCCTCATCTTGATTCAAAATGACACATCTATGCATGTTCTGATGGATATCTACAAAGGCATCTTCCTCTCAGAAGACCATCTGTATTCTGTGACAAAGGACAGTCTTGGGTTACAGTGTATCAACATTGATGACCTGCCTGATTTCTATCCTTTGGTATCATACATTCTTGGTGGATACCAAGTAATTCTGGTAAAACACAGAATTGTGGAAAAGTGAAGCTCAATTAAATCTCGGTTACATCTCGCTGTAAATAGACTGACATTATTGTAAGTATTAACAGAAGAATATCCCTGCTGTAAGTGCATGTGCTCGTTGAAATATGCTACAACAAAACGTGTAATTTTTCTGTCCTATTTGAAGGTGGCATTTCTTCATCGCAAATATGAGTGACTCAGAGCGAACCTTCCTAGATGTTGCCATCATGGAGGTCCTGCCAGAACTTCCAGCAATGTCCAGAAACATCCTGGAAGAGCACCTACAGTCCATTGGAGTAGAGACTTATGATGATCTACGCTTTGTAACAGAGACTGATCTGATGACAGCATTCAGACCTGTACAAGCCAGAAAGCTTCTTTCTGTTTGGAAACAGAAATGTAAGTTAAAAACACACTGTCAAAAATCAAAAGCAAACACAGACATTGTGTAATATTGTATTGTGTCAATCATAATCTTGTTTGACATTTAAAGATCAAACTCCTGAGAACAGCTCAATATCGTCTGTGGAACCCTCACCTACCCAATTGCTGTCATCATTCTCAGTTTCACCCCAAAGTTCATCGTCATCCTCCTCCTCCAGCCCAAGACTTAACACACAGTGGAAAGACACCTTTGAAATCCCATGGAGCAAATTTCCGGAGGAACTCATGCATTCTTTGGAGAGGGGAAAAAGGCCAGGCCCAAAACTGAGAAGGCAAATGGTCCAGATTGTTGTGACTGAGATGATGAAAAAATGCAAAATATCCCAGCTCTCTACAAGATGTAATAGAGGGAGATGTTGTTGGAACAGGCTACCATTCCCTGGTCAAAAAATTACAAAACAGAATTGAAAATGTGAGACGCTCTTCAAGACCTAAAATAATGAAAAGAAAACATCAGACCGACTCAGACAACACAGACGAGATCAGACTGGAAGAGAGAGCCTCAATGCAGGACACGTATGGATGCATTCAATGGAACATGAAATTCCTGCCTCTTGAAGAAACACCAGAGACACAGCAGCAAAAGATGGAGAAACTGAAGACCATCTTCCCAAACACTGATGCCAATGCAGAGGAGGTAAAATCCCTCATGAAGTCCACCTTTTACACACAGCGTCAACATGTAAACCTGGAAGAAGTATCAAAAGTCTTAGAGAGCAGTGGCCGCTTTGGTTTGTCGAGCTTGGCATGTCAGTCCACTTCAAGGAACTCACTGGTATTTGCCTGAAAGAGACCTTCACACACAACTTGGATTTAAAAGGAAAAAGGCTACATGACTACATGAGCACAGTCTGGGTCCACAAGAACAAGAAGTTCCTCCAGAGTTATGAAAGACTTCAGAGGATGCGGGGTCCACAGAGTGGCTGTTCAGATGACGTGATAGAGATGCTGCTGCTTCGGCTGAGCTACTTTGATGAGAAGGAGGAGTCCATGTTTTTCCACGTAGAAGATGCATGTCTTGAAGAGGTCGAGCTGGAGAAAGTTCCTCTGACACCAACTGTTGTTGTCTGTGGTGAGTCCGTTTCTTCCCTCTTTTTTGTTTTTATTTTTCTGTTTATAGAATTTGAGTGCAGCATATATTGATGTAACCTGTTCAATTATTTATTTACAGGGCAGTCCTGCTATTCTGCAACAAGGTACATGCTGAGTCTGGATCGGAACCTCGTCAACACAAACATCTCCTCCTTCATTTCTGCATTGTGCCTCATGTTCGGGAGCTACTATTGTTTCAACATCCGCTACCCATCTGAGCTGGCTTCAACTCTGGAGTTTCTTCAAAGGTGAGTAAACATGGCTTACTTATTTCTCAGGCCTGGACTGGGGCCTGGGACTCTGCGACCAAAGTAATGTAATGACAGAAGAAGCAGTCTTTCAGAGCAAAAACTTTGATTTTGCGTGAGGAATTACTAGAAGAAAATTATTAAAATACTTTCATTCTACAGGTGTTTCTTCTCCATAAACCCAGAAAAAGGAACCAAAGTAGAGAATAAAAACAAGCGTCGTCTCAACGTGAACCCACGCGTCCTCACCCTGATACAGGAACTCTCTGATCACGAGTGGCAGAAAACCTAAGTATGGACTTGCTCTGTGGATGTGTGTGTGTCTGTGAAAGTGAGTGAGAGTGTCTGTGAGTCTGTGAGTGAGAGTGTCTGTGTCTGTGAGTCTGTGAGTGAGAGAGTCTGTGTCTGAGTCTGAGTGAGAGAGTCTATGTCTGAGTCTGAGTGAGAGAGTCTGTGTCCGAGAGTCTGTGAGTGAGGGTGTCTGTGTCTGTGAGAGAGTGTGAGTGAGTCTGTCTGTGTAAGTCTGTGAGTGTGAGTGTGAGTGTCTGTGAGAGTCTGAGAGTGAGAGTGTCTGTCTTTGAGTGAGAGTGTCTGTGAGAGTCTGTGAATGAGAGTGTGAGTGAGTGTCTGTGTGAGTCTGTGAGTGACAGTGACAGTGTCTGTGAGAGTGAGTGAGAGAGTGACTTGTCCATCTTATCTACACCTTGATTGATCAGCATGCCATCAGTATGACGTGACCCGGCTCTGTCATTACCTCACTTCATATTCCTGTTATGGCACCAGAATTGAGTGTTAGGGTGGGACAAAAGAATGTATAGAAAAAAATGACTTTATACACCAGCATCAGATACTGTCCTTACACCAGGAGGTGCCAGGTCAGTGCACCTTTGTTGCACTGTTTAAACAAGTGTTTTTGTGGCTTTGCTGTCATTTCAAATGTTACCTGTTAAATTTTTACACGTGTACCCTGTTAAAACTATTTACTCAGTTCCAGAGAGTTGCTGAGGTCTCACTACTGCATCAAACCTTGACAAACATAACATTGGGAAATTCTGATTTATAATCTTATGCTATTCTGTTCTTTGACAGAAAATGCATACACAACAACATGAACGTGTCAGTTGATGTTCTGCTTTTTAACATCATTGAATAGACATTTCTGAGTGTAGAAATGTAGACCTCAGTGGTTTAGTATTTTGGTTCGTACTACTTGTGGCAGTTGTACAGCATGAAAGTTGATGTTATGTTATGTTATGTCAGTTAAAGATTAACCCACTACCAGTTCATCAGAAGTGGAAAATACTACGTTTCCTTGCTCTCTTTAGAACACTATAAACAATTGAGGGTCATATCCAATTGTCATAAAAAGAAAGTGTGGAAAATGTAACCTATACGAATTCAGAACTTGGATGTTAATTGACACTGTACATTGTCTTATTTTGTTATCTAAAAGAGTTATGGAGTTTAACAGACTGTTAAATTTTTCCCCTCACCCACATTCTTCAACTCCAATAATCTTGCAGTTCCTATTCACAAGATTAAAAAAAAAAAAAAAATCTGTGAGTTGTGTGTGAGGCAGGGAGTGTGTGTTGTTAAATCAGATGTATACTGTGGTGTACATTTGGGGAAAAAAAGCATCCGACTGTTTATAGTGCAACTGAGGATGACTGTTGAATAAACGTCCCAAAAGTTATGTTTTTTCTCCTCATGTTCTCACTCTTCACATTTTTGGTGCAGCTATATTATACATTGATTTTCTGTATCCTCTACTGAACACCTCCATTTAAAATGCAAAGTTTTACTGTTGCTCTACCAGCTTTTTGTTTTTTGTTTGATATTTCCCTGTTAATTTGATCATTTATTGATGCACAGTGAGCAAATATTACATGTAAAAAATTACATGTAATTACAACACATTATTTATGTTGAATTAACAGTTATTTAATCTGATTCAGATGTAATTTTATTTACTGTATATCAATTTACATAATTTGACCGTAAAATTATCTACTGTGCTGCCGTATTTTTTACAGGAAATCCCTGGTAACCACAGCTGCCAGCGTTTTCCTGTAAAAACAACATTTTTTTTCTGACCGTGCTGTCTTCAACTGCCACTTGATTATTCTTGAATTGGAAAACATGTGAATGAAGGAAAACCATCTAGAATTTGCCAGGACTAATTATTATCCCTCGCCGCGCGATTAGCGCGAAGCGGAGGATATAGCATTTGGCTCCATAAATACGGACACATAAAATTGAGGCGGCGGGGGAAATTGCCATGTTAGTGGCAAACACTTGTTTTCAATAAAAGGAGGGATATTAGCCCCGGAATTTTCAGGCCTGTTTGTTGGCCAGCAGTGTTGACTGTTTGCAACAGTAACATCTAGCCTCGGCAACTTGGCCGCTTTCATAATGCGAACGTGCAAAATCTCTCTACAGTTGCATGCATAACAGTTCGCATGCACGGCAGCTTTCTGGGGGAGGGTCTAAAGAGTGCAGTGGAGAGGGAGGGGGAGGGATCTGAAAGTTGCTTTTTTCAAATTTTTGTGCGAAGTCCTCTCCCTCCTCAAAGTTACCAACTGCAGCTTTAAGGAACACGTCCACTCTGTAATACGGTGTGGCTAGTGGACTCACAGCTAGTCTCTTTATCAATGATGACTGCATCAGAGGATTTATGGCCCTTCAGTAATTGGAGCAGCAATAATTAGCTACGTGTAACCAGTGCACAAGGATGATGATGATTAGTGGACTGATTGAATGATTGACTGCTAATTAGATCAGAAGATTCCAGGTTTGCTTGGATCCCAAATGTGTGCGATAATGCCAATGAAAAAAACACTTCAGGCAGATTGTAATTCTAACCATGAATATATTGAAATAAGACAGGACAAACAAAAAAAACACAAAACACAGACAACCAAAATATGGGCCCTTAAAGTTTCAAAGTCCAAGTTCAAAGTCCAGTTGCTTTGAGTTTACCAGTTCCAGTTGAGGGGAAGAGGGGAAAGGAGGTTTAAAGAATAGTGAGCTCAGTTTTGTTCCAATTTCCTACCACATGCAGTGGGAAGAAGAGCAATCCATAGGTTCGGGAGGCTCGCCATCCAATTTGAAGATCAAATTGAAGATCAAATTCAGCTCTTAGATCCTTCGTCAAAAAAATATAACCTGACCTAAAAGGTCAGGTCAAATAAATGAAATCTGTATCCAAACTAAACAAATTTTCTCTCTCTTTAGTTGTACAACATAAATCATCATCATTCACTTAACGTAAATCAAAGCCGGCATATTAAATCTCAGAAAGTAAATACATTCAAATTAAATCATTCAACAAACTTTAAATGAACAAAAATATCTTCATTCAGGTCATTTAACAAATCCAATAATCATTTCAATTAAACTCTACAGAACAGCAGCATTGTAATGCATGTAATACATTTGATTCATTCATATTTTGCAATGAAATGCAAGCCTGCAAATCACCCACCTTCAGCACTTAGCCAACAAGCTAACTCAATGGGAAATCCCATTATATTAGTCTTCGCACCAAACAATACCAACTTTTGAAGTTAATCTTATTCAACAACCTTTTTTTTTCCTTAATTTTTTCCTGTTGGGCAACCAAATGGCACCGCCAGAGACACTGAACCATGTTAAAAAGGTAGATGCAAGATTTAAACTCACCGTTGAGGGTAGAATAAAGTTGAGATTGAGAACAAAAGCACATGCTGGGAGCAGCACCAAACACTAGCAGGTAAGGAGTGGGAAGAGGGTAAGAGGTAGTGACCTTGTCATGACCCGGAACCTATACTGTTGAGACAGATTTTTTTTCCTTTTGTTGTTTGGTCTATGGTTTCCGGGGTTACAAACGCTTTGTGGTCTCCCACTTTATGTTTGGTCAGTGTTCAGCATCTATTTTCAACATCAGCAAGCTCGCATCGTATCCCAATCAGTTCACCCATGGAATGGCATATTCATCTATTTCTAATGTTCTGATTCACAAGCCTAATTTTCCTCATTTCCTTATGACGCAACTGTGGAAAATGTGCAGATGTCAATCAATGACAATTATGCGTGGTCAGTCTCATATGCTGATGAGAATTGAAGAAAAAGATGATGTCAATGACTTATGTCAACCCCCTTTGGTGTATTGTAATCATGTTTTTTTAATGTCTGTTTGGTGTAATATAACATGTTTTTTTTTTTTTTTTTAATCTCTGATACTGTTTTTCCTGTGAGATTGATACTCACACTGATCATGCTGACAAGAAATGGATGCCCAACACGCATGTACAGACTCTATTTGTGTTTGAATCCTTTCCCCACACTTGAGCCCAAAGCCAGGACTGCATATTTGTAGAAATGTCAGCAGTCAGGCTTTGAATTGATTGGTTTTTAAGTCTTGGGCCCTGATAGTAATTGTGAATCCACTCAGTTGTCTTCATGTGGCTTAACAGGGTTATATTCAAGTGTCCCAACCTGGTTAAATTCATCAGCGGTATGCCATTATGTTTGAATTTCCTGTCTGGAGCTTTGTAAGGGCCTGCCAGCATTGAATTATCCGCGCACAATCCACAAAAACACAAATAGTCCAGTTAATCTTGATTAGATCTGTGTTATCCAAAAGCAACTCTTTTCATAAGGGATGTTGTTGACCCAACAGCCGGTCTGCAAGCGATTTTAACCTTGTTATGCTGGCCCAGTTAATCATAGCGCTCATACTTAATTGACGCTCACCTCCTTCGTCTCAATTTGTATCTACGATCAATTTTTTGAATCTCTATGCTTGCATGGGCATCTAGTTGCTCAACAGGCGTAGTAAAGTACATAAGAACAACTTTACAACAGCGCAGAGCTTCCCTTGAATACATGTCCTGTCTTATTATACTTTGTGTTGTTGTTTTTGCTTCAGATCAGGAACATCTCGCATCAGGGTAGAAGTGTTCAGATTACATTTCATCAAATTCAGCTGCTGTCTGCCGTACAGCAATGCTGTCTCTGGAACAGTTTGAAGTCTAAACAAGCAGCCGTGACACAAGTTACTTTTAGCTGCATTACCCTTTTAGATAGTGTGGAGAAATTTGCAGTGCTCTCTCAGTCTTTATTTTGCTCGCTTTGTTCGTCTGGTAAAGCTGAAATGAAAGCCATTTTTCCACATTATTTCGGGACACATGGATCAATGTACTGTGCCATGTAAAATTCTTGTGCCATGATGTTGTTGGCCTTCATGGTGCACGCAGTGGAGTGGTGTTGTGCAAACATGCTGTTCTCCTGCCCTGTCACGTGAATGCGCACATGCATACTGTATACACAGAGACACACGGCACACACTGTGAGTTGCTTGTCTTTCAGTCGCAGCCTATACATAATATGCAGTAATTCTGCTATCCTTTGCCGCCCTGTAACCTGTGGTGTGGTTGTTGGGACATTTTGCACAAATATGTACACCCGCGTTCATACTGAGGTACACATCACATCGCCAGACACAACAAACTCATAATTTTAATGCGTAAAAGCATGTAAATGCCAAACAGAATCATGCACACACATGCAGATCAATTTACTTGCACATACTCTCACGGTCATGGAGGTGCACCTAAACATACACACACAGATAGGCTATATTCAAAGGCCCACAAAGATGTTCACACACACCAAGACAAGCGCTTGAAAATGCACATTCACACCCTCGAAGACATACAGATACCTACAGAAGCAAATGCAATTACATGCACATATCCACACAGACAATTAATTGCATTACATTGCCTTCATTTGGGAGACACCTTTATCCAAAGCAACCAGTTACTGCGACCATGTCCAACCTAGCACATGCACATACATGCAAGACCCCACATACGTGCAAACACATCCACCCATGCATGCATAAATACATGCACAAATCCACACAGACTCGCAAACATATCCATACAAGCACACATAAATACATAAGATAAGGTCAAATCATTAGTAACACTGCCATAAATACCAGCTGGATGAAGCTTACAGTGCACTGTTTTTGTTGAGACTGGTTCAGTTATGGATCGCCTCTATGCTTCTTTATTGATTTTCAGTGCTGTACACAGTTCTGTAGTTATTAGCAAGTGTCCATAAAAGTGTCTGTCTGTCCTATTGAGACAGCATTGATTTAAATTGAATAGATTTGGTTTTTTTTTTTTTGCTGGTTTTCTTTGTTGGTTGACATGCTGTATGTAGTTATAATTTTTGATGAGGTGCCCTTGCCACCTTACATAATTTTGCTTTTTTTTATGACTGATGCACACAAGAACTAATGGCCCTCTTAAGAACTCTAGTACCATCATCATGCTTTAAAGACTCTCCTACCAAAGTGCTACTCGTTACACCACCCTTAAGCAAACAAATGCGGCTACTTGGTATTTATTTTAAGAGCAATTAACATTAGCCCATTTTTCACGAGTGATTCTGATATTTCTTCACTCACCTGATAAGGAGTAGAAGGCAGGGAGAGATGACTGGGCTAAAGTCGGTCCCTGATAAAATGCCTTTCAAGCCTCGGATTCCTGAAAGGTTACCGATAGGCTGTTACCTGAACACTGATGCTGAAGTTTGTCTGCGAGGAAGAAAGGACGGGGATTGTTTTCTCCTTATCTATGCACATGTCATGAACTGCAGAAGTTTAATGGGTTTTCTGGGTGGCAGATTAGCTCTCCGCTGATCTTGAGTGACATGACTGAGTGCTGAGAGATCTTTATCTGCCTCCAGATGATAATGTGAAATTCTCCACTCCAGGAAAGGGTGCTACCCACAGCCCAAATGAGGCAAAGTCTGAACACTATTCAGCAAGACAGCAAAACTACCACCAATACCTACTACAACTAATATCAATACTACTACTGCTGTATCTACTAATGCTTCTACTACGAATAATAATATTAATAGCACCAACAGATTCTTGTGTAATCGTGTAAAGGTTCTTTTGGCAGTTGCAAGATGGTCATCCATTACAATAATCTTTACCGATCAGATAAGTCCAGTGAGTGCTGAATATAAGCAGATGGGCATTTAAATGCTGGTCTCTAACATTGATAAAGGACACTGCTTATATTGGCGAGCCAAGACATCAAATACTGTCAGGTTTGACAATGGGAGAAATATTCTGGAAGATAAATATTTTTTTATAATTTGATAATGGCCGGCATTTTATGCTCAGATCAGATGCATCATCATGCTGATTCTCATCATTGTCATTAATTTTACAAAAAAAAATATATGCAATATGAAATTTTCATCTCAAAACTGTTTTATTTTTGTTGTGCTCTCTTTCTCACTGGGACAGCTGTTTCCCAGCTCTGAGAGAAGTAGCTCAGTACTCCAGCTGTGCCACCATGGCGTTAAATTTTTAAAGCTTTTACGTTTTAGTGGCTTAATTATTGAAGGGCTCCTGAAGACTACTGCATAATGCAAACCTTAAGAAATGTTAAAACACAAGATTTTCTTGCCTATTTATTTCTTATTTTTCTCCACTCACCACTATTTCTATTTAGTGTTTGATTTACAAAATATTTAGACAGTCATCTTAAACCTGTGTTGCTTTGCAAGATTATGAGATTACAAGTTTGCCTCATCAACACAGATTGACCTTAGTCCTGAACTAAACTGATTTTTGAAAGGAGCAACTCTATTCAAAAATGAATTTATTGCAGGATCAGGCTTAATTTTTGTATGTGAAACTGTTCCTATTCATAATAAGGTTATGAAAACCTGATGAAAAAAGGAATTCCTAAATGGGAATAATCATTTGGGAAATTCTAAGAAAACATCATCTGGGTCAAAACTGAAAATGTTTGGGTTTATTTGTTATTTAAACTGAAAAGACAGAGTGTAAGGATTGTGCAGCCACATTCTTTTCTTTTGCATTTTATCCTCCCTTATCAAATGAACCCTTTTAATGTCATTTTAATGTCACAGAGTTGACATGGATGAAAAAAGGTTTTTTGCCATTGCATCTTGAACTGCCAATCTTACAGAACAAGATGGTACAGGAAAAACAGATCACTGCACTGTAGGCGTCATTCGGTCTCGTAAGCCTATTGAGTCGCAAATCGAGTGTTTATCTCTTTGTACTTTATTCTCCCAGACTTATGTCAGTCTAGCGATCTCATTGTCATTGTTTAAGGGAATCGCTGTTTCCCGTTTTTTGTTTTTGACTCCTCGTATAAAATCTTTTCCTTTGCATTTGTACCCTTTTACCATCATTTCCGGGTTTTCAGTGCGCTTACAAGCATGCACTGAAAAGACATTACAGGGCTGCAAAGTTGTGTCCAAGTCAGTGTCATTTGTGTGACCATAAATTTTGACCCCTTCCTCAGAATTTTTTCACACTGCAAAACAATAATAGGTGTAAGTGTAAAGGGTGACTAGATACTAGATGAGGGTGTCTCACAAGAGTTCAGTTAATATACAGCATGATTTCATTAACTCGGTGGAGGTCAGCAAAAGTCTGCAATCTCACGCGTTACTTAGCAAAGAACATATCTATGATCAGTGGAAGATTCCTAAGTAGTATCAGGCATTATTTCCCAGTAATTCCATTCATACCTTGAATGACACCGCTGGCCCTTCAGTATGCAGATCAGGAACTACCACCAGGGCCCCACCTCCTTGCCAAGTGCTCTACCTTCTCACCATCACTTGAGAGGGAAGGATCAGCAGGTGCATAATTTTTGCACATGCTGCAAATATTATTTAATCAAGTGTCTCCAAAAAGTCGAAGATTAGCTTTGATGCTGTAAGAGATAATGGGTAGAACACATATCGTTCTCCAAATACCCACCATAAGCACTGCAGTCCTTTTCAAAGTGTGCACTGATGTGATGCCCAAGAAGTGCGGATAAAAAAATGAGGACCCCAAGTCCACACTTCTGAGGGGGAGAATCACAATTTTAAGAGCAGAATTAGGACAGACTTTTATACTTTGCCCCTGTAATGTCTCGCATTCCCAGGGCCAGCACGCCGACTGAATAAAACCCGGAACCGCTGCTTCATTCAATCAATCACCGTCCTCACCTGTGCCTCGTTTACTCTCAGAGCTTCCGCAGTACTATTTAAGCCACAGCCGCACTGCTGGTCTTCGCTAGGTCTCGTAAAGTATGGCTGTGCTGCTGCATTTTCCCGTTTTGTGGAACTAATGTAAAACTCTTAAAGGGGAACTCAGGGCTAAATCATAATGCTTTTTATACAAACATAATTAGTAAATAAATATTGTAAACTACAAAATATGTGGAATTTTTGTTTTCAAAGACGAGATAAATGAGGTTTTATTCCCCTAAATAGTTGTTGTCTGCTTCAACGATTGCGTGTTAATGATGTAACCTCGCCCGAGAATGACAAACCGTCGCCCTTCGCCCAGTGCCCAGTGTTGGATAGAGTGATTGTCCCAGTCTATTATTTTATGACAAAAGATCGTTCAATATGGCCCATTGGGGCGTTGCACAAGGTGGTGTTAAATACTTTCTGAAATACGCAGGGTTGCTTCCACATGAACGGTTTGGTTCTGTCACTTATCAGTCTATATCAGATACTGTGCAGACGACAGGTATATCATCCCGAACATGTGATTTTAGCTATCGCTGATACCCAGGTTTGAATGAAACTAATGTGCTCCTCATGAAATCCCTTCTACACTTTAGGTAAAGTTTGTTTAGGTTTCAAGGTATTTTCTAATTGGAATCCTTGTTTCTGCACCAAATAATATGTGAGATTAACAATGTATTTTATGTTCAAATATTGGACTCTCAACATACATGGTTTAACTGTCAGGTTGCCCAGCACTTGTATGTCCAAAACTTTCTCATGAACTCCAACAGACAGCAAAGATAGCATAGATTGTCACACTTAATCATTATTTCTATACAGCCTGGAATTTCAATTTCTCAGACGCAGAGATGCATACCTTCTCAGCAGGCGGAGCGCAGACATGGTCACCCCTGTGGTCAGCGCGGTATTTTTATGTTCTCTGCTGTGGCTCGGCTGTCTGCTCTCAAGCATCTGCTCGAAAGCTCCTCTTCTCATTTAAAGATATGGAGCTCCTCTTGAGTTTAACTCTGGTACCCTCTCTGGGTGCACCAAAGCTAAAAAGAGCTTGTTCTTCCGATGCACAACCCAAGTTCACACAGTGCATAAACCCCAGCATTGGTTAACTCAAATTGTGCAGGTGCATAGTGTTTGCTCCTCAAAGAAACAAGTGGTAAATGAATACCTGAAACTAATGTTAATCTACTGTATCTCTGTCCACAGATATACATGATGGACAAGATTAAACAATCAATGTTGTTGAAAAATGTCACCGAGCATGTCAGCATGCTAGGTGTCTTTGAAGGCGGGGATACATTTGTTTATTTTCATGAACCTGCAACTGAGGGAATGTTGGCTGACTTTATTTTTTTTTTATTTCACATAAAGGAACCTTAATTGGCAAATGATTTTGGTTTCATGAATTGAGTCCGTTTCAATTGAAGTCCATTCTATTTTCTAAATAAATCCTGGGAGGTCAAACCTGGATTTTTATGACAAAGGCAAGCACAAAAATAACCTTTTGTTTTTGAGGTTCCACAAATATGTCTGCACCAATACAGTTGGCGGATAATAAGGTAGCAATGTCAACACTGCAGTGCTTTCAGACTTAATTAAATTGCGGAACTATTATAGATTGTATAATAACAAAATAATCATGTGAATGAGGTTTCATCTTTAATCCAGACAAGAGACCTAGTAGCGCTTGAGTGATGATCTTATTACCACTTCTGTTTCTATAGCAATCATGTAAATATTTTCCTGTTGAAATAGGGACCTGCTGGAAAAAATCTGTGCACACCTGAGTGAAATGAAAACAAGACAGAATAACCTTTAATAGTTCATCCAAGTGGGCCCAGCATTTTATTTCATCTTAATTGGCTGCCGTGCGTAAGTTATAGTTCTGGTTCATACTGTAATTACTGAGCAAATATTTTGGCATTTGCAAATCTTCATAATTGGCTGGAATTTAAACCTTTTTTCTGCGGAGCATAAAATATGAGTGTTTCATGTCTTTGTATATGCATACTTAAGCGAGAATTCTGCCTTCTTTTTGCAAGTAAAAATAAATCTTACTAATCTAGATTATTGGTGCACAATGTCCAATATCCCAGCATATTTGGCTTTTCTGGACTTACTTTTTCAAACATTCATATATTTTTCAACCAAGAGCGGTACCACCACCAATATCGCCATGTTTACACAAACTCATTTATTATTTATAAGAGTTACCAATGTCTTGTACAAACATGAATGTGCTGTAAGAACAATTATTATGCACATATTAAGCAATCAATGAAGTAATATACAGATTGTAGTTAGAAAATTAGTTTTCTACAGTAGTTTTTAAGAGAAACTAATGTCTCTTACACTTTATTCACAACAACAGCCTGCCAAACAATCATACAAATGAACAGTTGATATTTACAGTAGCATTGTCCCACAGTCAAGAAGTTATTATTGTTTAAAATACAAGATTTTGTGCAGACCAATTTCAGAGTTAACGAGTGTGTTTTTAGGCAGAAAAATGGATAAATGTATGATTATTTGTTGATAAATACGTGATTATTTTTCTTATGCCAGGATGTGACTGGCTTTCGAAGAATGAAATATTGCAGAGAATCCATTCTACTGAGAGTAAATGATTCTTACCTAAAGGTATTTCAGGGTGAGAACCAGATGATGGAGCAGCTCGACGGCAACAGAATGGCCGAAAGATAAGGCCTCAATGCAGGTGCATACCCAAAGGTCACGAATACTGAACCTGCCCTTTTTAATTCCCTCCAGAGATGGAGAAAGACTCATCTATGAACTGTACCCACAAATACATATATTCATAAAGCCACTGTTTGCATAAAATAAAATTGAACAATGTTGTTGAGTTGTTAAACACAACAAATGCCATAGATTTTAATCATGTTTTATGTAGGGATTTTAAAAGTACTAAAATAACGAAGAGTAGTCATGCATTGTACTGGCTTAAGAATTTGTGCCCATTATATTCAAGCCAAGCCCAAATTATTTTCAGGGAAGTATTTGGACATACTGCCATAAACTTTTTCAAATCTCTAATCTCAAGTTCTAATTTAAAGTTACAAAAAGTGCTTGATTGATTTTGAAGTGCTACTGTGCAATAATTACTAAGGTAGGAATAGCGAATGCTAGCATCTGAAATTCAATCATGCTGCAATGCATAACTTAAACTTTGTCAATAGTAATGATTTTGCAAAATATTTGTAAATTGTATGTCAGTGTGAGAGCAATGCATGTTGAAGAACTGCCGAGATTAAGATCACTTTCATGCTGTCATTCCCATTAGTAGAATCGTTTGCAGAACTTCAAAGCGGTTGGCCATATTAATGCACAGATGATGTAATTTGTTTCATCTGCTTAAAGTCTCTTCTTCAGAAGAGCTAACAGCTGTATGTGTTCTGAGAAAAGACTGGAACCCACCGTGAGCAGTTCCTCAGCCTCCTAGTTTACAATTGTGGGGCTTAAGAAAATGGCATGTGTGAGTTGTTGGAGGTTTAAGGTTTTAGGCAGTTTACTTAAGGCTGCCTTTTCCTGTATTAAATGACGTCAAACGGCTGTTTCAGAGACTAAATATGGCCTTTTTGCATGCCTTACGGTCAGGAAATTGTCTTCACATTGTATTTAATGGGGTAAATTTAGAGAGATATGTCAATGAACAAAATGATGACAGTCAAAAAAAAAAAAACAAATGTTTTATACTTTGTTAAAGACAGATTTTTGTGGCCTTAAAAGTCATTGTTTATCATGCCTGTGACGTTGGTTTTTCTCTTGAAGTCTTCTGATGGAAGAGAGACACAGGAGTCAGGCCTTTTAAGCAAGCTTTGCAACATTTCCTCCGCTGACTCAGTCGCTCACACGGAATGGATCACTTCCTCCGTCACCCCAGCAACAGCCCGACATATACGGGCTGCATGGGTTTGTGGTGGCAACTGGGAAATAGAACGGTTGTACAACCAACAAAAAAGCCCTCCAGTCCAATATAAGCAAGAGTAAAGGCCTGTCAGCAGTTAGAGTGGAATAGTGAGGGCGTGGCTTTCATGCGAGAGTTAGTAGGGACACATAAGTAAAGATTTTTGCAATTATCGGAGTGCAAATACTGGCTTTTCTATAGACAGAGATTATCACATTGCATGTTTCTTTGTTTATTGTTATCTTTAGCGAGCTGCCTTCGCAATTTTCATAGATGCCATATTCATAAAGTTGTTTTTTTAAATTTTGTATCCCAATACTTTTGATTTCATTTTTCATTACAAGTTCTCAGCAGTTACTTATGTCATGAACTTTTATTATAAAGCTTAGCAATATCAAACCATTGAAGTACCCCTCTCAATTTATAAGTTGCATAATTACATGATAGTATGTTGTATTTGTGAATGTTACAGTCATTATACGGTAATGTATTGATCCAAGGTTACACTACCTGACAAAAGTATTAGGACGATCCTCATTCTAACTCAACCTTTGATGTACGTGCTATATTACACATGTGAGTGTTGTAGGAATTTAATGGTGTCCTAAAATGTACATGTTAACATCACAGAACATTATTTAAACATTTGGGGATGCTACAGATATACAAATTGGCATATTTTTTCTCTGCATAAAAGACTCTCACTTTGGGTCTGTAATAAATAAGAGATATTATAATAAACAGTGCTTGCAAGATGGTAATCTTCAAATTAACAAGTTTGGAATTGTGTCTTTGTTATAATGGAAGACCACGGCTACTATTAGTTCAATCAATATGATCAGGTGTGGCACATGGGGTGATTTTGAATCTCTATAAAAGGAGGGTCAAGACTTAGAATAATTCAGTTTGGTGTATCCAAAATGGGGTCTGTATTTTTATTTGAATTAACAACTACTTCCAAATATGATACATTCACTATTTTCAACTGCACTGTAAGAAAATCACACACATAAATAGTGACGTCCTAATACTTTTGTCAGGAAGTGTAGTTACGTTCTGATGCCAGCTGCACAATTAAAGGCTGCACAAATCAGACCTGGAAATGCATAGCTCGGTTTCTGTGTAGTCCAACATCCTACATTGTCCCCATATACAGCGCCCTCAATAATTATTGGCACCCCTGGTCAAGATGTGTTCTTTAGCTTCTAATAAATTCAGTTTTTTTCTAAATAATATAGGACCACAATGAAAAAAAGAGGAAAATCCAACCTTTAATTTAAGTGCATTTATTCAGTAGGAAAAAAAATTCCACATTAAGAAACAATTCTTTTACATCAAATCATGTATGCCACAATTATTAGCACCCCTGATGTTAATACCCTGTACAACCCCCTTTTGCCAACAAAACAGCACCTAATCTTCTCCTATAATGTTTCACAAGATGGGAGAATACAGAAAGAGGAATCTTCGACCATTCCTTTTGCACAATCTCTCTAAATCATCCAGCGACCTGGGTCCTCTCCTCTGCACTCTCCTCTTCAGCTCACTCCACAGGTTTTCAATGGAGTTGAGGTCTGGGGACTGAGATGGCTATTTTCTTATAGCCATTGCCTGACTTGTGAAGGTCGACACACATCTGCCTTACTTGAATGGTGTGTTTCTTTGTCTTTCCCATGTTGAAGAGTGGATAAGAGAGATGGCCTCGGTGTCGCGTCATATTTATACCCCAGGGAAACAGGAAGGTTACATTTTTCTACTATTTTCAGTGTGAGAGTATGCTTCTACAATAAAAATTGAATTTATTTTAAGGCTTTTAACACATCGTAACCAGGGATGCCAATAATTATGAGGGCGCTGTAAGTTAGATAAAAGTTTTAACAGTGGGAATTTTTTGAAGATCCATTATTTGGTGATTTTGGGCCATCCCAATTTAATTGGTCACAACAAAAGAACTAAAATTTTTCATTGTTAAATACATTCTCGCTGCCGTTGCATCAGCAAAATGTCATGTGTAGGCAAAATGGTACAGCTCGAAAAAACAAACCAGCTGCATGGAAAATGAAGTCCTGCACAGAAGGACAGGACTAGGTAAATTAGCTAGCCAGCCAGATAATATCATGGCTAGCAACTGTAACACCATCTTATTTTCCTCAGGTGCTCTACTGCTGCACATGGCACAAGGAGCGTTGTGGCACATGGCACGAGCATGGGAGTTCACTTCAGGCAGTATTACCCTCGTCTCATCTTCTGCTCTGTGTCTTTTCTCCCATTTTTGTGTTTGTTCTTTGATGACGGAATTTACAGGCATTTAGATTGGTCATAAATTTCCCATAAATATCTGCAAAAAGGAAGTGGAAGGATATGTACTATGATATAAAAAGAAAACATACGGCCTATATAGTATTAAGTTCAATAAAAAATTATCTTATGTAGCCGCCCATATATTTGCATGATTATCTAACATTGACAAAGTGAAGTCTTAAGAATATTATTGCCCACGACGGAATTTTTTTTCTTTTACTGTCATCAATTCATGATGTAAGCACTGCAATTGACAACTATTCTAGATTATTTAGTAGTGTTGAGTTTAACTGTCCCCAGATCCCCATCACACGCGGGCTACAGTGAAATTGCACCTCCAGTGTACCCACCACTGCTCATTAAGTACTTGAATATTACAATGTCCCTCACAGTCAATATTTGAATTATTATCATTTTCCACAAACTTCACTAACAGCTACAAATCATCTCTGTGCCCTCCTGAAACCCATTCAGTTCCAGTACAGAAGACATTAAAACCCAGTGACTGGACATGTAGCTATGTTGGCTTGCCATTTTGCAATCCTGCCTATTAAGCATATTTTTGTGCGGTATTGTTTCCTTAAACAGGACAGATTGGACCAGTGACTATCTATGGATTGGACAAAACCCCAAACCAAACATTACCTGAAATTAGATCATGTTACATTTATGATTCTGCGTTTATTTTGTTTTGCTCACTAATCCAAAGTTGGTCGGGATATTTTTGCTACATCTGACAGTTGGTTAGGGTATCCGACCATATTCATATCTACGTTTATGCTGAGGGACCCAAAGTGCTGATATTTTAGGTTTGTTGGCCCCGCTCAAGACTCAACACCAGGCTCACGCACTTTCTCTCGCTCTCTGTTGATCTCAACTTAGTCATCATTCAGTATTTGAGGCTCTGTCATCGACTTTTTATGTCTGTATTTTACACTCAAATGTGAAATGTTGGATTTTCTTTACCCACTTGGGGCCCTATTTTACTTAACGCTCCGTCTGAAACGTGGGGCGCAAGTGCATTTAGGGCGTGTCCAAATCCATTTTTGCTAGTTAAATGGCGGTTTATCTAGGCACATACAAAGGCACTCAGAGCAAAGGGGTTGGATTTAAGCTCTTAATTCATCATACGTGCATAACATGGAATGAACCAAATCAGTGTCATCTCCCCTTCCCTGTCAGAGCCAGGGGGACCTTCATAGCTATTATAAGGGTGGACCTCTTGAGTAGCAAAAAAAACAAAAACTCTTCACTACATCAGAATGAGGGCTGCTCATGCGCAAAGTGAAAGCGTGCGAGCAGACCATAGTTTAATGTATGGAAATCTGATGAAAGTGATCTCCAAAAATGTAATAAAATTATTTTTGAAATATTACTCAAAATTATTTTGATCATATCTAGGCGTTAAAAATCATAAGAGTGAATTCCCAGGGCTGCAGTTCATTTTCATATTACATCACAACTTCGGCATAAAACAAGCAAATGAAAAGGAAAGGTTTTGATTCAGGATCTCTGGTAAAAATAAATAAATAATCACACACTGGTGGGGAGCGACCAAGAGAAATTAAAATGAGTGAGAAAAACAGCTAGCAAGAAAGACACTAAACTAATATTTTGATTACACATCATAACCCCTTTAATAATCGCGCCATAACCCATTTAATAATATCTAACAGGAGTGAAAATAACTTGTTTCCGCTTGTCTTACGATTGAAAGTTGAGAAAAATATATAGATGAAATTCGGCTTGATGATGGATGGTGATGACAATGTCATCCATTGCTTTTTCCATTACTTAATGTTACTCAGGGGCTTCTACATGCTGTCCACGGCAAAAACGGGGAAAATCGCCAGGGACACCCACGTGTTCCGCAAGGATTTTCAAACCTGCAGACAGCACGCCAAGTCCGTAGGAAGAAAATTGGCATGCAAAACTTGGCAAGTAGCCAGGCCGCAAGGGCATGGCAGGGGAGGCGTGCGTGACCTGTGCGTGTGTCGCAAGTTTAAAACGGAATGTTAACGGTCAAATGTCACTTGCAGACACATAAGGGGCACACACGCATGCCTCACTCAACACGTTCGTTCTCCGCTATTGGCCATATGATACAGGGGCCTGCACGTGTGACGTACGTGAAATGTGCGTGCAACTTTTGTGGTTCGTAAAATATCCCCCCTTTAAAATTTTTAACTTATTAGCTAGTTAGTTAGACTAGCTAGTTTTTTGCTAATCAAAAAATGGGAGAAGGCTCGTATTTTTTTTTAAACAAAATTTCTCATTGTCCAGCCTATTCAATGAATAACAACTTAGCCAAAAGGTTATTTTCAGTTCCTTTCAATAAAATGTACTGAAAACTACTTGCTCCACATTCTCCACATTTGGTGAAGAAAACAATTATGACAATTGTGCTGTGTGATAAAACAAGTGGTGTCAACTGATTAAATGAAGTCTTTCTGCACTGTGAGGAGGGAAGCCTCAGATATTCACAAGTCTGTGATGGATGACAGGTTGGTTTTCCATGCAAAATAGATTTAGTGTTTAAAATTCAATTAAGTTGCATGATTTCAGGGGTTTAGCATTTGTGATCCTCAGAACAAGGGTTATAGCCTCTACAGGATGTTAAAGGAGCATTGCCCAAAATCTTTTAAAACAGACTGGACCACATGTGAAGCTTTAATGCGGTCTACTCTTCCAGCACTCAAATATACACTCCGGCAAAAACAAATGAAGTTTACTTTAAAATTCAACAAATTATTTACATTGTGGTGTTTTGTGAGTTTTCAGTATAGCCATATCCAGTACGGCGTGAGATATAAAATATCAACAAACCCTCGGCGAATTGTAGTTGAAAAAACACGAAGAAGTGCATGTTCAAATGTGAAACAAATCAATGGTGTCAATGGTGATGTATTCATTACATCTGGTTACAATACAGTATTTCAAAATATTTCATTTGGAGATGTATCACTGTTATTGTTCGCACCAGATGCCATTTTTGATTTCTATATCATCCAACATGGCGGCGCGTGCTATTCAATCACCTGGTTACATGCCAAGAATATATAGATAGATATGAAATTAAATGATCATGTCGCAGGATAACTGGAATAGTGAAGCAGAACCATAAAAAGTGGTGTATGTAGCTTTGAGTCACACATTGATCATTTTCTGCAGTAACTGACAACTCCATTTAATTTTCTGTCCACATCTCAAATATTAATAATATAATTAACATAATATTAATAATCCCTTCTTAATAATCCCATTGGTTCACTCTTCTACTCCATATCTCACATTAAACAAGGTCTGACTTGCTGATTCAACATGTCTACTGAGAAAATTAAATTACACTGCTGAAATGTGTTCTCCAATTACTGCATGTGGACGGGTCCTGACTATTTACTTACAGAGCAGTTCGGTTTAAGGCCGGAAGTCTGCGCGTGCGCATGCCCAATATAGCTGATGTAGGGCAAAAGGAAATATAGCGGCTATTTGTTGTGTCGAGGGGTGCATAAACCGGTATCATAAAGATGGGGACATAAGGTTTTTTCGTGTTCCCCGTGGCAAGAGACAACGACAATCGTGGATTCAAGCTATAAATCAGAAGAACTTTGTCCCGAATGATCACACCAGAGTCTACAGTGCTCATTTTGTCAGGGCTGGCCCGACTTCGTCGACGCAAAAAATGTTGGCTTCGCTCTGTGTTTCTCTGCAAACAAAAGGATCTCACACTGACGCAACCTAAAAAGAAAGAGCGATCTGATCGGAGAAATATAGTTAAGGTACTGGTTGATATTATAAGTTATTTAAGTTGGCCCACTAATCGTCAAATAATTGTTTAATCTTTTTGTTCTCTCAAGGTGTTATTGTTTTGCAGTGTCCAGTTTTTGTATCCAAATTTTGAAAAGGGACTGGCTTTGTTCGATCCTATTTATACGACTTTAAGTAAATGTCAAACTACGCAAAAAAAAAAATCAAGCCAAAGGGGGAATGTTAGTGCCATAGGACATTCAGTCTAGGTCAGCTCTGAGGGGCTCAAGTTTCAGAACTTCCCTCAGAGAGTGTTGGTGTGGTTTTCATTTCGCTGCTTGCAATAATAATTAGGTTTCCTTGTGATTTCGATTTCATAATTACTCGCTATATACAGCCAATAAAGTGGCATTTGCTGGCCAGTTAGTTTTGCGGTCATGAACAAATGTCATTAACACCACTATGATTGGGTCCCACGCCTTAAGTCAGCAAATTGCTTCAATTGTTCTTGCGACGAATTTACATTTTTCAAAACAACCGGCAAGCACACATGATCCTAATCGGCTCTAACATGGATAAGTGCGCGGGTACACAGGTAAAATACAAGGCCATATCATTACTGTTTGACTGAACGCTACACATTTGATTTCGGATTTTCATTTGTGCTGAAAACAAAATTTTCAAGGACGTACCTTGACAGTATGTCGCCGATATAGTTTCTCAAGTCTCTGTTGTGCTGAAGGAGTCAATGCTTTCAGTTTGTTGGAGAAAACTAATAGAGCTTAGTCTAGCTATATCGTCAGGGGGAAAAGAATTTTGGATCCAGCCTCCCCTTTTTATCGGTTTATTATTTGCCAAAACGATTTTAAAAGGGGGGTGCCAATATGTTTTAGTGGAGTTTTATCAGTGAGAAAGGGGGCTTAGAATTTAACATTAATATTTAATATCGCGAATCCTTATGCTGCCTTAGCAACCCAGTGTGTCATCAGTGACATGACAGCCACCGTTAACGATATGCAACTGACACGAATAGCAGCACTTGAAACTAAACTCTAAATTTCCTTAACTGGACATACGCTTGACGTGTTTTCATATCCTAATGTTTCTCTGGGTATCCAAACATCAATCGATATTTGGAGTCGGCCTAGGTTGAATACAGAATTCTTAATCTCGCCATCCAGACACAAAATGTACGCTGCACACCCTAGAATATTCCCAAATGAAAAATATTCCTGGTTATTGTCCGAATCCACGCTGTAAGCTGCCTTTTACCATGGCGAAAGAACTTATAATTCCCCACCTTTTAAATAGAATTTGTGCATCTTCTGCCCCACTTAGTCTGCAAAGAGCAGGCGCACTCCAAATCTCGCTTTTTCATGTCCTTAAACCGAGAGGGTCTAGTGAGTAAGTTTTTTGTATTGTGAAAACAGTTTATTGCGGAGTACCAGGAAATCAAATTTATGATAGAAAATTTCATAGAAAAGTTACCAAAACATTAACACTTTTTACTTTTCTGCGGCTTAAACAGTCATAAAAAAAGACAAAATCAATTTTTTGTTCTAAATATACATTTTAAAATTAAGTAACATGGACATTGCCATTGAAGGAGTTTTTACAGTGTATAAGCTCTTTTGAATATTTTTGGAAAAACTGCTCTAAAATTTGAAAGATTCGAGATTTCAACTTAGTTTTTTTCTGAAACATTTTGAAGCCATGCATGTACTGAAAATTAGTGTAAATTATTCCTGCTGCTGCTCATCAACAAAAAATCTCCAAAACATGTTTTTGATTTTCAATTTTTAGACATTCTTCAAGCATAAGTTGATGAAAATAAATATTAGAAACTGGATTGAAGTAGAAAACAACTCATCCTCACCCCCCCTTTGTCATGTACATAATGACACTACCTGACCAAGTGCCAGTGCATGATGCTTTAGGAGACATTTGGCCTCCTTGTTTGACGCTTAGGGATAGGGTTCAGCCTCAGGCACAGGGGTTAGGGGGTCAGGTTTGGTATAAACTGGTGTCAAACAAGGGTGCCAAAAGCCGCCTTATGTTTCGTATAAATGGACTCTTGGTCAGGTAGTGTCACTATATTGTGCCTTGGGATGACACTGGGGTGGAGTAAATGACTGTTTGGTTTTGAAGGTGCAGATATGCTGTCTAAAACAAGCTTTGAACCATCCTTCTAGCATTTATATTTTTTAAGATTCAGAGCTTTTAGTAAGAGAAGTCAAAACTGGTGGCATTTCAGTCATCTTCTCAAAGGTTGTGAGAGCTTAAATACTGTAATTGTTTTTAGCATATCAGTAGTTATTAATTAGTTGCAATAGACTGGCCTCAACTTTACAAACTGCCATAATTGGGGAATATTAAGATATTTGTGATAAATTATGCTTGATTGTGGTTATTGTTTTTTTTTTTTAACAAGTGTATGAATGACTCATCAGAAGAAAAAGCTGGTGGATTGTTAGTGAGAATCGGTTCACATAGCAAAACATTGGCAAATGGTTTGAAGGGCAAATAATCAAAATGCATGTGACTTGGAAAATAAAATTATCCAGTGATCTTTTATCCTCTTCAATGCAAATCTGATTATGTAACCAATAACCCAAGAGAGTGCAAGCTGACATCTGGGCTCCATTTTGGAATTACAGGTTTGCCTGAGACAGGTCAGTCTCTACTTCGACGAAGACTCACTCATTCTCTGTGCACCAGTACTGGTTATGGTTTGACGTGCTCATCAATGGCTAAACAGACTCACACACACACACACACACACACACACACTACACACATACACACACGCACATGCACACACACACACACACACACACACACACACACAGTCATGAACTCATAGGACAGGGTGCGAGCCCCTTTTGCCTCCTGAGCCATGAATTCATGAATCGCGTGTAGATTTGTTTTTGAGCACAAATTCAAACTTCCCTTTAAAATATACCCAGAGGTCACTCCAATGGATTGAGAACTCGTACAGGCCATTTGAGTGAACTGAATTTGCCGTCATATTCCGGGAACCAGTTAAAGTTTATGCAAGCTTAGTGACTTGGCATGTTATCTTGCTGGAAGCTTTCATTTGAGAAAGAATACACTGTGGCCAGAAAGGAATGGTCACTATTAGTAACAGTGCATTTGGTTTATTGCAAAATCGTGATTCTTCAGACTGGGAGACACTTTTCACTCTAATTTTTTATGTTCACATGCCCACTATGGCCTAATCTTATTTTTGCTTGCTGACAACATTCGAAATGTACTGTGTAAAACTGAATTTTAATAAAGTATCACTTTTACTTACGGAAAGAAAACAGGTAAAAGTAAAGATCATTTTGAAGTCCAGCCTATTTGCAATGAACAAGTTACGATTCTCTCCATGGATGTTACAAAATTGTTCCTTCTAGCCCAAGTAAGCCTATCTGCATTTTAATGCACTGATAAGGAAAACTGGTTGGTGTGTGTTTGATTGTCTGGGGTAAGGGGCCAGCGGCAGTGACGTGGCCAGAACTGAAAATTGGAGGTAGGAGAACATCCCTTTAAAACAGTTATTAGTCCTGCCTTGTTTACAATCATTTTTCCTTATTAACTATACTCTGAAGACACTACACATCATAAGATGGTTCTTGTTCTCCTCTTTAAGGTATGATGACAATTATTCATTTGCACATGCAATTTGTGCATTTCAATAAGCCTAATTCAAACTAGTGTAAAGACATCTCTAATCTTTGTATTTGATCAGCAATTTAAATGATCATGAAGAGCATGTTAGATCCTGATGTGCCAAAATGGTTGCACGGACGTTTCAGAGAAGTTTCATAAAGCATAGGCCTACTTCTACTTTTGCTTTGCGCAAATTCCAGTCACAAACCCTACCCAACTGCTCACCTCAAGTACTGCAGCGGGAATGGCATTGTGTCTGTTACAATCCATTCTCATCAGTTAGGCTCACATAGAGGAACATGGTTTACTGGACCATGTAAGGCATCCGTAGCTTGGCATTATTTACATGAATCACCTGACCTGCTGCATGAGAGCTAAGAATTGGAAAAATGGTTTGAGACAAAGAAGTCTGACATGGGAATGAGCTGTGTCACATCATCAGCTGTTAACCCTGGTCTATTTTCCTCCAGGTATACTGTACCACTTGGTGATTTTTTGGTACACTAAAAAAATACAATAATGTGACAACAATTTAAAAAAAAACAAATTTTTGTATTAACTGTTTATTAACAATATCTGTGATCACAATATAAACTTCAGCAAGTGCATGAATGATGTCGCTCTTCTGGTAAGCCAATGGTGAAAGAAATGGCTTTCGGCCAGGGTTTAGCTGTCACAACGCGGAATATGGTGGGAATGTAGTTAAAACGGGAGTTTAAAGAGATGCAGGTGACAGTTGGCGAGTTTCGGATGGGGATTATTGGCCGCAGCCCACCTCGGCCCCAACCCCCCAACCCCCACCCCACACACGCAAATACATATACACAATTCCTGTTTGTGCCAAGCTGTAAGCGGCAGTGCAATGCCATCTGAGATTTGTTGCATCCTTGGTCATTTGAAATTATGCCCTCCCTTGGCGCTAGCAACCTGAAAATTCCAAGAGTTTTCCCACACGTGCAAAAACTCGGTTCAAAAGACTTCCCCATAGTATACAAAGTATACGTTGCTGGGGATTATGCTGGTCTCCTGAAAGCTAAGTGAATGTACAGAAATTAATTAGGAGACCGTTGCTTTGACAGTTTTGTTGGAAACCACTGAATACCACTGTGCAAGAGAAGTTGGAAGCCGTCAATCTAGCTTACGAGCCAGACTCGTAAATTCAGACCAAGAGCCCATGATTTTTTTTTCCTTTCAAGGATTCTTGGGAAACATTTGCATGCCTGGTGAAAACGTGAAGCCCAAGCCAAAATAAGGAAATGGCTGTATGTAAATCAGAGTGCTTCGGTAAAGCCGCCTTTGTTCCAGCTAGCCGTCGGCCCTTGGCTGAACACAGGACTGCTCTCTTGTCTGTTGTTGTAAAAACACACATAACAAGTACTCCATCAACAATGGCCTAATAAGGGGTTTGAGGATAGAAACAACATCTGTCATGAGGTGAACTAGGTTATGATTTGTTTTGCCCATAGTCTGCAATATTTGTTTAATTCGTATTTGCTGTACAGTTTTATGTTTTTGCCCAACTGTTGTCTCACATTCGTGGCAATAATTATTGTGTTAATCTGCTGCTCTATTGCCACTTCATGGTGTAATTTATGCCTCTGAACAGGGAGCAAGAGAGAGGAATAGATAACAGACAATCTGCTAAGTGCTGTCCTCTCTCAACCTCCCCCGCAGTGAATTTGCTTCCATTCAGTTCATTGAGCAGAGTGGGGAATCAGCCGTGCTGCCTGCATCCATGCCCACCCTGACAAATCCCTTTTGCCCTGGTCTAAATATGGCACAATCTGCCCATGGTCTCCAATATTCTGCTAAGAATCAGCCACACAGTGGCCCAAATATGGCATCACAGTGAACCCAGTCTGCGATATAAAGCAGTAGTTCCCAAAAGCCTGCTTGGGGCACACCAGCTGGATCCAGGTTTTTATTGTGCTCCACTTAAAACACACCAGATAAAACTAATCTAGCCTATGATAAATAGCATCAGGTGAGATTAAGGTGAAACATGACAGACACCTGGATCGCGTGTAATGGTCGGCAATGGGAAACACCACTCGCGAGACAGAACTCAAAACAAAGGGGTTTATTAGCAAAACGCAAAAGACAAATAAACGGGGCACAAGGGCCAACAAAAAACTACACTCCAAGAGCTGAAAAATGGAAAGGAAAAAACACAAGAACTACCCAGTCTGTGGAAAACAAAGGTGACAAACACGGCTAGAGGCAATCAAAGCTGTGGTGATACAAGGCTATGACTCACAAGAGAACACAGCAGGAACAAGTATGCATCTGCCAGATCGGAGCTCCACCTCAGAATATAAGGACTCCGGGCGGGATCAAGGAAACGGGGAACACCTGGCCAAAACAAGAGGGACAGGGCATTCCACGAAGGTGTACTACATGCTTAACTAGGAGTGAGGCTGTGGACTTAGCAGTGGGAAGCTTGGGCGGATGAACAAAATGAACAGCCTTGGAAAAGGGATTGACTGTGGTAAGTACAGTGGTGTTGCCTTGAGAAGGATGTAATCCAGTAGTGGGGTATGGAAAGGGGCTGGAGAAGACCTGAAGGGGATGCATGGGTGGCTTTGGATTGAGCACAAGCCGAGCAGGCGGACACAAACCACCAGATGTCCTTAGCCATGCTCAGCCGTCCAAAACGCCGCCCGATGAACCAGAGGGTTCAGCTTACCACCGGATAGCAGGACAGGCCAGAGGAGTGACCCCACTGGAGGACCTCGCAACAAGCTGAGATAGCAAGATAGAGACAGAGGTTGGGACAAGTGCTGGGGGTGGCCTCACCGTCCTGGGCATTCCTGTCCACTTCCTCAATTTAGAGGTGGATGTTGTTGACAAAACACAAGGCTGGTAGGATGGTCTGGAGGATCTCGGGTGTGGTGATCTTGAATCACCTGGACAAGGCGTCAGCCTTCATGTTTTTATTTCCCGGGCCTGGTGTGGTGTTAACCTCTTGGCAGTTCTGAGATATTCCAGATTTTTATGATCAGTCCAGGCAATGAAAGGAATCCGGGATCCTTCCAACCAGTGCCTCCACTCCTGATGGCCAGCAGCTCATGGTTACCAATGCCATAATTGGCCTCTGTAGGGGGTCAGGCAATGGGAAAATAATGCATATGGGTGTACCTTGTGATCCTTGCTAAACCTCTGCCAGAGCACTGCCCTAACTCTGACGTTGGATGCATCCACCTCCACGATGAAGTGCTGGACCGAATCAGGAGTGGTGTGGATCGCCACAGTGGTAAATCGCCTCTTGAGATCTTTGAAGGCAAGGTCGGCCAATTGGGTCCACTGGAAGCACACTTTAGAGGAGGTCAAGGCAGTTAGGGGAGCAGCAACAGAGCTGTAATCTCGGATAAATCTACGGTAAAAATTTGTGAATTCCAGGAAACTCTGGAGTGACTTCAGATCCTTAGGCTAAGGCCACTTGATCACTGCCTTCACCTTCTCAGCATCCATTCTGAGATGGCCCAGAGAGATAACGTATCCAAGAAAGGTAGTGGAGGTGGTGTTTAACTCACGCTTCGCTGGCTTTCACAAAAAGGCGATTCTCAAGTGGCCGGCTCAGAACTTGGTGGACATGGCAGGTGTATTCAAACTGGCCTTTGGAGAAGATCAGGATGTCATCCAGGTAGACGTAGACAAATCTCCCGATCATATGCCCCAGCACATTGTTCATAAGGTTCTGGAAGACTGCGGGGGCGATGGTGAGGCTAAACGGGACCACCAGGTACTCCCAGTGGCCACTAGGGGTGTTGAATGCAGTCTACCATTCACCCTCCTCCTTGATGCACACTAAATGTATGGGTTGCGCAGGTCCAACTTTGTAAAGATCCTTGCTCCCTGGATGGTATCAAAAGCAAAGGTCATAAGAGGTAGAGGGTTATGATTTATTACCATGATGTTGTTGAGGCCCAGGTAATTGATTCATTGATGGAGGGAGCCATCCTTCTTCTTAACAAAGAAGAGGCCAGCCCCAGCAGGTGACGAGGAGGGTCGCATGATCCAGGCAGCTAAGGACTGGACTCCATAGTCTATCTCTCGGGTTCGACAGGGAAAACACTCGGCCTCTGGGCGGCACGGATCTGAGCAGGAGCTTGATGGCACAGTCGTAGGGGTGATACGGGGGCAGAGACACAGCACAGGATTTACTGAACACTTTGACCTGGTCATGGTATTCACTCGGTACACAGGACAGATCCGGAGGTTCTTCAGGGACGAACGAATGGCAGGAGACGGTCGGTCGGGCGTGGTGAAGACACTAGGCTAAACAGGATGCCTTCCACTCCCTTACCATATGGCTTGACCAGTCAAGGACGGGACCAGGAGAGCACGGGTTGTCAATGGCAAAGAAACTGATGAGCTCCCGGTGGTTGCCAGACACCAACAGCCAGCGGGAAAAAGTCCGATGACACACCTCTGCCAGGGGTTGCCCACTAAGCCTGGAGATGGAGAGAGGGCGTGGCAAGGGGCAGAGGGGAACTTCCCAGTCAGCGGCAGGCTTGATGAGTCGACTCAGCTCCTGAGTCGATTAGCACAGAGGTGTTCTTAGTCTGCCAGTCCCAGGTCAGGGTAACAGGGATGCAGGTCCTCCGGTAAGAGGAGGATTCCGTGAAAGAGACGCCCACTAGTGAGTCTCCAGTAACTAGTGGGTGGGGCCTTTTTAAGGGGCAGTTGGCTAGGAAATGCCCCAACAGCCCACAGTCAGAGCAGGATCCGGTTGTCACCCTCCTGCTGCACTCCTCCCTGGACAGCTGAGAGCATCCAACCTCCCTCCCTGGAAGGTGAAAAGGGTGACACAGTCCAGTGGGCATCAGAAGACATCAGGGCAGGGCTTGATGAAGGCGAATGGGACATCAACAGGGCCCTCTCCTCCAGGCAGCTGTCAATACAAAGAGCCAGGTCGACGAGGGCCTCCAGCGAGTCAGGGAGCTCACAAAAAGGCAGCTGATCCTTCACCAGGTCTGACAGTCCCTGGAGGAAGATGTCGCACAGGGCCTCCTTGCTCCACGTGGCCGCCATTGTCTGGAAGTTGATAGCGTTGTCAGCCACGGACTAATTCCTCTCTCTTATTCACAACAGCTCTCTTCCAGCTGCCCTTCCCAACTTAGTCCGGTAAAAAACCCGGATCAGAGCTGCCGGATAGCTCACTCGGTTAAAGCACTGCGCTGCAGTGGGTTTTCGCGGGTTCGAGCCCCGACGTATCCTGCGCCAGGGGTCGGCAGCTTTTTCAGACTAGCGCACAATTGGCCATCGCGCAACAGGGTTCCAAATTGGGAAAGGACTGTCAGATTAGGGGATACAATAATAGCTTTGTTCGTTGCTCCAGCGCCTCCTGTTGGCGAGACGGCGCTTGTCAGGAAGACTTTGGGTTTGTTCATGTTCGGGTATCCTCCGCCCTCGTTCTGAACTTACGAGGATTCAACTAATGAGTGTATAAGAATCAGTGGTTGACAGGCACGTGCTTCGGAGGAGAGCCGTGAACTGTCCTCACTATCCTGTGTTGGCAGCAAGGGGTCGCATACGAGCAAGCTTTGTACATAGTTCACCAATTGGGCATTCCAGATTCGGGTGGGATTGGAGATACCAAATTTAAACAAAAAAAAAAAAACCCGGATCAGCTTGTTCGCCAGCAACTGGTAGCTGGAAATGCAGAAAAGCTGGGCCTGCCATGCCACTGTTTCCCGCAGGCGGGCACGTCCAGTCAGCTGGGTGAGCAGGAAGGCCACCCTGGACTGCTCCGACGAAAAGGTGTGGGGCTGGAGAGCGAAGTGCATCTTACATGATATCAGCAAGGCTCTGCAGAAGCCTGGATCTCCTCCGTACCACTCTGGCAGCAGGAGGCGGGGCCCTGATCCAACGCAGCCAATGGTCAGGTTGAGTTGAGCTTGTGAGCTTAAGGTTAGCTGGCAGCGAGGGTTGCGGTAGACTAGGTGGATGTGCAGGAGTGGCAGTGAAAAGGCTGGCCTCTGTTGCGGGGATGGAGGATTGCAGGGAGGCAAGGGAGGCCACAAACTCCTGCAGCTGCTGCCATTGGCACGCCAATTCAGCATCTTGCTGTGCAAGACGTCGACCCATCTCGCTGATATATTGCGACGGATCCTGATGCAATGATCGCCCATGGGAAACAACATTCACGAGACAGAACTCAAGAAAAAGGGGCTTATTAACAAAACACAAATAAACAGGGCACAAGGGCCAACAAAAAACTGCACTCCAAGAGCTGAAAATATGAAAGGAAAAAACACAAGAACTACTAAGATTGTGGAAAACAAAGCAGTGACAAACAAGGCTAGAGGCAATCAAAGCAGTGGTGATACAATGCTGTGATTCATAAGAGAACGTAGCAGGAACAAGGATCCATCTGCAAGACTGGAGCTCCACCTCACACAATAAGGACTTAGGGTGGGATCAAGGAAACAGGGAACACGGGCAAAACGAGAGGGGCAGGGCATAGGAACATGAGACATGGACAGGCAGTCAGACTTAACGAGCCTATTGAGGGGATGGGCATGTTTCAGCTGAAGTACCAATGTAAGATGGATGAGACAGCAGCAAAGCAACGAGATCTAGAAAATAACAGATGTGGGAAATCATGCCAATCGATACCCTATCTAAATTAGTAAGGATTAGTAAGTGCCTGTCTAGAGAAACACCTCCAGTTTGAGTTAGTAAATGTTAGCAATGAGTAAAAACGAGGAAATCAAGCTTTGGACAGCCAAAGCTGTGAATAGCTGTGAAGGGAGTAGAAACGCCAGCCAGCCTAACCAAAGCAATGAAAGGTACAGGCACGCAGGAACAAAAACTTTGCGTGGAACACGGACTGGAGAGGTGGATCCCAACTGGCAGACCGGACCGGAGCAAGATGATAGAGAGACACCAGAATAAACAACACATGGCAAGAACTAAGGGCATGGCTATGGCAGAACCTGAAGATAACATGGCAGGAACTGAAAATGCACTAAACAGGCACACAAACTGAGCAGAACCATAACATAACGCTAGTATGTCTTGTGGGGCAGTTTGAGAACCATTCTCACAGCAGCCGATCTGCCTCACTGGTCAAAGAGGTGGTAGTAAAGAATTATGCGCCCTCAGAACCAATATTGTTCAGGGTCTCCCCATCCTACTGGAATATTTGTAGTAGCCCAAGCAGTGGGTCTCTGGAATCACTGCCATCAGACTACCACACAAATGGAAGAATCTCAGAGACTTGACGCACTGCATTTCCAGAAAACACTGACACCTTCTTCTTAATATTAAGTGGAAGCCTGGTGGTTTCCACTCTATCACAACATTCAGAGCAAGATAACCTCAGAAGTGGTATCACACTAAAGAGACTCTTTGCCATGCTGTGATTAAGCATTACAACACTGGACAAAGTGAAAATTGTGACACTGATGTCTTTCTGTCCCAGTTTAAAACCGGCTCAGAATTCCCATTCCATAACATTGATTCAACAGGATGTTTAACTTGTATGAGTGGAGAGTAAAGCAGCTGCCAAAAAGAATATTAAAGATTGGGGGAGGGAAAATCTGCGAGCAAGTCTCACTCATGGATATAAAGAAAACATTAATCACCCAGCCTCACAACCGCATAGCAGTCCAGATCTCTACATCGCAGAATGTTGTTCATTTCAGTCTTGAATCTCCGTCCTCACCCCAAACTCTGTTAGTGCCAGTGCGTGTGTGCTAGTACACGTGTGGGTTTTCTGTTCACAAAGTCCTGTATGATAACATACAATTAATCCATTTTCTCACCATTTGCTATTCACTGCTTTGGGCACCACATCCACGCAGCTTGATCCAGTGCATTGACACAGTGCAGACATGGCGAAATCGTTTTGTCCTCCTCATGTTATGTTGAGACCGTTTCTGTGAAAGAATTGCGGTATGTGTTGATCTTGAGAGTTAGTGAAACCTTGCCCGCCCGGTTTGAAATATGTGACGTCACCCTGCCAAATCTGCAGCAGTGGGTGGCTGATTTAATTTTCCACCACCAGTCCCAACAGATGCCGAACCCATTTCCAATATGATGTCCTCAATGTTCCCAGCTTCTACATCCGTATTTCATTGAATAGGATCACAGTGCTCCAGCTGCCACCCAATAGCCTCTAACTATCATGGTTGTTTTCGTAGGAGAAGGATAAAAACTGTCACAAATGCTGATTTGTGTCTTACTACGTATGGACTGACCCTAAAATGAAGTTTTTTGATTGTCAGAACACTGAATGGACCAGGTACAGACAGTATTGAAAAGGCAAAACAGATTTATTGCTGAGAAAATCAGGGTCAGACAGTCCTGGTTAGCAACAGGCAGGTAGAATGCAGAACAATTCCGAAAGGCAGAACTGAGATAGGAGACAGGCCTGAGTTCAAGATACTTTGGGCGATCCAAAACCTTCAAACCAGGGAAAGAAAGTAATTAATTCACAGGAAGTTAGACACTCAGAAAAAGGGCCTAATTTGTCAGAGAGAGACTCGCAAAGAGATTGACAAAATGGGGAACTTATATAGCAAAAAAAAAAAAAAATCACAGATACAAACTCAAAGCAGGTGTGGGGAAAACAAAAAAAGAGTGACAGGTGTGTGGCAACAAGTAAGACAAAGAACTGTCTAATTACCCAACAGAGTGGGGCGAGCTGGCGAAGAGAGTGAAATGAAACAAAGACGTGAAAACAACAAACGAAATGAATGCAAAAAAACTAAAAATAAAGCAAAAATAAAATAAACAGATACATGGTACACTGACACAAGTGATTAGAAGATAAAAGGCAGGTGATGAGGCAGGCATGGATCTAATCAGGAAACTAAAAACAGGTAAGACACAGAACAGAGCACAAGAAGCCGTGGCAACAAATGGGGAACAATCAAGAAAACAGAGCGGGGAGGGCGAGACAAAGGGCACATGAAAACCAAAAGGGAATAAATGAAATAAGCAGAAGAATGAAAAATACTCATATAAAACACATGGTATTAACAAAACATAACTAAACACAACTGACAGAATGACAATACTGATACTGATGGTTGTCTTACATCTCATATCATAATGTCAATGACAAAAGCATGTGGAAAAAGGCGTTATATTTCGAGTAAGATGTGTAAAATGTCTGCTTAGTATTATCAATAGACCTGTACCTACAGTGGATGCGTTCTCGCTACAGGATATTACATTCACTTGGCAGGACCTCCAACAGAAAGTGACAATGAGCTGTGGAGGAAATCTGGGTCTCATTCTGGGATACAAAAATGCAGAATCAGAACTATTTTCAGAACACAAATTTACAGTAATTGTGTTGAGTATAACTGTTTGTTTTGAAAAGACCTCTTGGGCATTAGAATTCTTTACCAGACATTTACCAAAGCCAGTCTGGCATAATCCTTCCTGCATGTTGCGGATCGCGCCTCTGTGAATCGTTTAATCAGCTCGGCAAACACGAAGCTGGAACCCAGTGCGCTTTTTTTTTTTCTCGCTAAATTGAACATGGCGGCCTCAGCTTTCTTCCTTCTCCCTTTTAAAAGCTGCGGCTTGCACCTTCAAACGCGGACAGCGGGTACCTAAGAACTGAATGGGTCCTAGGATGAGTATCAGAGTTGCGCCTTTTAACGACATTCCTAGTGTTTATGAAAACATTTGACGTGACGTGCAGCGGCTGAAAGTGAACAGTCAGCTCTCTTGGCTCCGCTCCCGCTCCCCAAGTGCCATATGAAAGCTGACCTTTGTGTGCAGGAGCGGCTTGCTTACGAGGTGGACGCTGTCTATTTTTTCTGGCTGCACCTAAACAAATACAGACCAATTACGCCACGCGGCACAGAGTGTCAAAATATGATACACAGTTTTATTTTGCATTCTTTGAAAACCAAGAGAAAACAAATGATCATTCTAAGAGCCTAGAAAAGTAGAATTATATGTGTAGCTCCATTCCTGTAGCGCTCATTATGGCTGTCTATCTGGCAGCACAGAAATATTGGTGCACAAATGAGCATCAATCCTACCAAATGGCTCATACAGTTTCATTCAGCTTCGCTTTACTAAAACTCCAAAGTAAAATACTACGTTTTTTTATCTTTTTTTCCCCATTTTTATTTAGCCATCAGATCTACTACCATGTTTTCATCTTGAATTTTGATGAGAATATATCACGGACAAAGATGATTCGCTAATCAACAGACTCACCTGTGATGGAGTAGGCAGAGCTTTTAAACTTGCTGGAGAAGTAGAACTGTAGGAGGGTTTTGAAAAGCGTTGACGTAAATGATGAGATTGCGGTTGTTCCATGTTATTTTGCTCATGCAATAGACCAAAGCACTAGCAAGTTGCACAGTGGAAGTGTGGTAGTCTCGGTAGTGTAAGTAATTTCGGTGAAATGGCTAATTCAAGCAAATTTGCTTGTTTCTTTTGAGAGGGCCATTTTGTGTTTCCTCATATTGTCTTTGTCTTATATTAAATGTAGTTAGATGATCTGAAACATTGAAATATGATAAATAAGCAAAATGAGAGGAAATCGGGAAGGTGGAAAATACTTGTTCACAGGACAGCATGTTCACTGTAGCTCGGAATGAGGTTTTTAGTGTTTTCATTTTTTTGTCAATTAACAAATTGAACTCAATGGATGCTGAATGCTGTCACATTTTGTTCCTGTGTTTTAATTGTTTTCCCTGCAATCTAGCCATCCTTGTCAGTTAATTGTTTTGGCTATGCTTTAACTCTCCTCCCTCTTTGTCTCATTCCTCATCCAAGCACACCTGGATTGCCTCTTTGTTAATGTTTATCTTTTGTATTTAAATTTCTGGTCTAAATGTCCCCTTTGCTGGAATACTCTTCTCTGGGAATACTCTTCTTAACCTTAAAGTTCGTTATCACACTTGGATTCTCATTTCAGATGCTGCAGTCTTGTAAATTTGTCTCCTCAAGTCTAGTCTTCAGTGCAGTGCTATGGAGAAAGACCCTCTGGTCCTTCTGGCTCGACCCCCCCTCCCCTTCGCTGATCTCAGTCCAGACCCTTCCAGTCATTGAAGTCCAAGACCTTATCCTTCACAACTCCAGCCAGACTGTGAGCATCGGCTAACTAAAGCCTTTTTGTTTTCCCTTCTATTGTGCTGATAGAGGCTAATTGTGCCATCATCAGTGATTGTGCATTGGACTCCATTCTATGACTCTAATCGAAAAATTCAGCTATGTTACCTAGCCAGCAGATCACCTTTTACCAAACGAAGCTACCCAAGCCTCTGTGGGCATTCCATCATCCAGCCAGGTTCCAGTGGACGTGCCACTGCTCAGTCTGGATGTTGAGGGCATTCAGGCACCCAGTGCAGATCCAGTAAGTGCTCTACCACCTTGTGCAGATCCACTGGGCACTTCAGTGCTGATCCAGTGGGTGCTTTGTCGCCCACTGCTGATCAAGTGAGTGCTCTGCTGCTCAGAACTGTTCCAGTTCCCCACCAGTCCAGTTTCAGTGAGTGCTCCGATACCCAGTCTTGATTCAGCAGATGATCTGTTGCCTGGTTTTTCTCCCGCAAATGATTAGTTGCCCTGTCCAGCTCCTGCAGATAATCCATCACCTGATCCTACTCCAGTGGGAAATCCACCTGCCGGTCTTGCCCCAGTGGGTAATTTATCGACTTGTTCTGCTCCAGCAGGCAATCCATCACCCAGTCCTAATCCAGTAAACGATCCTTCGTCCAGTTCTGCTTCAGCAAAGGCTCCACTGCCCAGCCCTGGTCTTATGGATGCTCCACAGCATGGTCTTGATCTAGAAAGCATTTTGCTGCAGGCCCAGATCCGGGAAGTACTTTGCTGTCCGATCCAGATTCAGGGGGCACTTTGGCACCCGATCCAGATCCCAGAAGTGCGCTGTCACCCAGCCCAGTTCCTAGAAATGTTCCACTGCCTGATCGAGATTCAGGGGGCTCTCTGGCTCCGATCCAGTTTCCAGTGGCACTGTGTCACCTTCGCCTAATCCACAAAGTGCTTTATCGCCCAGCCCAGATCCTGGAGGCGCTACGGCTCCCTATCCCAGAGCTTTATGGATAAGATTGGACACCCCTGCCTTAATAGAACAAATCTTTGTTCCAGGCTCCAGCGCCCACTCCTGTGAGCTGACCCTCATTTTAGGCCTTGACATCCACTCCAGTCAATAGATCCTCCACCTGAGTCAGCAGGGGTTCCATCTGGCACCCGAGCCAGGGGGGGGGCTCCATCTGCTGCCCTAACGGGGGGGATTCCACCCATCGGCCAAGCTAGGGATGCTCCATCCACCACCCGCATGAGGGGAGCTCCGTCTGCAGCCCGAGTCAGGGGGGAGCTCCATTTTTGGCCAGAGCCCGAAGGTCTCCACCTGCCGCCTGGGCCGGGGGACTCCTTTCGCTGCCTGAGCGAGGGGTGCTCGCTCTTCCATCTGAGCTCAGGGTGATGGTCCACTGCCTTCTGGCCGGGATCCTGTCGGTACTGGTCCGCTTCCCACTCATGATCAAGCCTCCAAACCGGCTCCAGTCTAATCTGACCCTTCCTCTCATGGTCTCTCCACCTTTGCCCCCCCACCTAATTTTGCCTTGGTGGCGACCATCGGGGGGGAGAGGACGTGTCACTGTCACATGCTTTTTCCCTGTGTAAATTGTTTCCCCCATAGTCCAGCTGTCTTAGTCAGTTTTGGATTTGGTTTTGTACTAGAATGCATCTGTGACAACACTATTGTTATTGTTATACATTCAGGTTTTGCAGCGACATATACTGCCATCCAGACCTCTTTTTCAAAGAAGGGCTTGCTTATTTTAGAAATACAATCCTAAACATCACATTCTGCACATATTACAACTACATGGCTTATTAGTAAAAGCGTCTGGATGCTAAACTGGCCAGCCAGCAGTTATGACCTGCTATACATCAAAACTATTTGGTGCATTATAAAACAAAAACATGACCAAGGAGACTGTGAAATGTCGAGCAGCTGAAATCCTACATCAATCGAGAATAGGAGAACATTTTGCTTTTAAAACTTGGTAGTTGGTCTCCCTTATTCCCAAGTGCTTGCAAAGTGATGTTAAAAGGAGAGGTGATGCAACACAAAGGTAAACATGCCCTGCTCCAACTTTTTTTGAAATGTGTTGCAGGTATTAAATTCAAAATGAGCATATATTTTTCAGAAAACAACATTTCTCAGTTTCAACATCTGATAGGTTGCCTTTGCACTATTTCCAAATAAATATAAAGCTGTAATAATTTGCAAATTAATGCATTTTGTGTCTATTTACATTTTATGCTATGTCTCAACTTTTTGGAGATGGGGTTGTAAGTATCTGTGTAAAGACAACGCATTTTCATCTCCGACTCTTTATATAACAGTTGATCCAGACTTCAGAAGATGCTTTGACATCTAGCACTTCAGATTTAAATCTGTTGTTCAACCTGTTTTATTACTTTCCCTATTTGTTCCCTCATTAGAGTTTTACTCCTATTTATTCTTTCTAAAAGAATGATGATACCCGGCCAGCCAACAGTGGAAAAACTCTCCGTCCACAGGTGGATTCCTCCTGATTTTTTAATTTTTGGCCAGTACTTTAATTCCCCCCCCCCCCTCATATAGTTTTGTTGCCTTTTTGTTACAATTTTAGGGGTTTCAGGTCTGTTTCTTTTATTTGTCCTTTTTTCTCCTGCACTCTGCAAAATTAAGTTGGGACATTGTCTTTATATAAAAGCATCATCCAGATAAAATTGGGTCTTAATATAAAAGCTGTAATTGTCCTGATGGTATGATGGCCTCATGGGTGAGCTGCTGGACTTCAAGGAGTGTGAGGTCAAGAAAACTACTTGGCTCAAACTGTCAGTAAGACAAAAGAATTATTGGCATTTAGAAACCAAAAGGAACCAAGGCAGCAATTTCATCTCTACGAATGGGGCAGCAGTGGAGATTCAGGACAATTCAGATTTTAAAGCATCCAGATCTCAAGGGAACCATCCTGGACCCATTATAGTCAGAGGGTGGTGGACGTTTGGCCTGCACAAGTCTATTCTTGTTAGCTTCAAGTGCTGCACTGTTGAAAGTACTTTAACAGCTTGCATGAAAGTATACTGCTGCCACTGAAGAGCCGATGTCTGCAAAGCTGTACAAAAGGGTGTTGGTAATGCTCAGAAGCTCACCGCAGCCGATAATCCTCTTACTGAGGGCAGTAAAACCAGCCATCGCTTCAGAGGGGACCTTAAAATTATTAAGGAATCCTTGCCCCCTGCAAATGGATTTCAGTGCTGATATCAGGCCAGTGTCACAGCGCTGTAAACTCCGGCATCTCAAAAACTTACACAGCAAAAAAACCCAGCGTTAGTTGAACTCCAGTAGAGTTTATATGAGACCAGTTGATCTCATATAAACTCTACTGGAGTTCAGTTAACACTGGGATGTTTGCTGTGTAGTAGCAGTTTCTTCCCTTGAGCCTTTCAGGGACATTTCAATGTGATCTTAGACGTACAGCTCACACAACAACACTTCTTGACATTTGCAATGAAATTTGCAATGAGTCTCACTGGAATGTATTTGCACTTTTTTAATACAGTTAAATACATTTTTTTTGCAATTGATGACACTACCTTTGATTGTGCTTGAGGATGGGCTCTTAATTTTTAATGTTTTCTGTTTTTAAATATATAGGAAATAATTTTGAACTAAACTGAACTGAATGATATAATATCAAACTTTTTTCAGTCAGATTTTATTTTAAACTTGGGAGGAACCGTGATTCAGCAGGTCTCCCAGACTGGAATATAATCAGTCCTGAAAAATTTCACACCTTTGCTTTAGTTGAAAACATGAAAAACAAGCCCTGCAGCGTAATAAACTGCATGCCCCAAATGCCTGGTGGAGCACAAGGGGGGCTTTTGGTAAAAACCATACAGTTGCATTTGCCCTAAGTTCAAAACTGACATAATACAATTGTCTTCTTTTGGTTATTTTGTTTTTTTAGTTTTTTTTTAACCAAGCAATCGTGATCTGGTCATACAACATGAAAATAACTGAAGTTTAAAAAAAAATTAAGTGGGAATCAGAATTTCCCAAAATGACCCAAAGTTGAAAATTATGCAGTCACAGTTGATTTGAAACTCAGTCAGAGTCTGTGCAAACGTAATATCGGGTCAATCAATTAATTTTTCCACAAATCTGTCCATTTCTTTCTTTCTGTCTAAACATGGATAGCAAGTAAATAGAAAGAACAAAATCATTATGAATCTATGCATCCATCGATCTTTGTATTAACCCTCTTGGCTAATGGACTCATTCAACATATTTGGGTGTAGAAAATGATGAGTCTTTTTATTGTCTAGTTAATTCTGGTTCTTTAAAATGAGGGCTATATGCATTAACAGGTATTAATTCACACAAATTGGCTTTGGTTTGTTTTAGGTGAGTAGGATGATGGTCACTGAGTGACAATCACTCCAAATTTCAGGTGGACCTATCAGCTACAGCTTGATGGGGCGAGATATGATTGCTATGTTGATTTCACAGAGCCTCAATTGAAAACCCTAGGGCTAGTTTATGACATTTCCAGAGTTCTACATTTCCTCTGAATCATTAAAAGAAATAAATGAATAAATAACTAATGCTAAACCAAGCACTCCTGCTCTAGAATATGAGGTTTGTCCAACAGACAGACTGAAATACAGTAATGCATGCAGATGTGAGTGAATGCTCATGTGAAAATATTTCCACTGGTGTCTCCTTCACCCACTGCTACACAATCATACATCATGGATAGAAAATAAGGTGTCAGGATTTGACACAATTGTTTTCCTTTTTAAACAGGGAGCACTGAGTTAAAAAAGTAAAAGAGGTTGCGCCGTGAAATAAATGCTCACATATGTATTCATTTTTCTTTTACATTGCGGCCAGGTTGGCACCCTATAGATGAGTGACTCTGACATAGATCGGTGGTGCAAATTATTTATGGCCCACAATTAGAAAGGAAAAGAGAGACATGCTACTCTTGGCTGGCTAAAGAGGCTGGACAATTGCATGGCTCAACACTGGGCTCCTGATATCCAGCAATTCATCTCTTCCAGAAGACATTTACCAAATTTTTTTTTTTAATTTGGCATCTCCAATCCCACCCGAATTTGGAATTCCCAATTCGAGAACTACGTACAAGGCTTGCTCGTATACAACCCTATTGCAATCTCAGGAGAGAGACTGTTCACGGCTTTCCTTCAAAGCACGCGCCTGTCAGCCCCTGTATCTTTTCACTCATTGGTTGAAACTATCGCAATTTCAGAATGAGGGCGGGGGATACCCCAACATGAGCTAGCTCAGAATCTCACAGACGAGCGCCCGGCTGGCCAACAGGAGGCAACTATTTTTAATTTCCCTTCCCAGCAGTCCCTTCCCAAGTTGCTTTCCCACAGTGCTTTAGCCAATCGTGCGCTGTTCTGAAAAAAGCTACGGACCATTGCTGATTGGTAAGACCAGGGAACGAACCCGCGCCATAGTAGTCACTACTGCATCGCAACAGCGGCCCCTTAACCGAGTGAGCTAACCCAACACTTCATTCGCCTCATTCTAGACTCAATGTGACCACATTTGACCACAGGGTCTCAGGGGAGAGGTCAGCCAAAACGTTATGGGGGGAGTGTTTAATTGTTCAATGTTGACCCTTCATTCTAGGAGCATGAAAATAATCTGAGAGCACGCATGCTGGTCCTCAATTCAATTGTTTTGGCTCAGTTTTTTAAACATCTGTATTATCTTTTACTTGCAGCCATATTAATTAGCTCCGCCAGGAGGTTACGTTTTCGATAGCGTTTGTTTGTTTGTTAGCAAAATAACTCAAAAAGTAATGCACCGATTTTGATGAAATTTTCAGAGAAGGTGGGTATAAAGTCAAAAAACAGGTGATTAAATTTTGGCATATCTAGGCCAAAGTACAGGTAAGATGAAAGTTCAAGATTTCAAGTCTTTTCGATTTGCCAGTTGCACAAGATGGCACTGTGTGCATTCTGAAATACATTGGTAAGCTTCACTATTTCCAGCTTGCTTCTGCTCCCATCAATCTCTATCAGATGATGAGCAGATGACAGGTATATCATACCGAAAATGTGATTTTAGCTATAGCCATATTCCCAGGATTTGGCTTAATTAGCCACGAATGATGTTTGTATGATTTGTCTCGTTTACCTGTTACTGATGTTTGTTCATATACACTCTTAATGAGGCATTTGCTGCTCCCACGAGAAACGAGAGGATTTGTAACTAGCAACACATTTTCAACTGTTCTCACTGATGAGTGATGAACTGGCTTTAAGCAACAGATAAAATACGTGAAAATACCTGATAATTAATGTGTAAATAATCCATAACTTCAAAATGCTGTTTCATAAATCTAACATTCGATCCATGCATATTTTAATATTGTCAATACTTCGTTTCCCTTCCCACTCGGCGTCAGTTGCACTCTCAAGACCATCACATCTGGAGCTATGGTTTGCTGAGCACATCTAAGAAAACCATAACAATATCGCAGTATGCCAGTTGCATCAGAAAATGTAAAAGTAAATTCAATATAAAACCTAAACAGAAAATCTTGCTAGCTCTCTAGGAAGCCTTGCTAGCTACTCAACTTTGCTATTTCTCGATGAGAAAATGAAAGCTAGCTCCAGATTTTAATCTTATGAGGAAATTTGGCTCGTGCAACACTATATGTTTGTCGCTTAAATCCAGTTCATGACAGTCACCAGAGCAAACGGCTGGAAAGGATACTAGGTAGAAGCGACGGAAACCCTCTTTATCCGTGGGGCAGCTAATGTCTCATGAACAGTGCCAATGAACAAACAGTAGCAGGTAGTCGAGACAAATCATGCGAACATCATTCACAGTTAATTAAGCCAAATCTTGGGAACAGCGGCAATAGTTAAAATCACATTTTCGGGATTATATTCCTGTCATCTGCTCAGCATCTGATGTAGACTGATAAATGACAGAAGCAAACTTAAAATAGTAAAGCGAGCCAGTGTATTTCAGAATTTACTTAGCCCCATTTTGTGCAAACAAGCCATGTTTCCATCGACACGTTCTTATGCAAATTATGTCATATCAAATTAAAAATGCCTTATAGAAACGATGACATTCGACCTAATTTGAAGAATATCGACACAAAGTTTATGCGGTTGATCTGATCGGATTTTCTTTTGATCGGTAAAAGGCTTATGCGATAAATGCTGATGGAAACGTTATTTGCCGTATAAATCTGCAACTGCATTGTGACGGTGTTTTGATGCCGTCGTTGCCTTCTCATAATGGTTTGCTATGTTGCTAATAGCTGGCACATAAGCACATACAACTTGGGCAAATTATTATCATTAGAATGGTAGACGCAATTCATTTTGGCTTACTAGCTAAATTCGTCGGCTAACACACTACTTTTGTTCACTTGAATGTTCTGCTATTCAGTATGAAAATGAATGGGATGGAAAATGACAGAAATCCATTCGATACACCAATTTGACCACATAACAGCATGTAACGTCATTACGCACAACTTTTTATTTGCTTTAATGATGTTAGATGGAAACGCATTTTCACCTGCTTATTTCGCATGAATATTTTTGGCGAACTTCAGATAGTTTGATTGACTAAGTGGATGGAAACATAACTACAGACAACTCGGAAATTCTATTTAAATTCTTGTGCACCTAGCGAATGGGCCGGAGTTCCAATCACTGTGCTTTAGGGTTTTGCTGCCACCGGGCGGAGGTCTGCACTCTCTGAGTGCTTTTCTAGTTTCTATTTATTTACAATTTGCTTGTGTCTTTGCCCGAGTCCATACCCCCATACCTTGACAAATGCAGAATAATTATTCTAAATATTTGGACACGTATCCTTTGCAGGCAAAGACTACTTGAAGTCGGTGAGACATAGACATTACCAGATATTGTTTATCTTCCCTGGTGATGCTCAGCCAGGCCTGTACTGCAGCCGTCATCTGTTCCGGCCTGTTTCCGGAATTTTTTGCCTCATATCTTCTCTAGAATATAAAATGCATGGCCAGTTTGATTCAGAAATTAGGAAGTGCAATACAGCACTGGGATAGATGCAAATGTGTTACTTTCATAGTCGCTAATATCACTTTTTCAAGGGAAAACTTGCAGATTTTTTCACACTAAAATTCAAATGGGAAGGAAAATCAAAGAAAAAAGGGCCAATGCATTGGAGCAAAGGTTAAAGCATGGAAGGCCTCATCATCGTCTTTTGGCCAGACATAATTTGGCTTGCTCCAATGGATTTTGGGTGATAATTCAATTCTGTCACTGACGGGATAATATCCCTGATCCCCCTGTGTAGTGATGGGAAGTCATACACTCAGTGCTGAGGTTCAACTATAACAAAAACAAGCATGCGTTGAGTTGTTTTCTAAGTCAGCCATCTTGGGATTGCTAAGCTTGGATAAGTACTTTCCAATAGTCAAAGAACCTCCTCTGAGACTTTTCCTTTCACCAACAAAAACAAGAGTAGCTCTTTGTCAAGATGGTTTTAAATGAGATCTGGGAAGTAAGAGTGCTGAGCAGTAGACATGGTTGTTTCTGTGCCCGGAAAAAATGTTTCTCTTGAGTCGTGAAAATAAAAAGGACCAGAAGCAAAATCTTCAAAGCTCTGCCTATAATAATTGCCCACCCACATGGTAAGAATTAATATGAACATATATGCTCATATATGCAACCTATATGCCGCATATATGCAACATATATACCGCATATAGGCCAAATTCAGGTCCATATATGTGCTTATAGAGGGCGTATAGGTCTCCTATATTGCTTCTTTATTTCCATATATAGGCCCTATATGTACATACAAGGTATATATCTGCTATATACCCAGTAGCAGCTTCTATTTGTCATACCTATTGTATTGCTCATATTTCACTTTTGCAACTGTCATACATGATGCCTAGCTCATGTTTTTATTCTCAAGGTAATATCTGCATTTTAGTCCAAAGTCCCTTACAAAAATAACAAGAATTTCACGCAATAACTTATTAATCGCATTTGAACACGTGAAATTGGCATCGCATTTGATCCTAAATACATGTTGACATGTGAGAACGGCATGTTATGTGTAAACCAGTCATTTTTAACTATGGCAAGTGAGAGGAGACGAAAAGCTATGGTATCAACACAAATATTTAGTACTATTTGCTACATTTTTTTCTGAAACATGAACAATAACAAGGTCATCATTCTTTCTTGACCATACTTATCTCCATTCTTTGAAGATCGAGTTGTGTATTGTGGGAGAGAAGGAAATGTATAAAAACAAAATGGTTTGATTATGTTTATTTCATCAATTAAGCATTTTTTCAAGTTTAAGTCACTGCCAGATTCACCACATTAGATAAAATTGGATTCACATCATTACAGCTCATACGCATCCACTGAAAGGTAATACACTACACTGTTACATCCACCAAATGCAATGTTTTCTATCTTGTCTGTAATGCAGTTTCTAGATGAATATGGTTCAGAGGTCCTTAGTCTAAATGAAGCAAAATAAAATAAAAATAACAAAATAAAACTACACAGAAGAACATACAAAACCCAAAACCAGTGAAGTTGGCACGTTATGTTAATCGTAGATAAAAACAGAATACAATGATTTGCAAATCCTTTTCAACGTATATTCAATTGAATACACTGCAAAGACAAGATGTTTAATCTTCAAACTGAGAAACTTTATTTTTTTTTGCAAATAATCATTGACTTAGAATTTTAAAGCAGCAACACATTGCAAAAAAGTTAGCACAGGGGCCTTTTTACCACTGTGTTACATCGCCTTTCCTTATAACGACACTCAGTAAACGTTTGGGAACTGAGGAGGCCAATTTTTGAAGCTTTTCAGGTGGAACTCTTTCCCATTCTTGCTTGGTGTACAGCTTAAGTTGTTCGACAGTCCAGGGTCTCCATTGTCGTATTTTACGCTTCATAATGCGCCACACATTTTCAATGGGAGACAGGTCTGGACTACAGGCAGGCCAGTCTAGTACCCGCACTCTTTTACTACGGAGCCATGCTGTTGTAACACGTGCAGAATGTGGCTTGGCATTGTTGTGCTGAAATAAGCAGGGGCTTCCATGAAAAAGACGTTGCTTGGATGGCAACATATGTTGCTCCAAAACCTGTATGTACCTTTCAGCATTAATGGTGCCTTCACATATGTGTAAGTTGCCCATGCCTTGGGCACTAATACACCCCCAGACCATCACAGATGCTGGCTTTTGAACTTTGCGCCTATAACAGTCCGGATGGTTCTTTTCCTCTTTGGTGGACTCGTCAGACCACAGAACACTTTTCCACTTTGCATCAGTCCATCTTAGATGAGCTTGGGCCCAGCGAAGCCGGCGGCGTTTCTGGGTGCTGTTGATAAATGGCTTTCACTTTGCATTGTAGAGTTTTAACTTGCACTTGCAGATGTAGCGACGAACTGTAGTTACTGACAGTGGCTTTCTGAAGTGTTCCTGAGCCCATGTGGTGATGTCCTTTACACACTGATGTCGGTTTTTGATGCAGTACCGCCTAAGGGATCGAAGGTCACGGGCATTCAATGTTGGTTTTCAGCCTTGTCGCTTATGTGCAGCGATTTCTCCAGATTCTCTGAACCTTTTGACGATATTACGAACCGTAGATGATGAAATCCCTAAATTTCTTGCAATAGCTTGTTAAGGAATGTTGTTTTCAAACTGTTCGAAAATCAGCTCATGCATTTGTTCACTAAGTGGTGACCCTCGCCCCATCCTTGTTTGTGAATGACTGAGCATTTCAGGGAAGCTGCTTTTATACCCAAACATGGCACGCAGCTGTTCCCAATTAGCCCGTTAACCTGTGGGATGTTCCAAATAAGTGTTTGATGAGCGTTCCTCAACTCTTTCAGTCTTTTTTGCCACTTGTGCCAGCTTTTTTGAAACATGTTGCAGGCATCAAATTCCAAATGAGCTAATATTTGCAAAAAATTACAAAGTTTACCTGTTCGAACATTAAGTAACTTGTCTTTGCAGTGTATTCAATTGAATATAGGTTGAAAAGGATTTGCAAATCATTGTATTCTGTTTTTATTTACGATTTACACAATGTGCCAACTTCACTGGTTTTGGGTTTTGTACATTCAAGTAAACATGCCTTTCAAAAGTCATTTTCATCCCCACATCTATTTGAGCATTTCACTGTGGTAAATGAATTTGAATACAAAGTCTACATTTCTGTTCACAGTTTTAATGAACAGACACTTTTCTTTTATCTGAGATGCTTGAATAGCAACTAAAGGTCCCAGACTTTTTCCCACAGGGATGAAATAACAAAGATTCTTAAATTCCCACACGGAAAGAGTCTATATAAACATATAGGTTTTAATCCCCGCCTTGCATCGACCAGCAGTCGTCGGCAGCTCTTTTCAGAAGTAGCACGCAATTGGCTAATGCGCTACAGGGATGCAAATTGCGAAAAAGCCTGCTGGGAAGGGTTATGTAAATTAGAGTTCCTTTAGGCGCGTCGTGTTGGCAAGACAGGCACTGATAAATAAGATTCTGACAAATCTGATATATAATTATTCTCTGCCTTCATTTTGAACTTGCACAGTTTTGCCCAGCAAATGTATAAAAAGCAATTTCCAATGTCCGCAAGCTGTGTACAGTCTCCTGAACTGTCAACAGGGGGCTGAAATTGCAGATAAGCCTAACAACTTGTAGATAGATTCCTATTTGGATATCCCAGATTCGAGTGGGGCTGGATATGCCAAAAAAAGAAAAAAACGTAGCAGTGTATTTTGGCCGTTTTCATATATTATAGGTACATATATGTACATATATGTACCTGTAATATATGAAAATGGCCAATTTTATGTATGTTGCATATATGCGAAACCTATATGTGGCCCTATATTAAAACCTATATGTTTATGTAGGTTCTTTCCATGTGGGCAGCTATGTTCTGTGCCTATTATTGTCCTGATATAGTCCTAATTTGCTTTATGTATGCAATCCTTGTCCTGCTACACTTTGTATTTCACACTATTATCCTCCTACAAGCCTAACACACACCAACAAACACAGATGTTTGTTTTGTGTGTCATGGCTGTCTGGTTGGAGATGCTGGAGCCATGGAAATTAGTTAAGCAACATTCTGAGACAACTGCCAATATTAGAATGTTCCCTGATGTTGAAGAATGCTTGCTCTGAGCTATACTCTGTGGTTATTGTTATTGTCCTGCTATACTCTGTGTATATCATTAGTGTCCTGCTATGGTTAGCATATACCATTATTGTACTGCTTTGCTGTGTCTACAGTTATTGTCCTGCTATACTTGTCTTGCCATGCTTTTATATCCACTTTATTCCCACGTCCCATGATTTCTTGTGCGAATTATGGGCACAGCTTCCACTGCATACTGTCTCTGAACAGTTTACCATGGTAACAGCTAACGCTAATGCTCTTTTTTTGAAGCGATCGTAAATAATATGCAAGGGAACATCACCCTTTTTATCCATCAGACGGGATAACATTACAGTACCGCTGCCTTCTACTATCGGGGAATGGGAGAACGACCTGGAGCAGAGGCCACAAATGATGAACACTAGCACTTTTGGCTACATTAGCTACTCTGTTGCCTCAGACTGCCAAGCTATGAACAATCTAAAAAGCTCCGAACCGTGTGCTGTACTTCCACAACAACAAGGTTAGTCGCGTTAGGAGGTAAGATACAACCGTATGTAGGCTACCTGAAAGCAAATATACTTTCTGAGAATATTTATGAAGGATACACTATATTTCATCAGTAAATATTTCTCTATTATTAAATGTAGTGGATTGTTATATGGAGTAAATTAAACCATCTGACAGTACGAGTCAAATTAGCTCTTTTCAAGCCAACTATATTATACAGTATAAAGTTGGTTGCTAATCCAGTACCGTAACGTGTGAAACAGTGAGTCAATTTTGGCCATACCTTTAATTTTAGTGAATTGAGGTTTGGAATGCAAGACTATTGTTTGGATCAGAGCAGGCTGTTTTCAAATTGTAGTAGACTATTGCTACTTTTACAGCCTCATCATAAACTGCACAGCTTGTTAAAAAACAAGCTGTAATTGCTAAGTTAACTGAATTATTTTTGAAACGAACCACCGCTGTTCTTGACTAGTCGCTCGCAAACAGCTACTTCCGCCGGAAATTGCACTCACAATCATATCTACTGTAGCGCCCTCAGGAATAAGGTGGATATCATTATTTTCCAGCTGTTACACTGTGTCTACCATTGTTGCCTTGTTTGTATACTCTTTGTATGCCATTATTGTCTTGCTATGCTTTGTGTAAACTAGCATTATGTACCTGCTGTATTCGTCCTGATATGCTTTTGTATAGTATTATTGTCCTACTATACACTGTCACCATTACTACACAATTATACTCTGTGTATGCCATTATTATCTTGCTATACTCTGTGTTTGACCATCCTGCTTTGCACTTTGGCCTGGGCTGCGTCCTGTCTGGCTTTGTTTGTTGCGTTTTCAATCCCTGTATACTGCATCTGGATTGGCTTTGGTCTGTGAGTTAGTTTGTTCATGCTGCTGCTGCCAGCCATGTTCTGTCTGTCCTCCTGAATAATCCACCCCAATTTTATTGTATTTTACTGCATTTACTTGTGGTTGGACAATTAATCGGAAGCTCTGGCAGTCGTTCCGGTGGCAACAACTGTTGAGGGCTGGAGCTGAAATTCTGACTGCCGAGCCTAGCCTTGGCTTGGGGAAATCCTGCCGAGATCAAATAAACACCAGCGCTAGATCGCGCTGGACAGCATATCGCCAGTTTTACTCCAAACAAAAGGACTTCAAAATGAGAAGTGATTCCCAGATGTGATACAAATAAAATTCCTGCCTTTAATCATTTGATTTTGTTCTTCTTTTGACCTACTCTTTAAATTCTTTTGGCAAGTACTGAGCCACCTGGGTCAAAGTCCGCGCCATACAGCCAGAAGTCTGCATTGTTGTTTATCTATTCGTCGCACAAGTGTAAAGCCATGTTTTCATCGAAAGTGAAATGAAATTTCTCCTTGCTTATTCCCGGGGGTTTAACCGTGGGATCATTTTTATTTCTTTATTTTTTTTTAAGATTTTCCACCCTACTCGCACTGTAAACCCTTACAAGTGTGGTGAACTCAAATGTTTCATGGAAACCGATTACCTCAATATAATTGAGTATGCCAATTTAATGATATTGCGTTCACAGCACTTAAAAATGTGTAAAGCATAACTTTAACCTTATTTTCCTTATGTTCCTTCCACACAATGGAATTAAGCTGGCCTACACAATTTTTTAAGGTAATCGGTTTCCACAAAACATTTGAGTTCACCACGCTATCAGGGCTTACAGTGCAAGCAAAGATCCCATTCAGTTCTATGAGAGAACAACCTGGCAGAGGATTGAAAGGTACTTAGAAAGACATTTGACTTGACTTCAGTGTAAACCCTGACAATGTGGTGAATTCAGATGTTTTTTGCGGAAACTGATATCCTCAAAAAAAAAAAAAATTTAGGTGACCAGCTTCATTGCATTGTGTGGAAGAAACTTCAAGAAAATTAAGTTTTTTTTTTTTTTTTTTTTTTTACATGTTTTTAAGTGCTGTGAACACAAGATCATTAAGTTGGCATACTCAGTTTTTTTTGAGGTAATCGGTTTCCACAAACATTTGAGTTCACCACACTTGTCAGGATTAACATTGTTGACTTAGGCTGTGGTGACAAGTGACTTTTCAAAGTGATTTTTTTGATGGGGATGCATCCGATCGAAACTCAGTCAAGAATGCCCCCAAATGCTGTTGACACCTCAGTGAGACCCGAACTCAATGGGAATCAGACCACTTCAGCATGTGGTATGTCTGATCAGACATCAACGCGAGCAAAATCGGATCCCAGAGCACACAGATTTGACAGTAAATTCATCTGGGCATGACCAGATGACAAAAGTGTTATTGCAGCCTTAGTTTCTCAGGTGGGCCTCTTGCTTGCAAGGCCAAAAATAGGACCAAGGGCCCTGAATTTCATTGGCAAAGAAAAAGAGCTCTATACTAATTTTAAAATGCACCTGACAAAGAATTTTGGAGAAGAAAGAAAAAACAAAGAAAATTCATTTTTACAAATAGCAAAAATCAAACAATTTCATAGCTTTGAATACTCTTTGAAGAATTTGTCCCAAGGAAGCTCCACACCAAATTTGAAGAAAATCTGGTGAGCAGTTTTGGAGAAGAGAACATTTGAACGAATTGTTACCTGACGACAAAGACAAAGGCAATAGTGGACAATACTGGTCTTCCCAATGCTTCACGGTTGCGAACTCAGGACGACTCGTCTGTTTTTCCCCGGAGAAATAATTTTATTTGGGTCTGTGGACATTTCAGAGTATGTCCGTCCTTTCCTTGTCTCAAAATCTTCAGCACAGTCTAATCGTAAGATTGGGTAGATCATAAAATTCCCTGCGGAGTCACACTTGAATTAAACGACGTAGGAACTGAAAAACATAAAGAAGTCCGCAGTACACAGTACAGTTTATAGAAGCAGTGTTGCCTCCAGCACCTCTGTGATTAGCATCGTGAGAGAGGCAGAGAGCTTCTAAAAATAATCATAAATATCATTAGCTCCTTCATATAAAGAGAGATATAATTTATTTTACCAACAGCGGTTGCTGTTATAAAAATGCACTTTTCCCCTAAACTCTGAAGCGCACGCAGAATGCGCATGACATCAATGCACTGCCTGCCGGTGTTGCCGTCTGTGGAAAGCAACTGTTGCACGCACTCGTGATAAATGATGAATGTTAACGAATAATGAAAATAAGGATGATTTATGAATACACTGCCTTTGCGGACTGTGGCTGTTTGAAGTACCATTTAGCAAACTGGTAAAGAATTTCCGCCTCCTGATTTTAGTGCGAAGGAAGAATTCTACATCTGGATTGCAGCATTGCTTTCGACCCAGGAGAAGGCACTCACGTAATTGCCTAGAATTTTGAGAAATATTTGGTGAACAGTAAGTTAAACATTTGAGTAACATTTCAAAACATCGAACAGAAGCCTACTTTATTGTTTGTATAGCGGACATATTTTTAGATTGATTCATCAGAACGCATATTGTGATGACCAGAAATTGCTTAACGGATTGAACCTTGTTATCAATGAAAGGCAAGTCATATACTTACGTTGGATACAGGTTGTTGGCTTTGCGCGCGAAAATTAGTCCCAAGCTTGTTGTGCGCTATTCAGCAAAATACAAAACAAAAACAAAAAAAACAAAAAAAAACTGCCAACAGTCCGAGTTCATTATTAGCTAAGGCTAATAATTATATTAAGTATAGCCAATGATATTTACCCATGACGCAATCAGTGCAATTTTAACTCCAAATGACAGGGAGGAGGATTTAAGCGTGCAATTGTTCAGACAATTAGTGAATAAATTACACTACATCTGATGACACCTTTGCAGCTTTGGGCACTGTTGGCTTCTGTAATGGTGTTGCTGATTTGCCAAGCCCCTTTCTGTATGTATGGACTGTGTACGAAGATAAAAGCCTCGCTATGCTGTACTCTGTGCATTGGTTACACGGAACTGATGGCACATATCCTGACTCCGTAGTTTCCATTTCCTCGCCCGCTTCTTAAATAATATGAATTTAAGCGCACGAGTGCAGTTTTGCGAGTCTTCTCGAGAATAATGCGTAACTCGGAATAACTCCCCCTTGAAAGAGTGACAGAAATTGACCAGAGTGCATGCGTTTACACTCGCAAACCATTGGGAATCGCGCTTGAATATTTTTCAAGAGAGAACGCTTGGATGAAAATGGAAAACCTGGAAGGTGTGGGGGAAACGCATCGTAAAAGATTCCGTAACGATTCGCCACATAGGAGGACTGGACGGAACAAGCGCATAGGCTGGTGATGCGAGGAAAATCAATGGCCCTGATCAGTGATGGATCATCAATAGTTGTTCAATCATTCTGGTTCACTGGGTGCCGTTCAGGACATTTGTTTCGTTTAACCGAAAGCAAGAGGAACTGAATGATCACAGAAGCTCTATCAGAATTCAAGAATGCAACCATAAAGATTTCTGTAAAACTTGGTTTTCAACTTGTTTCCCTCATTTGTTTTCAAGGGAAATTCGCGCGTTTCTGGGATTCATTATTTTACCTATTTTACGAAGCAATTTTCCTGTTGCCTTATTGTTCGGCTTCTCGTTCATGGACGAATATTCAGGAGTTTCCTAAATGCGGAGGCTGTTCTACTTTTTTGTTATTAACGCTGTAAGACATTGAACATTTGAATGATGACGGTTACAGAAGCTGACAGTGACCCGAGAACATCGGGCAGTAGTTTAGAAAAAAGCCCCAGGGCTCACAACCGTAATGGTTATGTGAAAACATGTGTTACTACTCTGTCCGAGGATCCGGATTGCGCACCACGGGTGAAACTTATGTTCAGTAACATATGGGGCTACAGAAGATTTTCGTCTGTGGTATGCGTCGGATCGCTCTTGCTTATACTCGCTCTGTTGGTTAAATTAGTAAACTGGGAATTTGGGCACAATCGCAGTGGTAGTGGCGGCAGCAACGGCGTTAACAGACGGTCCGTGTCTCCGATTTATTTCGCGTCAGACTGCACGGGGGAGCTATTGCTAACTTCGTGGAATCTGGTCTCTCCTGTCTTCACCCTCTTATGTGCCTTCTTCTGGGTCGGCTTGTATCTGACCCGCAGTGGAGTCCTTGTTATAACAACTCTTTTTCTCTTCACCGCCTGTCATTTTGGTGAAGCGGCGGTTCGATCGCTCTTGTACGGGACGGATGAACAGGCGCTCTCTTTTACTGCGACCGTGCTGGTGCTCGCGTGTCTGGCAAGCGGGGCACTCATGGTGGTGAGACTCAAGCACGGAATCTCAGTTATCGTTCTCATCAGCATCGTCCGGACAATCTCGATAATATCGTTGAATAAAGTGCGGGCCAGTTGGAGACCTTACTTGGCCTACGTGGTTGGAGTACTGGGTATTCTGCTGGCGAGGTATGCTGACAAGCTCCTGCCGAACCAAGGGATACACAAGGAGGGCTGTGCCTCCGTGAGTGAAGCGAAGGAAGAGATCCCGGTATTTAAAAGGCGAAGGAGGTCCAGCTCCGTAATATCTTCAGACATGGCACACAGTCACTCCAACAGCAAGTCACATCGGCGGACCTCGCTGCCGTGCATTCAAAGGGACCAGGTAAGTTTTTATGTCTCCTCTCATGAACCTGACCGAATGAACGTAAAACTCATGGCTTGAGTTTTATCCCTCCTGTGAATGCGAGTTGCTGGACGACGACCGGGACATCCGGCCGCAGTAACTAAGCGGATTCTGTGGCCCAATTAGACTATTGTGGCAGTTGTTTGATATTTGCCAGTAATAATAATAATAATAATTAACGTTTTTTTAAATTTTATTGAGACATTTACGACATCAAGGAATTTTTAATGACAGTTTGGTTTCGGATGCAGTGACCTCAGATACAGGCTGCTGTTTAATTTATTGGAATACGGTTGCTTGCCGCTTTAGTGCTCCAGTGACTTGATTAAACTTTTTGATGATCAATTTTCGTTGTATTTCCTATGCATGCAGTCATCAGTTTGGAAACAATGTTCTGCTGCTTTCTGAAAGTAGGCTACGGTGTCAAATAGTTCTTAATTTGGGAGGCGATATTATTTGTATTGCTTCATTAAAATAGCTCAGCTCGTCGCTAAGATTGAGAAAGCAGGCGCCAGCTACGCCTGGCATTAGCAGAAGTCCAGATGATTACCTGGGTTTGAAAACTGGAAAAGTTATTTTACTGGGTTGCGAAAGACAAGATTTGGAATTCAGCTCTGATCTCGGAAGGTCATCTGCAGTAAGTAGCTGTGGATTTATACTGAAGGATAACATTCAAAGAAACCCCTTTGCGCAAGGCTATGAGCAGTGTTGCATCCTTGACCGTTTCCGTTACTGCTCGCTGTAGAAATTCCTATGAGTAGCCTATTTATTCGCGAACTATTGTAAATATCTGAATTATTTAGGTTTGAGCTAATGGTTAGATTTCCAAATATAATCACAGTTGTTTAAACTTGAAGTGATTAAATCAACAACTCAAATTTAGCGCTTCAAATGAGATTGCAGAATTAAAGATAGCTACTTCATATTATCATTTTAAAACATGTTTTGCATTTTTTTTTGACGAAGAAAACACACTGCATGCAAAAATCAAACGGCTCTAAATTTAATCTGTTCCAAATTTGTGCCAGTCACTGTCCTATAATTTTACTTCTGGGTAATGTTCATTTTTACATTGAAACCAAACTTATATTAACAAGTTTGGGATTTTGCAATGCTGCATAACTGTTTGTTTGAAATGGGGGGAGCAACTAAAATCGGGCTACTTTACAGTGGTTTATGCACGAATTTTCTGAGATGCAGTAGCATTGTACCTGCATTCATTTGCTTTTGATAAAAGTGCCCTTTTGGCGTGTGTTTGACATGAGTACTTACTTAAGATGAATATTCACAAACTTTACATTTGTTTTCGTTTGACCTTCAAACAAGCAGATGTTTTCTATTGCTTTGTCGTTCTACCTTGAACATGAAGATAGAACACACAGCCTACCTATATCCATTTATTGGGCATAATGATGCTTCTGTCTGACTCAATGCAAAGTCCACCTATTTAGATTTGCTGCTCCCTAATGTGAAATCAGTCACCACGGTGAGCCTCTCAATGAAGAACAGATTTTCAAGTTGGATCAAAGACTTCATTGTGACTGCTTGTGCTCAGAGGCATATAGGCATAAACAAAGTCAGAGTCATTACTTGGCCATTTTTGATATAGCCTACTGTTGTTTTGTAGTGGATGCTAAGTGCTGGAGTGTAGAAATGAATTTTCTGCCGATTCCCCAATTTTTAAATTTGGGTAGTTGTGCTTTTGACATGTGAAATAAATGTGTTGTGTGTGTGTGTGTGTGTGTGTGTGTGTTTTTTTTTTGATAAAATAAACTAGTTCTAGGTATCAGTGAAGTTATTTCTTTCATGGTTTTTTTGAAAGGATATGCTATGCTCATTAAAAACACTTTACAGGTTAACCATTGTCAGTTGGTAGCACTTTGATGACCTAGCATGTATTTTTTATATTAAAATTCAGTTTCCACTGCTATAAAATAAGAGAAAGCTGTAAGGTATTCAGTCTTTGTTGTGGACGGCTGCTGGCACATCGGCTTCTGGAAGGTCAAGAAAATAAAGCGGTTTGGGAGGGTGATTTGTTCCGAAAATGGGGAACAGAATATTTTGTATGAAAGAGTTGAGGTGTACTTTGAGTTCACTTGGTAAATGCTCTGTAGTCTTGTATGAAGTAGTTAGAACTTTGAAAACTCGCAGGCTGTATGACTGGGAAAGTGGTGTATGAGACATGATGAGAATTTAAAAAAAGCCAGGCACTCATGAGTGTTTTGTTATTTTATTTGAAGAGGGATGTGGGTGAGTCACTCTTAAATTGCTTATACTGACCTTTCTTTTTTCAAAATACAGTATTTGTGTACTTCCATGTTCTCTGTGTTGTAAAATATTTAGCCTTCTAATTTGTAAAAATATTTTTCACACACATCATACAAGTTCTGAAATTTCTGCAGAAACAATTGATATTTTTTCTAATGCACAAAATATTGATCTCAGATATAACTTTTCTGCATTACAAAGCCCATTTCTTCTTCATAAAAGTGTAGATAGTTCTATCATGATGTAGGCATGGGCTATATACTTTGTTTGTAGTTAGCATTTAGGAGAGTAGTTTTTCTTTGTTTTTTCAGAACTCAGGTGTTCTTGTTGAATGGGTTTACTTTAGGTTGTTTGTAGGCCTTCTGATTGTGATGTTGGCATGATAATGTTCACTTAACCCTTTAATCCCCAGCATCCCAAATGGAGCGGGCTTCTTATTTCGTTGGGTGCTCTTAGATTGAGTTTGGGAATATAGGTTAAGCCTCAAATCACAGATGTGTGATCTTACTGCTTAAATTGTTAAATGCATGTGTGTTGAGATAAAGTGCATGTTCGCTGTGAAGGTTTTGGTAAATAAATAATGAGAAAAGATCTAAAAATAAATATGGTTGACACCCAGAACTATGAACACACTCACACCTACACAAACGCACATGCATGCACACAAGGCACACACATATATCTATTAGATCATTTTTGATTCTTTTTGTTTCTGGACAGCTAAGCTTGACCTTCTGCAGCAAAAAGCTGCTTCGAAAAATGCCGAAGTATCACAGATTGATTTTTTTTTTGAACTGCCATTCACCTTTTGAGAACAAGAGCCCTCTAGTGAAAAACAGACAAAACTGCAGAAACTCGGAATGAAAAAGCCAACCATTCATAAATCCAGTCTGCAGTTTGCAGAGGAGGCATTGCGCATCAATATGAATCCTGTTATTTTGCACGTAAAATGCACTACAACCAACAACAAGCAAAACAGCTGTTATGTGACTCATTTTTACCTGTGTAGTTTTGATGCCATTTTGATTTGTGCTGCTTTAACATCTAATGCAAGCATTATGTTATTTTGTGTACTGTAGCTACACACAAGATGACACAAGATGCGGGTTTACGGTGTTGTTGCTCCAGTTACTGTTGTGTTTTATTATGGGCAGTGGCCTGGCTGGCTCTGTTATGTCTGTACATTCTGGAAGTGGCAGCAAATCAGGGCCTCACCTTTGGCAGTTGTTTGCTGTTCTCACAGTCTAATTAGGTTCCACTTTCCTGCAAAGTGTGAGGCAAGGACTGCAAGTGCCATGGAGAATGGCACTTCCTTCGATTTCCATGCTCTCTGAATTAGATACATTGCTTCCTTGTGTTTTTATTGTAAAAAGCAGGACACTGTTCACCATGATCTACCCTGCTTTATGTTTCTGTGACCAACAAAGGGACTGGATATCAATGTAGTAGTGCAGGACTGCCTGGGAAATTGTGTGCAACTTAAAAGGTTGCCTAAAATGACAGTGGACCCTTCATTCAGGAATGACTGACTCATTGGAGAACTGATTGGAGTTGTACTGAGACTCGTGTTCTGGTGTATTCAGGGCTGTGATCCCAGCAATTCCACAGTAATATTCTTGTTCTGAAGTGTCTAAGAGATGCTCTGGAATTAGATTCGAGATCCTAAGTGTTCCAGTGTTCCCGTAAATCAGTGTGAGAAGGAGGTATGCCCATGCAAAGAATTAAAGGCTCGGTGTATGGGGCAGGACTCTTTCTGACCGATTGTGGGTTAAAGCAGTAAATCAATCAAATAATGGCAATTTGTGCAATAAATAATTTCTTTTACAAGTTTTGCAGACCTAGAGGCTTCTGAAAGGATTATTGCATTACCGTTACTATTACCATTGTGTTGACAAGTTGGTTTTATTTTGGTAAAATGTGGAATTTTGCTGAGTATAAAAATATATTTACAGAAAATAGTGCGGTTTTACAGCCATTTTAAGGAGATCAAGGCATTGAACGAGCAGAACTGGCTGTGTGCATGGACTGAAGGTGTTTGAGTGTTTTTATTTATCTAATATGTTGAATATGGTATCTTTTGTTCAAATATGCCCTCCTGGAAAAAAAACGAGTGAAATTAATGAGCTTGTTTATTATTGTTGCTCTGTTTGACGCAACTGTGTCATCATCTGGGTGTCGTTCAGTGTAATTCCTGACAGTTTGGGTACAGTTTGTGTGAGTGCTTGGCATTTTTCTTCAAGATAAAGTGTGCAAACAAGTCTCTTCAAATTTATTCTTTGTGTACGAAAAAGAGTTTATTATAGATAATTGAAGAGAAAGCAGCCTGAATCTTTTTGTTTGTGTATATACGTGTGTGCTTGACTGCTGTGTTTAAAAACTGAAAGAACGTTCCCCTCCTCGCTCACTTTTAAATATAACTTTCCCCCCGGGGACCAAAGTCATTTTTTCTAAAGAAAACTTGAGATTTTAGAAAGCACACATTTTTCTGTATTAAATTGTGGTCTTCCGTCCAACGCTAGACAGCTCTCTGAGCTGCAATGTCCCCCAGATATCAGCTTATTGAAAGAAAGTCATTATTAGTTTATACGATGCCAGCGCGATGTGGCTCCTCGCGGACTGGAGTGTGCATTGAGTTTATGCGAAAGGACAGTCTAATCTTTTGTGCTCTAGTTAGAATGAGGGAACTTTGGAGGAGAGCTCTGTAGATTGCCGAGTGCTTTTCACAGCTTGTAAACATATCTCTTGGAAGGGATGGAGTTTCATAAGTTCTGCACCAAATGTCAACACCATCACACATATTCCCTCAATAAAGGGCCAAGAATTGAGAGAAATTCAATCTGAACCACTAACCGGTATTTTTGTTTTTTTTTTCAACTGGAAGATTTTTGTTAAAATAAAATTTGAGTAGTCTTTATAACAGTTTTCCATGCTTTCCAAAAAGCTTAGTAAAATTTTTTTCCTTTTGTTTGAATACATCTTCAAGTTGAAAATTGCTTGGATTTGTATATATCTCATTGAAATCTGACTTTCTCAATTCATTTAGCAAAATCTGTTATGGTTGCAAAAATAATCATAAAGTGATTCTCTTTTTTAAATTAAAGTTGATTGAAAAGACTTAAGGTCCTGAGCAGAGAAGCTGATCTGTAGAGTGTGATGTCTGTCACAGCATATCTGTAAGTACCTGGGGTGTGTCTATTTCAGCAGCTTTGTGGGGGGTTCAACTGACAGCTCCTGGCGTAGTATCACCTTCTATTTCACAGACCGTAGGGGAGGGCCAGCATCCTGTCCTAAGTGACTATTATTATTCTGGCTGAACAAAGGAAGTTCTATCTTAATTTGGATGGTAATGTGATTTTATGCCATGTAGTAATGGCTTCCTGTTGAATAAGATCCAAATAAATGTCTTACTTTACTTTTAGAATGTTGATTTCAGTAGCGTATGGTGGCGATTACGGCAAAAACATAACACGGGGAGCAGATTAAGAAGGGAGCTCGTTCTCGTATCATCATTCCTAGGTGGAAAACTGTATGGAACATGATTTTTTGGAAGACTCTTTCTTGTCCTTTTGGGACGTATTCACTCAACTTTGCGGCCTCTGGAATGCCACCAGCCCAATCAGCGTAGATTTGGGAATTTCTGACTGGGCCACAGAACTCCAATGTTTTTCCTTCGCCTTCCAGCCGAGTGTTGCTTTTAGAAAAGTAGGTCATTGGAGGTTTTGTTTATTGGCCAGGGAAAACAACTAGCATATGCTTGCACCTTCCCTCCGTCCCTCTCCTCCCACAAAAAAAAAAAAAAAAAATTCTGGTAGCGATTTGTGTTTTAAGTGCAGTGTAGAGCACCAGAGCGTGTCTTTCGCCAGGACTCCAAACCCGATGGGCCACCGCAAACACGGCCACATGAAAGGAGTGCGCCAACAGCCAAAGCTCAAACCCGTGAGCCCCCGTTTCTAGGCTAAGTTAGTGAGCTGGAGATGCATCGAGGAGATAACGTGAGGTCAGCCAAAGTTGGACCTCTGCTGTCACTCTGCTCAGAGGAGGACTGAGGTGGTCGGGTCAGCCCATGGGCTTCTGGTCTCCCTCGACTCTCTGCTTCCGTTGTCACTGCTACTGAACCACACTGCGTTCAGAGTCACGCCCAGAAACCACGCCATGGCACAGGAAAAAGGGTGCTCCTCCGATGTGGTATGTGTTAAGTGCAGAGCAGTGAATGGGCGAGAGCCGTCTGGGTATTTCTCGCAATGGGAAGCGATGGCTTACATGCTGAATTAGCAGTGGGAGGAAATACTGGTCAGGAAGGTTTGGGCATTTGTACCAAGCATTTGCATTCGCCACTGTTCTTCCACCACATGGTACAACTAATTAGTGACTTCATTGCTACACTCAGACAAGAGAAACTTTAATGCCAAGTGGTTCCACAAAAATTGACCAGTCAGACTCTTGAGTAATTGCAATTTACTTTAATCAACTGTGTGGGGGCCAGTTGACTTGACACTTTTAACGGTTTTTTGAATACAGTGGAAAAAAATAAGCAAAATTATATCTTCTGGTTTTTCTGCGATTGTGAAAGCAAATTCTGGGGGAGTTATTGGCCTGTTTATGACACAGAGAAGAATCCTACCTCAGGCCACCATGAAGCGGATTTGTATGTTGTATAGAATTGTATTGCCGCGCCAGAGCCTTAAACTGATGGAATGGTGGAATGGCCTTGTCTTTCTTGCAGCGCACTCTGTGTCAAGCCATCTATGGCACGATAAGGATCTGATCCCGGTGAACAGAGCCAGTGGCGGAGAGTTTGGGTGCCAAGATGTGCAGGCAGGCTCTGCCTGAGACTGCTTATTTTATCCCAGGAGCCACTGAGCATTATCCTGCTGCAGATATCCCCCGTCACGGCACTGTGCTCTATACTTCACGGCAGTCATTTCACACACACACACACACACACACACACACACACACACACACACACACACACTCTGACACACACAAGTACAATGTCCAGCACTAGCTTTATCAACAACTGGCACTCTTGCGGTTGTACACTTACTTATGGTCAAAGAAGAACGCTTGCATACTCATGATTTGTGACTTAACACTTGTAGGCTTTCACACATAAAGATTGCACATGCAAACATGGTGCATAGACCAGGGAAAATAATAAAAAAACTGGATGTTTGCAAAATTTGTGGCTTGTGGATGCGCAATTGATATGTCCTCTTAATTTTCGGTTGCTTTCACTTTTACTTCGGTGATGCCCAACAGATTTGAGTCTATCCACAGACAGACAGAGAACATTATTTTTGGTCATGGAGGCTAGCAGAGCGTACAGAGAATTTCAGGACAGGAAAAGCCTTGGTCTCTCATTGACGTAAATTAATCTCTGGAGAGATTTCCTGTAAGCGTCAGGACCGTGGTTTTTCGCAACATTATAAGAATGCTTTTTGCAATCTCCCGTGTAGCCAAAGGCATATGTGGGACTACATTCCCCATCATGCATTCTCTCTCACAGATGATTAGATCTGACTTCAGGCATACTTTGCCCTTGCCTCAGATGTCTGAGTATGATTAAAGAAGACACATTCAATGTTTCCTCAACCACAGGAGCTTCATATTTCAGAGGCTCTCTTCCCTTTCCTATTCTCTTTAAACTTGACAGTTTTGTTTCATCCATGCGCTTCGATTCATTCTGTCTCCTAGGTTTCTTGATTTATTATTATCAACTTTGATTTACTTTTAAAGAGCTGGAGAAGAAAGCTTGCAATTTGGCATGTTTCTGTATTTAGTTGCGAAAAATAAAAAAAACTGAGAGCTAGACTGATAAAAACAGCATAGGTTCTGTACCGATAGTGTTGAAAAATTGTTTAATGGTCTCTCATTGCAGATGGAGTGTTGAAAATTCAGAGATTCTTTTTCTCAGATTATGGCTGAGGATGACTCCAAATATAAAATCAGTAAAAATAATTTTAGTCTGTTTCGTGTGCCAAATTTCTGTGGTGGACACAATCACTGAACAATAATTTTTTTATTTTGTATTTTATTTCATTTTATGATTACTTCTGTTTTTACAGCGGTGTTCATACCCAGCAGCCGGGCTTTTCATCTCACATTTTATGAAAGCAAAGCTAGCGAAAGCGAGAAGGCGACAGAAGGATCTTTTAAACCCTGTAGAGGCCTGGCTCTCCTTATTTTGGTTCTAAATGGCCTCTGCCCAGCTCTGGAATGTGTAGGTTCAGCTGTCTGGAGGAGCGAGTGCTGCCAGGGCTCATTGCTTTTAAGAATAGTGAACAGACCCGCTGCACTGGGAATACATTTCAGACCCAGGCTGATCCAGCTCTGCTGCCGCGTTGCCAGGTGTGCAGCTATGCTACCCAATTTCCTCAAAAATAATTTCTGGCTGTGCCTAAGAGAATGAATATGACCCATTTTTTCCCCTGTCTGCCTTATTCACATAGGCTTAAATGAAAAATGTATTCATATATAAGCGAATATATAAATATGATACATCTGGCAGTATAAAATATATTCTGCACCAGCATTGTCGAACTATGAGACATTAGCCGCATGGTCGCTGTAATGCAAGATACATTAGCCACCCGTGCCAAGTTTTGTACAAAAGAATGAGTTGCCCTGGTGTCGTAGGCTATGCGCTGCTGTCCTGGAGACAGTCTTGATTGGCAGCTGCAGCACTGTAGGCCCGCCCTGTTTTTCACACGGGCTCTGTGAGAACGTGCCATGGTTTGTGTCCAGGAAATATAAATCCTTCGCTGAAAGTCTTGGGGTTGACACTCATGTTACTCGTGGCAATTAGCTCATGTGTGCTGGCCACTGGAAGCGGAGCACAAGGTTGTTTTCTTTGAGTCTGATGAATTCAGACTGCTCCAGACCCAGCAGGTTTGCAGTTTTCCCTCCAGTAAACTGGCAGCTGTGGTGCTGTTGGAAGAGGACTTAGGAGAATGTGTGAAAGTGCGTTGCATGATGTTTCTCATCTACATTGCCATTCGCTGCCTGCGTCAGAGTGCTTGGCATGCACCTGGAGCCTGTATTTGTTTCATGTGTATTTGTGTGAGGCTGTATTTTGTCCGTGTGTGTTCATGTGCGCTTGAGTGAGGCTGTATTTTATGCGTGTGTGTTTGTGTGCACTTGAGTGAGGCTGTATTTTATGCGTGTGTGTTCGCTTGAGTGCATGTGTGTGAGGCGGTATTTTATAGCATGCATATGTTTGTGTACACCTGTGTGTGGTTGTTTCATATGCTATTGTGTATACATGTAAATGTATGCGATTTTGTGTGAGAAATGCTGCATTGTATATGTGTGTATATGAGTATTTGGCTGTATTTTACGTGTTTGTGTATGTATGTGGTGTTATTTTTTTGTGCGTATTGTATATATAAATGTGGACATGTGTGTTAGGCTGTGTTTCATATGTTTCAGTTTGGGCTTGAACATCAGGTACCTGTATATCCTCTCATTGGCAAGTGTATGTTTTTAGGCGCTCGTGTGTGTGTGTGTGCCTGCGTCTATGTGTGCTTATGACTATGTATGTATGTTTGCATGTAGTGCATGTGTGTCAGTGTCCCCACAATGTATGTTTGCTTGTGTGTGGGAGATCATAGGGGAAGGGGGTATGTCTGCATGAGTGCCCACGGTGTGTGTGTCTGTGTGTGCTTTGGCATATGTGTGTTTCGCGTGTGCGTCTCTCTCTGGAGCGGGAGTGTGTTATTTTACCCAGTACTCTGCACACAGTGAGGCTGCCCTGCTGCCTGTCTATATGAGCTGTGCACTCCAAACAAGCCCTGTGCTGTTACGGACTCAATGGCGTGTTTTAGTTTTAAAATATGCCAGGCAGATGGGGGCAGGAGAACGGGGGGGGGGGGGGGGGGGATGCAGGAACCTCTAAAAAACTTTCTGAGCATCTGTTTGTCAGTCTTTCCGTCTGCTGCACCTCTTGCCGGGAGAGGTTTTAAAGTTTTGGTTTGGTTTAGCGTTTGTTTTTTCAGAGTCTATTTCAATTAGCAAGACATTAGGTGCGCTATATGTAGCGATGGTTTGCCATATTTGCAAATGGATTTTGAAGCATTTGGTGAAGATATGCGGCAAACTAGAGAGGTACTCTCTGCAGAAATTTTGACTGTGTTTTTCCATCCCCGATTAAAAAAAAAAAGAGCCATTTGAATCCAGCTGCGGCGCGATATGCTTGCAATCCTGTTGCACAATTGACATAGAAATGTAAGAAACGTGACTGCTGTTTGCCGATGTGCACAGGTGCCAAGGCTGATGTGGTTGGATGGATGATGGATTGCACTTATATATGATCTGTCAAAATATATTACTGAGCAAGAGGGGGTCTTTCACAACCACCATTGTGTTGGAGCCTCTTGGGGGATGTCTGGCAGCCATTTTAAACTAGAGCATTTGCAGACGATTGCATTATGATAATTTGATCCAGGCTTGTTTGCGCACCAGGTTGTCAGTTACTGAACGTTGTTTTATGGAGCTGGTCATATTTTGTAATCATAATTTATCCTTTGGTTTTGTAATACTGTAGAAGTCAATCGGACTTAGTTTGTCAATCCACTAATGGCTAAAGCAGCTCATTCCTCGAGCCAAATGCTAACGCTTACTTATGTTTGATTTCGTGGCGTAGCTAGAACTTCAACATGTGCACGTATGGAACTTCCCTTTACAACAGTTATTAGACCTGACTTGCTCTAAATCATTTTGCTAAATCATTGTTAACATGTTTTCCAATGATAAGAATAATCCATTGGCAATTAAAGACACAGCTTCTTTCTTGATGCAATCTGAGGGTGACTCAGTAATAAGCTAAATTAGTTGCAGAAAAGGAATTTACACATAAGTAGGTATTTGCTTCACAAAGGGTAAACTCCTCTAGTTTTATTAATTGAATTGAAGAAATGTAATCCCATTCTTTCACTGGCTTGTTGATCCTCACCGCAGACCACCTACCTGGCACTTTGCTTCTTTGAAAACAGGGAGTCTGCCTTTTTTCTTCTCAGACATTTGATAGCTTTACTGTGTCAATCCTAGTGTCACTCAAAAAAAACAGCCACTTGGCTAGTGTTTTTTTTTTTAATGAATCCCATTAATATGACATTCCTGGACAAATGGGCTGCAAAATTTCATGCCTTTATTAGGATAGTTGTTGAAAAGGATCTGTTCACAATTACTATCATGCTGTTATATTTTCTGAGATCCGTGCATGCAAAAATTTTTAAGCGTTTCTTTCAGTACGCTTTATCTTACTTTGAAATGACCCTCCTCCCATTGCTCCAAAGTCAAGGCCTGGTTAATTGGTTGACATCACTCATTGTGTGCGGCTACTGTTCCTTAACCAGTTAATCCAATTTTATTGTTTGGTTGTACTAAATAATGGTTAACCAGTCTTGCTTCTGTTTTGTCACTGAATCAGCAAATTATATAAAATCTTTTTGTAGAGTTTTACATTTTTAACCTTTGGGCTCCAATTTTAGCATCCTGTTCAGTCCTGGAGTAAAAAACTGCTGATGATCTGTTGTTAAGACCATTAAAAGCTTAATATTTTGCCTTTAGGCTTGGACCATTTTTTGCCCATGTGTATACATTTTATTGACATACCATAAGTGGATCGTACATCTTTTATGACACTAAAGTAGTTGATCAAATGTTAGTATACTTTAGCGAGATAGCCATATTTTATGATACTTGGATCCCAACAATGGAAAGGAGTACACACATTAATGTTGGGCCAGAACTGCTGTCCGCTGTGTGTGTGTGACTAGCTCCTGTGATGAAGTTGATCGTCTTGAAAGCAGTGGTGGCTCGTCAACTGGCGATAGCGGAAGCTCAAACAATCCCTTAAAATTAATGATCGGTCATGACCTGTTTTCAATTATTCATTTAAATTTTCATTAAAGAAACTCTGAAAACATTAAAAACTCTCAACATTATCAGGTGTGGCCAGTTTTCATTCTCACGCTTTTCTTTACTCAGGGGTTGGAAGCAATGCATGTGTTTCATGATTGTTTAAATGAAATAACATCATTTGAAATGTCTTTATGCAATTCCATTGCCTCCAACCCCTCCATGCGCGGACCTCAACGCCACTTGAGAATCTCTTTTGTATGTGTTGATTGAATAATTGCTGACTACGGCGGGCGAGCGTAGATATGCCACTAAAACTAACGCCGAATGCGTGGCAGTTGACAGGTGTGCGTTATTAATGAAAACTGGCCACTCCTGATAATGAGAGTTTTCGGAGACTCAGTAATGGTAATTTAAATGAATGATTGAGAAGAGGACATGACCAGTCGTTAATTTCAAGGGATTGTTTGAGCTTCCCCTGTCGCCAGTTCACCAGCCGCCACTGCCTGAAGGTTACTTTCGCTGTCCATAGTTGCCTTAAAAGATTATTTAAGTAAACTTTGTACCCTCTTTTTAAGTGTTGCTCCCGGCCAAATGAGCAGGTGCATCCCTTTCTTGTTTTTGTTCCTTTGTCTTATCTATTGTGCCCATTAAATATTGGATACTTAATGGACAACAATGCATTCTGTGATCTCAATGTCGTACTCTATAAATGCTGACCATGCACTGGTTCACTCTTGTCCCTCCGGTGCATTGATCTCTTTGATCACTCCTTCCCTTCCTTCTTCCCGGTTGCCGGGTGATGATTGGGATCTGTCACCAGCTGACGTCATCTGTGGCAGTCACGGGCAGTGTCACCGTGGCAAAATCGGCCGCGGCGCCTCAGGGAGACACTTCACGCCTGTGTTCCTTGCCTCCTAAAAACAGCACTGAAAGCACCCTAAAGTGTGAAGAATATGAGTGGAGGCTGCGCAGAAAGTTGCCTTCGTGGCGGTTGTCGACGCCTTGTGAATTGGCCGTATAGAATGCTGACGCTTTGGCTCGATTTGATCGATTTTCTTCCATCTGCTCAGTGTTGTGGTACATCTGGTGTTAAATCAGCAATAGCAAGGTGTGACTGTACATGTGAGTCCCTGCATGTGTGTCTATTTGTGTGTGTGTATGTAGGCTATGTGTGTGTGTGAGAGGGGGTGAACTGCGTGCATAGGGTGAGGATTATCTGATTGAAAACTGAAACTTGTAAGAAGCGCAATTTTAGTGCTGGGTACACTGTAGTATTTGAAGAATCTTGAAGACCTTGCCTGTTCCCGTGCTTCCTGCAGCACTCGCTAACAGACATGTTTACTCGCATGTCTGTTTGTACATTTGTGCGTCATTTACCCTGCCGGTCAGAAGGACAGTTTGAGGGTTGTGGATCTGTGAAGGGAATTGAGACGTTTTTTTGAAAGGATATGCTGCTGATTCCCTTGGTCCCAAAACCACATGGTGAATTAGGGGGAGGGGGTTGTGAATATGTCAAGGGTTAAATCACAAAATGCAATGAATGTCACTCATGAAATTTTTGAACCTCCACTGCAGGATCATCATTGGCCGGCCGATAGTCGTGCCCAGTTCAGCTCTTAGCAACACGCTATATATCTCAGTGTTTAGCATGTTTGAACGTCAGCTTTCCCTCCGAAGCACAATAAACACAAAGCCGTTTTTTTGCCAACTGCGATGTATCCAAGCAGCCAGTCAGCGATGGAGAATCCTGCACTGCCACAAGTCTCCGATTATTTAGCAACTCTGCTTTAGGGCAAAACAAAAATATGAGTGTCATTTCTACGCTGCCAGCTCTGCGGAAAAAACGATTCCCTAAAAAAGATTTCCAAATTAATCATCGAGAATGCATTTACCAAGAGTGGACATAGTTTTCTCCCCGCCGACTTTTTGGCTGCAGTGACCCGAAGATTCGCAGAAAGGACAGTATACTACCACTCTGAGGAGTAAGACGGATTATTAAGTAAACATGGAAATGTTTACATCTATGATATTGACTGGCAGGCATTCGACTTAAAATTGCCCCTCTGTGGATATATTGCATTTTTCCTTAAATCTGAAATAATCTGAAAAAAGTTTACTTTTTCACAAAATTAATTATTCTTAGGTTTAATTGCATCATGGTATGGTGTTTTAACTTGTTTCGCAGGACACTGACAAATAAAAATGCTCTTCTTTGCGTACTTTTTCATGACAAAAATTAGCATTTTTCTAAAAATGCTTCAAGTTGATATACTGGATTTTGCAATGAAAGTCATCGTGTGTTTCTTTGTGTGTGTTTCCCACACATTTTTTGCACGTTGTAACACACTTCTGCTTGTAAAACAGTGAGAGTTAAGCATAGAAAGGGAGTTAATTTGTATTCTGTCCACAAGGGGTTTCTGTCCAATTATATTTTTAATTGAAAGGGAAGGAACTCCCCCCCCCCCCCCCCCCGCTGTCCTCTCTCTCTCTCTCTCTTTCTCTCTCTCTCTCACACACAAATACACACACACACACACACACACGCGTTCACGTGCACACAGTTGAGGCCAGCTGTGACTCATACAGACAGGGATGAAAAGCATTATTTTGTACGTCATCGGAAATACGGCCAATTGATGTCACACTGTATTTTAATATTTGCCATGAGGGATGTTATTGGTAGTTTATAATTATTTTCAGCATATAAAAGGGCAGAACATTGGTTGCAGTATAGTAAAATAGCATATGCACTTTTTTCTGAAAGCAAAAGAGGAGCTCCCCTTTGCATTCTTGTCAAGTTCAGCAATCATATCCTTGCCTGTATTTTAATTATTTGGGATTTTTCTGACTATGTGAAAGTGATTTCTGATATCGCCCCGGAAGGGGAAGGAAACAGGAAATTAGCTGCCACGCACTCTAAAATAAGGGGACACAAACTTTTTTGGGGGAGGGAAACCACCCTTTCCCCTTTTCCCTTGAAACGCAGCCAAACTGAATGTCCATGGCATCATCGAGGTCCTATGGACTCAGCAGGTTCAGAAGATACTGTGGCGCGTTACTTCTGTGACTAATATGATGACTAGCCCTCACTTCTACAGTGCCCATTAGTGCCGTGCCCATGTGAAGCGTGCGTGTTCGATGCGAGCCGGTTGCTTGGCCTTTGGGATCACTGCTTTTTTGTACGATATATCTGCTTTCGAGAACTCCTCAACCAAACAAAACAAGGACTGAAGAGTTCAGATTATCTTACCGAGGAGACAATATGCATTCGCAAACATAGCAAGAATTAGTGCTTTCTGTGGGTGGATGCACTCTCCCACTGCTAGCGCATGTGAGGTCAATACTAGCATAGTATCTATGAAATCGCCAGCTGGGCGATGTGCTCCCATGAGGTGCTAGCATAGCGCCCATGAGTTTGGCACAGCTTGTGGACGTGAGGAAGATGCATCATATTGCATCTGTTATTACTTACCAACATCCTCTCATAACCATAGCGCAAACTTAGCGCACGTGCACTGCCACTGCAAGTGAACATGAGGTAGATACCTGTGTAGTTTTTGTAACTGCTTACCAGCTTGGCTGTGTGCACCGATAACTATGGCGCTAGCCAAGCGCTCTTTTGCAATGCCACACCTAGTGGACTTGAGGCAAATACATCGCATTGTATCAGTGATTACTTACCAATATACTGAAGATACTTACTGCCACAGTCATTACCTTAAGGGTCACAAACTTAAACTTATATCACCTTATTTTTGCTGTTAATGGTGCTGCAAGCTGGGAATGTAATCTACCATCAATGGTCTTGCAAGCAATTTAAAGTACCTATAGCCAAGCTGGGAATGTCGCTGCTGGAAGGATGGCATTATTGCCTGCCATTATTGTCTCTGCTGCTTTGACTCAGTTTCTGGGCTGAGTAAATATTATCTTCTGCATTGCTGTGGAGGAAATTTCTGTGGAGACATGTGATGGAAAGGCATGGACCTTCTCTGCTTTCACAGTCGCGTCATGTCCACTGCCTTCCAAACCACACATCCGCCGAGTTCTACCGCCAATTATGTGACCAGAGCTGTTAATACTATTCTGAAGATGATTGCAAAAATATAAATTGAATAATAATCATGTGCAATTTAGTAATTTTGTTTTTTCTGGATTTTCCAAAGGTAGACAGTGTCTACCTTGCCATCCCAGACCGCAAAACACTCTTGGTCTCTGACAGATCAAAGATATTAACATCTGGCCTTTATAGATATATTTTGGGAAGCACTATGGACCTATTTTCTTTCATGCTGAAAATTTCAGTGTGAAAGAACGTACGGTTTTTCCCCATTATCAATGTGTCTGTTATGAACTGAGTAATTTCAACGCCAATTACCTTGTTAAAAACAAATAGTTTTGCTGTTAATGAATATGCCCCCAGGACTGCTGCCTTATAAATGAGATTACAGACATGGCGTTGCAGCAAGACATGAACTGGGGAAATGGGACAATATTTTCCATTACTAAATGGAAATGGAATAGTTTTGTCCCCTAATTAGCACACCACAGCTTTGTGCAGAGAGAACTAGCCTATACATGTTTTTCTGGTGAAATTAAGGAGCGATCAAGAACTTTTTTAACACTATGAGGTGACTGAAAATATTTTGCGTTGTCAGGGGCAGGTTACTCTCGGCTTACAGGCTGTGTAATATATTTCATTAGCTCTCTGCTCTCACCATGTTGTGCCTGTGGTGCACTCGGCTCTAATCATATCTGCTAATGAGCTGCAGTGCTTCATCAATACCCTCATCGTCCTATTCCCACTGCCCCTCCCCAGCACCCCACTCTGTCCCTGAGACCCAGAGTTAGTGGGGGTGGGTGAGGTTTGTGGGAGGAAAATCACAGTGTCGTAAAAGTCAGATGCACTATTAATTTACCTGCCGCTGCCGTGGTCACTTCAGCTTATGCTGTCAGAGGACCTCCAGGTCTCCTCTGGAGAGTGCTATGGAGGAATAAAACACACCACTCTCACACACACACTCTCACAAATACAGTATACGCACATACACACGCTAAATGAATATTTTAAATACCTGAGCACATGGATTCATTACTAAGTGGGTTGCTCCTATATCGTAACTATGTGAGTGACCGGTTCGCACTTCATGACCTGCTGGTCATCTCCCTCTCTCTCTATTTCATTCGCTACCTCTCATCTCCCCGTTTTCTCCATCTCTCTCTCTCTCTCTCACTCCTTCTCAGTCCCTCATTTTATCTCCACATCTTTCTCTTTCACTCTCCAACTCAATTTTCTACTTAATCGCAATCATTATACAAGTCATGATAATTGCTGATAATTCCACAGCTGTGCATTGACATTACTTGCGTAGATAAGAAATTGGTGTCGCTGGCATCACATGACTGCCTCTTATTGCGTACAGTATCATACTATAGCGGGGACTGTGTTCAGGGTGGCCTCTAAATTATGCAAAAATATACCTCCTTAAGTGCTCACTACTCTGAAGTGCCCTCCCTACTTGGCTTGTCTGAATCACGTTGGGATGGAGAAAGACAGTGGCTCTTCAGTCTGTTTTTCAGGAGCAGGAGGCTGGTTTGGAAGCCCTGAATTCCTGGAAAAGATGCTTAAAAGCCTTGGGGCAGGCTGAATAAATGAGGTGTTAGCATGCAGCTGTTCCACCCTTTCTCTTGATCTTCTGTGCATCTGGGAGTTCAGCTCCTTTTAAGGTACGCTACTGGAGAGGCCTGTTTTTGGTGCTTCCTGGGAGCATACAGCCCAATGAATTCTGGCTTGGAGATGGTACATGATTTGGTCAAAGGGAACCCCGATCCATCTTCATCTCCGGTTCCGTTATGTAAGAAGGAATCCATAATGAGATTGCACTCCTTTTCCAACCAGCTTCACGTCTCCTTCTTTGTGACAGTCGCCAGCAGCAATATCATAACCGCTGCTGCTATCACGCTAATGGGCCCACATATTACATAAGCTGCTTTTTTTTTTTTTTTGCCTTTGTTGGCGGCTCGAAGCATTGGGACCTGAAAAGCCCTTTCATGGGACAGTCAGCCATTGGATGGATTAGTCAGCTGATTAGCCCTCATTTCCACTTTGAGATTGAGGCCTGACACTTAAGCCTGACCTCAGTATGCCTCTATAATTTGGTTTCCACAGCAAAGAAAAATTCAAATACATTAGAACGCTCTGCAGAACAATGTACTGAACCACATCTGCTCGGCTCTAGCCAGCGTGTTGTAAAATTTGACGGCTTGATTTACGTCACAAGAGTCAGCACGGCTGCATTACAGTTTTTTTTTGTGCGTTTAGGGTAAGTGTTCGGTATCACGGCCCCAATTTTGGGAAAGTCGACTCATTAAGGAAAATGCAAATAAAATCAAAGGAGACTAATTGGAATTGGAATTGATGTTGTCAACTCATGCACATGTTGGGGACATACTCGATGCAAAGAATACGCTGTGGTCAAAGTCACATACTAATCCACTCCATTTTAAAGTTACGAGGTGGTTACTTTTGCTATATTTCCCTCTCTCGTGCCTCAATTCTCTTTGTGCCCTAAAGTCACTGGTTCCCCTGACTTTGTCACTGGAACTGAGTAAGCAAAAGAAAGTCTCTCGAGGCGAATACCGATGTAGACCCCAGTGTTCTGCGCCCGTTGCACATGCGAGAGTATGTGGATGACGCCAGCATAGCTGTTTGACAGGCAATATGGCAAGTTCCATAAATATTTAGCGAATTAAATTGTCAGTCTTTAAAACATAGCCCAGTATTTACCATCGCATGTTGAATCATGTATTAATAATATCAGTAACAAACTGTCTTGTCTTTACATTTTATCTCCAGTTATACTTGTAACAGCCTGTCAGACATATTATACAAGGCTAGACATAGAAGCTGGGTGATGCATTTGTCAATCAATAACCTCAATTTCAGTGTGCTATTGACGTTGTATAGTGCTTACATGTATAATGTGCATCTGTATGTGTGTAAGGATTTAAAGGCGAAGTAAGAAACATGACCTATGTTTTAGAAGCTGAAGAAGGAAGAAGTATGCAGAATGGCTCTGAGTTTATGTTTCATATCCCAGATTCGATATAAGCTATCACGATCTTTCAAGACAATTTATGTAAATGCTGGGGAGTGTGTACCACACAAGACCGGGCCTAATATTTACATCTGAAGAGAGGTGATCTGGATAAATTCAAAATATTTTTGTACAGTGAGTGTGCCTGACTGAAATCATGACTGTTTGATTGATGGAAACTTCGTTCAGTGTCAAAACACTTCCAGTTGTTTCTGCTACTACTTGCTGTGGATGAATAGTGTTTTTGTAAGGTAACCCTTTATGTCCTGCCAGTTGATGAATGGAGTGCAGTATATCTGGCATTTGGACAGATGTGTCTCTCTTGTTCCACACATAAAATATATCTCGTCCGGGTGAAAAGTTTTTTGGTGTAGTTTTATTTCTGTAGTTCTGACATACAGCTTTGGTTTCACCGCTGAAGTTGGCTGCCTCTCTGAGGTCCATCTGTACTGCAGTGCCCGTGTTTTGTCACTCTGTTGTTGGGATCTTTCTCCAGGTTTATTCTGGGGAATTTTTTACATGTGTATCCATATGGAGGACCTGTCTCTAAAATGGGCAATTTTTAAAGACTTTTTTTCAGAGGATCAGCACTTATTTTGCTTAAGTGTTATGGTGACAGTGCACAGAGTTGAAAATGGCATTCTTTCAGTTCAAAAGCCAGCATCTCTGATGGTATGGGGATGCATTATTGCATAATGGTGTGTGACACTTGCATGTTTTAAAAAGCACCATGAATGCTGAAAGGTATATCAAGGTTTTAGAGCAGCATATGCTCCCCTCCAGAGTCCAGACAACATTTATTCCAGGGAAGGCCTTGTGTATTTCAGCCGGACAATGCAAAACCACATACTGCAGCTATGACAACAGCATGGCTTCGTAGTAGAAAAGTCTGTGTGCTGAACTGGCCTGCCTGCAATCCTGATCTTTCACTGATTGAGTACATTTGGCGCATAATTAAACGAAAATTCCATCAAAGGAGACCCAAAACTCTCCAGCAGCTGGAAGCCTGTATTAAACAAGAGTGGGGTCAAATTCCAATGGCTAAACTCAAGAAACCCCACATGCCTCCACTCTGTGTTAAAAAGAGAGGATGCTACACAATGATAAACAGGCCCCTGTCCCAACTATTTTGAGACCTGTAGCAGCCTGTATCAAATTTGAAACGAGCTCATTTTGTGGATAAAAGTGTAAAATTTCTCATTTTCAACATTTGCTTTGTTATCTCAGTTCTATTGTAAATAAAAGACTGGCTGGTGTGATTTGAAAGTCACTGCATTTTGATTTTATTCACAATTTACACTTTTTCCCGACTATTTCAGAATTGGGGTTGTAGTATTATTCTTCCTCCGCATATATTTTGGCCTTAACACCTTCCACACCATTTAAGCCATTTTAGTATGTTCTGGTAACACTGTAAACCCTGATAGTGTGGTGAACTCAAATGTTTTATGGAAACCGATTACCTCAAAAAAATTGAGTTTGCCAACTTAATGATCTTCTGTTCACAGCACTTAAAACATACAAAAAATAACTTTACCTTATTTTCTTGAAGTTCTGTCCACACAATGCAATTCAGTTGGCCTACACAATTTTTGAGTTCACCACACTATCAGGGTTCGCAGTGTATAGTTCGCCTCTGTACAGTTTCTGGTATTATTTATTGTTTTTTAATTATTTTTTTAAAAGCTGTTTTTAGCCCGATAAAATCCATCTAATTTCAGCAATTTTCAGCTAATTCAGATTTTTCAACATTTTCTCCTCTTTCGTACTTTGTTGTGGAAACTCCATTCAGCTTTTTGAAATAATGAACTTTTTACACTTTTTTTTTGAGAAAAACACTGAAACCCAGCCCTTTTTGAAGTCTTTCTCCTCTGTCCTACTTTCAGCAAGAAACTTCATTCAAACAAGTCAGCACAAGTGGTAGTTTATTGGTATAAAACAATGTTTTGATATTTTTGAACCTTTGTGAGAAATCTCAGTTTAAGTTGTGCTTGGTTTTCAGTTGACATAATGCATCGTACACTCTAAATAGCCCATACACACCAATGGGCTCAACTTTAAAAAAGGAAGTTTTTTCCTCTATCTTGCCATTCTATTCTTGAAGCGATATGACTCAGATTTTAAGCAGTGACCTTTTGTCTGCTGGAAATTGCTCGGAGTTCTTTTGGTCATATTAAATCCATTCATTTTCATTGATTTTTCAACCATTTTTCAGCTCTCAGCACTTGCATACTATCAGCTTGAAACCCCAGTCCACTTGTGAAATGTCCTGCTAACTTAGCACTTTTTGTTATCTTTTATACTTTCTACTACTTAAGATATTTTAATTGTACCTCTCTTTTAACAACTATTACTACTATCACATGTATATTTTCAACTACTTAACCAACTTTAAATTCCCCCTTTTATACTTTTCAAGCACAGATTTTCTTCCAAAAATTTAAGCTTTTCTAGTTTATCAGATTTACTTGTTTCGGACGATAACATTTGAAATCTGCTTAACGATGATGGTTTTGGTGAAGCTCAATATATTGGTTATCCATTTCCTCCCTATAATAACACTTAGTAATATTCACATGACATTCTTAGATCAAGGAATTTAAAAATTGATGGAGCAAAGAGATACAGCACATTTTTGTAATGAGATTTGTTTGAAATTATTTATATTTAGTTTGATTTTTTTTAGCTGGCCTTTGTGGCAAGCTCAATCATTACAGCTTTGGATGTGATTTTTTTACTTTGCTACACGAATGAAAAACTGGCCGGTCAGTCAGTCTGTAAAAGACAAAGCCTTACCTAGGCTGGGCCTGACGGGGTTCAAAAAATGTGCAGAGCCATGTGATTGGCAGCAGGCAATGTTACTGATGAACCCGCTTTTCTGAGAATATTAACGGCAGCGAAGAGATGTGCTTTCCTGTAATTTGCTAAATTTTATTGTAACCCTGACACTTCATAAGTATGCACTTCAGATCTTTGACGTCTGCATTTTCAATTGCATCTAATGGGGCCATTTGGACACTTGAGCTCCCCCAACAAACATTTCAACGCTGTATCAACGTCGTTTCAACGTCAAACCACGACCTCGCGTCATGGTGCAAAAATAGTTCCAAAATGAAAATTGGACGTGAAAACAACGTCACCATCTGGCCGTTCGCATCATGACCACAATGCTGTTTTTGCTGTCCGACCTTTTTGGGCCAGGGACATGACGTCGCCGTCGGGCCAATTTTTTCTGGGCCATTTCATCTTTTTTGCTTCTTGTATAATTTAGATCTGGTATATTCTCCCAGCATACTTCATTCATCTTTTTGAAACTGTCTGAAAATGTTTTCATACCTCAAAGTACACGAGTATTAAAAACTGCTTAAGTCATGGAGTCCTGCTTTAAAATCCTCACGGTCTGGATTCTTCTTAAAACCCTGGATTTTTTTTTGCCAATTGACTTCTCACAGCAGTCAATATCATAGGGCAAACACCTTTCATAAACCTCACCGACCATCCTCTCGTCGGTCCATCTTATCTGCCCGTTTTTTTTCCTCGTATTATCTTCCCTTCCCTTTTGCGCCGTCTCTCAATTCCTAGATCTCCCTTTTTCCTTGCCTTCATTCTCCTCAGTCATCCCCTCTCCCCTGGTCTTAATTTGATGCCTGTTGGCTGTAGTAAAAATACACAGCAAAACAAGTGTCTTGGTTAGTGTTTGTCTGGGAGACAGTTGCAGGGGGTGGAAGATGTTTGAAGGGTTGTGACGTCATTGCAGGCCATTAAGCAGGGAGGATGTTGGGGCCATGCTGAGAATGAGGATGGCGGGGGGGCGGGGGGTTGTGCATATGGTTGTCAGGTATGGGAGGCAGGAGCCGGGGAGAGCTTGAGAGAGCCCCCATGGGCAAGTAAACGTCTGTCAGGGCCCTGATCTAGGATCATTTCATTAGCGCGGCCGTTTGTCTCCATTTGAGCCTTGCTTAATGTCAGACCGAGCCTGGAGATGCGGCCAGAACTCCCCATTCACTCTCTCTCTCCGCGGGCCAACTTCTGAATGCCTCTCTTAGCTCATTGCGTTCCCATTCAACATGTTAGCTCAGTGTTATTGGATTTCTCCCTTGTTGTTGTTTGGTTTTTTTCCGCAGTGAATGCTCTGCAGCGGCACTCAGGAGCAGATGACGTTTCTTCCGCGTTAGTCGAGGAATATCGCCTTTAGGCTTTCGTTTTGTCCTCGCGTTCATTTATTTTTGAAGTCTGCTCTGTGTTTTACATTCCTACTTCTTGTCTTTATTTGCTTTCTTTCCTTGTGGATGATACTGAGACTGAACTCGGGATTAACCATTTTATCACTGTCATTTACTCACATTGATTGTAGTTTGCAACACGCTGCTCTTCGGATTGATCTGAGGATATGTCATTTGAAGGAGGTTTTTGGGAAACTCAGTGGACTGTATACCCTCTGCACAGATTTGTGATTCCACAATTTGTTCAGTCAAAAAAGAATTATTATACTCAGAACCAGCAGACGATAAACCATGTTGAAAAAATTAGTTTGCATTAACGGTCTTACACCTGCACATTGTAAATAGCACTGACATTTTGTTGACATTTACTTTGTGTTTTGGTTATAAAAAGTGATAACAAATGTGATAAATAATTGCTAGTTTGATCATTATTTATTTATGGTGCAACCATAAATAACGTCTCTGCATTGAAAGAACAAATATTGCAGGGGTTATTTTTAAGATGAGACATTCTGTGGCCATAAATTCCTTACCTGGCTCTTCTCTCTGTTTTTCCCACATAAATAAAAAAAGTCTTGACGTCCATTGCATGTCTACCTCAGCAAGGTTGATGGACCATTAACTCTAGCGTGTAGCTGACTTACCTGTGCTTTTCTCTCCCACGAGAACCTGACGCTGAGGCAGAAATCAAGGACACGTCCTGTAAAACAAATGGATTGGTCTCTTCCAACTGTGCAGCTCCTTCAGCGGGAGCACCATGTTGTCACATGGAACGTCCATTAGATTCCATTAGATTCCCCCCCTGCTGAGGCCATGGTTTCATTGAGTTTAGTAAAATTTGTGGGGATAAGGGGGTTGGTGGGGTGCTGTTGAGTATGGCGTTTGCTGAATGCCTTACGGGTTTACCTAAAGAGACAGACAGATTCTGCAGTGGGATTTGGCGATATTTATAAATTTTCCTACCAGCCAGTGTCACTCCAACAACAGGCGATTGCACATACATTTGCAGGTGTGTGTATGTGTGCGGCGTGCGCAGGAAGTGGGGGAGTCCTCACTCCCGCTCACCATTGCCAGTGAATGTAATCATGTGGAGTGTTGCAAAAGGAATGCAGAATCCCCTATTTGAGGTTATTTTTGGACAAAACCAGCAGGCCGAAAAACCTAAATGAAACCTCCATCCCGACATTACAGGTTGGACAAGGAGACAGAAAGCTATCTCAGTGGAGAAGTCATTGGTGATCACGATGATCCACTGACTTGGTGCAAAGCGCAAAAAAAACATTTTCCTTTGATGTCAAACATGAAACAGAATATTTGCGCAAACTAGCCATGAGAACGCTGTCAGAAAGGATATATTGCTCAGCTGGTAGTATCCTGAACCATTTGCATTCGTTGCTTAGGCCAGATAAGGTCAACATGTTGATTTTCCTTTTGAAGACTAAGTAAGTCTTAATGGTGACACAATTTGTATCTTTTTTGCACTGTAATAGCCTACAATTCAATAATAGTGGAGCGGGGTAGTTGAAAAAAAGTGCAAATGGTGATACAAGCAACAGACTTTGCAACTCTTTTATATCCCCATAAATCAAAATCAACCTCCGGCCACTTCAATTTATAGTTATATCCAAGATGGCCGACACGTTTTCAAAATGGTGAGATAAACTAAACCAACCCTTCCAATCCTTATCCTTTTACCACCTATACAACATGTAAGCACTTTCAGATATGGGATACAACTAGGCTCAGATATGTTACAATCCTACCCCTAGCTCGATCATTCATCCAATGCTATTTAATTCCTGTGTGATCTGTACACCTTCCAGAAGACTATAGCCTCGTCTTCTTTGGCTCGGCTCTCCCGCGCTGGCACATCCTGTCAATTCAGGTGCGGCTGTTTAACTTTAAAATGGGGCTAGAGAAACAGCATTTGGGAAACTAATGACAAATGTCTACCATTAGCTAGCATTGAACCCCATGCTGAGTTTCACAGCTATAGTGTCAACCAGTGTGCCCTGGTAGTGCAATGACACTACACTATTACAATGTTATATTTACCTTTATGTCCATGTTTTCAAATTAGAATGAAAATTTATTAAAAAGAGCTTAATCATTTTCTTACTTGCAAAAATAAACTGATCCAGCTAGATTTACCCCAGATCAATCTATTACCTGACCTCTTAGCGCTCATATGAACTTAAATGCAAATATTTTGTTCTTTTGCGGCCATTTTGGATATGATGACAGCCATCTTGGATGTTTCTAGAAACTATTTTACATAATCTTAGTACTTGTAGGCTTGCTCTCAATATTTTAGCATAAACTGACAATGATAAGTGATTAAGGAATTAAATGTCCATATTCATATATCGGAAGGAAGCCATTTTGAAAAACTGTTCAAATTCTGTGTGGCCGAAGGTTGATTATGAGACACGAGACAAAGAAGAATAGTTATACCGAATTTCATGCTTGTATCACTATTTGCACTTTTTCCCTGCTATTCTCAAGTTACCCGCTCCACTATAAGATTTGTTTTTATTTGCGCTTCATTTTTGCTTTACTTTTCGTTCATTGTTCTGTAAGTAATAAGCTAATGGGTGTCTTTAGCTGTGGTGCAAAGCAGCATTATTATTGGGTGTGATTTTAGCACAATATTTTTCCTTCATTCATATTTCATATTTATTTAAGCAATAATCCATAGTTTTCATGTGTCATCACAATCTAATCGGAATGCCTACCTCAAGGGAAAAAGAGAGATTCTTTTGCTTCCCTCCTGCCATATTTAGCATATTGTTTTGCGAAAATTTTGGTCAGTTGTCATTCCAGAATCCCATCGTGGATTTGTCCTTAACATCACTTCCATAGAATGGCTGGTAACTGTAAACAAATGACTAACACAGTTAATGGCTGGTGGAACGCTAAATAGCACTCACCTTTGCTTTGAAAATGACATTTTTTTGTCTTTCACCATCAAACGACAGCATTATTGACTCACGTAGATCAAAAAATACATATACTGTAACTGTCTGTACTTTAATATGCATTCTTTCTGGTACAGTTTGAAGGGAAGGATTCTCCGCAAAATAGCTAGCTATGGGCTATAAAATATGAAAATCATGAGAAGCTCGGGTAAAGTTGGGGAATTGGTTAGTTGTTAAATTAATGAAATGGGCCTACTACGGCAGATGCTGTTCATGGTTTACAACTAATGTGCTTATAATTTGCAGTAGGTTTACATATCTTTCTTCTTTAGTGAGGTGATCTAAATATCTGTTGGTTGAAAGAAATTAAAAGATAGATACGCAAAGCATGGTGATTCACCTGCATGATAGCCTTGTTGATGATGTTATTTGACTGAAAATCTTCCAATCATCACCAAAGATCTTCTTCATATCACCATCGACCCACAAAACAAAAATTAAAAGAATCTTACAAAAATTGTTGTTTGTAGACTGAGAACTATAAATTCTGGATGGACCGACGGAGGGACCAATAGATGGACAGGGGCGATCCCAATATATGCTTAGGCCTATCTGGTGGAATGGGCATATAAAAATGGCAGGTTTGCGCTTCAGCTATGTAGGAAGTCTAGTATTATCTGCGGCATTGTACTGAAATGTTGTTTGACCCTCCATGAGTACACAGCAGGATCACAACTTCAAACTTTGAATAGCCATTATAGTTGTGTGATTATGCAACTGCTTAAAGGCGTTTTTAGCTGCCGCCAGAACTATTAATATTTTGCACAATATTATTATTACAATTTTTATTATTGTTGTTGTTTTTATAAGTAGTATTAGTATTGTATGAGATTGTTGTGTGATTCTTTTGGACCAAATATTTATTGCAGTTGAATTAGTTCACCTGTACTTTGTCCTTTAAAGTCAGCCGTCTTGAATGTGAAAATGTAATTTTGCTGAAACATTGCAGTCTTTTTGCACTTCTTTTCGATTAAATAAAGTAAATCACCTTGAGATCTTTTCTTAGCTATAAGCGGTAAAGACTGCCTGAACAGCTGTCTGACACAATTTGAAAATAAAAAAGTCCACCTTCAAATGAACAAACGGGTGGGAATAATGTGACCTTGTTACTAAATGATCAGGGTGTACAACTGCACATAATTGATTTTGTTCTGAAATACAATTTATTTTATTTATTTGCTTTTCAACACCAACGAATCTGATGGCAACCAGTGATGGCAGCTGAATTTTCAATTTTTCACTGCCCCGTTTACTGAAAGACTCCTCAGATATCAGGGCAACAAGAACATGCATAATATGGCTAACTTTCAATTCCGATTGGTGCAAGCTTAGATTTGCGCTTTACAGCTTAATTATTTACTGAGCTTAATGGCTGACCATTAAATAAGTAAAATGAAATTTGAAAAATCACTCAAAAAATCCAACCGGTGATTGACACAGCCGATCATCGATCGCCAAATATATTCGTCCAATCGCCCAACCCTGATCTGCAGTTTAAATGCTAATGGCTTGTTTGCCAAAATGCTGCTGCTGGCTACAAAATTCTCAGTCACGGACTAAGACCTCAGATGATGGTCTTGTGAATCTTTTTCTTTTTTCATTTCCATCATTGTTCACTGACTGTGGTTTGAAATTCACTGTGGCACCTCATTAGCCATCTGACTGTTGAGAGGTTAGCTGCGGATCAGCATGTGTTAGCATTGTAAAGGCATGTTCATCTGTTGCCCTGGGAGTATTCAAACGGAGGGACTTGTTGCAAAAGGAGCAGAGTCCCCCAGGATCACTTTTGTAAACTGAAGAGGACTGTTGGCCCTGGGCTCTGTTTATGTCGGGGTACATGGGACGCGGGGAATCTTCTCCCCAGTCACGGTCGGGTTAGAGGTAGTAATGCAGTTATGCTTCACTTCACTCAGGGCGCAGATGTAAACCTAACCCCTGCCCTCTCCGCTCCTTTCCCTTTATTTTCCACCCACGAGAGCGCTTCATTAGGTCCCAGGGAGCACTGCGCTCACGCCGTAACTGGCATGGAACACTGCACCTGCTTTCCAAATGTCCGAAGTTTCTGAAGACAGAGGGAAACCTGTGGGTGAACGACCTCAGTCTGGGCCCTTAGATTGAGGGGTCTCCACACTGCAGTTTTCCGCCAAAGAATAGACGCAATCTCCAGAGTCTGATGCAAGTTGGTTTATTGTATGTTGCTCAAAGTGTAGTACAACAACCCTGGCTGGTATGCGCAGAACACAAAGCATTCATATCCCATCAATCGCCCCACACCGACTGACCACTGATTGTCTGACCACAGACAATATAGGGCCTTTGGACCTTCCCATAAGGTGGGGTAAAACATGATACTGTCTACCTTGTCATACAATTATCATTTTCTGATTGGTAATTATCACATAGTAACACTCCACCCTTAGTAACAAGTTTGCCATTACATCATGGTGTAAATTCATTTTTTGCCACCAGAGATGCTCAAAGACCATGATTTAGCCTCCCAAACCTAGGGGTTACCCGAGGGTCATCTTTGGGTACCCAAGAAGACTGGATCTCTGGATTCTTCCAGCATAAACTGGAGTGCGCCGTTCGTATGAAGGGACCTCTCATTGGTTGATTACCAATATGGTCATTCCGGAAGATTAGCTCATCTAGCCAGCCAGCTATAGGTTGCTATCTGATTCTTTTAGCAGATTTATGAGTTTTTGTTTCATTCCCAATACTTTTCTTCTGTAGTTTGCAGGCCACATGAGCCTGACTTAGTTCTCTTTGGAGAGTGGTAATCATGTTTATTCTTTGACTTTAGAACGTTTACCCACCACACTACACAGAAGAATTGTGGCACATTTATACGGCTCAAGATTAAGGGAACACTCATGACCTCAAGTCAGTTAAACCTTAGGAACTCAATCTATTGATTTAGGAATCCCAAGTGGTTGTAGATCAGTTTCACCTGTTTTGATGCAGGCAACACTGATAACAGGTGCAATGGAAAAGCAAGAAGAGAAACACAAACAAACCAGTTACACATATAGTCTTGTGTTGCACGAGTGCCCTTGTCACACCTTGAGGCATGAGACAGTATTTACGGCCCAGTCAGGTGGCAATATATTTCCCACCACAAACTGTTTCCTCCCCCCTCAAAGGACCGGACAAGAGTTCTGACCCACGTCTCCGGGAATCAGCCTCTGCTTTCCACAGCTGATATTAAAATGGCGTGAGCATCAACCCTGATTCGCACACCTTTCATCTCTCTCTACTCCTCATCTGCCCTTTTTTTCCCGCTGGCTGAGAGAGATGGTTTGAGAGGAATATGTGCGTTTTTTCTGACGTGAGCGATCCGGTTCTCCCTCCTCAGCTCTTTCAACAAACGCAGCTCTCCCTGTCTTGTTTTGCGAGCCCTTGGGGCTTCTGCAGGTGGGGTGGACACTAATGAATATAGCTTGAGCTCGAAGGCTGCGATCCTGGGCCCCTGTCTGATGGAGCATTTCTTAGCAGGCCTTTCCAACAAGGAGCTGATTGGGTCATTGATGCCACAAATTGGTGTAACTGGATTTACGCCGCAGATGGCACATTGAATTACTTGCCCCCTGCAGGTAAACCTCAATGTTACCTTTGTTGTTTGTATCCCTTTTTTCTTTCTAACAGAAACACAAATATACAAACAAGAATGTCCAAGTTTATACACTTTTTTGTATATTCTCATGCAGAGATACACAGTTATGTTTGTACGGATACACACTCAAACACAGACATAAAAAAAATTTAAACTTCGATTAAGTGCAATATTTTTCTTTACCCCTTATTTTTTGTTATTTACTATATTTTCATTTGTTTTTAATCAAAGTTGTTCAATTGTTTGAAGCTAATATATAACTGTCGAGAGTTACATTGAATTCAATAAATGAAATACTCTAGGAACCAGAAATTTAGCGGACGGTGTGTAAGTGTGTGATAGATGCAGACAGTGGTCTGTAGATGTGCATTAGTTCTTCCATAATGCTTGGAAAATTTTTGTATGTTTTATATGGTAACGATATGCTGACCTTCCTCTTAGTTTTCACTGACAGTAATTGCATTCACATCTGTTTCCATTAAACCAGCTGTGCATGATATGCATATCCCGAGAGAGTGTTACCTTGTAGTTTAAATAAATCTACCACCAATTGGGACACATGGAGCATATCTGGAGGTGTGAAATTCCACGTTATTTGCAATGTCACATGGTCATCTGGCAATCTGGCCCTAGAGTAAAATACTCACTCAGGCTGTGAATGCACATTCCTGATAAGATGGCCCGATATTAGCCTGGCTGTGCCTGAAGTAGTGTGTGTGTCTGTGTGTGTGTGTGTGTGTGTGTGAGAGTCTTTGCATGTGTATTTTGATTACTACTCAGAATATGCAGAATAATGCAATAGGCCTTAGAGATGTATTTGTGTGTGGCTTTATATATGAAAATATTTGGTAGCTTTTCCAAAATACAGTTGGAGACACTGAAAGTGATACAATCTGTGCTGAGTCGCGTGTGTTTGTTTGTGCTTGCATGAAGTCTGTTTATTTTCTCAGCTCATCTGTGTATATTTATTTGCTGGAGCTTTCCTAGTAAACATACCTTGTTTAAATGTGTGCGTGCGCGCATTCGTTTGTTTGCGTGTGCACATGAATGTGTGCGCACGTTTGTGCGTCTGTGTGTATATGTGTGTCAGTGGTGCTGAAAAGACAAATTAAACTCTGTCTCTGTCTGTCAGTTAGCTGCTCAGAATAAGCAAACAGAATGTGGGGAAAGGCTGTCTTTTGCCTTCAGGGTAACGTATGCAGTGGGAGACCTCTTCCCTCCCACAGATGGCCACCCCCTGGCCCCTGGCCCATGCCCATACAAGCCAGTCATCCATAAACCACTCTTTTCCACATCTCCCATTTCCACAATGTGCAATAAGACGGTGGGGCTCAGTGTAAATAGCAGGGATTGTGTTTGTTTAAAATGAAAACCTCACAGTAGCCTGTGCCGTGCTTTGGGCCTGGTGTCTCAGCGGGGGATGATGGGATGGGAGGTGTCGGTTGGAGGACCTCCACGGCCGTTACTGAGTCATGCCTGGGCCTGTCCGGTGAAGCCAGCGGGCGACAACGTAGCCGCGGAGGTCGGACAGGGGTGATGCCTGACTGGTGTGTTTTTTTTTTTTTGCGCTGTTGTTGTTTTTATTTTATTTTTCTTTCTCTGACTGCGCCTGTGTTAGCTAGCGGCCCATCTGGAAAGGCTCTTCTGTTCCTGTTGCACCTGGTCGGACCTGTGGAAGGGGAGTGGGGCTGTGTGTGTGGTATTGGAGTTTTTTGTGTGAGGCACATTAAGCTAAGTGCCAGATGGACAGCAGCTTCCTTGGCCTTTGAGAGCCTGCAGAAACACGCACATGCAGAGGCAATCATGCACGCACACAGACACATTCACACAGACACACACATGCACATGCATAACACACGCACGTATAAAAGGACGCGCAGAAACACGCACACACACACATATAGGCATGTATAAAAATACACACAAGCACAGAAAGGCATGCACACATACAAGCTCAAAAGGGTCACACGTGCAGAAACGCACACATACGCACATGCACACATTAGAAACACTTATCGCACGCCCACTTCCACACAAGGTCATAGAAACACGTATTCACACATGCACCGATGCACTCACATAAGTGGGCTGAGAAACACACACTTGTGCACATGCACACTAACCCCACCCCAAGGAGCATACACAGGTATACGCACACGCATGCACGGAAGCCAACATGCACATAGTGTACATGCCCACATAAGAAAAACAAGCTGCACCCCCACATGCATAAAAAACACAATCACATAGAAACGTGTGCAATCGCAGACTCAGAAACACAGACACAAAGACATGCAAATGGAAACGCAGACACACACACACAAACAAACCCTCACAAGAGCACGCAGGCCCATGAACACACTGATAAATACACCACACGCACGAGCACTCATAGAAAACAGGAATAAACGCACACACACTAGCACTCAAGACACACACACACACACACACACACACACACACAGTGACTCTTGTAAAAGCCCATGGAAACAGTCATGGTCAAATGCCTGCCAGACAGCTACAAAACACACTGGACAAGACAGTATGTTTCCAGTGTTTTCGCTATTTTTTTAATCTCTGCAGAGTTTTACGTCAGGCACATTCAAAATCAGATTAAACTGTAACAAGGCATGGGCGCTTCAGATGATTGATCTTTTACCGCGGCATCGGTTGCGCAGGCTGTGCGTGTTTGTAGGTGTCTGGTGGAGCTGACAGGCTTTTTGTTCAGGTGATATGAGGCCAGTGACGTTTAATACTCAGATTTGAAGGAGGTTATGGGAGATGGGAGCCCAGATCCAGACATAAAGCAATGGCAAATTAATACCATGTGATTTTCTGTATGCAGTACATAGACTTGAATTCATTCAATAATTCAGTGTATTATCATTGAAGGTTTCACCACTGTGCGCTACATTTGGGCCAGGTCACGCGGTAACAGAGTTACAAAATTGATGTATTTTGTATCATAGCTCCAAAATTAAGTAAGATAGAGTTACAATTTAAATGGCTTTGTATCGGTCTTCCCAAGTGCTTTAAACATCAAAACAGCAAATTTTATTATTTATCTGATTTAATTTGTAACTCCATTATCAACCAGTTTTTTTGCCTTTTTCACTCAAAATAAATCAGATGAATAAGATTAGCTATTTTGTTGTTTGAAGTACTTGGGAAGACCTACACAAAGCAATTTACATTGCAACACTGTCTTACTTAGTTTTAGAGCTATGACACAAAATACACCAATTTTGTATCTCTGTTACCGCATGACCTGGCCCATTTCTGTATTCTTGACTTGAGTCCTATTTACATGCAGTCTCACATTTTTCCTTTTCATATTGTTTTGTAATACGGTGAATTTTGTCCCGCAGTCTGACTGGAGAGTGTACTGTAAAAGCATTTTTAAACAAGTTTGTATCTCCTGCAGTGCTTGCAATCTTATTGAATGAAATAGTGATTTGCTTTTTACCCACAATTTACACCAGGCGCGGCTGCGCCGCGGCACTCAGAGAAATACGCTGCCGTTCTAGTCAATGCTCGTGTTTACACCAGATGCGCCGCGGCGCGTGACAGCATCGTCCCAGAAGCGGCTCGGCGCTCCGCTCCGCTCCGGAGAGAATACGCAGCGAGTCTATTTCTGCCTCTGGCGAGCCGCAGCCGCGCTGCTCTGATTACAGCAGGGATACGTTTCCCATTGTTCGACCATTTAGTGGATCCAACTATGTTAGTATTTGTGCTAATGGGAATCGCACAACTGACCGTGTCTGGAAGGAGGCAACTGTCAAGGGGAAAACGCTTTTAACTAAAAGAAACCAGCCACAAATCTTTGATATAAAATTTGTTTATAACTTATTTTTCAAAGTTGTGATTTTGTTATAACTAAAACAGGGGCGATTTTTTTTTTTTAATCGATAGTGTTCACGGCTGGACTGTAGTAGGTTCTACAGCACAATATAGACGGAAATTACATTAAATGCAATTAAAGCAGAAAAAAATAACAAAGCATTTATCGTTGCACAAATATGCTGGTAAAAATGACTTAATATGCAAAATCTGGGCAAGTCGATTGTATCAGCTGGCAGGACGCTGCGCTGACGTTCCGCGTTGTGAGACGCTGCTGATGTAAATTGAAGTTGCGAGCATGACGTGACAAAACCGCAGCGCTGCGCAGGCGCGCCTGGTGTAAATCCCGGGTTAGACTTGTCTATCTTTTTTTTGGCTTGTTTTATTCTTGGCATTTGGGTGTAACCAGCACCAGTTGTCTACACTATGAAGTGTAATTACTCCTTCTCTTATACTTGAAAAAATATATAAAAAATTATTTTGTCTATCCCATGCTACTCAGGATAAAGAATTTTTTATTTTAAATTTAAGTTTACTTTTTCATTTTTGTTGTCTTAAAATTTTTTGTTGTGACTATGTTTAACTTGTATTACTGTAGTTGTTGTCCCTCTTCTTCTAGTATTAAAATTATTCTTACTACTCTTCTTCTTCCTCTTATTATTATTTTACTAGCATATTGGTACCCGTGAGCTTGTTGAAATCTTGTGATCATTGGCCATCTAGTGTTTTCAACCGGGTGTGTTCTCCTTCATCAACCGTTTTAAAGCGTTGGTCCCAGCAATGAGCTAATCGGGATTCCTTGGCACTGCTGGGTGTGCGATGCGGGTTCGGTAGCTGTTCTATAAATACATTGTAGATTGTGGATTTCCGAATCAAAAACGGCCTCTAAAATGCAGTTTCTCATTATCATTATGAATTGGCAAGGGGATGTTTTAGATACAGGGCAATAGGTGAAGTGTGTACCAAGTTGCAGGTGTGTATGTTGAGTGGTTGTTAAAATTTTTGAGGAAGTCTGTTCCTTTCCTATTATAGATTATTATTATTACTTTTGTTGTTTGTTTTTATATAGGCCAACATTGCAGGTGTTTTGGACAGGATTGTAGCTTGGGAACACTGGTGACTGCCACTCTGAACCCTTTTTCCTCATGATTTCCTTACTCAATTTTCAGAGGACTACTCCAGCTGGGGGCCGCTCAGAAAGAACAACTACCTCTCACCCCACCAGCAATGGCTTTGGGCGCCAGCCACTCTGAGTATTTGTTTGCACAAAGGTATTTGAACAGGGAAATTTCAGGCGCTCTCTGATAATTGCCACCGTTGTCCCCTCGTCGCGGGAGCTGAGACGGGCATAGTCACGGTTGGTGCGGATGAATGAGGCTGGGAGAGGAGTACTACAGCAGAGGGCCGATGCGGCGTCATTAATCAGCCTGGAGCGCGGGTCACACGATCCCCCATCCCGCTCAGGCCCTCCGCCGAATACCAACCGTCGCTGGTCTGATTTCTCTGAGGCCTAATTGCGAGGCGAGCTTGTATATCCGTCGCTGACTGTTTGCTCGGATTCTTATCTGTCTAAAAGCATTTTTGGTCGCAGGAGGAATGTGTGTAGGGATGGGGGGGATCTAGGGGTGGCTAGAGTGGTGGGTTGGGGAGGCTGGGGTAACAACATGACCCTTATTAGACCAGGAGCTCTGATGTCATGGAATGTGACCCGCTGTGAATGTTTGCGGTCGTTGCAGATGCCTGCGTGTTTGTCCGTTCTTCTTTCTTTCCCTGACCATTTGCACGTGCTTCTTTCTTGCTTGTTCCTTGTCCTCAGCTAGCCCATTCTGTTTTTCTTCTCTCACGACCAAAGCGGTCAGGAGGACGGCGACTGTGTTCAGTTTGCGATTAGTGTCTTTGCCCAGTGTCCTGCTGGGGACTTGTATTGTGCTGCCACGTTGAGGTGATGGGCAGGCAGAATGCAGGTTTGCGATTGGCTGGAGGAGCTGCGTTTGTGTGACGAGGTCTTAGGAGCTCTGATGATCGAAACCCCTCGCTGGAGCGCATTATGGCCAGTTTTATAGCCACACACAGAAATTAGTGAGCACTGGCATGGTCAAGGTTAAACTTGAGACCATAGGGTGCATCAATAGGGACTTGTGCTTTATCTGGACATGAAGACTAATAATAGCATATAGTGAAGAGATTTGCATCATAAAAACACAGATCCTCCATCTCAATTTTTCTTTTTTTGAAGCCGTATTTTCGGCTATTTGTGTGAAACAGTACTGCAACAAGATTTTATCTGTTATAAGGTCAAAGTAGCGTCAAAGGGGCTTAATTTGTTTGCGCTAAGGCCAGCTCGACTTGATTAAATTTATTTGGAGCCCTGGAACTGCAGCGTGTTACAGCGCAATGTTTTCCCTACTGTATTTCTCTGGCAAACTTCACCCTCAGAGAGATCAGGCTGAAAAATGAAGGCCGGAATGAGTAATCTCATCATGTCTGCTCTGACGTCAGCCAGGTTGTCATGGTTACCGAGAGTGCCCCTGCCCCAAGAGGTAATTTTTAACATTCGTTCCAATGCGTTCAGCCTCTCTGTGGATGGAGAGCCGACATTCCTCTTATTCTACCCTCCTCCTCTCCCTACCCCCCTCCCTGAGGTCTTTACTATGGTACTCTGTAAGTCAGAAGATACCTTCACAGTGTCTTGCTACTTAATTTTTGACTGGGTTTGTGACCTTTTTTCTTGGATAGTCAAATAAAAAGTGTTTCCTTTTATGTCAGGGTAAGAGTTTTAGCAGCACTCAATTTTGACTGCTCCAGCGTGTGCAGCACTCCTTCAAGGCTACCGAAAGACCAAAAGACCTTGAGTACCTTTTGGGACATCTTAGGAAGTTCACCTCCAGTTCTTTTACCTCTGAAACAGACACACAGATTGTACTGAAGCCTGTGCTCTGAAAGAGGGATTAGAAAGATACATTTTTATGGCTGTCACAGAACATCAATCTCCTTTTATCAGGGTAGACTATTTCTTTGAGCCTTGACTTGCCGTCAGAGGCTTCTTATATTCTCTGAAAACATTTTTCAGATTTTTTTAGGGGTGATTTATTTATCTTGTACTTAAGTGGGGATATTAAAATACAAAAATCAGAAGACGTGCATGATGCTTCTGACGAGTAAAAAACGCAGCATTGCAGAAAGTGAAATGATGAACAAAACTTGCATAATGATTAACAAATTCTCTCCTCTAAGGGAAGGTAGCGGTCATTGTATGGATTGGAAATGAAACTAATAAATAAATATATATTATATATACACTACCTGACAAAAGTATTAGGACGTCACTATTTATATGTGTGATTTTCTTACAGTGCAGTTGAAAATAGTGAATGTATCATATTTGGAAATAGTTGTTTATTCAAATAAAAATACAGTATTTATCCAATATTTTGGATACACCAAACTGAATTATTCTAAGTCTTGACCCTCCTTTTATAGAGAATCAAAATCACCCCATGTGCCACACCTGATCATATTGATTGAACTAATAGTAGCCGTGGTCTTCCATTATAACAAAGACACAATTCCAAACTTGATAATTTGAAGATTACCATCTTGCAAGCACTGTTTATTATAATATCTCTTATTTATTACAGACCCAAAGTGAGAGTTTTTTATGCAGAGAAAAAATATGCCAATTTGTATATCTGTAGCATCCCCAAATGTTCAAATAATGTTCTGTGATGTTTACATGTACATTTTAGGACACCATTAAATTCCTACAATGCTCACATGTGTAATATAGCACGTACATCAAAGGTTGAGTGAGAATGAGGATCGTCCTAATACTTTTGTCAGGTAGTGTATATATATATATATATATACAGCGCCCTCCATAATTATTGGCATACCCCTGGTTAAGATGTGTTAAAAGCCTTAAAATAAATTCAATTTTTATTGCAGAAGCATACTCTCACACTGAAAATTGGAGAAAAATGTAACCTTCAACTCAGGTGAATTTTAAGGGAAAAAAATCACTTGTTCCACAATCATTGGCACCCCTTACAATTCCTAGGAAATAAATGTAATTGAAGTATTTCTGTCATTTCTACAGTAGTTTACAAAGTTGATCCGAGTATCTAGGAACACTTAATTAGTAATTCATCACTTCCTGTTTCCCTGGGTTATAAATATGACGTGACACAGAGGCCATTTCTCTTATCCACTCTTCAACATGGGAAAGACAAAGGAACACACCATTCAAGTAAGGCAGATGTGCCTTGACCTTCACAAGTCAGGCAGTGGCTACAAGAAAATAGCCACTCACCTGCACCTGCCCATATCTACTGTCAGAGGAATCATTAAGAAGTTTAAAACAACTGGAACAGTGGTAAACAAGCCTGGACAAGGATGCAAGGTTATTTTGCCACCACACACAGTGAGGAGGATGGTAAGAGAAATAAAAAGTTCTCCAAAGCTCACTGCTCAAGAATTGCTACCAATGGTAGCATCTTGGCGTCACAAAGTCTCCAAAACAACCATCAGGCACTATCTAAATGCCAACAAGCTGTTTTGGAGGCATGCATGGAAAAAACCTTTTCTTACTCACAATCATAAACGCAAATGTCTGGAGTTTGCTAAGTGGTACTGGAACTTCAACTGGGACCGTTTGCTTTGGTCAGATGACACCAAGATAGAGCTTTTTGGCATCAAACACTCTAAGTGGGTCTGGTAGAACACAAAAGATGAGTATGCAGAAAAGCACCACATGCCCACTGTGAAGTATGGGGGAGGATCAGTGATGCTGTGGACCTGTTTCTCTTCCTGAGTCCCTGGGAATCTTGTTAGGGTGCATGGCATCATGAACGCTTTGAAATGCCAGGACATTTTAAATCAAAATCTCGTGGCCTCTCCCCGAAAGCTGGTGATGGTCGTCACTGGGTCTTTCAGCAAGATAATGACCCTAAACATGTGGCCAAATCTACACAGAAATGGTTCACCAGACACAGAATCAAGCTCCTCCCATGGCCATCTCAGTCCCCAGACCTCAACCCCATTGAAAACCTGTGGAGTGAGCGGAAGAGGAGAGTGCAGAGGTGAGGACCCAGGTCGCTGGATGATTTAGAGAGATTGTGCAAAGAGGAATGGTCGAAGATCCCTCTTTCTGTATTCTTCCATCTTGTGAAACATTATAGGAGAAGATTAGGTGCTGTTTTGTTGGCAAAAGGGGGTTGTACAAAGTATTAACATCAGGGGTGCTAATAATTGTGGCACACATGATTTGATGTAAAAGAATTATTTCTGAATGTGGGATTTTTTTCCCGCTGAATAAATGGACTTGAATTAAAAGTTGGATTTTCCTCTTTTTATATATATATATATATATATATATTTATTTATTTATTTACCAGTGTAAATATTTGTGTTGATACTGCCATTTCATGCCACATTTTACGTGTTTCAATGCTATCAGCTCCAGACCAGTAATATCTCATTTTTCCCGCACTAAAGAAGGAAGAACTGAATATTATTTTGCAAATGCTAAAGTAGTACTTCTCTCATTCACTTAAAGGTCCTTTCTTTTCTGGAGAACTTCACTGGCCAGGTAGAAGAAATGCTCCCAGTAAAAAAAGGAACTACATTCATTATTTCCCTGGAGATTTGGTTCCAGCTTGCACGAATGGGTGAGGTCCTGGGCTCTAATGGCTTCCATATGGGCCTCGTTTTGATGTAGGGAGGGGGCAGAAAATAATGGTTAAATCGCACACAACCTCAAATCCAGAGTCCACCTGTGGCAACCCATGTAAAAGCGATATTCACATTGAGTTTCTTGGGAAATGTGTGCACCTTGTTTAATTTATTATTTTTTTTTTCCAGTTTTGGATGGTAAACACTCGGTGGTTTTTGGACTCCACCCTAATGGCTTTTTATCCCAACAGTCAGGCATTGGCATGAACTTGTATGAATCTGAATGTCACGTAGCAATTGTCATAGTCATTGTATGGTAATAGCGGGGGTGGTAATGATGGCACCGCCTGCCTTATCATAAAGTTGATTTAATGTATTTTGTTATTTTTTAAAGTTAGCATGTTTACCCCCTGGTGTGGATAGCAGTCAGATTTATGGATCAGGTGCAGCTTTACATTCTTTAAGGACCCCCCCGACACGTTCCTGGACCACTTTGCTGCTGCTGGTCAACTTGAGGAATGTCCCTGATGGCGTTTGGAGGGTGGTGCAATTACTGGAAATAACCTAGAGGCAGTGGCATTGCTAAGCCTATTTTAGGGGGGGCTATAGCCCACCTAAAATGTTGTTTAGCCCCCTTCCCTCCACTCGGGGTGCAAACAAGTATTCCAGTGAACTAGCACTCAGCATATAAATCATGACCGGCTGCAAAAAATTGATAACTGTAATCGTTTTGTTGTGCTATATTTTTTTTTCACTTTTTATTCCTGCAAGTTCCTTGTCTTATGTAGACCTTCAGGTATATGTGCTATTCGAAAAACTAACATTCTTGTTTCTGAGTTTTAAAACCTCTTCTGTCCGAGTTCTTGGTTATGCCTGCCTTATGGGATTTTCATTTGCTTGCTGTCAGAGGTATTGAAAGCTCTCACCCTTCAAGCAGTATTGATCCCAGCTCTTTCCTTTCTTAAAGGAATAGTTCACCCAAAAATGAAATTCAGTCATTATTGACTTAGCCTCATGCAGATGAGAAGTCCGGTGTAGTTTTTTATTCCTCAAAGTGCAGCTGGAGACTGGGGGGGTTTTCCTCCTGCTCCCCAATCCATATAACGAGCGTCTATGGTTACCGAAAAGAAAACGTCCATAAAACTATGCAAAAACTTTGTAATATTCCTCCATACTGCTAGTCCGCTGCAATCCAAGTTTCCTGAAGGGGTAACATCCAGATTTTACCCGAAAAGACTTTTATAGCCGATTATTCTCTCTAGTATGTTTGTCTGGAGGCACGCTCGGGCATTCACGCGGTTCTCCCGAGCAGCTGCAGGCGCTACGGTGGCCGTGCCAGACAACATCCAACGGGAATCGCGGAAGACGCAACCGTGTGTTTACTGCTGAGATGCTGCTGAGAGCGACACGAGAACCAATAAAGCAGAACGAAGTCAACTGCTCCCCGAGTTGGAAGTAAAAAGACATTTTTATCCCACCGGTATGTAATACCGTGGGATATAGTCATCGCCCTGTCCGTCTGTTCGTCTGTCCGTCCGTCCGTCCGTAATCATTCTCATTTTCGGAGCAGAACTCAAAAACTATACCACTTACAAACTGCAAATTTGCTATGGAACTTACTCTTATGGTGTAGTTGTGCCTTTTGGGGGTTCAGTTCTATGCTGCCCATAATTTTTGACATTTTCACCAAAAACAGCCCTAAAATTGGACTTTGTCTCGTTTCCGGGACAGAACTCAAAAACTATGCCACTTAGAAACTACAAATTTGCTATGGAACTTACTCTTATGGTGTAGTTGTGCCTTTTGGGGGTTTCAGTTCCATGCTGCTCATAATTTTTGACATTTTCACCAAAAACAGCCCTAAAATTGGACTTTGTCCCTTTTCTAGAGCAGAATTCAAAAACTCTGCCACTTAAAAACTTCATATTTTGTACGCATGTTATTCCAGTGATCCCATTGTGCCTTTTGGGAATTTTGAAATCATGGTGCCCAAAATTTATCCGTCCGTACGTCCGTAATCAATTTTCATTTCCGGAGCAGAACTCAAAAACTATACCACTTACAAACTTCAAATTTGCTATGGAACTTACTCTTATGGTGTAGTTGTGCCTTTTGGGGGTTTCAGGTCCATGCTGCCCATAATTCTTGAAATTTTCACCAAAAACAGCCCTGAAATTGGACTGTGTCTCCTTTCCGGGACAGAACTCAAAAACTATGCCACCTAGAAACTTCAAAAACTCCAAAAGTCTCGGCTCACACAGACCAAATGAAATAGAGTGAAATGTCCTTGTTGTATCTCACATCCGAGCCATGGAATGAGGAACACACAGAACTGTCAATTACCTAGGACTTAGTAGCACACCAGCCATCGCAGATGTTCCATTTCATACAGTGGTAATAGCAAATCTCACATTATTATTATCCCACCGGTATGTAATACTGTGGGATATAGTCATTGCCCTGTCCGTCAGTCTGTCCGTCCGTCCGTACTCATTTTCATTTCTGGAGCATAACTCAAAAACTATAGCACTCACAAACTTCAAATTTGCTCTGGAACTTATTCTTATGGTGTAGTTGTGCCTTTTGGGGGTTTCAGCTCCATTCTGCCCAAAATTTTAGATTTTTAACTAAAAACAGCCCACAAATCACAAATTACGTGGAACTGGTGGGATATGTCATCTTCTGATGACTCTTGTTGGTTTTGTCACTCAGAAATTGACTTTTTTTCAACTGCTTCGGTAAATTACTATGAAAAGTATGTTCCTTTCCTGGTTGTGTTACAATAGGATTGTAATGGGAAAAGGTTCCAAATTTTGCATATGTTCTAGTAGGATCTATTAAAGTGTGACACGAAGTGTGTGTGCCTGCTGGAGAAGTTATAATAAAGTTCAAGTGAGCGACGATATTGCTTTGACCGTCCACTCTTTAAGGTTACGACGATAACGGACTAGAGTGAAACGGGTTGCTTCAACCAAACGAAGCGTGAGCTCAGGAGATTCGTGACCTTCCACAAACTAATAGTTTAGGACCCTGAAAGACTACAGCTATGGCTGATAGCTCTTCGTTGCGATATCAAGACCGTAGTGTCCGCAGCTGCTTGGCAGAACCGTGTGAACGTGCGAGCGCGCCTCCAGACAAACATCCTAGAGAGAATAATAGGCTATAAAACTATACAAAATGACATTGTTTCAGGTAAACTCTGGATGTTACCCCTTGTTACCCGAATGAAGGTAATTGAAGCACTGATTACTAAAACCCCACAAGTCAAGTCAAGTGTGACTTATGGGGTTTTAGTAATAGGTGCTTAAATTTCGGTGACTATATGGTTTCGTCCATTTACATTTTTCAATCAGACAGCTGAAATTACCTTAATTCGCTGAAGAGTTCTGAAATGCCGTCGCCGAGTGCCCGTGCATAGACCTAATTATGATCAAATTATTTTTCTGTACTGAATGTAGCCCATTATTTTGTCGCTTTTAGATCGCATGGTGGAGAGAGGCCGTGTCTTCAATTGCCACTTGATTTTTCTTGAATTGGAAAATGTGTTAATGAAGGAAAACCATCTAGAAATAGCCAGGACTAATTGTTGTCAATAAAGAGCTTGATATTAGCCCCAGGATTTTCAGGTCTAACACCGCCTCTGGGCAGTGTCATTCAGAAAAAAACGTTCCAAAAGTGGTAGAGAGTTGGCATGTATGTAACCGTGCTTATGTGCTACGTAACGCCATCACCCCAAAACATAAAAAAATCCTCAGACAAAATCCTCAAGTTGAATAAAGTGATTCATCACATTAAATGAGATATTTTTTATTGTCTTAAATCTACTTTCTTTATTGAATGTAGCTCATCAGTTGCATTAACATGCAGGCAGCAGGCTAATCCAATGAAAAGCATGAAATAATGATGGACCATCCTAATAATAATCGCACAGAAGATGGATCATCATTGGCAATCTTAAAATGCATCCAAAGCTGCAATTTCTTTAATATCTTTCTAGTATGGTTGTTGGTATGTAAGTGATGTTGCGATGGAGCGCCAAGCGAATGCCGATATATAATATGATCCTTTTGTAAGGACTTAAGTAATTTATTATAATAGTGTTTGAGCTGACAGGATGAACTGGCTGAGAGTTTTGTTACAGCGGTGATATAAATGTAATTTATGGCGCAGTTTGATTGCTGCTAGACCGCCCTTTAGTATGTTTGTGCCTTCGGCAAGCGGGAAAGCAGACCATTTTTCGCCATAGGCAAAGAAAAAATGGTTTTGAAACACTAATCACCTGTAAATAGGGATTGGAGCAGAATAGATCCAAAGGTAAAAACATCCTCTGAATTTTGGAACTGATAATATCTGTCTTTTTTCAATAGTTTTTCTCTTTTAGAATTTGAACTTTACAACTCTCTGGAGTTGGAAAGGTTTGAAACAGGAGAGTTGGGTACGATCCTCAAGCCACCGCTGGAATCTAATTAGACAAGCAGTTTAGTTCTAAAAGACTTATAAATAAGGCAAGAAACAACAGCCTAGTGCTGACCTCATTGATTCCAATGTGCAACTTTTGTAGACTGAACTGCATGAAAAAACTACAACACAGTTATTCGAGCACTCTTTAAAAAAATGGGATAAGTCATCGCTGAGAGAAAATGTTGAAGTTCTTTGCCCCTACCCCCACTCCCCAAATAATGCATGTGATTATTTTAAATTATTAATAGTTTTGGGAAGAGAATGCCAACCAAGACCCCCCCCCGAGCAAAAGCTCTGTTCCCTCCTCATCCATAAATCTTCCCTGCTGGATTCCTGAATTTGTTACCCATCTTCCACCTCTTAACCCCACCACCCACCCCAAATGTTTTCTAAAGCGGCTAAAGATTTATATCATTCCAGAGTGGAGAGGAGCTGCTGGCATTAACCTGTGTGAAATGATGTGAAAATTGACATTTAGGCATTTACCTGTTAACTTGTGAAGCTGCTAAGCTGTATCAATGGGTAAAAAAGCCAAAGTATGTTCACATGTTTGGATCAATACATGCATACTGTACACAAAATTACAGAGTCTTGCAACTCGTCATTGTCTATCTCCAGTAAAGGTATCTGATGGTATGACTGCCGTGATCATGGACAAAATTGGTACACCCTTCCTGTACATTAAGTTAGGTGACCGTGGCTCCATGCGCCATACCATGTAGTGTGCAGCCATAGCATTGTGGTGATGATGGGCGTATGGTAATTTCCATGGAAAAAAGGCTTGCCCTGTGGTATGCAATGAGAAAACTTAATTAAAACAGTGACTCTACGTGGGGTATGTGGTGTTTGCTTGAGTGTGAAGGGAATCTGAAGAATGTCTCTCCATGGACCACTCCTTTGGGATAGGAGTTACATAGCCTCGGTTGACTGGGGGAACCTCGCTGCTTTGGGATGTAATTAAAACACTGGTGAAGACAACGTAAAACTAACAACTCCCAAATAGCTTAACAATGCCAACTTGCTGACAAGCCTTTTAATGCTGCATTTCTTATGAAGTGCACCTTGCCAAGCCCAGTGTGTTAATGATAAATGAACAGGAAGTTAAGAGCGAAGACTATGGCATTGCACTTACGTTGTGTGAACGTCAGCGAGGACAGGTGTGCATGTGCGTGTGCATCTGTGCGTGACGTTGGATACCTCTTGAGCTCTGACCCCCCGCAGAAGCCCTCTGCCTGCTTTTTTTCACTTGGACGAAGGCCAAAGGCTTCACTCTCTCCCCTCCCTCTCAACTTAATCAGCTTTCATGTGTGGTATGTTGCGTGTCTTGTTTGTGCTGTTTATGTGTGTGTTTATCTGTTAGTGAGAGTATGTGTGTGTTTTTGTGCGTCTTACATAATGTGAATGTGTATAGTGTACAGGTGGAGTGAGTGTTGGTGGGAGGGAGGGTGGAGGGTTAGTCATCTATAAATTAGCTGGCTGTTGAAGCTTGGACAGGGTCTGTGGTTCGCCTATTGACAATGATTTGGAGCACCAGAGACGCCCTCATTAGAACATTGAGTGTAATCACCCCAGCGCCTCTGACAAGACTCTGGGCTAATGCAGCCTCTCTGTGGGCTGGCTATTAAGAGTGACCAAACCCAATCAGCCAGGGAGCCTGCGTTCCCCTCAGCCAGTGCATCCCCATTGCCTAATGAGGCAAGGCAGGTCACACGCTCGGAAAAGGGGAAGTGGATGTCACGGGAACAAAAGCCAGTGGAAAAAAGAGCAAATAATTCCCCCTGACCCCAGTTGTACACAGTTATAAATCAAATGCCATGCATCCAGTCATTTGTACACTGCATTGGAGTTACTTCTTCTTTCTTGAGGTTTTTGGCTCTTTTTGCTGATTTTTACTTGATGCTAATTTATGTGCAGGCTAGTGGGCTAACACTCATTTACGATGGATGCTCATTACTGAGATGTTTATTTATCTTTACTGCATGGAGCTGTATTCTTATTTGATACTGTGTGTGACCAAAACATAAGTGTCCTTGCCAAGCCTGATTTGTTCGCTCACTAGGGGGGAGGTTGTGATTGTCTTTGACAGCTTTACTTTGAGTGTACAGACTGTATTGTATCAGATGGATGCTTCAGGCAGTATGATTTTATGGGCTCAATGGACTGCCATTGTATTAGGCAGCAACCACACAGACAGGCTGGCCATAAAGAGGCCACTGTTTGGATCACTCTTAACATCTCTGATCCATTACTTCTCGTCAGATACAAGTGCAGTAATCAGTTTAAATGCTGAATGCCCATTTTATCAGGGTGCCTGTTTTTTTATTAGATTAATGCACATGTTGTAATGAAAGAAAAAATTTCCCAGATGGAAAACGATGACCAGTTGTTTTTAGGATGTTCTTCTCTCCAGGGTGGCCTGTGGCTCTATAATAAATATGTGGCACAGCTCCGTCTCGTTTATCTGGGAGTTTTTATGGGCCTTAGTTTATGGAACCTTTCCATAAATGTATCTTCCTTAATCCATTGAAGCACATGCCCTTATGAAGAATACTTTTGAGGCAGACATTGAATTCAAGAGTAGCATTGCTGTCAACTGTTTTTCCCACCCTGTTTGGATATGCCAGTGCTCTCTTTTATCCGTGAAGAACAGTCAGATTCATATATTCACAAGAATGCATATTGAGAATCTCCTGAGAATAGCAAAGACAGGTATTGCTGCAGCTCTGAATGTGCTTAGCCTGTCATCTTTAACCACACTTTCCTGTCACATTGTCCTTGTCCTCATTTATCCTTCAAGGATCATATTATGCATTTGAGATGTTGCTGTAACACCTCTGGTTTGAGGCCTTACTGACTGTTGCAAGTGAACCAGCCGAGGCCTTTACAACGGGGAGGTTGTGCGGTTGGTTTGTGGTATTTACCATGGCCTTTTTGTGAATGTGGCTTTTAATCCTTAAATGTGTGGTTGTTAAGTCAAATTTCCCAACCGTGCTGTCAAAAGAAGTATTTGCCCCATTCCCTGTTTCTTTGAATTTTGCATATTTTTCATACTTAAATGTTTGAGTTTATTAACCTATCAGACTAAACTATTTTCTATCACACAAAGATAATCTGAGGATACACACCTGAACACTCCTAGGAGAGGCTTGGCCACTAAAATTCCTCCAAGGGCACACCGACTATTTGTCTTGGAGTTCACAGAAGAACCCAGGCTAACATTTAAGAACTGTGGGCCACACTTGTCTCAGTTCAGGTCAGTGCTCATGATTCCACAGTAAAAAAGAGGCTGGGGAAAAAAATGGCATCCATGGGAAAGCTGCATGGTGAAAACCACTGCAGATCAAAAACAACAGAAAGGCTTGTCTCACATTTGCCAAAAACATCTTGATGACTCACAAAAATTTTGGGATAATATTACACTGATTGATGAGTCAAAAGTAGATCTTTTTGGAAGATAGGACTTGCTACATCTGGCATAAAGCCAAGTCAAATGGGATGTGTTGGTCTTGAGCTGCTTTGCTGCTTCAGAACCTGGGCGACCTGTCATAATTGATGGGACAATAAATTCTGTTCCATCAGGAAATCTTGAAAGCGAATGTCTGGCGGTCAGTTTGTGATCTAGAGCTCCAGCACAGTTGGGTAATACAGCAGGTCAATGATCCGAAGCACACAAGCAAGTTTGTGGCTCAAAAGAAATAATGAAGGTTTTGAAGCGCCTTATTCAAAGCTCTGCCATGAATGCTGTGGAATGACCTTAAACAGGCAGTTCATGCTTGAAAACTGTCAAGTGTGGCTGAATTAGAAAAATTCTGCGAAGAAGAGTGGGCTAAAATTCCTCCACGGCTATGTAAAAAGACTCATTGCCAGTTATCGCAAATGTTTGATTGCACAACCACCTATTAGGTTTTGGGGGCAATTATTCTTCCTCACGGATGATATAAGTTTTGAAGTACTTCTTACCTTCAGTGAATGATGAGATCATTTAAAAGCAGCATTTTTTGTTTATTCACACTGTCTTTGTCTTATATTAATATTTGTTGCATGCTCTGAATCCTTTAAATATGATACATAAGAAGGATGGGAGTAAGTACATTAACCCAGCTCTGTACATACCTTGGATATTTAGGCTTCAAGTCTTTACAGGCTGATACTGTCATAACGCTCATGGAATGGCCTCTGTTTCTCCTCCCATTCAGAAACTTGCATGACTATTAGAAGTATGTCCCCTTTGACTAGTTTACGTTTTGCGTGCGCTCCATTCAACGGCTGTGTCTCTTTTCACTGTTACTTCCTGATGTATCTGTGACATGTACTTAAACCCCCTGCTTTGCGATGAAAGTTGCTGGTCACCAGGATTCCAAGTCCCCTCAACCTACCCCATCCCCCCTGTAAACAGTTTCACTCTGGCAAAGTGTGCACTCAGCCTGGCTGTCATCCCAGAAACCCACTGGTTGGCGATTGGCTGAGCCCTGCCTCACCCACGACATCTGTGCAGAGCTATGCCCTCTTCATTCTGGGGTTCTGCTCCACTGTTACTGTATTTCTACCTATTAACCTGACTGTTAGATTGTACTCGGCCTTCACAGTTGATTCCCGGTTTGGATCATAACAGATACTTGTGTAACCAAGATTGAACTGCACATTGGCATGGAATTTCTTGTACATTTTTAGACCATGTATTTGCTAGAATAAACTTACAGCACCATCAACCTTTTTGAGAAAAGCATGAGAGGAATGACTTTCAATGATTGCGACTCCAGAATCAGTAGTCTGGGGAATTACTGAGAGCTAAAGGTTTAATTAAAAAATTAATTAATTCAAAGAGAAGGATGCATACCTTTGGTCTTTGAAGAGGCGACGTATGCATTTAAGGGTGAAACATCTCCAGGTTTGTGGTTTCTGGGTGGCTTCCAAAACCGGGTGGTTCGTGGTGCTGTCAGAACTTGTAAATTCTGTGGCAGCCACTATTCTTGCTATAGGGTGAATAGGGATTTGTCTTCTGTATGACGATTACAGTTTAAATTTCAATATATATTTTCTCACCGCATTAGAGCATCTGTTTGAGAATGCTCTGCTTATTAATAATGTGAACTTCGTGCTATCTGTTCCTCACAGAAGGACCAGAATCCCTTGCTTCACCTCTTTGTCTTTTGGATTTGAGTAAATTACCTTCGCAAATACAATCACTGTTACTCTATTCCCCGCTTCTTTCCAGTAAAACAAATTAATAGAAACTTCAAAAGCTTTAAACAGACTGCAGACTGTAGATTTAGTCTGTCTATTCTTGGAAACAAAAGAAGCCTCATGTCTTCCTGTGTGGAATTTTTATTAAATTTCCATTTCAGCAGTGCTTTATCCTTGTACCCACTGGGTGAGTCATATGTGTGAGGTTTATACAGAGATCAGCAGAGTAAAGGAGTTGTAGATCAAGCGACGGCTCGCTGTACTCGCTGAAGAGAGTCATGCGTTAAGAAAATGAAACAGATGTTCCGATGGTGAAAGTTAGTCTTAGCTTTTCTGTTTTTGTGCTTCCTACACTGTAAGGTTTGATGTAACGGAGGTAGGATGACAAAAGTTAATGTTTCATTGTGAGTGCTGATGGCTGGGAAATCCCAGAACACCAGAGCAATGTTGTGAACATGGACAGCAAGTCAAGACTCCTGAGAACACTTGGCATATCTGACCTTCCCCAGCACTCCAAGTGGCCTGACATACCTGCTGTACCTCTATGCCACCATTTTTCCAGGGGACTCTTCAGGGTTACATCATATTCAATGTCCTGGGGGAAAATCTTAGAGGCCGCAACCTGCTAGGTAGTATTTTAGTGACACGGTGGAAGTCTGGTTCACCCTTGTCAGCCTCAACTCTGTTCACTTAAGCCTTCAGCTGGGAGGCTGTAGCAGGTGCTTGTCTGTTGAGCCTACGTGACAGGATGAGGTAATCTAATCAATAGGCAATCAAGAGTGGACTACGGCATAGATTGAGCCACCTCCTGTTGGATAGTTTAGGCTCCATTACCATGACAAATGAGGTTGATGGGATTGATTAGGTTGATGGGCTGAGCTAGTCATGGCTCACAGACCCCCTCAGCACATCTGTGCATGTGAGGCTAGCTGGAATGCCTCTCTTTTTTTCTCTTTTGATGATATTTTTTCTTTATTCATGGGATCTTCACCAGTCCTACATGTCCTGCGGGGAGTGGTCTGAGAATTACCCTCCTAGTACGCACAGGAATCATTTAATTTTTTGGGTACTGAGGCATGCGCTTTGAAGGAACAACTATTATGATTGTAACTTATCCTCAGCTTTATTAATGTTTGCTTTGCATTGAAACAAAAGTAAGCTTGACCATTAGCTCCTGCCCGAGATTTCAGTAATCAATTGCGAGCCCATGTTGTAACAGTTATGCCTGTATTTTTTGTCTCAGCAGTCCCCAACTGTTATTTTGGAAAGGAAATGGCCACTGCACCCAGGGCTCGGAGGTCACCCTGGCGGTTGCAACAGCTGCATTACATGGGGTGAACGGCTGTGGGATCCTCTGGTGTTTTGGGAAGGGATGCAAAGCTGGTTAGATGTTATATAAGTTCACTTTCTACCCTCACTCATTTTATTAATTGGTGTGACGACAAAGCAACTTTCTTGTTTAGAAAGGGAAATTAACACTCACAAAGGGGAGAAACTTTAAGGTTGGAGATGGCCCTGCGGTGGTGTCTACATGAACTGTGTTTGAACCCACCCCTTCTTTTGAGAAATGAATGGCGGGCTCAGAGAACTGTGGTGTTGAGAAGATGCGCATTGTCAATGGGCAGCATCGGCACCATCTCTGGGAGGGCCGTCAGGTTTTATGCCCCTCCAAAGTACAACCCCAATTCCAAAATAGTTGGGACGAAGTGTAAATTGTGAATAAAATCAAAATGCAATGACTTTCAGATCACGTGAGCCAATATGTTATTTATAATAGAACATAGATAACATTTCAAATGTTGAAACTGAAACAGCACATGTACTCGCACTCCAAAAGGTGATTTCCAAAAAGCCGAGAAGCTACTGCAAAAATTTTTTCGGACAAGTAAGTTAATGTGTAAAGTGAAAATAGTTAAAACCACAAACGTTTCGGTGCTCACACCAACCTGAGGATGATGTGAGCACCGAAACGTTTGTGAGCTTATTTCCTAAAATGAGCTTATTTCAAATTTTCTGGCTGCAACACCTCTCAAAAAAGCTCAGACACAGACAAAAAAGGGCTGAAAATGCAATTCAAATATTTAAAAAATCAACTGAAAGAACAATTAGCAAGTTAACTGGCATCAGGTGTGTAACATGATCGGCTATAAGAGGATTGTCTTAGAGAGGCTTAGAGAGTCTCTCAGAAGTAAAGTTGGCCAGAGGCTCTCCAACCTGTGAAGGCTTGCGTAAAAAAATTGTGGAATACTTTAAAAACAATGATCCTCGACGTCAAATTGCAAAGGCTTTGAAGGTCTCATCATCGACAGTGCATAACGTAATCAAAATGTTCAGAGAAACTGGAAGGATCTCTGTGCGTGAGGGACAAGGCCGAAGACCTTAACTGGATGCCCTTGATCTTCGGGCCCTCAGACATCACTGCCTCACTCACCAGCATGATTCTGTCATTGACATTACTAAATGGGCCCAGGAATACTTCAAGAAACCACTGTCTGTAAACACAGTCCGCTGAGCCATCCACAGATGCCACCTAAAACTCATACAAATAGGAAACCATTCTTTAGGATGATCCAGAAGCGCCACTGTGTTCTGTGGGCAAAGGCTTACTTAAAATGGTCTGCAGCAAAGTGGCAAAGTGTCCTGTGGTCAGACGAGTCCAAATTTGACATTCTTGTCAGAAATCATGGGTGTTGTGTCCTCCGGGCTAAAGAGGAGAAAGACCACCCCTCCTGTTATCAGCGTACAGTTCAAAAGCCAGCATCTCTGATGGTATGGGGATGCATTAGTGCATATGGTGTGGGACACTTGCATGTTTTAAAAAGCACCATCAATGCTGAGAGGTATATCAAGGTTTTAGTGCGACATATACTCCCCTTAAGACAACGTCTATTTCAGGAAAGGCCTGGTGTACTTCAGCAGGACAATGCAAAACCACATACTGTAGCTACTACAACAGCATGGCTTGGTAGTAGAAGAATCCCTGTGCTAAACTGGCCTGCCTGCAGTCCCGATCCTTCAACGATTGAGAAAATTTGGCGCATAATTAAGCGAAAAGTCCGTCAAAGGAGACCCAAAACTCTTCACAAGCTGGAAACCTGTATTAAACAAGAGTGGGATCAAATTCCAGTGGCTAAACTCAGCAAACTTGTCTCCTCAATGCCTAGACGCCTCCACTCTTTGTGAAGAAGAAGAGGGCATGCTACACTATGGTAAACAGGCCCCTGTCCCAACTTTTTTAGACCTGTAGCAGCCATCAAATTTGAAATGAGTTCATTTTGTGGATAAAATTGTCAAATTTCTTCGTTTCAACATTTTCCATGTTATCTCTGTTCGATTGTGAAAAAAATACTGGCTGGTGTGATTTGAAAGTCATTGCGTTTTGGTTTTATTCACAATTTACACATTGTCCCAACTATTTTGGAACTGAGGTTGTAAAAGATGGCGGAGTCGTGACCTCACAATCCTGAAACTCTGGACTCAGAACTTCTCGGAAGATTCCGCTCCTCTTCATCAAGCCTCGAATGTGTGACAGAAGGTTGATATGCTGCTCCGCCTGACATTTCTTTGCCGGACGACAGATTTACGCAGTTGTCTAAATCCACGCACAAGATTGCCGCCTAGAAATGGAGGCAAAACTGACCTTCGCAAAATCTATGTGAGACGACGCTTCTTCATGTCTTGACAATTTGACATTGATCCCAGCGCTGCCGCTACTGGACGCCGCCATGTTTATCCAGAAAAAAAAAGTTCCAAATGGCTTCCACAATCACACATTCGAGGTTTGATGAGGAACGAATCAGTCGAAGTTTGCCAAGTGGAAACACTGAGGTCAGTGCCATTGAACTGGGGCGGTCTGCGGCAAATTCATCCCCGTTTGCAGTAGCCAGCGAATTTGAGATTCTCAAACCATATAGCTATGGGAAAAGTTTTGACGCTCTTATTGACTGAAAAATAGTGTACGCCACAACCGCTACTTATGCTTTATGATGAGCTGAAGGATTTTTCCCCTAACTTTACCAGCTAACTGTAATAGGCACTGGCGCAGACTATGGGGTGGCATTAGAATAATTGCCCCTGCAATGCTATGATGGGGTGGGGTGGGATTCCAATTGATGACTGAACAAGTCACATTAAAAACTTGTGATTGACTGTACATTCTCTGATTTTGGAGCCAAACTTGTCCCATATTGACCCTTGACTTCTGCTCAATGCCCAATCCTAAGACATGGTTATTTCAGTTAAGCTTGTTACCGTAGAACTCACTCATTCAATTTCATGAGCTGATTTGCTTATTAAGGCCTTTATCTAGTTCACCCAATTTGTCTGTTAATTGTAGGCCAAAAATGATGGATACTGCATTTATCGCGCTTTCAGATTAAATATTCGATTCACATAAATGTTAAAGGCCTGCGATTGGTCCTGTGCAACTGTGTTAAGTAACTTCTAAAATGAAATTACAAAGTTGGCACGTGATGGAAAATACAAATAATCAAGAGTGATTTTTACATGCATTGATTAAAATAGCTGGTTCTTCAAGCCAAAATGATTAACATATGAATAAATAATTCCTCAAGTACTGTTCATAAAAGTGACTGTATAGAAAGGTGTGGGACATTGGGCTGAAACTAATGCACGAAGAACTCAACGATATCATCAAATATTACCAACATTTTTTGCCCCCCAATATTAAACCCAAGTTGGTGCCAATGATGGGCTCTATGAATGAACTATAAAAAAGAATCGCAAAATTCAATCACTAGTTGTATCCCTTTGTGATAAATTTACACTGTGAAACATATCATACTATAATTTGAGGAACGTTTGTCTGCCTGTCTGTTTGTCTGTCTGTCTGTTTGTTCCCCTACTCCTCCGAGGTCCTCTGAGGGATCTTCACCAAACTCGGTGGGTCTATGTAGGTTGTCCCTGGAATTGTCCTTGAGGGGTTAGTTTTTTGAAAGGTCAAGGTCACTGGGGTCAAAGGTCAATTTTTCGCATCTCCCATCTACCTGGACAGATGTTCATGAAAGTTGGTATGTGGACGTAGGTCGTCACAAGAAATGACCGCGAGAGGTCCGTTCCGTCAAAGGTCAAGGTCACAAGGGTCAAAGGTCAAACCGTAGGTCGTCACGAGAAATCAAGGTCACTGGGGTCAAAAGTCAATGGACAGTTTCCTGACAAACAAGGCACATACACAGACAATGTTGTCTACAGAGAAATCCTCAACTAACCAGTAAGCTCCAACCAAACCATTCTACTTTGGACACTCCACCACCCCCATGCCAGACAAAACTTTCCTTCCTCTTGGGGATAAGGGTGTGGCATAGCCCTTTACAAATGTAACTGCTGTATTTCCATCTCGATGCTCGCACAGTGTAAATTATTCTCGCCACGGGTAATTTACTAGTTACAGTAATTAAGGAGAGCAAAAATTCATATTACAGTAGTCCTATCTTTAGTGCAGAGGGAGAGAAAGAAATGAACCAAAACTATAGTTTAGGTGTGAATGGGTGCTCCAGAATGTAAGGACAGAATTGTTATGTACGTGGGTTGTGCAAAATTCAATTGCTTTTGTTTTTATACGGAAAGGGTATACCCAGTCGTGTTGGTGAGTATAGGACGGTAAGTTTGAGCATTCCTCCACTGTAGGTGATGCGAGCGTCTCTGTTCCAGTAGATCACTGGAATGTTATTAGTATTTCTGTTTCTGTAGATAATTATGGCATAATGACTATTCCTGTTCCTTGTTGGTGATTAGACAGTAATGATTATTTCTGATTGGTGATTAGAGAGCAGGTAACATTTCTCTTTCTATTGGCGTTTTGACTGTTGTAGCTAAGTGTTTCTGTCACTGTGGGTGATTAGAGTGCTCCTCATGTGTGCTCTGCTGTGCAACTTGAGAGCAATGAGAGCAGTGTGTCCCAGTAAATTAAGACAGGGGTGACTGTTTTTAGTTCCCATTCAGGTGAGTCGATGACTGCTGTAACTGCTGCTGGGATCACAGGCTGTTACACAGTTATTTAGCCCAGAGCTGGGCGTCAGGTTTCTGGCAGGAGGAAGGTTCATGTAACTCTGCCACGGGACACGATCTTTCCTCTTCTGTCAAGGAAGGGTGAACGCTCTCACACTGAAGTAACTAAGATGATGCACATGTCATTCAGTTGTTGTGCTTCAATGTCTGGAAAGTGCAATAATCAGGAAGTGTGAAATTTTTTTTCCACCTATTGGAAAGCCAGCTAAAATAAACTCCTCTTCTGTGATTAATTGTGGTGCATAAAGAGAGGACATCATTGACTTTTTCTTTGTTTGTTTAAGCAGAAGTGGATTAAAATGGAAAATATCAGACTTGTGGCCTCCTGGGTGGGATGCCCTTGGCTCTGTGACGTGTCCACGGAATGAAATCAAATCCAGGCCATGTAAGTGAATTGGCTGAAGCATCGCCCCGCACAGAAAATTATAAGGTGCGTATGAAGCACCTATTACTAAAACCCCATAAGTCACACTTGACTTGACTTTACTTGTGGGATTTTAGTAATCAGTGCTTCATATGCAGTAAATGCGATGGTTATAGTTAAATTTTAGTTGTGAGTTTTAAGGTAATGTAGATGAGGATTTTTAGTAGTCTGACGTATGGCCTGATAGTTGAAGGACGTTATGATGGCATGGTAAAATGACTAGGATCTGAATTGCATTATCATCATTTTTGAAGATGCTTTTGCTCAGTGTGCAATTATTTTACTTGCCTGAATCTATGCAAAATAAATCAAGACAGAGGAAAGCAGTATGAGCAATATGTGAGATGTGGTGTGTAATGTTTTATTAATATGACTAAAATGGAAGGAGTCTGTGTCTATAAGCATGTATGTCTGTCTGATTTCACCACAACCATACATCTGGGTTTACTGCTGAGGTATAGCATACTGCTGAGATGAATATGTAGTGCTGACTGCATAGTTGTTTGACTGAGAGGTTCTCGGGAAATGATTAGAAGGGAACACAGGGAATAGGGCTGGTGGGTACCTCACACCTTTCACACTTATACACTCTCCTGAGGAGATTTATGGGCATTTTGTCATGCTCTGCTCCATATTACAGTTTACATAAACGACCGTCAGTCAATACCATTCTGTCAAGCTTAGCTGGTCACTCATTTCAGGGTATTGACGTTACTGCAGTTAATGGGAAACCACATGTACCAGTGGGCTGCTGCTCAGTTAACTCAAATCGTCTACTGTACTTCGTTTAAATGTTGTGATTATACAACCTTACTGCCCAGTGCTTTTCTAAAAGGGCATATGATGAACTTAGATGAACTTTGTAAAGGATTCTGGCAACGGATTACTGTGGCGGGACTGAGGACCGCAGCTGACCTTTCAGGAAGACCAAATCTGCTGTTCAACACCTCTGAGTGCGAATAACAACTCATACAGCACTGGCTAAGTAAACATTTGTTTCAGACTTCTGGCTAATTCAGGAAGAAAGTCATGGTCTTAGACACCCTCCAAATTTAAATAAATGTCAGAATATAGAATGATGGCACACCTGGCTATGGTATTTTTACAGTTTAATCTTCTAGATTTCCAAAAATGAGCTAATGGAGTTGAGTAATGGTTTCATGTTGAAACCTTTCAATATGGCTCCAGCTGGTCACCAAAACTAATCTGGCTGGGTTTCTTTGTACATATTGACATTTGCTTAGGGATTGACAAGAATTGACTTAATGCACATGTAATTTTAAAGGGCATTGTGCAGCACATTAGTGGCCACATCCACATTCCACTCTGGGGAATAGTCCCAGGGCTTGCACTTAATCAACCAAACCAAACATTCAGTATCGATTGTGACAAACATGCTCAGGTTCCTCTCTGGTTTGCTAGATGTTTTAATTTAAAAGTAAGCTTCTGAGTGCAGTTTGTATTCCTGACTCCTGAACAAACCGTATTAATGCCTTTCAAAACCCACAATTTTTAAAAATTGTTGAGTACAGCTTGTAAATTGAGAAAAAATGCTCTTTTTTGGGCTAGGTGTCCGAACAAAATAGCGCATCACAACAAAAATTGGTTAGCAGGTGGCTGTAGATCAGAACATTTCCCAGCCTAGTTTGTGATTATATTCCAGCAAGTCATGTTGTCCAGACTAGAAATGCGCCGAATTTTAAGCCACCGAAAGTGGGAAAAAAAAAAATTAAAAGGTCTATTCTCATTACTATTTCTAAAGCAGTTGAAAGTGCCTTAGTAGATATAGCAGGATTTTTACACTATGGTTTAGTCAATGCCATATGCTAGGTTTGTACTTGGTGTAGTTTAGGAAAGCACTGCTGTTGTCTTGTACACAACAGTCCACTTTTGGCACTAGGTTTTTTAGTGCCATTGGTCCTAATCAACGGAACGCCTTACCCCAGCACCTCCATGAATCAACCAACCTAGCATTGTTCAGGAGTCAACTTGAGACGTATCTTTTCATCCAACACTATCATTGCAAACATAATCTTATCGCCTTCAGATTGGGGCAATATTAGCATTCTGGCTAGCCTTTGACATTACACCTATCTAACATACTTGTTTGTGTTGTTTGGTTTGTGGTCACTCCTTTTATATGCTTTTCATTCTATGCTCTATGTATTTTATTTGCTGTTTTGTTTCCATTGTAAAGTGACCTTGGGTCTGAGAAAGGCACTATATAAATGAAACATTATAATTATTATTATTATTATCATTATTATTGTTATTATTGTTGTTGTTATTATTCTTATTATTATATACTAATACTGTGTTAATTCCAAATAACTTATCATTGGCTACAAATCTCAGTCAGATATCCATTATATGTTATGAGATAGGAATGAGTGGAATGATCTCACCGTTGGTTTATTTTGGCCTTAAAAAGGTTGTTTTTTTCAGTGTTGGAGAGTGAGAAATCCCCACAAGACTACTCACCATCTGCTGCTATAAGTTCCTAGGACTCATGCCCTTTCACATAAGTCAAGAAGTACAATTCATAAAAGTCATTGTGTCACAGTTCTCTCCTTAGCCTAGGTTTATGTTGTTTATGTCAGTTAACTTTTGTGAAATGGCAACCTGGCCTGGTTTTGTTTTATTGGAACAATCAGTGGAGAGTTTTATCATATATCTGAGCAATCATTAACCGCTCCATTGTGAGTTATTGATGGGGCATCACTCTCATGTCGCCTCCTTTGCTGAGAGAGTTTTTCACACTGATACTGCTAAGAATGACTAAGATGAAGTCTGTTTTTCCTCAAAGTAAAATAGTCAACTAATAAGTTTTCAGGTTGTACCTTTAGTTGCACATGCATTGAAATCTACACTTTTTTGAAACAGTGAGAATATTACTTCCAGGTCATTTTCAGCTGTGAACGCACATTTCCTAAAGAGGGTAAGTCTGCAATTTACTGAAGCATCTTACTGCTATTGCTCTTGTTGAGATCAGGGCTTTGATACCTAAGTTATTATATTTAACAAGTCATGGAGTGTTTTTCACTTATTTATTTTCATAACTGATATCTGAAAACTTATTTGCACTTCTGTGAGCAATCACATCATGTTGCGCTTGATCTCATTTTAGGTCACCTCATTTAAAACCCAGAGATATTAATATGACTTTTTTTGTTATGCGTATAATGGCTGGGTTATGAGAATAGACCGTTGCAGACAGCCCTGACTCTTTGTAGAAACGTGAATATCTTCTCTGACTCATATCCTCTATCTCTCTCCCTTGCTCTCTCAGTCCTGTACTCTCTTTTTAGAAACCATTTGGTTTGATTTATTCTCTTTCCATTCTTTATTTAAATGGAGATCTTTTTCTGCTTTGCAGTCAATCTACAATCACCTTGGCAGATTTTCTGGATTTCCCAGAGTATAGTTTTGAAGAGACAGAGAGAGGGAATAGGTTCAGAGGATGGGCAATGAGGGGTATTGTTTAACAAACCCTTTGCGGTATTTGGAATCCCTGATGAAATGCTTCGGTAATAACCTGGAGCACAGTTCCTAATCTTATTTACACCAATGAGAATGCAGCTGTGGTGAACATGTGACCATCGTGAGATGCTCCTCTGTGGGACACCTGGTAATCTATTGAATTGTGCAACGTAAAGTGGGCTGGGAATGACGGGGTCACCGGAGGATGCGTCCTGCTGCATCGTAACGGCTGCACTCGTCAGAGAAATGAGCGCTCTTCTTCCAGTCCTGATGAGCAGTTGCTCCAGACGTGGCGGTATTGTGCCGGCTCATTATGCAGATACAAACGCCGCACTCTCTACACCCGGAGAATGAGAGACGCTGTTGTGACGTACTGTGGCCCTGCGGGGCTCGCCGACCCCTCCTTATCCCATCACTCACCCCATTCAGGTTCTAAGAGCACCTCCTTGAAATCGACACTTGGGTCACCCGCTGGCATTGTACGGGACTGGGGCAGCCCGCTCTATTCCTGTTCCTCTTTAGCAGCGGCCGTGAGTTTTTTGCTGCTTTTCACCGTCTGCAGTTCGCCTCTTTTCTCGGCTGAACACAAAGAGTGTTAGTTCTTCCACGCAGCAGGCCAGGGACTCTGGAGGAAGAGCTTGATGGAGATTTAATTGACACAGATGGGTGATGTCGTACAATGGGTACACGATGTCCCTGGGTAAATTTAACTCACAGATTTAGCCGCTTAATTCTCGCAGGCAATCTTTCCCTTTTTCCCTAAGAGGAAAGCGTCTCGCGATCTGTTGGCACGTAAATTTTTAATGTACTTTTTGGAAGAGCTATTTTAATGTGTTGATGTGCCCTGGTGTTGTAGGCATCAAATCAATGACAAAAAATGAATGTGATACTAAGGAACAGTATGCACTCAGCAGATGTTGGATAAGACAGGTTTCTGTGTATTGGGGTAGGTTATGAGGCACTGCAGTAAAACACAGGCTTAGCTTGCTGACTCGGGAACATTGTAAACCCTGGTAATTGTGGTATACTCAGTTGTTCTGGGGAAACCGATTGTCTCAAAAAAATTGTTTAAGCCAGCTTAATGATCTTGCGTTCGCAGCACATATAAACATTTTAAAAGATAACTTTAACTTATTTTCTTTAAGTTCCCGCCTCACAATGCAAGTTGGCCTATGCAGTTTTTTTTTGAGGTAATAGGTTACCACAAAATATGAGTTCACCACACTATCAGGGTTTATAGTGCAACGTGCTGCTTGCTGTGCAAGGGTGACCATCATGGTCTCTGATTGAATACAGCTATGCCAGTGCTGGCTTTGTTCTGGCACTGAGCAGCTCAGGGATACGGGAGGACAGCCTAAGTCACGCTGCTGTCGGATGAACCAAGATGTCTTTGGTCAACATTGTTTGTTGCTCAAGCACCTCCTCTGTCAGTTTCTCTCTGATGAGACTCATGTTCCTGCTCCTGCCTTTGACTGTATTTAAAGATGGACCTCCTGACGGCTGCTAAAAAGTGAAGCCAAAATATCTTTATTGGCTCCTGGTGGCCAGCTGCAGTATTGGTATGCAACACCTCCGTGGAATGGGGTTTGGGCCTCACCAAAAAATCAGAGCTTGTGTCAAAAATTTTTATTACAAAGATGGTTTCTGTAATTTTCGATAGTTCTTACCAAGTTAATGTATGTTCATGTGTTAATTTTCAAATAAACTTGGTTTTATTTAGTTATTTCATTCTACAGAAAGGGGGGGGGGGGTCTCCACAGTCATGATTGACTGGTGTGATTGACAGGTGCTCTGACGCATGGTGAAGTAGTCGCGAAGGCACCCCAAGGGTCTAATATGAGGCAAGTGCAGCATTAGCTTGGCTTTTTTTGTGTTTGTGAACTGGCTTATAAAACCCTAACTCACAATTAGAGATATTACAAGTTACCACGACTGGGTAAAAGAGAGGCACCTTCATGACACTGAAAACCCTGGCTTTAGACTCAACATTCCTCACTACCCCACTTAGCTCACTTTGAAGCACACCCTCTGCTGACTTTTTTTGGGAGGGATTGCCGAGAGTAGATATACTGTAACTTAACCAATTTATGCCTGAATTTTCTTTTTTTTACTTTTTTATGTTATTATACTTCAAAATACCACTCTAATAGTCATTCAAACAGGACACTTTTTCTTAACAGTCCTAATGTGAGGACGCTTGGCATAAATGGGTTAAGATGACGCATGCATGAAATTTCAGGTGCAATGGAGTGTAACCCATGGTTGATTTTGAAAATCCAACAAAAAATGACAGTAAAAAGCATTTTGCTTTAATCATAGCATTATGTATTGTTAGAAAAGATGCAAAAGTTTGAAAGCTAGTTCGCTTGATGATGAAGATATCAGTCAGTTAAGCAGCTTGTAAAGCTAGATTTGGCAACAGGTCACCTTGGTTAGCTAGTTAGTTTCAGCTAATGTTAAAGCACATGATCGTGGGAGGGTCTAACAACCTATTGAATGTACCTTAAAGGTGCAATGTGTAAAATTTCCCAATTCAAAGATCTATAAAATATGTAGATATGTAATATATGTTTTGGTGCTGTGTACTTACATTATCCGTGATGTATTCAATGATTATCAAAGACAGAGATATCTGTATTATCAATGTATGGACATGGGCCGTGTCTTTTTGTCGCATATTTGACGTCACTCCCAATACAAAGAGTGCACGAGACCGAGAAAATCACCCCACACACGCGCGTGCTTCGCCGTTGCCAAAGAGTTTCAAGCCAAGATGGTAACATAAACGTAACATTACTCCATTGCAAAACCTTTTTCTTGTGATGCCGGATGACAAACAGAAAGCTGATGTCTACGGCACATCGTTTGTGCGTTATGAGAAGTCAGTGCTACGTCAGCTACATTACTTGTAATTAGAACATGGCTCCCTTGAATACTCGATTCAGTTTGGTCTATCAGCATGTCTCGACAGATAACTGCTGGCCAGCTGGTCTGTTGAGCACATTGTTGCTAAGGAAGCTAGTGGCAGGAGCAACTGAAAGCATACATTGCCAGCTGACAGAGGCATTTCCTCTATCTGTTACCTTTAGCATTTGCTTTCAGCAAGAGAGTGTTCACATCTGTTATTATTCTCGACAAAGATGGGCAACATAAGCCGGCCCCACCCCCTTATCTCAGCCTCTGACCTGCAGCACATTATAAGCGCTGTAAACAGCCAACTTATTATATCCCTTACATTTTTTTTTTTATTTGAATGTAATAAGACAAAGTTATATAAAAGTAAAGAAATATAACCTTACCTCGTCCATGTACATGGTTTCGCCGCTCCTGTTTGAGTCACGTCGGAGAATTTAGCTGTCAGCGGTGCGTGTAAACTGATGAAGACAACAACTCCCATGATTCTACGTGATCCCATTACGTCATTAAACTCGGCCTCTTGTTATTGTTTGGTAAAGCGCCGTCTAGCGGCAGAGAATTACATATTGGGCCTTTAAATGAAAGGAATAGTTCAGATTTTTTGAAGAAGGGTTGCATGAGGTATAAGCATAGTCTGTGTATTCAATAAATTGCAGTTGGTATGAGTCTGTAGAATTAGGCAGGTGTACCAGATATTGGACCAAAAGCTAAGCCATGTGCTGCCATGGACAGGGATAGCAGCAAACATATTTTAGCCACCTAGAAAAATCGATATTTGTTTAAGTATGCATTATATTTAGAATATTTTCACCTTTTTACTTCGCCGTTTGATGGCCGCTTATTTTCCTATGTATACATTTTCTTAACCACGGAGGAATACCGAAGTTCTGAGTTATGGTTTAGAAAATGCAACATTGGTGCTAAAGGTCAGGACAGTCTGACTGCAAGCTTAAGCCGTGAAAACATTCTAAATGTAGCATACACTTGCACTGTTATTGATTTTTTTTCTTTTTTTTTTACTTGGGCCTTTTTTAGCTGGCAAAAACACATTTTGCTGCGGGGGGCCATTCTGATTGCCATCGGCAGCATGAGTTGTGTATAAGTACACGTGTTGTTCACTGATTGGATTTCCCAGATTCTGATATGTTTGGAGATACCTAACATATGTTTAAAAGAAGGTCAAAGGTAAAAGTGTTTTAGGGCATGCTCACCAGCAGAATTCCTCTGCCAGAAGGTAGAACTAATGAGTGAAATCAGCTGGCTTAGTTCAGGGGTAAAAGCAACTCATGACCCCTGTTCTGCTCTAATGGCATGGGAAGATTTCCAGCTGTGGTTTGCATGTAACGTGTCATTCACTGGCTACATGTATAGAAAGGAGGAACAAGCCTCTCCATCAAGTGAGAACAACGGTACGGTACGGCACGGTAACAGAACGAACAGTGCGTGCATTTTTATAAGGTGTACTTGGACGTTTTAACGGCAGCCTTTCTAAGTCATCTGACACTGTTTTCCTGAGCCATCAGTTGGCTTTATTAGTGCACCAGGACCGTCCAAAAAAATCCAGCCCCCCACACATACACTCTTAGGTGGGTTTTACCATTTTTTACAACGATTACTTTGTCCGTTGCTCTACGACCTTGTGAATAAGCAGTGGTGGGTGGTCTGCGGGTCATAATGAATGCCAACTTGCAATGTGATGTTTATGACAATAATACTGCCACCCCACCTACCCTCCCCTCCCCTAAAATCGCCTCCCGCTTGTACTGATGCCCTTTACTGATGCCAGAGAGGCAGTAAATGCACAAGATGAGTGAATATGATCAGTTGTTTTTCCTGTAGATAGTCTAATAAAACAATGTCTCTTGTATTTAAAGCCCCCCTTTCTCTCTCTCTCAATTAAGCTTGTGGTTATAACTGTAGTTTTGACATAAACTCATGGATCATCACTTCCCTGTTTTTTTTTTTCAATCAAAGTAATGTATGCGGCATTTTACTAATTTCAATACTGAAAAACTGTATTATTTGTACCTTGACTAGTCAGTTCCATTGTGGTCCCAGTATGTGTTTACCATCGTGTATGGGCATTTTATGAATAATTTGTTACGCACATGCTATTCTTTCTGTATTCATGATCAGCGTGTTCGCTTTGTTTTTGGTGACATTAGGCGCTCTGGGCTTTTGTAATTATGACCCTGTTGTTTTCCAGTCAGTGCACAGGGGTTGGAGGCTGCACATTCATCACAGGGCCTGACACACCGTACTGGAACAGCATGGCTTCTTTGCCAGGGGCTGACGATGACAGAATTCATCTTGGTGTGGTTTCCGTACCGTGGTGTGCTTTGGCGAACACTCCGGCGAGTGTGCTTTCTTGCGGATTTATCGAAGATGTTGCAATGGTAGGACAGACCCTGAAGGTTTATTAGCAGTTCCCAACTGTAGAGCAAAATACAGGGAGACATATTTATAACACTCTTAGTGAGGAAAAAAAACATAAGAAGTATGAAACAGTAGAGCGAAAGGGAGCTGTCACATGGTCCCAGATCTGGGGATTGTTAGTACTTTCCTCAGTGGCTTGATCCATTTCTTCTCCAACAAATAAAGCCTTGTTCCTTTCTGAATTTAGACTGAAAACCTGGCTCTTATTTTTTATAAGGAAGTCTGTAGAGAGGCCTCGGTGACTTCCTGACAGCCTCATTTTGAATGACTGCAGCTGCAGTGACAGTCAAAAGCTTGAGGGGGCGCTTGATTTATGCTTTTGAGGGTTTGACACATGCTCTTCATTACACATATGCTCTTTGGCACCAGCCTCTTTGGCTGGCTAGGAGGGCACAGTGGTGCGTAGTTGTTATTGACTGATGCAGCCATTTTACTGTTCTTTGGGATTGAAGCTGTCATGCTTGAGAGCACATATTCTCCTCTGCATAAGAGTGATTGATGACATTATTGTGGTTGAGTTTTCCTTGGAAAAAAATAAAGTGAAGGATTGCATATAGGAAGCCCCAATATTTATTTGCTTGATATAGTTTCTTTTGCTTGTCATGTTTACCATTGTAAATTTACCATATTGTTTTCTCTGTGACCTACATGCTTTGTACAATTAAGACGTGGGTGGTCTTCATAAAGAGCAGGTATATTTTTTTGTACTCAGTCAAGCTCCTCTGGACACCTTGAAGGGGATCGTCTCTTGATGCAGAACAGTCTAGTTAAAGCCCTTTGTGCGACATAAGGAAACCGAGATAGTCATCCATACTGTTATAATTCGCAGGATCTGCTTTGGAATCTTTTATGTGTAGAGTTCTGTGCTCTGTGTGCATGTGTGTGAATATGAGTCCATCCGTCAGTTTCTGTAAACATATAAATCAAATATTTCCTGTCTTCATTAGTTCTTCCCATTTTCAGACTGCCTGCTAACTCTTAAACAATAAATATCCGAGCATCATCGTGGTTAATTGTATATTTTTCTGCCTTGACCTTTTCATGTTATTGCTCAAAAATTAAACAAGCTTCAGTTGGTTTTGTGAAGGGTATGTTTTTGGTCCACATGTTGATTTGCGTTAGATCTCCGGGGCTGCATAACTAACGACTGTATCTGGGTTTGGCAAACATGGCATTAATCTAGGTCCGTCTGCAGCAGGAAAGCTTTTGGCTCACCTCAGGTAACTCTGAAATTCCCCCAAGAAAAGTCACCGGAAGAGCTGCTAGCTACAGTGCCTCTCGCTTTGATAAGTCAATCTAGTGACAGGGACTGCCTCTACTCTGGAGTCTGTCATAGCTACATGTGTCGTAGTGACACAAACAAGACAGTATGAAATGCTATGCTCTACCCATGCTTAATAGACTATTCACAGAGATACACAGACATTCAGCACATGCAGGCCCACACACACACACACACACACACACACAGCAGCGCATGTGCGCCAGGCAAGCCCCTTTATCTACTTGTCAGGTTATAACAGTGGCCACGGTTACCTGATGTTTTTTAATTCGGAATTAATTATTCAGAATTAAATAGTTTGGAATTAAAATATTCTTCCTCGAGTTTACGTGGAACAAGAGGCTCCTTCAAGCCTGTACTCGGCCGGGTCTAGGCCTGAGCAAATCCATATATATATTTAGAACACAAGATTGCTGATGATGTCATATTTATATTATCCAAAGTGAAGCATCCAGCCGCCATATTGATACATCCAATTTCATAATAAAAATAAATGGTTTCCTATAAGGCCAATTTGAAATAAGTAAATATAAGCATTAAAATGCCGAGATGTGCGGCTGCCTTTTGCAGCAATAGTCATTTGAAGGGCTGTAATAAAATGTTTCCTATGTAAGTTAACGCAGAAACGCAAATTTGCCACTTTAAAAGAAAAAAATTGCGTTCACTTGCTACCTAGCTAATTAGCTGTGCCATTGATTTAAATAGACTGCTGACTAAAGCAAACGCTAGCAATCGATAACGGTCTCCAGCGAGCTACCTTGGTACCCTTACTGTCGCGGGGACTGTATTGACTAAGCAGTCAATAAAATGAACAAGGTGGCTAACTAGCTACCTATTTGTAATTGACATTCAAGGACAATATTTCTTACCTGCATAATTTTTAAAACGATGGATAACTTGCTTTGTCTGTTTATTCAGAGTTCCGAAAGACAAGGAGGGGGAAAAGGCTTGGCTGTTAGAAATCAGGAAAAAAAAACGTCTCTCTTTCCCCTCGATCTGTGCTGTGCAGTGATTATTTTTTGAGAGCAGTGCTTTAAAAGGACTTGGGCAAAGATGAAGCTTAGTAAAGGAGTAGCCAGAGTTAACTAGTGCTTCCTTCTAACAACCTTGGCATTAGCCATATGATTCAGTACAAAGAATTTGGTGAGCGGCAAATATGCTCAATCAGGGTACAATGAAGTGGAGAGTAACCAGAGAGTAATTTGATAATGTATACGGACATTCATCCACATTGCGTATAAACTTTGAAGCAGTCATCTTATCAGAGGGTCATTAAAAGCCTCGGTCACCATAACTGAACATTTCTGCTCGCACATGAACGTTGACACTGAGTAACATTTCGATCTTCCCTTTAGTAAGGGCGCTGCTTTCCATCCTCCAAAAAGGCACATATTTAGGGAGAGAAAATGTTGCTCTGCACAGCGATACCAAAATCACCCCGACTCGCACGCAAGTGTTTTTGAAAATATAATTTTACAGTAGGCGATTGTACGGGGAGTGTATGGGAGTGTACGTGCGAGTTTAACTTCCTGGTGTACATGCTCCTGGTAGAGATGCTTCACTTGAGCCCTATCAGTAATGTAGTGTTTTATATATATATAAATATATATATCGGCCAATCACGAAACTGCGCAACCCCGGACAGTCGCAACCCCGAAAAAAAAAAAGAAAAAAGAAGAACGGAGCCGAAACTTAAACACGTGGCCTACCGGCCTGAGTAAATAGTCATTTGGAATTGAGGTTACATGGAAAACACGTTTAGTCGCCTTTATCTAATTCCGCTTAACATTTTGGGGTCGGCAAGGATTCTGATTGGACAGGGGGTGCACGTGTTTACGTATTTACGTCTACCAGAAGAAAACAAACTCCACTCCCTGCTTCTTCTCATCTCAGCTCACACCATGGAAGAACACATAATAAATAGTGTTTTCGCAGTTTGTTTACCGTGGTCTGGGTGAATACTCCTTTCTAATTGGCTGGCAGATGTTGATTAAAACCGTGGAACCACACAGGTAGTTCGGCCTACGGTAGTTTCACCGTTTGAAGTTTGAAATTCATCCGCTAGCCAACTTATACACCTTATTCCTGAGGGCGCTACTGTAGATATGATAAGGGATGCAACTTCCGGCAGAAGTCATTTTTAGTGAGTTGTTCGTTAAGAACAGCAGTGTTTCTTTCAGTTAACTTAGCGATTACAGCTTGTTTGTTTAACAAATTAATTTGCTTTTCTTAAAACGTCCCTCCAGAGTTCCAGCACCTATTTTGCTGTTCAAGGCTGAACTAGCTACCAGAGGAAGCTAAATTTATGGTTTTATCAATAGTGTTTAGAACACGCACCCGGAACATAGGGGATTGTCCTTGTGTTCAGCGAAACGGTTTCCATCACCTACCTACCAAAGAGTAAGCCAGAATTTGGCTGAAAACCTGAATTTGAAAAGACCCCCGTAAACATTAGGTGCTAATTTCATTATGTCGACAAACTACGATTCCTATTCTATGGCTAGGCTCAGACAGACCGCTGCAGAGGAGACGCCGGGTCCTCAAAAGCATTTTGACAGCAGTGCCAGGAGAGCACAAGGTATGATGTCACGTGTATGGAGGACAGAAAATTGTTGTATTTGTGCGGTTATGCCAGTCAGTGTAACTAACGTTTCATCCTGTACAGTTTAAGATGAGGCTGTTGAAGTCACAATAGTCTACTACAATTTGAAAATAGTCTGCTCTGTTCCAAACAATAGTCTTGCACTCCAAACCTCATTTCACTAAAATTTAAAGTATGGGGAAAATGAATTCACTGTGTTTTACATGTTATAGTAATGGATTAGCCAGCAACTTAATAACTTATAATGTAGTTGGCTGGAGTAGAGCTAATATGACTCGTACTTTCGGATGGCTTAATTTACTCTGTATAACAATTCATTACGTTTCATATGTAGAGCAGTATTTACCACTGAAATATAGTGTTTCCTTCATAAATATTCTCAGAAAGTACTTATAAATCTGTTTTAAGGTACATAAGGTAGTATACTACCTCCTTTAACAAAACGTGACTGACCTTGTTGCTGTGGAAGTACTGCATACGCTTCGGAGCTTGGTAGATTGTTCATTGCTTCACAGTCTGTGGCATCAGAGTCGCTAGTGTAGCTAAATGCGCTAGTGTGGCCACTGATTCAGGTCGTTCTCCCATTCCTCGATAGTTGAGGGCAGCGGTACCATAACTTTATCCCATCTGAAGGCTAAAAGGTGATGTTCCCTCATATATTATTTTCCAATCGCTTAAAAAAAGAGGATTCGCATGAGCCGCTACCATACTAAACAGTTCAGTGACAGGATGCAGCGGAAGTTGTGTCCAATATTCGCACAAGGGATCATGGGACATGGGAATAAGGTGAATAACGATAGCAACGATAGAGCGCTGGCATTTGGCTGGATAAAACAGAAACCACGCTATTGATTTATCTCCAGAAAATTTTGCGGCATTAAGTTACGTGCTGTGGGGCGGTTAACAATTGGTGCTCAAGCGATAATGACCGTAAATATTAAAGCAGCAAAATAATTACGCTTTATTCATTAACCCCTTTGCGCTGAATACAAAATTTTGCCAATTTTTCCTGTTGTGCATGAGCCTATTTAAGCTTTAGAACTCAGGATTTGTGACACAGAGATTTTTGAAAATTATTCAAGTGAAGCTAGACATTTGGAAATTCAATTACAGAATTGTTTAGGAATTAAATTTTGGAATTTACGGATGCCGGCGTCTACATCTGCAGAAAGGGGTTAACTTAAAAGATAGTAACAGTGAACAGTCACAAAGGGAGCTAACATGTCCACTTCAAGTTTCAGCAACTGTGCAGGGCTCCTTGGAAGAGCAGTTTCCTAACTGAAAGGGCTACCTTGTTGAAATAAAACGGAAATGAATAAATAAATAACTGCTGACAGTTCGCTAGCTACCTGCTGTGACAACAAACTGATTTCAGCTCACTTGCTTTACGGAAATCGTCATAAGTTGCGGGTAGCAAGTTAGCAACAGTCTGCATAATTGCGCATAATGTGGTGTTATGCATAATCTCTGTTTCAGATTGAATCAATTACCAAATAATTAGCTGGTAAAAAGATGATAGATTTATTTTGCGCACTCTTTTTTCTTAAAGGTAAGCTGAACTAAGTTAGCTGGTTCAGGTTAGCTTGGCATAGGCTATAGTGTTGGCTATGAGAAGGCGCAGCGCCTATTTATTGATTACCAGCTCGTTTTTTTAAGTGCAGAACTTTCACCAAAAAATTTAGATTGCTTTGATTTGATATTGCTGGCAAATGACCATGGTATAAGCGGTATAATCAACTCATTGGTGTGTGTGCGCAGAACGACAGGAATTAATTTTAAAAGGAATAAACGTTTACATGATCAAGGAATTATTTCGGATTTAAGATCGGACTAAACCAGCCACTTACTTTGGAATTAAGTGTAATGCCTAATAATATTTTTACTCGGAATTAGGTGTTTACATGGTCTTTTTAAAGCGGAATTAATTTTTATTTGGAATTAAAGGTCTCATGTAAACGTGGCCACTGTTTCCTTGCCTATGGAAGCAAACGGCTGGGCCCTTCCACCTTACTTTTCACTATCCTCTCTTGCTCATGAATGTTTTACCCTACATCCTCCTGCTTTGTGTGTCTCGTGTACGCTAGCTGATGTGGTGGTATGATTGATTAGCATGTGCATTTATACCTGCTAACATTATCAGTTGTCTGTGAGCTTGTCGCGTGCACTCAATTAGTGTTCATACTGAGGTATTCCTATCCTGCTGTCTCTCATTCTTTCTTTTAGGAGGTTTCATGCTTACCTGTTCATGTTAAGCTTTGATTCATTCATTTATTGTCGAGAAGAAAATCCAGCTTATTTAGTTATGATATTCTGCTCAGAATTATGTCTTATCTTCAGAAACATTGAATAGAGTATTAGCTGTTTTGAAAAGAGAGCATCGCAGTTTCACGTTGCAGAAGAAATATCATAATAGTTAGCTTTCAACATGGCGCAACTTTTATAGAGGCTGTTTAACGCTCAAGTCTTTTGTCCTGGGAACCAGACAATAAAATATCAATGTGTTAAGTATTGATTTTTACACCTCATGTAATAGCAACCAATGGAAGACTGAAAAATGTATATCACAGAATTGTCTGTGGGCCTTTTATAAGTGCTCTGGAGAGACTATTTTGCGTACAGCAAAAATGGCTCCCTCTTAGTCTCTTGTGGATGAAACAGAAATCCATTCAGTCTTTTTGAAGCCTCGAATAAACAGTGATGGTTTTTCCACAGCCAACTAAAGGTGAAGTCAGGAACTCTCTGTGGAGGGGGCGGGCATGTATACCGTAAGTCTGAATGGAGACACAGAGATGTGCTTTAACTGATTCATGAGTTTTCTTGCAAAGATGTAATGTTAATCCCGTTAGCATCCCCTGTGACTGCTGTGGAAGCAGCAGGGGATAAGGTTGCCAAAGCTTGTGTACAACTCTGCGGTCCTTCCAAAGCTAATTACGGAGCATGCTGCCTTGAGGCTAGAATTGTACTCGCCAGTGCCTGCCAAACAACAAGTAGCCTACAACCGCACATTCATTAGCGAGTGATTGACTCAAAAAATACCCTGAATCACTGTTTATATAAAAGAGCACTGTATCAAAACGGGAATAACCTGTTTTTGCTTTGTACATCCGTGTGTATCAATGAATACATTTTAAAGATAAATTAGTGATGGAATTTGTGATGGATGGAAAGTGCCCGTAATGTCTGGTGGTGTCATGTACCAAACCTTGTTGCCATATCAATCAGTAGGCCTATCTGTTAACTGATCATTTTATGAAAATAAAGAATCATGTCTGAGATTAAACACATCTGTCCAACATTTACCTATGGCATGAACTGCATTTTTTCAAGAGGGTTTGTTACTTTCCTGATCCTAACTGTTCCCACAAGACTAACTTGTTGTATTTTACAAAGTTACAGACTAAATGACTAACTTTATTTGCCAAAACACTTGGTGATTACTGCACTATGGCTAACTCATATGTCGAAACCTTGACTCCCCCATTCTTGTTTTCTGAGAAATGGAGGGGTTGAGTTTGCTGTGTCTCCCAACCCCTACTGAAAAGCTGCAGTAGGCCGCAGTAATCTACTGCTCCCTGTGCGTCTAGTTATGGAGGGCACTGCTCTCACCTCGCTGCCCCAGACACCCCGTGTGCACAGAAATGAGAACCAGATGACAACCTCTGCACAAATCAAGTTCCCTGGACTGAACCACTTTGGCTTACAATGGAGGGGGAGAGGAGGGGTGAATTTCTTAATTAACTAAGTTCACAGAGGGGAAAAAAAGTTAGGGAGGTAAACATACTTAAATTCACGCATATCTGTTCCACAATAGAAATCAAAGAAGAGGGAGAGGCTTTCAAGATTTAGAAATTGTTTGTGGCATGTGTGTACATTAATTTGAGGGATCCACTTAAGGTGCCATTGGTACTGACCCGTGTTATGTAAACTGGAAAATGTGTCCAGTATTTTTTTTTTTCTTTTAATATTAAATAGCCTTGTTTAAATGAGTCTATTTCTCAAGTCCCTGGGAGAAAATGTAGGTTGGACCACCACAAACACCAGACATTACATTCCATTAGCTGCATTTGGGTTTTTGTCAGCATAATCGCAATTAGAAGTTTTCCCAGTAGGGAACTGCAATTTGTTTTCTTCTTACTTCCAGATGGACGCGCAGCTTTGTAGTGACATTGTTCTGGTGGATTTAATTTTATTCAATTTGCAATACCCAGAACGTCATAATGCTGAAACTTGTTTCTTATAATGCAATTGTCATTGGAATGCTCTTGAGCCAGTATTCAGGTGGCAGTAGTAAAATGCACTAAAGTATATGCTGAACATATATATATATATATTATATATATATAAAACACTTATAAAAACATGTTGTTTTTTTAAAAACTCACCAATGTTTAGAGGCAGAAAATGTCCAGTTCTGACTTCTGTTCCTGTTATTGCTATAGCTATAGTTTGTCGATGCGTATTCTATAAGCGTTTGTCTTTTCAAATAATCAGCTTGTGTTTTAACATCTTACCTCTTAAAACAACAGAAAGTACATTTGACATCAGCACCATACAGATTGTTATGTAAAACACACTGTCGAGCAGTTCAGCTTGTCTTTTGGTGTTAGCGAGGAATTTTTAAGATTTTTAGCTTGTTAAGTAAAATGTTGATGAAGATTATGCAACATGAATGTGCGATGCTGGCAAGCCGTGTGATGTGCTGTAGGGGAGTGACTTGAAAATGTGATGCTGAAGATGTCCGTGTCCTCTGTTTCTCAGATTTGCACAGCAGCACTTTTATCGCTTGCCTCTCGGAGGAGTTTTATGCAACCTTTTGGCATCAGGGACCGATCGGTCATGGAAATTCAGATCAGTGTTTTTAAAATAATTGATTGAAGTGATAAATATGATTGTTACGGTCATAGTTCTTACATACCTTACTAATACGTACTCAGTTGGACCATTTGTTACCAAAAATGAGTTCATGCTTTAACAACCAACCATAATCCTAAAATCTGTTTTTGTAATGAAATTCTTGAGGATATGATCAGTTGTAACCCTGCCGGGTTGAGTCACGGACACAAAGTCCTTGTTGTAAAACAGGGAAATCCTTCCAAGGAATGGTTCCACTTTCTTCTGAAAAGATGATGACCCAGACCAGACTGGGAAAGATGATTAGTCATGGTGTAAAGATCAAGCCAACATGTAGCATAATTAGCTTTGGAAGGACTGCAGTGTTGTGCACAGCCTTTGGCTGCCAGCTCTCCCTCAGCATTTGAAGCAGGCATTGAAAGAATCTTTTTCTCTTGCTTTCTTTCTACCTCTTTCTTCTTTTTCATAGTTGATGGTCTGCTTAAAGAAAGGGAGCAAGTGTCCTGGGGGTAGTATATAGAGTAACTAACCCCAGCACCCCCCCTCCCCCTCCACCCCCACCCCCGCCGCCATCATTCTGTTCCAAACCCTTCTTTGGCAGCTCAATACAGCAGTTAGCTCCGCTGATGACGCAAATGACCCACCAAGCCTGACCCCCCATAGCAAACCTGTAAATAATTAGACTGCACCAATCACTTTTTTCACTCCTTGCTTTTAACTTCTTTTGACAAAGAAAAACAGATGCTTTGGCTCTGCGTTAGGGGTCGGGCCGTTCTCCTCCACTGTCTCCCAGCAGATTTTTAAACGTTTAAGGATGAAATGTCATGGTTACACTAGATGTAATTTTTTCCTTCAAAAACAATAACCATTATTAGTCAAAACATTGTCAAAATTATGTTGCTTACATGTCGCACGTATTGTACTCCGAACACTTAACAGTACATGGAGGCGAGAAGTTTGTCAGGTAATAGCCCAGAACTAGCTGTTATCTTATCAGGAATGTTGTAATGCAGGCTAGCCTACGCCAAGGAAAATACTGTGGGATTCTGCTAGTCTATAATGGGCTCTGGGCAAAAAAAAAATAATTAAAAAATAGAAATATCTAAAAAAATAAGTAAATGTACCTGTGTAAATGCAAAAACAGATCAACTTGTATTGTTTGGAGGGAATTGTCCCACCTGTAATATAAATATCACGCTTTGTTGTTGAGGATCGCTGCTATCACTGTGAAATCCTGATTGCTTTGTTCTTCCCGTGGTGAAATCAGCTGGGATTTCTGCTTTAGTTTCTGGGTAAAGATTTAGAGGCAGCAGTCTGTCTCGAGCGTGGAACAGAATCGCTTGTGTTCAGAACTTTTGCATTTTCGTTTCATGCCATGTGTTTGATCTGTTTTCAGAGAATTCTGGTTCTTTTGGCCTTTTTCTTGGCTTCCCCCATGTCTGGGTGAGTCCTGTACTGCTCAACCAAAGCCAAGAGCTGGTAATGCTGTTTGTTTGCCCAAACTGAACTTCTCTGCCTCACACAAACACATACACACACTTATTCACATTCTCCCATTCACGGACACGCGCACTCAGAAAAATGCAACACACGCACGTACTCACACATAAACACACTCAAACACATGCACACACTTACGCACATTTTCATGCACATGGACATGCACATAGACATGCAGACTCAGAAACGTAAATATTCCAGCTCACACACACACACACACACACACACACACACACACACACACACACGCGCACACACACACACAAACACACACACACACACACACACACACACACACACATATAAAGGGAGCCGTAATCCCATGAAATTGCTGCTGCTATGATGATGTTCCAGGTACTTCTGGAACATCATGACACATTGCTAAGGCTTAAGCCTTTTATCCTGTACTGGAATCAGTTTTTAGTGGAATTCCACTTCTGCTGAAACCAAATTTGTTATCGAATCCTGTCTAATACACCCACCGAGAAAGTCTCACTCTTTTGCAATAGATGGAGAAAAATTGGCTTTCAGTTTGTGATTATGTGTATGTACTGTACAAACGGAGCCAAATTGCCTTCAGTTATTTGTTTATGCATTTGTCAGGCCTCTCTTTTAGGTTTCATTTTACAACATCCTGTAACTAATCTAAAAAAGACCCCTTGTAAGATAGAAAGTGTTCCTCTAAGTGAAGACATGCAAAATGTTTTCTTGTGAAGGGACTCTTACGGAAGCTTAATTTGAAAGTTTGGTCGTAAACGCAGGCTAGCGCACAGATGTTAAGTCTGGCCCAGCTGAACCTCATTTCTGTGTGTGACGTAGGAGATGCTTCCTCCAGATTGTGTAGAGAAAGTACACAAATACTGCTTCCTAGTCTTATGCCGTATCATGGGAACTATATAAGGCATTGACTTTCATCTGAGGTCACTATGTACTTTATGAAAAGGTCCCACCAGTTCGTGCTTGCAGTCTTGCAACACACAAAAGTACAAAGAGGCCGCACAGGCTAGGTCACTGCCTGTTATGATCGTGAATGAACAAACAGGGCTTACTATAAATTTTGTTGAGTTCCAAACAGAAAACGAGTGGGAGACAGGGTGAGAAACGGAGAGGCCTGACTGGGTGAGACCGGATCCTTCTCTAGTTAGACCGTATGTAGTGTAGTTAAGCGCAATTCCAGTCGCTGAAGATATCAATCTTAATTGCTGAGTCTGGATCACTTGTTCTCTCTTTCCTTTTTTCAGCCTCCCTCTCTCACTCGTACTCACACTGACGAATATACAAACATCGACACTCAAAAAACAGACACATGCACACAAGCGCACACACACATACACACACAAACACACTCAAGCACACACACGGCACAAGCTTTCCCTGTGTACTTCTGTTCCTCTGTGGGCATTAACTTAAACTTGTACGATTTCTGATGATGTATGCATCAGCAAGCTCACTGGCACAGCAAGCAGGCGAGCGTATGGGCATATTAAAGCACTGCTGTGCACTGAGACCATGCTTACTTCAGGCAATGTGTGTTTTCATGGTAAGAGCCTCTGCATGCCGCGCACATCCACTTAAAATATGTTTCTTCACTGCTGTGACAGTATCTGTTGAGAATTGAGATATGAAGATGTTTTTATGTTCTCCAGTACTCTCACACGGAACCAGAACATCCACAGGACCAGTCCACAGTGTATTCCCTTTTCATCTCGGCAGCTTGGAAGTTCAGTTCATAAGACTGCTTCACTGTTCCTGCCTGTTAACTGTTCTTTAATATTTGCTGCACTTGTCTTGAGAGCACTTCCACCTGCAGGTGGAGGGCGGTATTACACTTTTTAATACTAGGCATATATTATTCTTGCAGACAGATCTCTTTCTCATTGTCTGTTGTCTGATATGCACTTCACAGTAAGATCGGCGCTGTGGGACATTGCAAATCCAATTCAGCTACTCTTAAGTCCTTATGCGGGTTGTATATTTTGTCTGTGCACCTTTTGTGCACCAAGAGCGGCGCTGGAATGACAAACTATTCTAGAATAAGGGTTATTAGTCACAAGCTTGCAGCCAAGTGACAGAGCGTTGTCGAAGAGATGTGAGTCACAAATTTTACAATTTCTACAAGCTGCAAGTGTGGCTCACTCATTGCCGCTTGCTCTCTGCCTGCATGTGAAGCAGGCAGATGCATACAAGGGCTGGCAGTGTCAGTGAAGGGAATGCATGAAGCCATTATGGTTTTATTTAATACTGTAATAACTGACACTGAACTCTACTGGAGCTATTTAAGAAAGCTGTTTTAATCAGTTCAAAAATGCAGCATAACCAGGAAATATTCAAGATTGCTAAAAGCTGTGAAATTGAGAGTTTATCAGTTTTATCAGTGCCTTCTTGTATTTCTATTTATTTCAGAACTCGCGCAGAAATGGAGGCATGAGGAAAAAAAAGTCACAAAAATCACCAAGAGGAAGAGAAAATGTATATCACACTGGTTATGAATGAATGATTATAAAAGTGAAGGGTGGTAATCTTGTGCAGGACTGCATTAGGCCCCTGCAATTTCCTGCTCTCTTCTACTCTTACATTATTAAAAGTGCATTAGAGCCGTAATGGAGCCCATCAGAGTGCACTGAGTAGGCTTAGCTGTGAGGTTATGGGTTTTAACACTGGTCAGCCCGAAACTGGCGATGGGGGAGATCTGTAGACTGCTAACAGGATTTGTGTGATTTGGCTACACTCTGGGGAGAAGGGGGGGGGGGGGGGGGGGGTGTGGGCGGGACGAAGATTTGATAAATGAATCGGGAGGTCTGTAAATTACAGCAGTGTGATATTGAGGAGTTGCATTCATCTTAACGCAACTTTGCTTGCTGTCTGCCAGAGTTGCACTGTTAATTTTTGAATCTAGAAAAATGGTAAATTGACTGCAAACTGTCTTTTGACACCGTATTTGACTTTTGATAGGATGTCCTTACTGTATAATGCTACGCCAGCTATGTTATGGCAGACGTAATAGGACACCTCCAAAAAGTTCAACTTTTGACTCATCAGTCCACAAAATGTTATCCCAAAAGTCTTGGGGGTAAGAAAAAGGTTTTTTGGCAAATGTGAGATGAGTCTTTGAGCTCTTTTGGGTCAGCAATGGTTTTCACTGTGTAGCTCTCTCATGACTGCAATTTTTGCCCAGTCGCTTTCTTATGGTGGAATCGTGAACAGTGACCTTAACTGAAGCAAGTATGGTTTGAAGTTTTGTAAATGTAGTCTGGGTTCTTTTGCAACCTCCTGGGTGAGTCGTCGATGCACTCTTGGAGGAATTTTGGTTGGCCTGCCACTCCTGAGAAAGTTTTTTTTATGTGCAAATAATAGCTCTCACTGTGATTTACTGAAGTCTCAAAGCCTTATAAATGGCATTGTAACTCTTTCCAGACTGATAGGTGTCAACAACTTTATTTCATATCCATTCTTGAATTTCTTTTGATTGTGGCATCATGTACTGTTGTTGGACTACTTCACATTGCATGGCAGGTTCTATTTAAGTGATATTTAGATTCAGCAAGGCTGGCTTCTCGTGGAATTTAACCCAATTATCAATTAAATTTGTTTAATTGGTGTGAAGTAACTGAGGGGGCAATTACTTTTTTATGTAGGGCCAGGTTAGGTTGGATAGCTTCTTTCCTTCAGTAAGATAAAACATGATTTAAAAACAGCATTTTTTGGTTACTCAGATTACTTTTGTCCAATATTAAAATTTATTCACTGATTTGACACATTTAAACATAACAAATACACGAAAAATAGAGGGAATCGCGAAGAGGAAGGTACCTTTTCACGGCACTCTATATATAGAGACGGTCCAAATGCTGACGTATTGCATTGTATGCTCTCTGATTGACAGTGTCATTTTAGAAGGAAATTACTCAGGTTTCCTGAATGGATCAGGTTTGAACTCACAGCCCACAAAACTTTTTGTCTCTGAGCGAATTTGCACGTTGAAAATAGTACTCAAATTTGGTTGATCCAAGGCTTCACTTCACTCAGCTGAGGTGAAAGCAATACCATAAGGTGGAATTGCAGCGGATTTGCTGGCCCCATTAAAGGGCAGCTGGCAGAAGTTAGGAAAGTGTTTGGGGAAACAGTTGCCCGGCAGACTGCATGTTAAGTGAGGGTGGATGAGGGTTATGGGGGGCAGGAACAATCATTGTACCCTTGAGAAGGGTACTTAACCCGGCTGGCTTCTGTATGCATCTAACTGTGTAAATTAATAATATTTCAAATGTATGCCATGTAATCCCCAAGACATGTATAAATGATGAAAAATATGTTATAAATAATAAACTCCTCTAAAATTACTGAGACTCACAGGCCTGCTATTTCACTTTAACCAAGAGGGGAAGCGGAAATGAGATGATTTAGGGTTTCTACACTGCCCATTTTCCCTCTGGCCTCATTTGGTCCTCGGTTAGTCCTCGTGGCCTTCAAAAGTGAGAACAGGCTTGGGATTAGATATGCTATGCTAGTTGTTGGCACTTCCGAACTGCTTGCTTCTGTGGCAGCATTGCTTCAGTTCTGCAGCAATGCTGTTGATCCTGAGATATCCTGCAGGAGAAGGTAAGCAGATCTGTGTGGAGTTGTCATTATGCCACCGAGTGATGCAGCTATGAAAGATGGACAGGCTTCGCTATTTTGAATTGTGGTCTCGAAATAATTTTAACATGCTTCGCAGGGGAATTTTTTTGGACTGTGCCATTGTTATTTCTCTTTTGTAAGCAGTTGAAGCATTGGGAATTTTTTTTTTAAATGAGGATAAATTTTAGATTTTTACACTTCAGTCTACTTTGGTTTGATACCTTGGAAACTGTCCATGAATAATGTTTTGATATTTCAAGTAAGGTCTCTCATGTATAGTATTACCGTTCGAAATAAAGAAAAAATACAAATGTTTTTATATATTTAATAAAATCCCTGTAGTCATTGGCTAATGATGGGTAATGCGGTTCTCTCTAGCATTTATCATCAGTACACTGACATTTTCAGTGCACCTGTGGAATGGAGCCGCAACTACAATAGATCCTGGTGGACTTGCTGTCTTACCGGATTCACGACACTGTCTTTGCTGTTTGTACAGCTTATTGTGTATACCTGGGGTCACCAATAAGAGCTACCATCCTGTAGGTTTCTGCTCTACCTCCTATTCGGCACATGTGATTCAACTCATTAGCCACTCAATTGCCCAGCTTAGTGATCTAAGTAGCTAATTAGTTGAATCAGGTGTGCTGAATAGGAGGTAGAGTAGAAACCTATAGGATGGTAGCTCTCCGGGAACGGAGTTGGTGACCCCTGGTGTATACAGTCCCCTACTCCCCTGACCTAGCTGTGAAAAGCCATTACAGCGATAAACCAGCTTACCTATTTTAGTGAAGGTTCAGCTTGCCTATAGTTATGAAAATCCTGCTAACCTCCACCAGTGACAAGTCATAGCAGTCAAAAGCCAGGCAAGCTTTAGCAGTGGAAAAATGACAACCGTCTCGCAGTGAAAATCTAGATAACTAAGTTAACTTATTTTAGAGAAAAGCTAGTTAACCTGTAACACTGACACAGAAGTTAGCTAGATGTTGTGTGGAAATTTTGTGCACTTTTTAAAGGACTGAGCAATCGCTCGGTCCTTGAGTTTCATACTTTGTGGAAGTACACGTAGCAATGGAAGAATTTTTGCAAGAACCACATTTTTCTAGCCTTTCCATTTGTTTACACAGTGGAAATGGCAGAATTAGCCTGTCAGCTAATCATAAATTTCTGAAAAATATCCCTAGCTAACTACATGATCCCTGCACCATGTATTATATAAAATGAGAATGTTTTATTGTGTGTCAATAAACTGGACTTTTTCCCATTTTATTATGAGCAGATATTCAACTAGAAAATGTGCTGAAGCAGTGCACTAGCAGTGTATTTTTGGTGGTAAATAAAAGAAAACAGATGATGGACAAAGCATCTCCCGAATGGTTCTCAGTTGTCGCCCCTTTGAGAAACCAGTGGCTCTATGCAGGACCCTCAGGCTCTCCTGTCATTTCTCGCCTTGATTTTGAGAAATAAGGGAAGTAATTGAAGAGGTGTGGAAATGCCTGTGGCTGGCATGACTGCTGATGTGTAAACATAGGAAGCTATCATTAAGGCCAATGCACCAACTGCGATGTCATATTTCAGAGAATCTCCCCTGTATCCTCCGTGACATCAGCCATAGTTTATTGTTCAACATTGCTGAGAGCAACTTTGACTCTTATTAACCTTCCCTCTATCTCCATGGAGTTTAATACTGCGTGGCATTCATTCACAAAGCTGACAGTTTCAGACCACCAGTGCCATTATCCAGGATATCACTCACACTATGTTGACTGAAAACATGAGCTCTGTGCCAGCAGCATATCATGGAGTTACTGCCTCTTCTGACCTTGAATGCTTTTAATAGATAAAATTGGTGTGTAATCAGAACAGCAGAGCAGAGCAGCATTATTGTTCGGCACTGTTCAGTTCAACAGTGTGGATCAGTGGCCAGCTTGGCATTGTTGATCAGTGGTTAGAGAATCTCTGTAGATCGGTGACCAATCGAGTCCAATCTAGTACTGAAGCTTAGTGGTCAGAGAATCACTGTAGATCTGTGACCAGTCTAGTACTGTAGCTCAGTGTTCAGAGAATGGCTGCAGATCAGTGATCAGTGTGACACTGGGGATAAGTGACACTGTGGATCAGTGGTCAAAAATTCATTCTGGATCAGTGACCAGCGTGGCTCTGTACATCAGTAGTCCGAGAAGCACTGTGGTTCAGTGGCTTGTGCGGCACTGTGGATCAGTGCCCAGTGTGATACTGTTGATAAGTGATCAGAGAATCACTTTAGGTCAGTGGCCAGGGTGACACTGTAAATTATTGGTCAAAGCCTTACTCTGGATCAGTGTCCAGTACGGCACTGTGGATCAGTAATTAGGAAAACATTGTGGATCAGTGGCCAGCGTTGCATTGTCGATAAGTGGCGCTGTGCGCCAATGGCCAGTGTGGCACTGTGAGTCCGTGGTCAGTGAAGCACTGTGGGTCAGTGACTAGAGTGGCACTATGGATCAATGGTCAGTGAAGCAATGTGGGTCAGTGGCCTGGGTGGCACTGTATATCAGTGGTGAGAGAAGCACTGTGCAGCAACTGCCAGTGTGGCACCGTGGGTCAGTGGTCGGAGAAGCATTGTGAATCATTGATGAAAGCAGCTCTGCTGAGCAGTAGTAATGACACATGAGCAAGGGTGAAAATGTTTACACGAACAGTTTAATAAGAGACAGCCCTGATGGATGGGCAATGACCTGAGAAGCACTCTCTGGATCACACAACCACAGTGTAAATTACATGCCTGCTATTGTTCTATCATTTACACTATGTAAGGAAAGTTACTACTTCCCCTTTCTGCTTAATCAAACATCATTCATCATAGAGCTGAGAGTATGTCTGAATCATTCCCGATCCTATTAATTCAATGCATGGTAAAATTGACAGGATGTCATACCGCAGCTGCAGTGTATTGTTTGCTTTCGAGAAGTCTGGACCCTTGATTTTGTGAACGAGCCCAGGCCCTGTCCTTAGGGGCTGTGCCAAAGCTCTGCGGCCACGGCCTGTCCCTCATGGCAGCAAGACACAGCTGATTTACTGCCTTTTGACCACAAACTATTAAAACATGTAGGATGTGCCACCGAAAATACATTTTTCTTTTGTTTACTTCCTCTCCGCTGTGGGAAAATGTTCCCTGTTTTGCAAACTTATCTCTGGGTTATTTTTTTTCCCTCTATATAAATCGCCCTCTGCACTTAATAATGTTTTCGTAATGTTTGAGAAACAAGGCGGTGAGATTATGGCGGCAACTGCGAGGGAAGGTTACGTTCTTGGGGGGTTATGAAGTCCCAGTCTGGTTTACCGAGACCCAAGCAATGTGTAATGAGCAATGGTTAGGGTGATAAACCAGCTCTGAATCTCTGCGTATTGTACCCAGTGAGTGGAAAATGGCTTTAACGATGCCTGCCGGAGATTTTACTGCCTGCAAATGGGGGTGCCGGTGCAAGAAGTTTTCAAGCCTGTGGACACCCGTTACCCTGTATGAAGAACTTTTTACACTGAAGACCTGACTGTGAATTACAAGCTGGCCCTGTTGTACTAATTAGACAGTCGGGGAAAGTAGAGTCCGCAGGCTGTTCATTTCCACTTATATTCTCTTCCTTTTCACCATCACTGTTTATTTTTAGGACCACTGCACGGTGTAGCAGGCGAATAAACATTTCTGCATGTGTGCTTGTCAGGCCATTACAGGGAATTCATTTTAATCTCCCTGACTCTCTCCATCTCCCCTTCTCCCTCTCTTACTCTTTCCATTCCAGATGATGTCCCAGTCAGAATGGGATCACAAGCGAGGATCACGCGGATCCCAGGTAAGGTGGAGAGAAGGTCACATCAGTGGTATATTTCTGTATTTATTTGACAGATGCGCTAATCCTACGCAACTTGTGAGGCTAATATGGTATGATGCGGTAAAATATGTCACGGGGCAATCAGAGCAGCAGTAACATGTACACTTTACAGCCAGTAATGCTGCGAGGGGCTATCAAGCTGAACGTATACTTCTATAGTGAAAAGAAGGCCTTAAGAGCCATCTAGTACCATGTAAATACATCACATTTATATGGATGGAGCCCCACTTTATTGGCTAGTCATGAGAGCACCACTGATCCATAGAACAGGTATGTCATGTCATGTAACCACTCTCACAGTAAAAATGAAAGCAATACGTATTTGAAATTACATTGAACCGAGTGATCAGGTCTCATAGTTTAATGACCTGCTCAGTGCACTTTCTCACACTCAGGAGTATCTGGACTAGAGATATATGTTCATGAGACCCGGTTCCTGAAGATGCATCCTTCTGTAGATTTTCATATAAGTCTTGTTTTGGCTTACCAGAACGCTAACTGGTGAAATAATCTGATCACGATCTGTTGATTGTGATGTCCTTTGTGTGGATGATTTGAAAAACCACTGGAGGGTAGGCATATATTAGTACTGGTTTAAAAACCACTGGTCTAGAGCACTGCTCACTTACAGTGCTCTTGGAGAGCTAACATCCAATGGGTTTTAAGTGCTTTTAATCTGGTGCACCTGACTCTCCTAATCGGCAGCTAAACAACATCTTGAACTTTTTTGTGAGGTTTGCCTTGCAAGTTTGGAGGAAAAACTGACTGGACACTGGATCTCTAGAAACAGGGTTGGTAACCACTGGTTTAGGCCAGTGTTTCCCAGCCTTCTCCTGAAGGCACCGTAGCCTGATCCAGGCATTTGTTGTGTTCCACCTTAAGCACTACTGATGCAGCGAATGACTCTCATGGTTAGTTACATCAGGTGTGCTTAAGGTGGAATGCAGCAAATACCTGGATCTGGCTGATCCTCTCCCATGGCAAGCCTCTGCCAACGGCGTGGATGACCATTCGCAGTCCGATGAAAACGAGATCAGTTGACGATCACGGTGATGGGCCACCTGTACTTCTATACTTCATATTGTGTAATTTTTGGGACAAGTATTCCGTACAAACGCGACAATTTTATATAAAAGTATTCTGTAGGGAATGAGTTAACACTAAAGGTTCTGCAGACTGTCCAAAACTTTGTCAATTCATGTTGACACGATTGAAGAGGAGAACGGTGTAAAGGAAGCTCTTGAAAAGAGAGTTTTCAAGCCCATAGAGCCCTGAGCTTACTGCAGGAGGCAGGAAAATTCACTTGAATCACCACATGCTGGGATTTTCCACTTTCCCAAAGGGAAAAGATTGAAAGTTTTTCAGCAGCCATTGAATTGCACCAATGTATGACCCAAACCCACCCCCCTGAAAATCAAGACGTTCTACATACTGTGTTTGACTGTGGGCTGGACAACATGTGTGCATATTTTCCAGGATCAAGAGGATATCCTTAAAAATGCAAGACTTACGGATTTGACCTTATGACTGTAAGGTACAGACTGTTATCAGGGCGTTTCATTGTCTCACTAGGTCTGCAAACTTGTGGGAAGTTTTTTGCTCTTTAATTTATGAAATAGCTCCTGTAACTAACAAGGAGCAATACTTTTCTATTTTTGTTTGTGCCCGTCAAGGCCAGTACTGTGAGATGGTGATATTGGCTCTCCAAATTTGACTGATTATTACAATAGTGATTGTTGAACCCTCTGTTAACCAAGTACCTTTCCAACTGTGTAAAAATCATTTCCCTAGACAAATATGATAATGAGCCAATATTTGGAAAACTAGTTTAAAAAAAAATTTGACCCTTTGGCCCACCTTTCCAAAATGTAGCAGATCTGCTACATTGGGTAATAATGCGAATGGAAAAATTAAAGTGACGGACCATTCAAGTTATTCTCAAATGTTTATTTGGCAATAAGAAACAAAACCAGCAGGATGTCCAGGCTGTTGACCCTTTCACTTTATGTAGCAGATATGCTACGGTGGTTAATAAAGGGTTATATTGTATTGGTGGAATATTCCAGAATTATCCAGTGTTCAATAAGCATTGGCCGAAGGGAGTTAAACTACTTTCCAGAGTAGTTATGGGGCGGCTACATTTACCTGAGAGTGACTCTCAAAATCGCAGCCTGGTAGAGGGAGCTTGTGCTGTGTCATTTATGTTGTGCATTGCATTCATTGTTGGAGTGTCGTGTATTTTTCCATCTCAAGCCATTATCTGTTAGAGTAAGAGGAAGGTGGGGTAGCAACATCAATTTCTACCCATAGAACTATTTATTGTGTGGGACTCAGGCATTGCTCTTTGCCCCACTGTCTCCTAGCGACAGCTATTTTCAATTTAACTGCTTCCTGTGCTACCCGCCTCCTCCTTGTGTAGAGGTTCTTGGCTACATTTTGCTAGCATCACCGATCCCAGGTCGTGGGCGACGAGCAGCTGGCGCGAGTTCCTGGTCTGGACAGGGCTTACGTAGGCAATGTTCTGGTTACCATCACTGCTGGTACTGGAGCTGCCACTGAAATTGGTGTCCCGGGATAAGTGGAACTGAGACGCTGTTACGCCTCAGTAAAGTGCCTTCATTTGGGGGTCATCAGCAATAGGAAGATGAGCAGAGGATGTCCACAAGGTGGCAGGGGTCAGGGCTGCCATCTTACTCAGGTTTGATAATCTTCTACTGATTTCTTGCACTCTCTCCCTCTCTCCCTACCTGGAGTGTGCGCATTTGCTGCTGAAACTGAAATTAGGCTTGCACTGCAGTATTGCCTCAAACTTGCAAGTTATGTGTTCTGTAGTTGCCTGGTTTGTGTATTTGATGGCATGTGCTTTGGTGCTGTTGTTACTGACCTATTGGGAACGGAGACTCAGCAAGTTTAATCCTTTCCTTACATCACACGGGCTGATAATTTGACTGATTGGCTATTACGTGGTACGTGCTTGTGTGTGTGTGTTTCTGTGCGTTTACGTGTTGGTGGGCAAGCATTTTCAAAGGCATATTGCTCTTAAAAAATGAACCCCCCATATGGTGAAAGTTGCTTTGGAAATCATTTGTAAAGGTAGCTGCAATAGCAGTAGAAAATCTACTGATTGATGTTCATTGATGGATTGAGATGAAGTGATGTGGTAGTGCACTTGACATTTCTTACTCAAAGTAGGCATCCGGTTTCTTTACTTCCTCGTAAAAACCCAGGCTTTCTGAAGTTCTTGTCGTGTCTTTAGGATGCTGCCCCTTAATTTATTGCCATGAAAAACCTGTTGTTTCAGAAAACTCTATGCAATTTCTGCTAGCCACAATGGTTCTTTTGAATGTTCAATTCACATCAGAATATTTCTAAGCTTGTTGCCCGTGAATATATATTTGTTGACAATTTTTTCCAATGAGCACACATTAGCTGAACAATTTTTTTAATGGTTAAGACTTAAAATAACACATTTATGGTGAAGTTAAGGAGCAGAAAGCTCTGTTTAAATATTTATATTCGCTCGACATTGTTTTTGTTATTACTGCTCTTGGAAAGTCTGTTTGAAAAAAGTAAATTTAGAGTCCAAACATTCCAAATGTTATCAATTGTTCCACCTGGTATTAGTGAGAAGAGATGGATACTATAGGATTAACTGAGGTAGGGTCAGCTATGTGGCCGGGTTCATCTGTCTCCGTTCCCTTTGTTTCTATCAGTTTACTGGCAGCCATATGCCACTACTCCATCTGCACCAGCCGTGTGGCTGAAGCTAAGCAGGTGTGGGCTTGATTAGTGTTTGGATGGGGGACCACCGGGGAAAAGCAAGTTGCTTTGCTGCTAGAAGTGGTAATGGTGGGTGAGGAGGTTGCAATCCCTTCTCTGATGGAATAAGCCCCAGGGCAGTGATGGGGATGCTGTACTGAAGGAGATGCTGACTTTCAGATGAGATGTTAAACTGAGGTCCTGACTCTCTGTGGTCATTAAAGGTCCTATGATGCTCTTTGACAAAAGTGCAGGGTTATCCGTATGTGCTGTCATAGCTAAATTCCCTACGTGGTTCCTTTGACCTGCCACTTAATCATCCCCAAATCTAATTGTCTGTACAAATTGCCCTCTCCCTCTCCACCTCAACCCCCAGGGCTCCCTTGAAAAAGACATTTCAATCTCAATGGGCACTCCCTGGATAAAAAAAAATTTTGTGAACTTGTGACATCAGATAAAAACTGAAGGTAGCGATGCAAACAAATGTATACTAAAGTGAATGATCTCATTCATGCTTTTCTCAGTTTATATCACTGCTTAAATATGTGTGGAGGCCTTGCGCAAAGAGCTTTATACTGTGTACAATTAATGTTACGACTTGCTGTGAAGTTGGCGTGTGAGGTGTTTGCAGTCAATTGGTGGTCATATAAATTCTCTGCATGTTAAGGAAATGGCTATTGTAAAACCCCTGGGACATAGTATCTTTGTGAGTCATCTCTCTCAAAGGAGATAATGAGAATAGCAGGGTTGGGGTCATAAGTGTGCCCCCAAAGTACTGTATATACCACAGTATTTGCTTTCACTAAGATTACACTCTCACACCAACACTGAGATGACGGTTCATGAAAGACGGCCCTGATTAATTACCTCCCCCATGGAGGTTATGTTTTACCTTAAGTTATTTTTTTTGTTTGTTTGTTAGCAATCTTATGGAAAAAGTAATGGACAGATTTTCATGAAATATTACTAAAGGTGTGTCTTGGCCAATACTATAGGTGATTTTATTTTGGGATTGATTTGAATCAAATTCCATGTACAGGAATTTTGAAAGGATTCTTCACAATTGTGGGTTTGGAAGATAATAAATGCCATACATCTGCCATTAATGCCTAGATGGTAGATGGTAGTTCCAAAGGCCTTCACAGAGTAATGCACTCTCTGAGTCCTCTTGTTTCTAAATAGACAATGCACACGCTAGTAGCATTTTCATCCAGCTTGGTTCATTGATCACTAACTTGTGAGGGACATGCATTTAATGGCAAGGATGTGAAACAGCTTTCACCCATAGACTGTATCAAAAGATGGACGGAGCAACCGTGACGTCACCCAATGATTTCAGCATACCATTTAAGAAACCTCCATTTTGGCAATTTGAACTGGACCATTTTGTCATTTTGAAACTAGATGTGATTCCAATTGGACGAGAGCATGAATTGAACATCCTGGGAGGAGCGAGGGGTGGATCGTAGTTGACGACGATAGGCCCCTAAAGCATATTCTGGCTTTATCCTTTATTCTCGTCTATTTGGGACCATAATTTACAAAAATGAACATTGTGATATATTGAAGGAGACTTGAAACTTGCGATAGGTACCATATAGTATTGTGGAAAATCATTATTGAAATAATAAATCAGGTAAGAAAGTAGGGCCATTTTCTCATAGACTTCTATAGGATTGAACTTCTTTCTGCAACCACCGACATCGCCATCTGCTGGCTATTGAATAGAATGCAAGTTTTAGAGATTGATGCATAGGCCTCCATTTTCAGACACGGGTGCTGCGTCCATCTTTTTATACAGTCTATGCTTTCACCAGATGAGCTGCTCACAACTCATCAACCGCAACATCTTATCATCAGAGCCTGTCCTCTATCAAAATACGCCCTTAAAGGTCATGTGTACAAGCAGCTTATTACAACCTAAAGCTCTAGCGGTCATATCAATAAAGACAATCTAGCTTCCAGCTTCAGCGTTGCCATCACAAAATCCTGAATGCTAACCGTAATCCTAACCTTAAATCTAACCCTAACCCTTACCGTTGCCTAAACCTAACTCTAAATCTGACCCAAAATATAAAACTCACTCTGAGTGTTACTGTAACACTGACTTCCTGCTGCCAGTAGGGACACTAATTCTGGAATGCTCCGCTGGGTTGTAAGTCAGGGAAAATGATCTATTTGGGTGTATGGTTGGAGGGATTGTATCATCAATATACTCTATAAACAATCTGCAATGATTCCCCTATGACTGACACAACTGCAAGCACAAATGAGGTTTTTATTTTGACAAGGCAAACCAAATGGCGAATGTAGAATTTGGATTAATGGCAAAGCGTAGAATAAATAAATAGAAGGGTGACTAGCACAGAGCGTGGAGCGCACAATAAATATTGAGTCAAACAAAACTTTTAATGTTACCAGAGAAGAGATGGGAGTGTGGAGATTAAATGGACAGTGGTGAGTTGTCCGTTAATGGGGCACAGTTGCAGTATAGGTGACAGGGGGGAGACAGGTTATCGGGAGTGTTACTTTTTACTGAGTGTTGGCAGGGTGATGTGGAGGGAGTCATGACACCATCACTCATCCAACTGCTCATAGCTCACCCTATACGCCTACTATTTGGGTTTGTTTTCGTCTTGCATTGCGTCATCAGAGCAGCTCTATTTTCCTCCCTCATCCGGCCTTGTGTGCCAATGCTTAGCTTACTATCCACTGGAACATTTCGCAACCGGGATATGCGATCTGGTTCACTCTCACAAGTACTGCTAATTATTTTAAAAATATATTGCACAACAATTTACCACTGGAAATTCTCAAATTTTCAAAGTGCCATTCTCGTTCACAGTTCAGTCAGTTTGCCTTCCCCTGTTTTGTGTTACTTGTGTCAGGAAAGGAGTTTCAAAATAGGTAATAGTCTCACTGTTCGATGAATGAATCAATTTCAGTGGCTACCTTTCATAGTGTTATGGCCAAGAATGAAACCTTAGTTCTGTCAGTATTCATTGTGTTTTTCCACTTTTGTCATTTGTGTTTCGTACTCAATTCTTAAGCTATTAGCTATAGCACCTCACAAAAGATTTTTTTTTCTCTGTTCTTTGCTCTTTGTTATTTCCTCTAATTCAAATTGCCAACCTCACTTTTGTCATTACAATGTTATTGATACCCATATACTAATTATTATATCCAAATTAAGTAGACCATTTTAAAAAGATGATGGAATTTTATTGTTATATTATGTGGATTTTCATATTAGATGGAAAATTGCTTGTAACATTGTTTTAGCATTAAAATAAGCTCCCTTAACCTATTTCCTCTGTGTTAGGAATTTACTGTGGCCAAGTGTTTGCTGACTCATATTTCGAGGGCTGACTGGAATTAACAGTTATGTCCAATGTAAAACACCTGGACACAACTGTTTATTGCAGTCAGCCCTCGATTTATTGTAAGAAATTAAGATGTGGGTAAGGCAACATTTGCCAGGTGAAAGAATGAGGACTTCTCTCTGAGATGTTCTAAAAAGAGAGGAACAAAGTGATCAGATCTTAGATATTAGATCATGTCACTTTTTTTTAAATGCAGAAATGAGTCTCAGTGGAACAGGCAGTGAATGTAAGTAGATCTGTGGTCTTTTATTTTGGGATGCAGTGTTGTTCAGAATAGTCATAAAGTCTAAGTTTGTTTACCTGGATGCAGTCAGTCAGTGTGCATCTCACTGTACAGGATGCTGTAAGGCGGTAGCACAAGCAAGCCACTCATGCTCAGGCTGAGCCGTCGGGTCTGTAACCTTTGAAATCAAATCGATGGGACAGAGCTGGGTCGTTGATACCTTTGATCCTGACGAAAGATTGAAGACACAGGTTCGCCAGGCTCTGCTTTTAGTCATCCACTTCTGTTAGTCCACTGCCTAACCCTGAGGAAAATCTCCCATAAGCACCACCACTATTTGAGCATCTTTGGAATACATCCCAGGGTTATTCTATTCTCCTGTTCACCCTCATCCTGTATGCGTGCACTCACACGCAACACACGCACTCTAGCTAGCACTCTCCCTCTCACAGTCAAGCCTTGAAAGATATATACACATGCATACATACACCAATAGTGGCTGGCAATCGGAAAATACAGGAGGCACTGAAGATCCCTTGAAATGAATAATTGGTCCATACCTGTTTTCAGTTATTTATTTAATTTATTTAAATTAACGTTACTTCAACCCCAGAAACACTCAGCACTATCTGGTGTAGCCAGTTCTCATTGTTAAATTTAGACCAGAACTAGTAATAGGATAGTCTTCACCGGTTTTTAATCATTTCCCTTGATTAGCAAGTTTTACAATTAGAATAAGCAATTGACAGTTAAGCACAGCTTTCCTCTCAATGCAAAATTATAGTGATTAAATAGAAGATTCAATTCATAAAAATTTTAATTTTCATTCACTTCGAAAAGATTACTTTGTTAACTCTGTGTTTGCTTTCAGCACGTCCCGCACTATCTAGCCTTAGCTGTATGATTTGTTAATTATGAGAATAATGCAAAGTTGATTTACAAGTATCCAATAAATAACATTGATTGAAATGCAATTTTGATCTGGAATTATGCATTTTTTTAACCCTCCCCAGGCTCATGTTGCAAATTTGCAACAATAAATCAATTGATGACTGATAATAAAATATAAAGACAAAAAAAATATATAAAGGGAAATAGTTTGACAAAGTTACCCTTCCAGCTCAGTATTGCAGAAATACTACGTTAGTTCCACCTGCAGCCACTAGTGTATAAGAACATTTCTCCATGAATGAAAGATTTTTCATATCTCAAAATAATAAATTGGGCTGGAGAGGGTTAATGCATTTCCTTATCAAGGAAAACTGGCCTTACCTGATAATGTTGCGTGTTTTTTGGAACTTTGGTCATGTTACTTTAACTGAATTATTGAAAAATGCAGCAAGATTAGTCATTGGTTTCTAGGGATGTTCTGTGCCTCCTCAATTTTAATATCACCAGCTGTCGCTGATAGCTGTGCACACACACGCTCACACACCTCCATGCACATACAGCACATAAATGCACGCAGAACACACAGAGAGCATGTATACAAGAACAGACGCACAGCCACACCAGGAAATAAAGCACGCAGGCCATCACTGCCCGGTAATATGGGAATGTTATGATCACAGGATGCAATAAAGAGATAAGCGAAGAATGGATTTGTGCATTTCGCTCTAGCTGATTTGATTCAACAAGCATACGGAAATCCTAAAGATGGCATCATCTTCATTTTGAGGAAATTCTTTGTTAATGCACTATTTCCTTCTATCCTACTCCTTTGTATCTGCAATCATGGTGAAATTAAAAAACTCATTATTATTGTTTTTTATACTGTAATATTTTGATTCTGCTCCTTATTTGCTTATGTTCAGCCTTGATATAAACTGCACTTATCAGTAGTCAATACATTCATATGAGGCGTCGTGCCCACTCTCAGAATATTTTAATGGTTAAAATGGTTTAGACTGATAAGAAGAAGGAATCAGAAGAGGAAATAGCAAATCTCTCAGCTTTATGTTTCATAAATATTTTTCTGTCTTACTTTCTGAAGGCATCCTAAAACAAGAGGACAAATGAAAAAGGTCCTGCTCAGACGGGCAATGCCATTCTGGATTCTTCTCTTTGTAGTGTGCACTTCAAATATTGTTTATTGATGCCTCCCTCTGTCCTTGTCATATTGTTTAACAAACAGGAAACCACAAGTGCTTCACCACATTTTCCCTTCGCTACTTAGTGTTGTGCTAATGTGGGGTAGTGCATGGTATAATCCACTGGTATTTAATCCTACCAAAAGCTATTAGCATCCCACACAGTTGCCAAGAAAAGTTGGTGCAAATAGCCAGTCAGCAGAAATATTGCAGCAGTTTTTTTTTTTTTTTTGTCTTCTATTTATTTTTTAACTGCAGGCAGGAAATACCGCTTTTGCAGTTTAAACGCTTCTCTTGCGTCATGCTCAATTTCTCCAAGACTGGAAATTTATTTCTTTTCCAGTAGATTATGGCACTTCATAATCGTTTTTAATGGTTCTGTGGAACCTCAACACTGGGCACTGATGGTGGTTTTGAGATGTGACACACCGCTGCAGAACACTATGTATTTGTTGCAGTCCGCACGGTTTGCATTCCAGTGCAGCAGTGGCCTTACTTTGGCTCTCCATTGGAGTATCATAGGCTGGGCATTCAGTCCAAACTCCTACGATGCTTTGTGGATTTACCAGAAAGTAACGAGTAATTGTTGCAAACAGTGGCAATGGACTGCAAATATGGCTTAAATGCGAAAATTGGAAAACAGTAGAAGAAGAATAATTTGCAAAATGTTCTTTATGTCCACATAAACGGTCAGCAATATGTCTTATTCATTCATGATTGTGCACTGCAGGTTGGTACTGGTGACAGAAAGAGGCTACCTTTGATAACTGTATTAGTGTTTCACTCTATATTCTCATTGGTTTGAGATTAAATTGAGTTGAAGTGCTTTAAATAAGATGACATTTCTCTCTTCTACCTTCTGCCAGAAGGTAATATGTTTTCCCCGGCATTTGTTTTTGTTTGTTGATTTGTTCGTCAGTTAAGCAGATTATTTCAGAAAGATATTGATGAATGTCAATGAAATTTTATGTTCATAGATGCTATGCTATGGCGGAAATAATTAAGTATAGGTGATGATCTGACTTATATTCTTGTTCCAGGATATGGTAGAAGTTCTACGCCTGTAAAGATGGCACTGTCAAAACTCGTTTAACACTCTCGTTCAATGATGATGCGATAGTGGAGGTAATGCGCCCTCCAATGGCTTTCTATTTTAACTTAGATATACAATATTTTAGCCCACATTGTCGGTACACTCTGAATATTTCAGTGTAGCCCCCAGGCTACTTTGGATTTGGTCTCGTCACAGGTCCGCATCCACTTCCACGTCCACCACCGCCGCCATTGTAGAGATTTCCTTGTGGACGCTCTACAAGCCACAAATTTAAAGGTTGGTTTTATATTTGGTATTTATATGGGCAATGGTCAGGATACGGCGCCTATCGATTTTGGTTACCATGGTAAAATGTTTAACTAAATAACAGACAATTTTGTGGCAAAAATAAGTCAAAATGAACACAGGACTTAACCGGAGCTCTCCTGCTGAAACCTTCATTGCGTCTAGTGCAGTTGTAGAATTGGTCATTTATGGAACTATACCTTTTCATGAGCAGCAGCTTTTTGTGATTTAGTGATATATTGTATCACTACATTATATAGTAAATGGATGGGACTCTGGGTCAGCTGGCTTCGGTTTGGTCACCTTGTATTCTTATGCAAGACCCCTCATTCTCAGTGCCTCTCTTCACCCAGGTGTATAAATAGGTACCAGCCTTGCTGGGGTTAAGTTGGGATAGGAGAAGCCCCCACCCCTACTGTTGTCACTGAAGCTTAAAAAAAAAGGAGCCTTTTGGTTGCCTTCGAATTCGGTCGTTAAACTTTACTCACTACGATATATTGTGGGTCAAAAACCTACGCAAAATGAGAAAAAAAGGAACATGTGGTTGATCAGCGTCCGACCTGTCTAGTTATACACCGCGGCCTGTGTTTTATCAATAGGCACACATTGATATAAATGTCAAATTCTTTTTACTGGTGCTTTTTAGAGAGCTAAAGAGAATGGTTTCACAGGACAGAGGTGTGTTGTTTATGGAGTATTTTCAAAGGGGCTACTTGCAGAATTCTAACGGTGAGAAAGGAAATTGGACAGAGCTGTCAAGTTTTTATTGAGAAGAGGTCACCAACCCTATTCCTGGAGATCTATCCTGTAGGTTTTCATTCCAACTTTAATCTGGCTCAACTGACTCTACTCATTAGCAGTTCAAGGAGGTTTCTGATGGATGAATGAGGTGAGCTTTCTCATGGCTCGAGTGAAAACCTACAGGATGGTATATTTCCAGGAACAAGGTTGGTAATCATTGCTATCGAGTTTGACTGATTGTGTCTCCATAGTGTCTCCACTTCATATAGCTGCCTTTATGAAGTTAAGGCCCAAGAACTGACGGCTGAACGGCTCTGCCTTAGTTAATCAGGAGAACAACATATTACTGCACATTTGGCTGTGAGCCCAGGACCGATGGACAGCGTGACAGATGGGCGAAATGGAGACAGTCGCCAAGTTCACAGCATCTCTTGGTCCCTTTCTTTGGATGCTTTCCCAGTGCTTGGACCCAGTTTTTCTGGGCCGTTGGTTTATTGGGTTAAAGGCACGACGTATGGAGCGTGAAGCCCCTGCAGCTATGCCAGCTGCCCTCAGACCCCAGCCGAAGCTCCTTCAGAAAGATCACCACTTATTATAGCCTGCAGCCAAACTTCTTGATGAAACAGGAAGCTATGTACAACCGCAAAAAGTGTACCGCATTTCCTCGGAGTTTTGGGGTGGTCATATGTCAGGGGTCAACTGGATTGACCTTTTCCCAGTAAATATTTCAGTTGGTGGGATTTTTTTTTTGTTTTGTTTCTCTTGTCCTAATGGTATGATATTGAAATGAACTATTGCAGCTTCACGGCCAGATGTGTGCTTGTATGCGTGTGTTTCTGTATGCGTGTATGCTTGTGTATGTGTGTGTGTGTGTGTGTGTGTGTTTGTGTCTGTCACAGCCGACATGGTTGCTTGATTGATTCATCCCCTGGATTGATTGGCTTACGATTACCTTAGTAGATCATCTGGATCATCTTACTTGAAGGGCGTTCTCTTACTTCTTATTCCAAATAATATTTTTCTGCCCTTACGTGCCTCCTATTACACTGAATTATTGGTGAATAAATAATTTGTGAGCTAATTATTAGGTACAGCGGGATGTACTAGCCTTTATCAATTTCTCTTCCTCCTTACATACATGTTCTGGTGGCTCATCAACTATCCTGCAATTGACTCCAGTTCATTGCAGTGCTTGGATTTGTTCTGAGCGGGAGGCGTGTGCCTGACTGTGTGTGCACGTTGTGAGTATTCACGTGTAGTGGATGAGAGAGTATGCCAACAGTGCCAAATTACATTGAATGCCCTCATATTTTCCCCCTTGCATTCATACTTGTACTTGCAGCATAATTTTGGCACTGCTGGGTCCCCATGAGAGTGAACCAGAGACTGGAGTGAGCCTGGGATGTGCTCCAATAGATTCATATCTACGCTTTTAAGATTGTGGGAGGAGAGCGCTGCCGGTTCAGTGCTCCATGCCACCAGAAAAGTGAAGAGAAACTGAAAAGACAGCAAATATACTCAGTCCCACAGGAGTTGTGAGTTTCATTATATCGTCATGGCTCATATTGTGACTCTGGCTATTTATTTTAACCTAAGACCTCCTTACCGTAAATTGTGTTATTAGTAATCACTTCTGGCAGGTAAAATTCTGCCATTAAATCCTTCAAAAACAGCTCAGGAGCTGTTTAAGTGCGAAGAGAAATGTGTCGACCACTGTCTTTCCTCACACGTCAATGATTCTGTCTTCAATTGTGAAGTGTACAAATAGCAAACCACAGAATTGACCACTGCAAATGCTGCGTTATTGTTTATTATTCAGCAGAAGAGGGTTTTTAAAGCCAGCTCTTTATGACATAATTGAACTTGGCAGCTAAATTGGTGCTTCTTGTTCCAATTAAATCAGCCATGTTGAAATAATGAAATGTTTGCAATTGCAAATAAATGGCAATACATTTTGACAAATCAGCCATAAAAAAAAAAAATATAAAGACCAAGATTGGAACAGCCTTTCAGAGTGAATAGTCTTTGCCTGTGTGTGCAGTATGTGTGTGTGTGTGTGTGTGTGTGTGTGTGTGTGTGTGTGTGTGTGTGTGTGCACGCGTGGGTGCGTGCGTGTGTGTGTGTGTGTGTGTGTCTGTGCCTTTGCGTATGCTCATGTTATTTTATGTGTTTTAGTTTTCAAATTCATTCAGTGAGACAGCGTAGTAAATTGCCAAATAAAATGCCACTTGAACTATTTTAGGTCACTTCAACACATTTCAGATATTAAGAATATATATATATATATATATATATATATATATATATATATATATATATATATATATTTTTTTTTTTTTTTTTTTTCCTTCTTTTTTTTAACTACCAGTTTGATTGATCTATTTTGTCCTTATAGGACAGAATCATGCGTGTACCTTGAAATCCACGGATCAGAAACATGAACCTGGGTTGTCCGACTTCAGTGGAGGTTTATCTTCACGGTAACATTGTGTAAGAGCTACATGAAATTAATAGTACATTTGCCCTCATTTTACTATTAGTCATTACAACCGCTTGCACTCAAAAGGCACATATATCTTTTCATTCATGCAGGCTCTGACACTCTCTTAACCAGTTGTCTGAATATTACCCCTGTGGTTTCCACTAAAGAATAATGCATTAGTCAGTAATAATCAAGCTTTTTTTTTTTTGACTTGTGTTCTTTTCAGAGGTGAATAAAATGAGACCGTGTTTTTCTAACAAAGAACATGTTCGTTTATTTTCACATTGTTCGGTCATAAGTAATGTTCTGGATTATATTTTTGTTTCATGGGTGGATGCATGTAGATACTGAGATCTTCTTTATTACACCTTTAAGTTCCTCTTTTCAGAATAGACACTTGACCATGATGGGCTTAGGCTTGTTCGTGAATGAGCTGAAGAGGTATTGCATTCCTCTTTTCTTCATGCCATTTCTTTGTCTGTGGGGCCATAATTTCTTGTTTTTTGACAGCCGTTGTTCATTGACTTTAACTAACTATGAGGAGAACTGTCTCAGCCCCTCAGACTGTTCTCTTACTTGACAGGAGAGCACTTGTGTTTTTCACCACTCGATAGTGTCAGTTTGTGTATAATGGGATCTGCCAGAGAATAGAGTTCACAACATATTTCTTGCTCCTTGCTTCTAATAGACGGATTTATGAGCTTTAAAGATCCTGTCCAGGATTTTGACTGCATCCGACCATGGGAAAGTCTAGAGAGGTAACTGCACTCATGAAGAGTCAGGAAAAGTATATTTTGAAAATGGAAAGGGAAGTGTGGAGCACAACAGTTTCCTTTTACTTCTAGCATTCAGTCCTGAACAGAACCAGTCCTGATGTCCATCTGTGCTGCTGTTTCTTGGATTTGAGCTGCCCGGTTCCATCGTCACCTGAACTGTTCCAGTAACTGTCCTCTCCCAACAGGTCAAGCCAGTTATTACAGCACCAGCGTGTTCCACCAGGTCTTGCTGGCTCAAGTATGTTGTTGCAGTTCCACTCTGGCTAAGCACCTACAGTCGGTTGCAACATGCATACAATACTGTGCAGAAGATTTAGGCAAGCTATGTCCTTTTTCATTCAAATTTGGTCTCGAATGTGTATTTTTTGTCCCCAATTAGTGTTACTGCAGATAAAAAGCAGATTTGAGAGTACAAAAGTTAATTTAAAAAAATAATTCTTAAATAAATGTAGATATTATATTTACGGCAGTTGATATTATGACAGGTGATAGAGCCCAAATGTCAGTATCATCAAAGCGCTCTGGAATTTCCCAAGGAGGTCGGAACAGGATAAACAGTCTGCATGAGCACATTGTAAAGTTCTCCAATATGCTTGGAACAGGCAAGAACTCAGTTATCGCATAGAACTATTGAACTACCAGACAGAGTATCTCATTTTTAGGCAGAGCGGAGTCACACCAATTATTTATGGGTTACAGTTCATGGCTTTTATGATATGATATAAAATTTTAAGAGATCTTTCATGTCATGATTTTTGTAGGCATCTTTGTATGTCTGAAATAGTCTCATATGTGGCTTGAACTTTTGGCCTGTACTGTATCTCAGTTGTTGAAGGAGCTGTTGCTGTGCTTGCTTACTGAACATAGAGGGCATTCGGTAGAGCACATACCTCTGCCAATTCTTCTGGATCTATAATCCAGAATATGTTCTGGGTTTGAGTTATCCTGTTAACAGTCACACGCAAACAAACCAACAAACGAAAAATGAAGGGTCATTCATAGAATGACAACTTGTCGAAATCGTGCACAGATCTCTGAAGCAGAATGAACAGAATGAAGTTGGTTTTAAATCTCTAGCTGTAATAGTAGCAAAGTTATGAATCAAAACATGGTCTTGATCTAGGGACTAAAAAAAGCGTAGGCTTCTGGTCATGAGCCTCCTCTGTCATATGGTGAAATTTCATGAGCATAAGCCATATGGAAAGGGTAAAAAAGCCTGTTGATAACAAACAGACAGACAAACAAGGAAAAATGCAAACTGACGACTAACGCAACCGACTAACATACTTGTCATAGTCGTAGATTTCGGAAAATTACAAACATACAGACGACTGTCACAACCGACTAACATACTTGTCATAGTCGTAGATTTCGGAAAATTACAAACATACAGACGACTGTCACAACCGACTAACATACTTGTCATAGTCGTAGATTTCGGAAAATTACAAACATACAGACGACTGTCACAACCGACTAACATACTTGCCAAAATCTAATGAAAGGTCGTTCTTTGAACGACGACTTGCTGAAATCAAAATTTAAAAATGTGAAAAGATATATTATCTAAAGAACAAAATAAAAAAAGTTCTTTTTGGCAGAAATGGAAATAATGACGTCACGTACTTAGGTCGGAGTAACATCATTGCGACCCCTATCCGTTAGAACTGCATTGTGTTGAGGAAAAGAATGGCATTAGTTCCCAATCTCTAGCCTAATTCGAAAGTTTGAATCAAAATGTGTTTTCCACCTATTGTGTGACCTTGACCTTTGACATAGAAACTTAAATAGAAATTACAGGTCTGTGGCGAGTAATCTGTGCTAACAATTTCTCCAAGTTTTGTTTAGCTTGGTGCAGGATAAATGGCATAGGGGTGTGTAACGAACAAACTGACGGACAAACAGATATCCAACAAACAATCGAGTGAAAACACAACTTCCTTGACCGCAGTAACTTGAAAGCTATTCAAGGGCACATATGTGGAATGATATGTAATGATTGTATCAGTGATGATGTTTTAAAGCGGTGTATCCATGACTTTGAATACAGGGCTTAATATGCGGTTACCAATGTGTACAATACATTTTACTGTTGACTCACCTGGTTTCCATGCCAAAAGGTGTTTGAAATTTATCCTTCCATTCACTTGCACTGAAAAAGCCACAGACTCCCATAAACATAAAAAACATATTTCAAATACAAAGTTTCCAACATACCATGATATCTTTACCCTTAATAATTAAAGGGGATGCTTCTGTTAGTCATTTTCGAGCTTGTTAATTGGGTAATTATCATTTTTAAATTACTGTAAACACAAGTAGATCTGGTCTTTCGGACAAGATGTCCATTGACCTCAATCAAAACCTCATTGCACCACGAGACAAAGTCCCATGTGTCCTACTCCCTAATGGGGGCGGGTCTGTTCCACAGTGAACAATTTTAGCAGTTCTGGGGTGAGATCTTGTAGCTGCAGCTTTTTTAGCACAAATTTTTGCTGCATGATGAAATAAAGATAGGATCCAACCCAACTAATAAAACACCTTTTGCACTGCAAAAGCAAAATTTTATCAAGCATTTTATTTGGAATTAAACACTTATTTCGGTTGCCTTTTTTCATAGAAAAATAAAATTCTGCCTCTGATGTGAGATAATTGTGACTGATTTCTTGATTTGTCCATGGGGTAACGGAAATTATCTGAACCCATGGACAAATCTAGAAATGTAACAAAATGACCTCAAATCAGTGGCTGAATGTCTTTCCGTGAGACAAAAGGTAGTAGAACTACACTGCAAAAAATGAGAGATAAAAATACTAGGTAAGATGAATTCAGTTATTTTAAGACTAGATGCACTTATTTCTATCACCATTTTTCTTAGTAAGACAAAAAATCTGTCCTTGATTTGAGGTAATTTTGACTAGCTTGCCAATGGAATAAGAAATTTGCACTTGTCAAGCAAATAGTAACTTTAAATAAAGTTTAAAAAATTAACTTGTCAAGCAAATGGTAACTTAAAATAAGTTATCATTTGCTTGACAAGTGAAAATTAACTTATTCCATTGGCAAGCTAGTCAAAATTACCTCAAATCAAACACAAATTTTGCGTTTTAAGTCTTGAAACAAGTAAATTCATCTTATCTAGTATTTTAATCTTTCAGTTTTTTGCAGTATAAGTGTTTAAGTCTAAATACATGATTAAAGTGCTTGGTAAGATATTGTTTTTGAGTGTGGTAAAAATTTAACAGACCATCTCAAGGAAATAAAATAAGTCCTGCACACATTTAACTGTGGTTTATGGTTAACAAACACAGAACCTCTGATTGTATTATAACCTGATTAACCTGATTGATTTTAACCGTGTAGTTTTGGATAGGTTCTTTGAAGTAGAAAAATTGCATACAGTATTCTGTGATATTTTAAAGCATGATGCAATTGAATGGCAAGGTTAATTTCAAACACCTCCTCTTCGTCACTAGGGGATGGAATCTTGGCGAGTCAATTGCAAAATGTATTGAACAAATTGGTAAAAGAATAAGCCCAATGTTCGAAGTTATGAAAATATTTCTTTCGAGTCCTTATTATTAACATAATACCTGTGTGTGGGTATGTGTGCCCTTATGTCTGAGTGCTTTTTCAAAATACATACTGAAATATGAATTAATTTCAGTCCTTATTGAAATAGACGTCTGTGTGTGGTGAAGGAGAGAAGATGTCAGCATGACTCATCTATTTTTAACTGATTGTCTGTGGTCGTAAGGGTGATGAAAGACCTGAATTAGTTATGTCAGACCATTGAATGAATGGCAGAGTGGTCCTGTGTTTTGGTAAAGTAGGTCAGAGTGCCAATTATGCACAGCAAGACTCTGCCTCTTCATTAGACTCTCCCTACATCGTGTCTGCACTGCCCGTGAATGACATTCCCTTTCACTGTTGGCCCTGAAAATAACCACCGGATCAAAGTCCTCCTCTCAAACGCAGAGTAGCTGATATGCAGGAAGGATGCTGCTAATGAGGGAAATGGTCGCACACGGCGAGACTCCAGAATCAGGCTTGGGTCGTTAGCTGCTGTCTGCGTCTTTGTGTCTTCAATAATTCAGCCATTCTGACTCATTCATGTGGAGAGGGAGGGGTGTGCACAAGTCACGTCTCACCTGATCTACGCACGGCTCTTTTGCATCGCACCTCTTCTCCAAAATGCATTTTGGCAATTGAAGCACTGATTACTAAAACCCCACAAGTCAAGTCAAGTGTGACTTATGGGGTTTTAGTAATAGGTGCTTCAATTTCTAGATTGTTTTCAATGTGCAGTGACAATTAGCGGTGGTGGATGTGGCTGCAATAATTACATGACATAACTTGACAGAGTGGCAGGAATGAGACATTCAGCCCTTGCCATGTTCCTACCACTAAAGTGTACCTGAAACTTTGGGCACTTGAGGCCTTGGTGGTTTCTGGCTCTGCATGAAGACTGGTCTTGAAAACTTACTTACTTTTCTACATGCCCACTGGATATGCCATGGCAAGTTATTCCTCACTGTGACATCTCTCTGTGTCAAAAACAACCTCGCAATATTCATGCTAAATTTTCCTGTCTCATAACTTAACCCCCCTAGCTACGCTAACAGATCTTTGCCAAAATAATCCAGCGCAGTCATCTCTTCTAATCTCTTTTGTATATTTAACGGCCCCTTATCACCCTAGATCACCCCTTATTCTCGGCCCCAGATCACCCTTTATTCTCCTGAATTATAGTATAATAATTGTGATGTTGGATTTATTTAAAATTTTCAGCAAAATGTACTTGATAGTTGTCCAGCCTTTTAACCCATATCCACTGCAGCCATGATTCAGTGGCTGCCCATTCATTGAAATTGTGTTTCTGTCCTAAAGCTGAATTACATCCTCTGTTGATTTTGAGAAATGCTAATACACCCACCAGCTACCCAACAGCAGTCGGTTGAGGTGACAGGATAATGACTGTGGTTGCTAAACATGACATCAGTGGGAAATTATGTAATTAAAAAGTGGTGAAATTTGACTTGGAAGTTTGTTTTGGATGTTTCTGAGGTCATTGCTCTTTGTAGCTGCCTGAGGCTCTGGTTCTGCTGTCTTTCAGACACATTCACTTCGACACTGAAATACTGCTGCACCAAATTTCTTAATGCGAGATCCAGTGCTGGAGGGAATCCACACTGAGTTGGAATTAGACGCGTTTATTTCGGTTCATTTTTGAGGTTTCTTCTTGTAGCCTCGGTCAAGTGAGATCAAGAAATGTTTATTACACAGGGAGAAGGGAGTCAGCACCGTGCCGGGTTTGTTTCCTACCAATCTAAGCCTTGGTCTTCTGTGGCTCCGACCTGATAATTCTGCCTGCCAAGTTCTCCTGATAGTGGGCACATTTTATTTAACCAAAAGAAAAATGACCCACATCTTAAATTAGAGAACCACTGACTGTAATAAGCACTTTAGTCAGAATGTTTTGTGTGCAGGGTCATGCCACTCAGCAGAAAATTCCAGCAAAAACTGGCGCAGGCTGCTCATGCTGGTTTACCCTGTGTTTTGGAAACGTAAAGCTGGTGAACCAGCTGGCCTACCTGTATAGTCAGCTGGTCTTCTAGCCTCACCTCCAGCTTACTCTACCAGCTAAACAGGCCTTTCTAGCTTTTGACCAGCTTTGACCGCCCAGGACTCCAGTACATGACCACCAGCAGACCAGCTATGATCAGCTAGAAGTGTCCAAAATACTGCTTGGATTATCATAAACCAACTTGGGACCCCAGCTGATCATAATTGGGTGACTTAAGGTTAGATGCTTGGTAAACTCTTAGAAAAATACGAACAAAATTATATGTATCCACTTCTCCGACCTGTGAATCCAAGCCCTGGGTCATGGATGCTTTGTGTGTCCCACCTGAAACTGGCTGGATTTATTTCTCTGTAACTCATACCCTGTGCCTCCCAAAGGAGAATGGGTCACCCCCTCTCCTAGTACTCTACTCTACTTTTGAGTCTGATTCCTTCCAAGCTTGCTTATTGAATGTCTCTTATGGAGTTTTCCTTGCTATTGTCACCTCTGGCTTGCTTTTTAGGAGTTTAGGCACGTGAAAAATGTGGAGTGCATGTAGTCAAATTTATTGTCAATGTGAAAATAAGCTGTAATGATCCAGGTTTTAGGCTTCTCTAAGTTTTATATGGCAAGGGCTTGAGACCTTTTTGTATTGTTAATCGGTGGAATTGCATGTTGATTGCAGTACTGTGGCTGGGCACTGGCCTTGGCAGATGGGCCTTGTAATTCTTTCAACTGATTGAGCACTGAACTAATCAATGGAGGTCACTTGGTTCTGGTTGGTGCGTCTGCTTGCTCCAGGCATTGCTATAGGAATTTTAATTACAAGCCCCAAAATTGCACTCTATCACAAACTGAGGGGATGGTGAACACATTTACTGACAAAGCAGCTGCACCTATTGAAGCCCTCTCTGCTGCTCGCTTAATTGATCCTTCTTGTCAAAAATGGCATGGAGGAATGCTATTCAGTCACTCGCCTTAGGAATCTTCTCATTTGGGCTTTCAAAGCTGTTAGTGTTCCTCTATAATCAATTTCATTCATAAAGATGAATGTACAGTGACACATCACAAACAGCTCAATGTTTGTTATTACTGAAGTGCTTGGCGTGTGCACGTGGTGCGTGTCAGCATTACAATACCACACGCTTTTCTTTATTTCCTCTCGTGCCTCACTGGAAAAGCAATAAAAATCAATCGATTCTTCATTTTGCCCCAAATACAGTACATGCCTCACCTGTGCGTTTTTAATGGTGCTGAGTATATATTATTATAATATTTATAATACTTTGTAATACATAATAATATTATATATTATTACTTGTATTTTTTTTCTAATAAATTTGGCATCTCCAATCCCACCCAAATCTAGAATGCCCAATTGGTGAACTATATACAAGGCTTGCTCGTATGCGACCCCTTGCTGCCAGTTCAGGAGAGTGAAGACAGTAGACAGTTAGCGGCTCTCCTCCGAAGCACGCGCCTGTCAGCCACCGCTTCTTATACACTCATTGGTTGAATCTTCGCAAGTTCAGAATGAGGCCGGAGGATACCTGGACACGAACAGACTTAGAATCTTCCTGACGAGCGCCCGTCCGGCCAACAGGAGGCGCTTGGGCAACAAACAAGGCAACTATTATTTTCCCTCCCCTGCAGCCCCTTCCCAATTTGCAACCCTGTAGCGCAATAGCCGACCACTACTGGCTGGTACGAGGCGGGGATCAAACTCGCGACGCAATAGTCACTTCTGTTTCGCAACGCAATGCTTTACCGAGTGAGCTGTCTGGCTATTTTTTTTTTTTTTGAGCTATTTTTTCAGTGCTTTGTTTCTAAGATTGTTTTGAATTTTTGATTCATTATTTCTCCACAACGTGAAAATGTGTCTCTGACCATTTTATATACCTTTTTCTATGCACCTCTCCTTCTTTAGCTCTGTGCTGCTTGTGCTTAACCGTGTGCCATCTTTTTTGTGCTCTCTGTACCTTTAAGCCTCTAGCGCTGTTTGCGTCAGTCCTGCTGAATCGGAGGTGAATTGTGGAGGAGATTAGTCTTTCTCTCTCTTTCTCTCTCTCTCTCTCTCTACCTCACTTGCCCTCCTTTTCTCCTTCTGTCCCCTCTCCAGCTGCGCGGTTAAGATTTCCAAATGCACTCACAGCAGCAGCCCACAGGGGGCAGCATCACTAATTCCATCAGTTCAGTGTCTTGCCAGGCTGGTGAAGGTGAGCTAATTCTGTTCATCCGTACCTCCTCCCCCCTTCTCTCTCTCAAAGTCTATGGGCACCAGCGTGACGGTGGACATTGCTGTGATGGGCGAGGCCCATGGACTGATCACCGATCTGCTGGCGGACCCCTCCCTCCCCCCCAACACCTGCAGCTCCCTACGGGCCGTCAGTAACCTGCTCAGCACCCAGCTCACCTTCCAGCCCCTCCACAGGCCCCGAAACAACCCGCCCGGCTCCTTCAGCGACGCCTACACCTGCTCCGATTCTGAGGAAGGCCCCGAGAAGAGCGAAAAGCTGGCCATCCCCAAGGTGAGGAAATGCGCAATGCATCTTGGGAAAGCTTGGGAGTCCGTGTTGAAAAGGGTGACAAGCTGGCTTCCCCAAAGTAGTGGCTTGATTCCCTATAGAGAGGGAGTTCTGACATGACATGTTGAAAAAATCTGCTTTCCAGGCACATGGATGCTATTTTGTTTTCAATGTGTGGTCTTCCATGCTGAAAATGCATTCAAATTTCATATTATTGTTTATGGCATGGGGTCCTAGTCCTCAAATCATGGTCCTTGAGGCCCGAAAACTGCTGGTTTTCTACTGTCCCGCTACCTATGAGTCAGGTGTAAAGACAGCCTGGCCAATCGGAGGCAGAGAGTGTTCATTTACTTTCCTGGGATGGAAAAAAAAAGCCTGGGCTTGATTTGGATATGAGGTCCAGACCTGAGGATCTTCGATATCGTATATGCTAAATCTTTTTGACCTTACCAGCAATGGTCGGCTTAAATTGAGTTTGAGGAGCCGTAATATGAGTCCTTGTGTACATAACTAACTGCATGCAAAAACCAAAGCAAGTTGTTTGGTGTGTACCTCTCGCCTCAGTGGTGTAGGCTTATCGTTATTCACTTCTGATGGGAAATATCAGGTTATTTTATGAGTTTCTTGCTTTTATTTGCTTATATATCTTACTGAGGCTGCTATTTCTCTTTTGCAATGCATTTAGATTGAGTGATTGTTCAAAAAGTAGACTTCAATCATTCTTATCGATTGGGTTCACTTTTTAAACGGCAAAATGAAAAGGTCAATGACCAGATTTACGGCCGAATATATTTTTTCATAAAGCAATTTCACTTGAGCCTCGCGGAAAAGCCCGATGCTTAATGTATTGTTCTACCAATGCATCATTACTAAACCAATTTTCAATGTTTACATCATTGTTTCTTCTCTTCTACCAAAATTAAATTTTCTGATTTATTAAGTAATGTTAAATAACTGATCGCAAGTGCATAATAAAAGTTATTTTAAGCCTTACTTCAGAGAATGTAAAACAAAACAGCAGTGCTCTCCACTTTACTGAAAAGACAATGGCATACGTATTTCTTGTAGGCAGTGGGTAATTGTGTGATGCTCTCTCCAAGTTATAAAATATTTTGAGAGTTCTGCCAAACTCTTTTTGTTTTGGGCACATTATTCTCTGTTCGAGAACTAGCAAAACAATTCAACATGATGGTAGCACTAAGCAGTTGTCACCCTCACTGTGGAGAGGCTTTCAGTGTCTATGTCTACGGTCTATGACCCCGCGAACTGGTACATGTGCATGTGCCCATTCATCTCCATTATCTTGTTTCCTGTGTTTTGCTTTGTCTGTGGTTTAGCACAATCCTTTGCTTTGCACATATTCTGAACTTGTTGCACCAGGGTATGGGGGATGAAAGGTGTGTTGGGGAGGGAGAATCAGGGAGTCCTCTATCCCCTCATTGACTTCCACTTTGTCTAGCTCAGTGTTTGGGTTTCTTTTCTGTTTGATCGCTGCGATTCTTTAATTTCCTCTCCGGTGACTCTGTTTGAGATGAGAGTCACTTGTAAAAGCTGGTCTGCATCTGTCCCCTTTTTTGCCGGTGTCGCCGTGGTAGCATGTCAGGGTTTAATGTAATAGTGAATGACGCACATCGCTGCAAAAGCTTTTAATGTTTTACTGTGCTCCACTTAATAAAGGACGCCGCTGCTGCTCTAAGCAGAGACGGACAAAGTGAAGGCGCTGGCTACATCAATTGAGTTCCAGGGTATGCCGAAAATTGAGCCCTCTTTCTGGCATTCGACAACTCAACTCTTTTTAATACCAATATCATCTGTGAATAAGCCTGGTCTTTATGCGTCAGCATTTTTTGTCAGAAATTGGGGTTTTATTTTCGGTTGGAATGAGCTTGCAGCATACTCTGGGCACATGCAAAGCAGTGACTCTTTGCTCCAGGATATTATTCTTTGTAAATTTAATGATATTTTTTGATGGAGGAATTAATTCTGTGCATAACATCGCAGTTATAGGTAATATATTCTTGCCAAATAAATTGAAAACAATAGAAACTGTATTTGGTAATCCTACATTAATTTGCTCTTTGTCTGACGCAACTGTTCAATGTTTTCAAGAAGGCCAGTAAAATAAGATCGTGCACGATTTTGGTTGTCCAGCTGTTGCACTGACTCCAGCAATTCAAAGAAAAGGGTGAAAAGTGCGTGAGAGTTCCAGATAGAGATGCATCCATCCGATACACGGATTTGATATCGGCTCCGATATTGACTAATTAGCTGGATCGGATAATGGGTGAATGAGGCCGATCCAGCATTCCGATCCAGTCATTTATTTTTTATTAATATCATACCCAGCAATACTGTTACAGGCATCTAGTCACTTCAATTCTATGTTTGCAACGCCGGTTACGTCATCACGCAGAGCAAACACAGCAGCTAATGATGAGCAAACACAGAGCAACATGGAGCGAGCGCCGGAGCGAGCCAAGTCTGCTATTTGGAAACATTTCAAAGTTGATACGCCAACAAGTCCGACTGCAACATGCAATATCTGCAACGCGACAGTTGCGAGGGGTGGTGATAAAGTTGGTAAATTCAATATCACAAACTTAAATAAGCACCTCCAAAAGCACCATGCTAAAAAGCAAGCGGAGCTCGGAGCTAAGCCGGTGCTCAGTGCTGAAAAGCCTCGTCCCATTATGAGTCGTTTGGGCAAACGAGGCTTTTGGGCACGGGACATTGTGCGTGCCGATATACCTCGAGGTTTTCCAGCACGAGGAACACCGGCAGCGTGAAAGCAACCAACATAACAGAGAAGGTTATGGAGTTTGTTGTTTTGGATTCGCAGCCCCTCTCTGTCGATGATGACGAAGCAGGTCAGGTGAGCAAAAAATGCTTACATTTTATTTAAGTTAGTTACTTGTTTTGATTTTCTTAATGTTTTGGAAGTGTTAGGCTACTTCTGTTTATTTTGTAATTTTGAACAAGTTAATTAAACCATTTCTGTTTGCTGGGCTCAGCTACTATATTTAAATTAGATTAGATTTTGAATATCTGTTTGCACTAAATGTTTACATGGAAGTGAAACTTCAGTTTATTTTGTGTTTTCGAACAAGTTATTTAAGCCACTTGTTAGCTGCAATATTTTATATTGCATTAGATTTTGAATTTCTGTTTGCACAAAATGTTTACATGTTTCTTCTGTTTATTTTGTATTTTTGAACAAGTTAATTAAGCCATTGTTTGTTGGGTTTCAGGCAGCTGCTATATTTTATATTACATTTTTAAAAATTTGTTTGCTGTGCACTTTATATGGAAGTGTTATTTATTTCTATTTGCTGCTAATGTACACTTTGTTATTTGTTAATAAATAAAATAAAGTACATTTATATCTGCGTTAATTTGTTACCTTTTTTTAACAAGGCAAAATGTCTATGTCAAGTCTGATGCCCTCGCTCACATGGCAAGGTATACGGTTCATTCTTTCAACAGTAGTATCGGATCGGTATCGGATATCGGCTGATATGCTCAGCCCAGGTATCGGTATCAGATTGGATGGGGATAAAACAGGAGTGGTGTATCTCTAGTTCCAGATTAACAGCGTTGCTCGTCATTTCTACTCAAAAACTTTTGCCAATCCGCACAGCGCAAACACTTTCTTGGCCATTTTTGCTGTGTAATCAGATTGGCAATCTTATGAAATGGTGCCGGAAATAAGCACCCATGAAACATCATTTCTATAGATGGCATCGGTCAATTCCATACTGCCTGGGTTGAGGTAGCTAGCCTAGCATCTGCCTTTGAAAGTAATAGGGGTGGTACGTCCTCGCTCTCTCCAGTTCTATTATATTACCTCCATGGGGGGTTCCCCGGTGTCATAGCTGTAGTCCCAACCTGGCTCTCTTGACCTGCCACCGAATCATCCCCTGATATAATTGGCTGTGTAAATTTCCCTCTCCCACCCCACCTCAACCCCACCCCACCTCAAGGGCTCCCTTGAAAAAGAGATTTCAATCTCAACGGGACATCCCTGGTTAAATAAGGGTTAAAATAAATAAATATAGGAACTGAAAAGGACCTTGCGCATACTTCTCCTGGGTCAGTATGTCCAGAATCTTACACATTTCAGTGGACTTCTTGAATCCTTTTTATGTTCCTTCCTGTCCATGTGGCCCTGTGTTGAGATGATGTCTTTCTGCAAAGCCCCTTGCCCTCTGCTTTAAATCAGGACCTCTCCATGGATGCGCTCCGGCTTTCTCCCATTTTATATCATACTGGAACCAATTGCGAACAAATTGTTATTTATGGATTTCCTAACACCTCCCCCCTCCCCTCCCCTCCCCTCCCCTGCACTCCCTTACTTGCAAGTACTTTCCCATTGAAGAGGGGAAGAAAAAAGAAACCCCAGCTTTTTCAGTTTTTTTGAGGCAAAATGGAACGTGTGTCTCGGTTCTCCTGTGGTGTTTTCCGTTTCATTTCCACAGCTGTGTCAACACTGGTAAGAAGAAACAGTGTAAAAGGTTAGGGAAAGGGTTTTGCATTGGAAAAACATGAGAGTAATAAAATGCAACTTTTGAGGGCAAAAAAAAAAACTGCCTCAGTGGCTGAAAGCAGATTGGCTGGCTCAGCTGCCCAATCAGGAAATGCCATAGCTGCCACCGGAGGTAATCTCTCACTGTGCTTATTCCCCTCTCAGCTAGATGAAGCAAATGTCAAGACTGTTTTTATCGAACAGCTTCTTCTTCAGTGCATTTTAGGAGGTCTCCTGGGAAAAAACACTGCATTAGAGTTTTCCCGATTAGATTTGCACGTTTTCCAGGGGCAGGCAAGGAGTCATCTAGCATAGGAGGCAGTACAGGTATATTTGATGGGAAAACACAGAGCCTGCACTCATGCATACACAGAAAGGATTCCATGCAGTGATTTGGCTGGGTTGTCCAAGAGGCCATAATGGTAACTGAAATTATGCACTGTGCATTAACGGCCCCTGGGTGTGATTTGTGTCAGGATAATTTTGGCACCAATTGCCCCTCAGAGCCCTGGTCAAGAGCAGTGTTTCCCAAACTCGACATTAGATAACACAGGGTGAAATAAGAAATAGGGCTGAATGATCATAATTTTTCAATCTCTGAAATGTCGGAGATCTCAAAACGCATTGTTTATGGCACCTGTATTCATTTACGAGATAAACAATGCATTTGGGAATGAGGTAACTTCAACTTCCTGAAAATGCAAATCATTCAGATCTGCTTCACCCTATGTTACCTAATCCTGACCATTTCCTAACCCTACTACTGGAGCACCCCTGCCCTGCATTTTATATGTCACCCTGATGTGAAACAGCCAGGTCAGCTGACTCAGGTGTGTTAAATCAGGGGGATATCTAAAAAGTGCTGGGCAAGGATGCTTCAGAAGCTGGGAGGGGAAATGCCGCACTCTAGTACAGCGCCGTGTTGAGATACCGATGCTATCAGTACACAGGACTTTTCTTTTCTAGCCCCGTCCTCATGCTGTGGAGGCGAGCAGAGTGATCCTAAAAAAGGGCTGCTCGGTCATCTCAGGAGGCTGCCGGACTCCACTGCTGCTTCTTGTCCAGTGGGGGAACGACCCTATAGCCTGAGCCGCCTACATGCAGGATTGTGACTACAGCTTCCAGTGACTCCACACCTGCTGCTTCGCCACTCCCCTATCGCCGCAGGACTTTTGCGGATGTTGGTGATCAAGTTGACATCATGACTGGCGCGTGACTTTGTTTATAGTGAGGGACATTTGCGCAGAGTCGGCCTCACTCTCTCGTCCTGACCCTTCGTGTCCAGTGGCAAGACATCGTCAAGACGGCTGGGGAAGAGTTAGGATGCAGGAGCTGTCGGGAGATGGAAAGTATTGCCATACAGCCGTCTTCGGAGAAAAAAAGGTGCCCTAAAAAATAGTCTGCTTCATCTACCCTGGCCAGAATACCGTGTCTGGCGGGGATCCCATTTTGCGGTCGACATACAAAGAATACGAGAAGAATTCCACTCACCTTAGCATCCTGGAATGTACGCACATTACTTGACTCAGCTCATTCCCAAGGACCAGAAAGGAGAACAGCTCTCGTAGCTAGGGAACTTGCACGCTACAAAATCGACATCGCTGCATTAAGCGAAACACGCTTAGCCTATAAGGGTCAACTCACAGAAACTGGTGGCGGGTACACCTTCTTTTGGAGTGGACGTAGCAGGAAAGAGCGTCGTGAAGCTGGTGTCGGTTTTGCCATCAGATCCGAAATTGTAAGAAAGCTTGACAACATTCCACAGGGCCTCAATGACCGGCTCATGAAAATGCAGCTCCCTCTAGAGAAAGGCAAGAAAGCCTCACTGATCAGTGCTTATGGTCCAACTATGACCAACCTTGAAGAAACCAAAGACAAGTTCTATGAAGAACTCGATGCTCTAATTACTGCAGTCCCACAATCTGAGAAGCTCATCATCCTCGGTGACTTTAATGCTCGTGTTGGCACTGACTACAAAGTGTGGGATCGAGTGATTGGAAAACATGGCATAGGAAAATGTAACAGCAATGGCCACCTTCTATTGAGGACGTGTGCTATGCATGACCTTACTGTCACCAACACCTTGTTCCGCTTGCCTACCCGAAACAAAACCACGTGGATGCACCCCCGTTCCAAGCACTGGCACCTCATTGACTATGTCATCGTCAGGGCTTGTGACAGACGAGATGTACGACTAACTAGGGCTATGTGCGATGCTGACTGCTGGACTGACCACAGACTCATTGTTTCAAAGCTTAATCTCTATATCCCACCCAAAAGAAGACCACAGGGACAAAAAGTCGTCAAGAGGCTAAATGTAACCAAACTGAAAGATATCACAGCAGCGCAGGAGCTCAAGAACGCTCTTGATCATCAGCTCCCTGAGCCTCCTGGCACCTTAGAAGCCGACATCGAGGCAGCGTGGGCGTCCCTCAGGGATACAGTTCACTCGACGGCATAGAGTGTTTTGGGGCCAACCACAAAAAAACATCAAGATTGGCTCAACGAGAACGACAAGGAAATCAATGAACTGCTGGATGAGAAACATCGTCTCCTCAGAGTCCACCAAAGCGACCCTTCATGCCTGTCAAAGAAGGATGCCTTTGCCGACATCCGTAACAAGATCAGAGCCAAGCTTCGAAGCATGCAAGACTGCTGGCTCAGTGCTAAGGCTGATGAAATCCAAAGGTACGCGGATCAGCACGACACCAAGAGTTTCTACGACTCATTGAAAGCTGTATATGGACCCAAGTCTTCAGGAGCATCACCCCTCCTTACAGCAGACGGTTCAACTTTGCTCACTGATAAGAACCAAATCCTAGAGCGCTGGGCTGAACGCTTCAACAATGTGCTCAACCGTCCTTCAGCTATCAATGACGAGGCAATTCAGCAACTACCGCAGGTGCCAATTAACTCTGCACTTAACTCCCTCCCCTTGGTCAATGAAGTTGCGAAAGCGATCAAACAGATGTCGTCTGGGAAAGCACCTGGACAGGATGCCATCCCTGCCGAGGTGTACAAAACAGGCGGACCCGTCCTGCTGAACAGGCTTGTCAGCCTCTACCACATCATGTGGGAACAAGAACAACTTCCCCAGGAGTTCAAAGATGCCTCCATCGTCCACATTTTCAAACACAAAGGCAAACATCATTACTGTGACAATCATTGTGGGATCTCCCTCCTCTCCATCGCAGGGAAGATCTTGGCCCGTGTCAGGCTAAACCGCCTGTTGCTTCACCTGGAGCAAGAGGACCTTCTCCCCGAGAGTCAGTGCGGCTATCGTGCCGGACGCGGCACAATCGACATGATCTTTGCTGCTCGCCAGCTTCAGGAGAAGTGCATTGAACAATATCAAGATCTCTACACTACCTTTGTCGACCTGACCAAAGCGTTTGACACTGTAAGCAGAGATGGTCTTTGGAAGATCATGGCTAAGTTTGGTTGCCCCGAGAAGTTCATTGCAATGGTACGCCAATTCCATGATGGTATGATGGCCCATGTTCTTGATGATGGAAACTCATCGGATGACTTCCCAATAACTAATGGAGTTAAGCAAGGCTGTGTCCTGGCCCCGACCCTGTTCAGTATGATGTTCTCGGCCATGCTAATGGACGCATTCAGAGATTGTAACAATGGCATACACATCAAATACTGGCGTGATGGAAAATTGTACAACTCAAGGCGTCAAAGCTGTTACCAAAGTAAAGGAGACAGTGATCAGAGACCTCCTTTTTGCTGACGACTGCGCTCTCAATGCGCTGACAGAGCCAGATATGCAATTGCTGATGGACAAGTTTTCTGGTACCTGTGACAACTTCGGGCTCACCATCAGCGTCAAGAAAACAGAGGTCATGTATCAGCCCACCCCCGGAGTCCAACATCACGATCCTGCCATCACTGTAAAAGGGAAGTGCTTAAAATCGACTGGCGAATTCACCTATCTGGGTAGCACATTAACAAATAAGGCCAACCTAGATGCCGAAGTTAACTGCAGAATTGCCAAAGCTAGTGCCGCTTTCGGGAGACTTCGTAGAACCGTCTGGGAGAGAACAGGCATTCGCATCAACACTAAACTAAAGGTGCTCAAAGCGGCCGTCCTTACTACCTTACTGTACGGCTGTGAAACATGGACTCTCTACCGTCGCCATGAACAGCAAATCAACAGGTTCCATCTTCGCTGTTTAAGGAAACTCCTTAACATTCGATGGCAGAATAGAGTCCCCGATACAGAGGTATTGCAGCGTGCAGATATGCTAAGTTCCATCACCATGATGCGCAGGGCCCAAGTCAGATGGGCCGGTCACCTAGCGCGTATGACAGACAGCAGAATTCCCAAGCAGCTGTTATATGGAGAATTATCTGTGGGCAAACGCAAAGCCGGCGGGCAATGGAAGCAATATAAAGACACGCTTAAGGCCTCTTTGAAGGACTTTGCAATCGAGGTCAATACGTGGGAAACCCTCGCGCTCAACCGCTCCACTTGGCGGCGCACCATCTCGAACGGCGCAACCTTTTCTGAGTCCAACAGGATCGGGGCGGCCGCGGAGAAGAAAAAAAAAAGGAAGGAGGAATCATCTCGGCAGCCAACCATTAGGTGCGAAACCTGCGGGCGACTATTCCGTGCCAGGATAGGGCTTATTAGCCACATGCGGACACATAAACTCAATTCACATCTTGGTCATCTTCACTTGTGAAGGACGAAGGATACACAGGACTTACTTCATTAGCAATCCGCAGGTTGACTAGGCACCTGTACAGAGGGCAGGTCAACCCGGAAAGGTGCTGCTGGGTTTGACCTAAGAGAGGAAATCAAAATGATTAGAAGCTGTGTGTACTGGTTCAGGTGAGCACACCCAGGCTGTCTTAAGGTATCAGCTCAGGGTTTTACCGTTTACTTTTTTCTGCAGTTGGTATCTGCAATGATAGATGAGCGAGTTAAGATGCCAACAAACTGTGGATTATTCTTTCGTTCCATTTGAAGACATTCATTTCTTTCACTCAGCCTACTGTAATGTGAGGGTATTAATCCATGTTAATCCCTGAAAGAAAGCCGCAAATATTCTTCAGACAATCCCACACTGCCAAGTATTACTCATAAAATGTCATCTTGGCTATTATGCCTGAGGAAAAAGAAATATTTAACCTCCCACTAAGGTATTTTTAATTTTTGTTTGATGATGCCACAGATGCAGTGCACACAGACACACACGCACACGCAAACATTCCATCACATGCTCTCACACTCACTCCCACACGCACACACACGCTCTCTGTATTCAAAATGGTTCAGTATGTGGCTTCATTACCGATAAAATTAGCTCATTGCTCAGCAGGTCAGTTCCTATGAGAATGCACTTGTGCAGCCAGTTCTACTGAGTAGCTGTAATGTGATATATAGAGTGTGAGAAACAACGCACCCTCTTAAATAATATTGGTTCCCACAAACTTAAATGGCTCCCAATGGCTGGTGAATTATTGTACCGAGGATCAGTTTTTGTCTTGGGAAAAATCAAACATCAGAATGCATATCCGAACATATATAAGTCTGTACATTTGGCATATAAATATCTGTATAAATTTATCTGGCACGTCTTTTCATTCTTTCTGGGCCCTTGTTCATCCCATGGAGGCTGTTATTGGTGGAGCGCTAATGTGAGAACGCCGAAAGAACTGGAGATATTTCAGCAGCACTGTTGTTAATGTTTGTTTTCTCCCATTTGCCATCTGTTCAACTGCACCCCTGCTTTTCTAATGGAAAACAATTATCCATCACAGGCTGCCATCGCCACTAAGCCTATTCCTCTCATAGGGGCTTTCATATACTCAGCTAGCTTTAGAACATCCACTGGGGGAAAGCGAGGGGAGCATTGCTCTGGGCATATTCATTTGGGCCATGTTCACGGTACTGTGTCTGAAGCATGGAGTGGTGTAGTGCTGATTTGCAGGACTGAACTGAGTAACAACTGTGCCGGTAAGCAACAGAGAGAGTGATTAACACAGTTTATAAATATGGCTCAGTAGTCAGGCAAATGGTATCAAAACCGCAAGATTCTCTTTCCCTGATGGGGTGAAGCAGTTTTATTCTTGGAATGATTTGCTTTAGTAATCATGCAGCAGTGAAATCCATTGACACTGTAAGGTCAGGAAGAAGATGCCTATTGGGAAAATAAAAAACAAAAAAGTAGAAAGCCCATCTCTTTCCACTTTGAATGACCTCCTTATTTTAGCTGCTGAGTAAGTGCACACTTACGGACTGCCAGCTATTCGTTACAACCACATTTTTCAGGGACAGTATAAGCTAGTCATATCATCATCTTATCAACTTTTGATAAAAACAAGCTCTCATTTCAGGGTTGAATTATCCACCAACCCTTTGCACCACCAGCCAAACACCAGATAAAGAATGTAATAATAGTAATAATAATGATAATAATAATAATAAGAAGAAGAAGACTTAGCACAACTCATTAAGTAGAACAAACTATTGAAATCCACTGGCTGAGATCATTGGTGGGAGAAAAATGTGGTGGGTCTCCTAACCCTCTAATCTTTGATTTTCCATCTATGTGGAGATGGTATTATACCCTTCGGTGCCTTTCTAATCCCCAGAAAAAGAAAATGTTTGTGACTCCGATCCATAGCGTAACACTTTGTTGTTGCTTAGGGAACCTTCTATCTATGTTTTGAAATGTGTGAAAGCTTCACAGATTTTGCCTGGCAAAGAGTCCAAAAAAAAAGATAAAGCTCCTTTATGATATCATAGAGGAGCCGTGGTGCTATTTGCTTTGAGTCTGCTGGAGTTCAGACTGATTAGTGAAACTATCTGGATAAGTTCATGGCTATAATAAGCACCCAGAACTTTTACTTTCTGACCTGTGGGCCATCCTTTTCCAGTGAACTGCAGAGTTCTCCAGTAATGCTCTCAATCTGCCTTGCCCTCCAAGACTGCCTTGAACCAGGCAGTGACGCGGTGCTCTGTGTGTGTTTGCAGCGTTTGAGGCGTAGCCTCCCTCCTGGGTTGCTACGCCGAATATCCTCCACCTGGACCACCACCACCTCGGCCACAGGCCTTCCCACCATGGAGCCGGGCCCAGTGCGGCGGGACCGCAGTGCCAGCATCAAGCCCCTTCACGAGGCCCCCATCTGCAGGTGACGCCAGCCCCATCTGCCTCCATCTACCCCCTCTGGTGCATTCACTATCCTGCAGCTGATACTCACTCCTCCTTCCCTCTTCTATTAAATGTATCAATCACTTTTTTCATCAGTCTCTCTCTCTCTCTTTCATTGTATCCCTCTCAAATCTAATTCTCTTTCATTATCATTCTTTTTCTCTGGCTCTTCTCTCTTTCTCCTCTCCCCTCCACCTGTTCACCTGCTCTGAGATGTTATGTGGTTTGCCCTCTTTATGGTTCCTGTGATGGGTCTTCATGACACCAAAGCCTTGTTATTGAGCCTTGCAAGGCTCTTATCCCTGACCCCTTACTTATCCAGGCTTCAGTCTAGTGTTGCTGGAGTACAAACTTGCTTCAGTCTACTGTTGGTGGCATTTTTGTGTGGAATTCGGTGAATTTTTGTGGTCAGCTTGGAACTGTCGGGAGTCATGTTAGCACGTGTTGTTCTTCATGGTTTGAATGCCAAGCACTAGGAGATGTTAGGATAGGACTGTTTTTCTGCTGCTTAGACTTTAATTTGAAGGATGAGGGAGAGATAATGTGGAATGATGTCATAGGTCTTAGTTATAATGGACCATGGGAAACGGGAGGAGTCATGCGGAGAAGAGAGGAATGAAGTGACGTGAAACAGCCGAAATGTCAAGTTGAGGCCAGTGACCGACAGAGGGGTCAGCACTGTCCCTGATGTCTCAGCAGCAATGTTCGTCTTCTTCAGAAATGTATTATTTAAAATGCGCAGGCTAAGAACCATTGTTCCATGCAATACAATGGGACGGAATGTACGTTGTAATTCACTTTTCTAATATTTGCTGCAACCGTTTTTATTCTTTGAATACCTCACTGAAATCAATTGGGCTGATTTAACCCTTTAAGGCCTAATGCAAAAATCCCAGCAGAGAATCATGCTGCTGTGTTTACCATAGTAACCTGTATTTGGGCTAAAGCACAGCTTCTCAGCCTTCAGGAACAGTTGGAATTTTTTTTCTAATGGGCAAAATTTACAGTTATTGCGGTACTTTCAAAATTACGCACAAATCTGTGTCCTCGACGACACGTTCGGCGTAAAAGGGCTAACAGACTGAAATTATGCGTAGGCCTTTGGACTGAAGTCCATTGATAATGGAGGATCTTTATTCAAAATAAATTTTAAGTGAGGGTTAGGCATAATGTGTTTCTGCGAAAGTGGCCCTTTGAGTGTTTTAGGTGCGTGTTGCAAATGCTCCGTAGGTGAGTGCACTTGTTTGTTGCTCTTGCCAAGGGCCTCTTTGGCTGGCTTGGTTACCCACTTCCTCTCATTAACAGACCAGTGTAGTTCTTCTGAGTAGCCTGAAGTGCATAAAAGTGGAATTACCATGAGATCCCAGGAGCAAATAGAGCTCAGTCCCCGATACCTCCTCTTCAACCTTAACAATGGCAAGGTTTGGGCGTTTTCATATCTCAGCTTTGATACTGTGTGCCTAAAATTGTTGGAGGTTTTCCAAATATTGCAGTGAAGTTTAGACTGCCCATTCATTTTCAACAGTGATTTTATCAGATGCTGACACAATGCATTTTGATCAATCTGGCAACATGTATTGAAGGTAGTTTTATATAATGCCATCAATGTGATACAGATGGACATGTTTTGCTAGCCCCTGTAGGAGTAAATGATTTACTTAGTGGACGTTTTGACCTCCATCTGTAGACACTGTTGCATCAAATAGCACTGGGGCAGTATTAATCAGCACTCAATCTCTTTTTTAGGTCTTTGTTCAGGGAATACTGTTGGATTATGCTGCATGCAAAATAATGGATAAGCAGCTAAGACCTCTTTCTTTGAAGACAAAAATAATTCAAGTGCGGGGATCGTGTTTCCCTCACTCCTCTTTTCCCCCCAGCAAATTCATCACATCAATAAGAAAGTCCTCTCCGGCGTTAGTCGTTCTGTTTTGTACTGTAGATGGAAATGCTCCGTGGCCTGTTGGGCCAGTGTAAAATCCTCTACGGTCACCCCTCTTCGAATCAAATACCAAGGAAGTCTGAAGCAGGAATGCAAGCCCACTCAGTAGGGCGTTCATGTAAGAGCCGTCACGGGGAAGCAAGGATCAGCATTTGTTTGTACAGGCGCTGTTTATTTCCATATTTAGTCATTCTACTTTTCTGTTTTAGCTTGGTTCTATGGCTTGTATACCATAAATCCAATGAAATATGATTGCAGCAGCTCAAGTTCTATTATTAATCTTTATAATAACCTCAGATAGCCATCTCTTCTCGGCGTGTCTGTCCCACAGCAGTCTCCTAGATACACAACACTCCAAAAGAAGCCATAACTGACTAAATTCTGTAAACTCTAGTTTTATTCTTGATGTCTGTAACCCAATGCACTGAATGGATTCCTTGCCTCATTTGTACATCTTTGCATTTGTTGAAACTCCTTGCTCGTGGAGCTCTTCCTCTTGAAGGCTTGGTTGAAAGCATCATGCGCAGACCACATTTAAATGCTTCTGCGTTAAACATGGCGATTTGAATTTTCTTGTTCAGATGCCTTTTGGCACCTGCCTCCATCCCACCACCCAACAGCCTGTTTGGAACAATCAAGCCCATGACTTTGAGCACTGGGCCCATAATGGAGGTCCTTGGCTCATTCTCACGGCTTGTGTCTGCCGGTCACAGGTCAAATTAAAACCAGGCTTTCTGTGCCAAAGCTGTGAAATCAGGAGCAGGATTGAATTGATGAAAAACCTCACAGTCATTCACTCATGGCTCGCTCACCCTTGCAACTACAATACCCTATTTTTCTCCAAGATGCTGCACTGTCTTTAGAGGTTGAAGGGCTGCTCTGTAAATTGTGTGATTCAGTGTCCTTCCTCATCTGCAGAATGAATAGTCATTCAGGTAGTGATTGATTTTCATACTAAGAGTATTAGTGTACACCACAGTACTGCTCAATCACCCAGATTATCACTACGAACCTCTGTTGTCTGAATATTTGGGTAATTGTACTGCTGAAATAAATATGTGCTTTGGCAACTGTGCAAACATGTAAAGGTATCCCTCTAATATATAGATTGCTTAATGAGCTGTTGCTGGCTTGTCAAATATTCAGTTTTTCACCCCTTTATGCCGATGCCCATCCCTGCCAATTGTGCATGACCTCTGAATAAGGCTTTATAACTCAGGATTTCTGCATCACTGAGACTGGAAAATGATTTAGCTGAAGCAAGACTTATTTCTGTTTATTTTTTAATATTTCGGGACAAAAAAGTGCCAAAAACAATAGAAACTCCATGATAATTCAACACTGAAGTGATTTTGCAAGGATATTCTTAAAAACAAACAAAAAAAAAACAGCTGGGAGTTAAAGAAATACATTATGTGAATCGTAAACTCATTGACCTGAAGTCAGCTAAATCTGACAGTGTTACTCAGTGCAAATGATGATCTGTGATGCATAATTCTAGCTGCCTCCCTACCTCTCCAAACAGCTGAAAATAGGAAGATTTTTGCTTTGGTGTGAATTATACATATTATACAGTCTTTTCTAATTGGCTGTTTTCACGCATGGTACATACTTTTGCATCAAATGCAAGTAAATATTATTATTTCTAAATTTGGCTGTTTTCGACAGTGGGGGTAGCTCATGTAACACCTATCCTTTCGCTCTCCAAACTTAACAGAAAACTAACTGACTGTAGTACGACTATAAAAGCGTAATACAATCATATGATGCAATCTATTCCCCGGAGTAAAAGATAATGCAACTTTATCCTTACAGACTCTGTGTTTTCAACAGAGGTGGACATTCCAGGGGTCCAAGTAAAAGTCCCACCATGTTTTACTTCCACCCATCATCTCAACCTCTGTTCTGAAGGGCTTTTTTATTTAGCAAATGCAGGACATTGGAACTAAATACTGGGGAGAACTTTTACTTTCTTAACCTGGATTGTCCAACTCTGGTTTTCAATACATACTGATGACGTCATTCTCTCCTGTGCATTATGCAATACTACAAAGTATATTATCATAATTCCACAGAAGTGGCCTGATATTTTACAAATGTCATGATTACCAATCAATCCACAGGCAAATTTTTCGCTAATTATTGACATTACACAGGCTCGCACTAATTTTCTGGCAATATCAGTGCATCTAGTCTCCAGTGGTCTTGTTGGATTCCAGGGAAAATGGTCTATTTAGGCAAAACAAGCCACTAGTTGTCTTCATAAATATAGCAAACAAACAAATGAGAAAAGTATGACACATTGGGATAATTGAATTTTCACTGTGGAGTTGGGCCCTTATTGAATTCACCGATTCAACTGAAAAGAAAATTTTGTCTCCTGTCAGATTAAACCGTGATAGCCCTTACCAGACTAAGGTTTTTCTGGACAAGATGTGCAGAGAGAGACCATTTTCAGACATAGCTGTAGTTTATGATTTTCTACCGGTAAGTTCACAAATGAGAGTACAAATAGAGCTGAAATTTTAAAGGGACCTCTCAGCACGTTTGCACCTGTAACTTGTTATAATTATATTAATATTGATAGGGAGATTTTGATAGTTAACTTACAACACTGGAATTTAGGTATGAATTTATACATTTGAGTTAATTTCCATCCCCATTTCTCAATAGTTGCATGAATTAAACTCCTCTGCTAAGCCTGATGTGCAAACTTCTCAATACACTTGCCCATAGTATCTATCCAGCAGTTAAAAAAAAAATTCTCTTTTGTGACAGAAAAATAGTTGTCCTTTGTAGCAACCACTTCAGATAGCCGGCCAATGGTATCCCAATTAAGTAGTGATGAAAAATCAGTTTTCTGAGGTAAAAATTCGACATGGTGTTGATACTATGTCATTCTATTATCAATTATAGTCATCACATATAAAAAACGCGCAGTTCCCTACCATGGATTCACATGTAGACTCCTCCATCGACCAATTCAGTGCTCCCTTATATCCCCCTAATCACTCTCATTAGTAGCCCGTCACTCATTTGCTTACTTAGGCTCATCTGCGTAAAGCACAGTCATAGCTCACGCCCCCTTGAAACTTCCCTGGGAATTATCTATTTATTGACACATTTCTTATCCAATTCCAGAGAGCATAAACATTCCGCAGTAACTGAAAGACATGGATTGGACATTCAGAAAGGTATATAAAACTTTGCTTAACTGCCAGTCAGGTCAAATTCTCTTAATGTTGCACAGAGGAAAGAGACGCGATTGCATAGAAAAAGGGCTTCCAAAACACGCCTGAAGTGTTCAGTTATGTTTACGGGATAAGGCACAGACATGGTCAATGGGATTTATTTGAATGAAACAAGATTGCAGTGTTCCATCTACCGGATAGAACTATGTCCCTGGAGGAGGAATTCAATGAGGAAAGGTTTTTCTTCATTTTATGAGTAAGTGCAATTGCATATTTTTAACCTATGGCTAGCTGGCCTGCAGTTTTTTTTTATTCTTTGGTTTACCATAGCCATGATGATCACAGAGCTTGTTTGCCACATTCGTTAGTAAGAATAACCGTTAGTCTTTGCTAATAATATTGCATTTGGTGGCGTTTTACTCAATGTGGTTTTTTCTTTTAGAATTCCTCATTAAACAAAATTGAATGCTGAGTTTTTGGCTCGTTTAAAAGTAGAACAGCTCAAGCAGTTAGGTAGAACCCCTGCTACGTTCGTTTTATTCAATCTTGGGTAGCATTTTGCCTACTTTTTCCTGATTGTGGAATGTCTGTCTTGTTAAAATAAGATACATTTCAGATATTATTATTATGTTAGTGATATTATACTTGTTGCTTATAAGGTGTGGAAAGTGTGGGAGCTGCTAGCTTTTCGTAGCAGGGTGAATGTTCTGATCATTAAATAGGCTTTAATGAGCATGTGGGCGGGCTTGTGGGACTCCGAGGAAAAAATGTTCAAAATTCTAAATCTCGTCACAGGGAAAAGGCATATTTTGGGTTTGGGGAGGTTACTAGTGATCATTGATGTCTAGCTGCGCCTATATTGATAAACTCATGCTGAATTCAGCCAGAAAATCATTCATTCATATTGAATTTCATGCATCAAAATTTGACTTGAGTTAAAAATATGATAATATTTTATGATTTGACAGTGCGGCTTTTTTGGAGCTCTGAGAGTTTGGGGAGCCACCGGGAGAGCAGTCTGATTTGGATCCTAAAGAATACTTGTGGTGTAAGAGTTAATGATCCCAGAAATGTATTGAATTAGCTCCCAGCCATTTTTGATCCTCAGTATTACTTTTTTTTATTTCAATGTTGAATTTTCATGAAGGTTTTTTCTCTAACATTTTATTCCCAATAGAATATAAACAACATATCAGCTGTTGAAAGAGAGAAATTGTACCATTTCATGAAAAATTAGCTAATTTGCTTTTGATAGCAGCAACACATCTCAAAGAAGTTGGGCCATTTTTACCATTATTTAGTATCCCCTCTTATTTTAACAACGGTCTGTAAATGTCTGGGAAGTGAGGAGACCGATTGGTAAGGTTTACAAGAGGAATGTTGTCCCACTCTTGTCAGATGTAGGATTCTAGCTGCTGAACAGCTCTGGGTCTTCTTTGCAAGATTTTTCGATTTATAATGAGGCAAATGTTTTCTATTAGTGAATGGTCTTGACTGCAGGTAGTCCAGTTCAGCACTCAGACTCTTCTACTGCGAAGCCATGCTGTTGTTATGGATGCAGTATGTGGTTTGGCATTGTTTTGCTGAAATATGCAAGGCCTTCCCTGAAAGAGACGTTGTCTGGCTGGGAGCCTGTGTTGTTGTAAAACCTCTGTATACTTTTCAGCATTGATAATGCCTTTTCAGATGTGCAAGCTCCCCACGCCATAGGCTGTAATGCCACCCAATACCATCAGAGGAGTAGGCTTTTGAATTGTGCACTGATAACAAGCTGGATGGTCCCTCTCCTCTTTAGACTGCACAACATGGCGTGTGTGGTTTCCAAAAAGAATTTAAAATTTTAATTCATCTGACCACAGAACAGTTTTCCATTCTGCCTCAGTACATTTTAAATTAACTTTGGCCCAGAGAACATGATGGCGTTTCTGGATCGTGTTCACATATGGCTTCTTCTTTGCATGATTTAGCTTTAGCTTGCATTTGTGGAATGCACAGCGAACTGTGTTCACAGCCAATGATTTCTTGAAGTGTTCCTGAGCCCATGCAGTGTATTCCTATGCAGAAACATGCCTTTTTTGAATGCAGTGCCGTCTGAGGGCCGGACGATCATGAGCATCCAATATTTGCTTTACGCACAGATTTCTCCAAATTCTCTGAATCTTTGGATGATATTATGTACTGGAGATTTAATTTTCTGAAATTTTTCCGCAATTTTTAGACCCAGTTTTTTGCAGATTTGTGATTCTCTGTCCATCTTTGCTTCTGAGAGACCCTGCCTCTCTAAGATCCTCTTTTTATACCCAGTCATGCTACTGACCTGTTGTCAATTAACCAAAATAGTTGCAAAATGCTCCTCCAGCTGTTTTTTATTAGTACCACTTACTTTTACAGCCTTTTGTTGCCACTCTCCCAACCTTTTTAAGATGTGTAGCTGCTGTCAAATTCAAAATGAGCCAATAGTCTTCATGAAAGGGTACAATGTCTCACTTTCAACATCTGATATATTGTCTATGTTCTATTGTGAGTGAAATTTGGGTTTATGAGATTAGCAAATCATTGCATTCTTTTTTATTTACAATTTACACAGCATTCCAACTTTTTAAGACTTGGGGTTGTAAATGCTGTAAGGGTCATGTCTCAGTCGAGCCATATTCCCCCTCTCTATGAACCTCAAATCTTGAATTTTAAAGTATCAAATAGGGCAGGGATACTCACTCTTTTCCAGAATGAGCCACAGTGGGTGCGAGCTTTCACTCTATCCAACCTGTCCCACACCTGATTCTACTAATCAACCCTTAAAGCTTTTGCCATAGTCCCTTGATAAGTAGAATCAGGTGTGTAACTGCATGGTTAGAATGAAAGCCTGCACCCACTGCGGCTCATTCTGGATAAGAGTGAGTATCCCTGAAATAGGGTAATGCATAAATAGCCAAATTTGGTTTCTGTGCAAAGGGGTTTTGTGGAAAAAAAATGTGGGTGCTTCCTCATCTGTTAATGTTTTGAGATAGATGCAGTCAAAATATGTAACTTCTGAAGAGTTTCTTGGTTAGGAAAAAAACAGAATGAACGCAGTGTGTGTAATACTCTGTGCGAGTTGCAAGCCTGTCTATAATTTTTGGTGCCGTTCGCATCATTTTTTCCCTTTTCCATTAGCAGGCGGTTTGTAGTGACGTAAATAGAAGTATAATTTCACCAGCTGCAAGGCCAGACATCTTATCTTAAGAATCTGAGCTAGAAGCAGGGCGTAGAGACCTCTTTTTCCTACTGTATCTGAGTGCAATATCGGCTCTAAATCTCAGCTTATGGAGCATACAGTCGATGCTTGGCAACAAAAATAAGAGGTTCATTGTTTGCCATGCCTTTGGCTGCTGTGATTTAGGCCTGGGACCAAGTGTTATCAGTAAACTGCTGAATCATTTAATGTAAAATGCTGTGGCAAGTTAATATCGAAAGCATAACAAAGTACAGGCAATCACGGTGTATTGCGTGCCTCAGAACGGTCTAAATTAGCAAATATAAGAGGACTTCTGTGAAATGGCTGGCACGTTGCACTGTATCCAATGTTCTATCCAATCAGGAGATTATTACCTTTTTCTTTTGCAAGGACTGTGCGTGACTGCGTATGTGTGCACTTTGCATGTGCACATGTGTGCGTCTGCATGTGCGTGAGTGCATTTGCTTCTGCATTTGTGCAGCCGCGCGAGTCCATGCGTTTGTGTCTCAATGAGGGCATGCTCTATTCTGAACTCCATTCTTGCGTATTCCTAGCTGGAGCAATGTGAAATGTGAATGAATTATAATGGGAACAGAGAATCTGCTCGTGAAATACGTTCCCTTTGCTTATTCGTTTCAGTAATTTAATGTGTGGAATTATCATAATTAAAAATGGTGTTTTCTCCATACATGTTTTCCCTCTGTTGTGTCATTATACAAGTTATTTTACAAAGTATAGAATGTTTGTATTACGGTCTGTGTAATTATTTAAATTCTTGATTGATACTTGGTTGAAATTGTGATTATCGATAGGGCATGTATATGTGTATGTCCACATGTCTTTTAGCATTCATGTGTTTATGTGAGTATCTGTCTAATAGCCTAATAGTTTGTTCTCCCGCACTGCAGTATGTGTAATGTGCAGTTAGTTGAACACTCCGGTTATGCTGACTATTTCCAAAAACAGGTCCATGTCCGCATCGTACCCCACATCTGCCAGCACAAACCACCTCTACTCCAAACGGCAAGGCAGACCAGGTGACTTTCACATCCAGACTGTATGATTTCTGTGCGCATGTTACGAGAGGGTTTATGTTTATGCTACAATATGTATGTATTTTTGTATGTTTTCGTATGTGTAAGCTGCTTGCACACCAGACGCGAAACAAATTTTTCGCCCAACAGATTACATTCAAAGTCAATGCAAAGCTGCGAATACACGCGTGTGCAAGCAGCTTTAGTGTGTGTATGTGTGCAGCAGTGTCTGTAGGAACATTTGCTCGCTCATGTGTGCTCGTGTTTGTTTGTGTGTGTGTGTGTGTGTGTGTGTGTGTATTGGGGTCTCTTCATTTCTATGTGCGTACTTGTGGATGCGTGTGCCTCTATATTGGCAAGTAATCTTGATGCATGGGCACTGGGAGTGCTCTGGTTGCCTGTGATGGTGTTTTTGATGATCTTATTAAATAAGTTAGTGAAAGCAAGGCTCTGTAACCTGAGAGAAGTATCTGCTTTTTGGTGCTCTACCACTGTTTAGGTTCAGATTCATTTCAAGAATCTTGAGAATCTAAAACAATTTTTTTTTGTCATTCAGTAGATCTGCTTTACAAGTTGATTGAATTGACTAATGAAGCATCTTATTTTTATTTAGATGGGTTTGGGTGTAGGCTTGATTCCTGTTTGAAATATAAATGTAGGTGCACTTTGTTAGCATTCTTTGATGTTTATGTCAAAATGGAGCATAAAAAGTGTTTTGAGGCCCCTGGAAGAGGTTCATCATTCACAGATACTGAGGGCAGTTGCCTCGGCCAAGTTATGGGTTCAGAACTTTGTGTTTTAAAGTGTTTTGCCACATTAACTTCATATGTTGCTCTCTTAAAAATAAAAGCACTATCGGTCAGTCACAGAAAACTAAAAAGTCACCCCACTGTAAACCTGCTGGCCAAATTATGATCAATTAATGTTTGCCCACCCAAAACTATTCAGTTCTCATTCTATACCTGCTGCACTTTAATTCAGACTGGTCCAATGTTGACATGCTCAAAGGCCAATTTATCTGGAAGATATACGTACGTGTAAAAACTCCTTCCATTTTTTTTATTAATGAAATACTAGCATTTCCTGGTGGGAAACTGCAGAGTTTTTTTTCTTAACTCTGTTCATCACGATGAAAAAGCAGATCTATAAAAACAAGGAGCATTACAGAGCGAGTGTTGGAAGATGACCCTTCTTTTGAAGTTCAGGAAAATGTTATAACTTTTCCAAACATATTCCATTGCTTTCACTTTTGTAGTGCGTATGTATTTTTCTTCCAATGTTTGAACAGGCAAAAATGATGATTGTCTTTGACTGGTGGTTGGGATGGGAACAGAATAGTTTTGATTTTGTGGTCCTCCGTGTGCCAGCTTTGTTCCTGCTCTCTGCAGTACATTACTTTCCTTTGAGCTGACCCACGCAATACTAGGTATTAATCCTGTGCTGGATGAAGACTGGTTACAGCTCCATAGTTGACTATTGCTAACTTATGTCGATGCTAATTGCGCACTGGACATCTTTGGTGGCAGGTACAAAAGATTGGCTGCTGCAGCCATGGCCTGTCGCCTTGGTAACCAACCAAACCCTCTCCTACCCTCATCATGATGATGTCACTCATTATCTTTACTGTTGCTAGTGCACGGCTCCAGAACCTGTGATGTAACGAGTCATATGCTGTATGGTTTCAAAATGACATTCCACATGGGAATCTAATAGCGATCGAAATTTAATCACAAAGGAATTGATCATTTTCATCAGACCCATTTGATGGGATAAATATGGACTTTTTAATGAGAGGGCTATACATTCCACCATCTGGAGTATATTGTTGAAATGATGAGAAGAAATTATCAGCAAGAGTTGCATTGTGTTATTCCCACAAAATAAACTCTTAAGTTTCGCGAGCTGTTCTCTTAATTGTTAATGGTGGAGCAACAGGAACACACTCACTTTGTCTCCACTTTGTATGCGTGGGATGTATCTCGGTGTTTCTATGTGTTTTGAGTATACTCAGCCAAAATAAAAACTTCACACTTGTTTGGAGGTCGATAAGTTGAACATACAAGAAATGAGGTTTTAAATAATGATTTTATTTAATTCTGTACTCATTAAAGATGGTGTACCATAAAAATAATGTCCATATTGTAACCAGTTCCACCGGAAATGCTACGGAAATGTCCAAGAGTAAAAATGGTAAGTTACAACTTGAATAAGAGCAGTACGCTGGTGATTACGTATGGTTTGGGCAGTCACACGACCTCTAAACAATTCATTCCTAGTGGACGTTGCAGTGAAAAATCGATTATGCAAATGACGTAAGACAATTTGTCGGTCTTCTGCTTTTGACGTCACACGTGGGCTACCAGAACGAGTTCGGTCAGCTGTCGTGCCAGTTTGTTGGAGACGTGACCGAAGATCATGGATAGTCCGTCGACTGCATCCCATAACCCTTGCAACGTCAGTGACAGACGTTTCCGTATTCAGCATGCCAATGACACGTTCACGCTGAATGTTTGACAGCCATGGCATTGATAATCAAGGGATAATTAACTGTAAAAACTTGTTTTTCTGAGATGTCACTCTAACGTGCTAACATGAGCTCAGTTGCACATCTCTCATATGGTCACGTGACTAGGAACACGAGAAAACATGGTTTTAGCTTAAAGTAGGCTCGCACGTGCTACGTACCTGTGCACGTCTGAGTTGTGTGTCATGATGTCTTTGACAACGCATTTACCCCTAGTGATAGTAAAAACTCTTTTATTAAAAGTTTCAAGAATTTACACATTTATGAGAGTGAAGTTTCTTTTTTGACTCCGTATAGATATGTTCATTTGTGGATATGCATCTCTGTCTGCCTGTGTGTGTGTGTGTGTGTGTGTGTGTGTGTGTGCGCGTGTGTGTGTGTGCGCGTGTGTGTGTGTGTGCGTGTGTGTGTGTGTCGCATGCTGGTTCTATTCTTAATTTCTCCGTTGTTGTTTGACACAATCACTTCCTGTCCTGGCAGTATATATGGTATTCGTCACTTCTGTGAAGCCGAGTTATTTTAGAAGGTGATTTCAGTGCATAATTTGGAGCCAATATTTGGTCAGCTCAGTTCCACATCAGTGGTAGGCAGTTACTGCAAGTAGCAGTGGGTGAAGCCATGGTTTAAAGGTCATTCACATTTTACAGAAGATATGCAGTCTGCCTTTTAACAGCTATTTCACTGTAGCATAACACCTACATAGTGTTTTATGAAGATTGATTCACAGCTTTCCATGAGAGGATTGATCTGAAGTCATGCTCTATGCCATATTTTAGACTAGTTTTATGAATTATGAGTTAGTTAATATGAAGTTTTCTCTTTCATTAAATCGTATGTTTCATGAATAGAGGGTATTCAGAGAGTGCATACCTCTGTCAACATGTTTTGATCCACTAGCACTTGGAATCAGAATGCAGATCTGTATCTGGATTGGCTCAGAAATGTTATCACTTCTTTAATTTTGTGGCAATCCGTTGACTAGTTTTTGAGTAATCCTGCTGACAAACACACTTGCACACACACACACACAGGCGCGCATCAATGATCACAATACCTCAGGGCGGAGGTAACAAGAGTCTTAATATTAATAATCTTAATATTATTGCTGGACATGATTCAGGAATAGTATTAAGCATCATTAAAGGTTTTTATCAAGCGGTAAATTATAGAGATCAAAGTTCACTTGCCTTAGGTGCAGTAAAGCCAGTGTTAGAGCCTGTGACCCTTTGCACTTTCCTTTACCCTCCACAAGAAACACAGACATAACAACAATGCAACAGACGCAACAAATTGAGTTCCCAAGGGATTTACCAAAGAAGTACATTGTGTTTATGAGCTAAAGTTGCAAATAACCAATGGTTGATCTTATGTATCTCATAGCACATGTATGGCAAATACATCAGCCTCATAGAAATTTAGGCACATCATGGATTTCAATTATTTTTTAAAAGAACCATTGGGTAAAACCAAGACAAGCAGTCGCACAACTGTTGAATATTTCATATTGCATTTAACCTCATTGGGCCCTCTGGAAGCACTGTAGTACCTTCCTGAAGTCTGGATAGAGTAGAAATCTGGAGAATGGCTTATAGCTGCATTATAAGATGGTTATTAGAGCTTAGTACATCTGTTCTACAAGTGACCTTTTCCTCCCAGTAGGCAGTGCATTTTCGCACTTGTAGGGAATTCGGACTCAAAGGAAAAGTTTTATTGTTTCTTCTCCTCAGTGTGTAACATGTAACAGCCTGTTGCTGCACATAAACCTCTACCACTGCTACTGCCTCTACATTCATTATGCCGCATTAGTTATCACTTTACTTCAACCCTTAGGTGTAATAATGATGTAATCAGTGGTGTTATAGGGGGTATATGCAGATATAGAGAGCATACCCACCTCTTTTTCTGTCATCTTACAGCATACACACCTATCAGCCTAAAAGCCATTGAAATGTGAGGAAGGGTATACCTACTTACTCATTAGTGATTTACACATCTACGAAATAGCATATACAACCCCAATTCCAAAATTGTTGGGAAAAAGTGTAAATTGTGAATATAATCAAAATGCAATGACTTTCAGATCACATGAGCCAATATGTTATTTACAGCAGAACCTAGATAACATTTCAAATGTTGAAACTGAGACATTTTACATTTTTATCCACAAAAGGAGCTCATTTCAAATTTTCTGGCTGCAACAGGTCTCAGAAAAGTTGGGACACCGGCAAAGAAGGGCTGAAAAAGCAATTAATATATAAGAGAATCAGCTGAAAGAACATTTAGCAAGTAATTACATTTACTGGCATCAGGTGTATAACATGATTGGCTATAAAAGGATGTCTTAGAGAGGCTGAGTCTCTCAGAAGTAAAGATTGCCAGAGGCTCTCCAACCTGTGAAGGCTTGTGTAAAACAATTGTGGAATACTTTAAAAACAATGTTCCTCAAGGTCAAATTGCAAAGGCTTTGAAGGTCTCATCATCAGTGCATAACATCATCAAAAGATTCAGAGAAACTGGAAAAATCTCTGTGCTTAAGGGACACGGCCAAAGACCTTTACTGCTCTGTAAAAAGTCCTTCAATGGCAATGTCCATATTACTTAATGTTAAAATGTATATTTAGTACAATAAATTGATTTTGTCTTTTTTTACTGACTGTTTAAGTTACAGAAAAGTAAAAAGTGTTGATGTTTTGGTAACTTGATTTGATTTCCTGGTACTCCGCAATAAACTGATTTCACAAAATAGTTTAAAAACATTCTCAATAAGTAAATAGTCAGGACCTGCCCACATGCAGTAATTGGAGAACACATTTCAGCAGTGTAATTTAATTTCTTCAGTAGACATGTTGAATCTGCAAGTCAGACCTTGTTTATTGTGAAATATGGAGTAGAAGAGTGAACTAAAGGAATTATTAATATTTGAGCAGCGTACTGGCCATCGGGAATACCAGGAGTTTTCTAGGTGGGCTGCTGGGTCAGTGCAGCGGGGTCTGGTCAAAGACCTAAATCGCAGTTGTGTAGACGGCCCGCTGGTGGTCAGTAGCCCTCATTAATGTGAGCGAAAGCGCAGTGGTGTCGCCTTGTTTGTTCAGCGTAACTGCCTTAAGACGAAAAATTTCCATACCTTTTTAAAAATAGCTTACGATCACTCTGTACAGACCATTAAATGGAGTTGTCAGTTACTGCAGATAATGATCAATGCGTGACTCAAAGCTCATACACCACTTTTTATGGTTCTGCTTCACTATTCCGGTTATCCTGCGACATGATCAATTTATTTCATATTTATCTATATATTTGCTTTTTGATGTAATAATGACCGAATAACTGTACTGTTGCAAATAAAAGACAACTATCTATGTACAAGATAGTTTAATCTATGTACAGTTTATTTAATGTTGCTGTTTTTGTCCTAAAAGTTTCACAAAGCAGGTTTGCTGGGAAATTTGTTTGACCAATGGGCTTGCTTGTTACCTGCTACCAGTCTAAAAATGCGTTTCAAAGAATACGTGGTCAGACGCAAATGTCAGAAAGCCACAGAGAGGCGAAAAGTTTCAAGAATATAGTGAATAGACATTGGAGGCTCAGGTCTCAAATGTAGTAGGACTGACGTTAGATGTGTTCAGGTAAACTTTGCTTGAGCTTACAAAAGGACCCCACTGATGGACCAGTTGTTCATAGCCTACTGCATATTGATTTGTTGTTTTACGGTGCCAAATAAAATTTGTGCTTATGGGATATATGGTCCAATATGATGTTAAAATCCGTACATTTTTGGCAAATTACATGAATTCTTTTTTTTTTCGGCCAGTCACAACCTCCCCATCCCTGCCACCTGGAGAGTGGGCCAGTCATTTCTGAATTCCCGTGCCACATTTTTCCCCCAGTCTGCCCCTGTTTGACACCTGTGAGTCGATACCTGCCTTAGATCTGTTCATTTTCAGTCACTCAGGGGTCTATTCTCCCATGCGCGTAAGTTCATCCTACCTGTCTTCTCCCCTCGACTTAAGTCTGTGCATTACGCACCCCAAAGGCAGTTACGCACTTGGGGCAGGGCAAGGCCAAAATCTGGGCGTTTCTCAGACAAAAAACACTTACGCGTATTCTCCCCCTGACTTACGCGCTTTTTCTGTTTAGCGCTTTTGAGGGCTGTATTAAGGTCGAGCGCCAACATAAGGCGAAATATTGCGTTTGATTTCAGTTACAGGCTGAATTTTAACATTAATTTTATTTTATTTAACACGGGAAAGGTTGAGACATTCAATATTCGATTGTTCTTCCTTATTTATAAGCTACATTGCTCATAGTCAAAATAAATTATCAAACGAAATCATCATATGATATTACGCAACAGCCTCTTCTCTAATTAGTTCAATTACATACGCATAGCAATTAATACGAGTATACATAAGACCATCATTCTACCATGCCCTCAAAATCTAAAACCAAAATGCCAGTCCTGCATTTGCTTGCACTCTTGTGTGATTGGGAAAGAGTAAGAGGAGTAAGAGTACCACGCATATATCGGCTTCGTTTGGACATCCTGGAACTAACAAGCATCGAGTGCATCCAGCACTTTCGTCTGGACCGTGCATGAGGCAATCATCTATCTTTGCTGACTTCTAGATGAACAGCTATCCAGCCGCAGCAATCATCTACAAAACATACCCGTGGTCATCAGGGTCACAGCTGCGCTGTCGCTCCTGGCATCTGGGTCGTTCCAGAGTGTGGCTGGTGATGTGATGCACATATCACAGGCGTCTGTGTCAAGGTGTCTGACACAGTTTGTTGATGCTCTAAGTTCTTCTCCATGCACTTCCACCTCAGAAAGAGTGGATGCCACCTCCTCCTCCAGTGCAGTGAAATGCGCAGGGGATGATGGTTGCCCACCACCTGTTTCGTGTACACTTCTCCGGTGTGCAGAGAGCCCGGCTTTTCCAGTGCCCCGCGGGTCGCTCCATTCATGCTTTAAATCGGGGATACTGCGCTTGCATCTCCTCACCGTGCCACATCCTGAACGATTTGCAGCTTTCTTCTTCAGATCATCCTTCACTGCCCCCTCACCATACAACACCTCGTGGTGCCTCTTCACTGATTTCACCAATACCTCTAACTCCTCATCTGTGAAATTTGGCTTCGGCTCGATGTCGCCATCGTTGTCTTCATGTTCTATTATATGTTTGTGATAATCTAAAAAGTTGTGATATTCTCACTGGGGAGGATTGAGGATATCTGTATTAACTAACCCGTGTCTACGTAAATATGTTTTTTTCTTTTTATTTTTCTAACCATTGATAATACTGTGAATTTTAATGTGTGAATAAAGATATTATTAAATACTCTAGAATGAGCCCTACCCTGGCCAATACCAAAGCGCTACCCATTTGTTAATCAATTTTAGGCAATATAGAATAGCCGACATGGGAAGAATCATTATCAGTAAAGGGGATAATTGATTATAATAAAGTACTTTAGGCACAAGTTCAAGTGAATGTGTCGCTCGAGTCAAATGGGTCATAATAGGCTACGGATATGAAATTGTGTGATTGCTGAGGCGGTTTCGGGACGGGGGGGTGACCGCCTGCGGGGTAAGAATCCTTTATTTGTTAAAACGTTGCCATGTCCTTTAGGTGCAAACCTGACATCGGAGTACTTTGAGATTTCAAGTCCGCAATTTCTAAATTATATCATATAAACTGTCCTTGTTGTTTTTTTGTGACTCGAATGTTCTCTTTATTTGTCTTCTTCCCTGTCTTCCACGGAACAAACAGGCTGGTGTAGGAGGGGCACATTTTCAATGCTCTGATTGTGCTGGTTGAGAAGCGCTAAATTCTTTATTTGTTATTTCAGTATCGCGGCAATTTGTTTGCATAGCTTTAATATCATGGTGGCTAGAATAAGAAATAAAAAAAGAGATGTCTGCATTACTTCTTGTAACTGGCACAGACATACATAGGCCTACTATTACAGCATCGTCGGCCTGCTGATAAAAGCTTGTATCTTCAAAATGATAAACTTCACAGGAAAATAAAAAATCAATATAATATGAAATAAAAAAGCATATAAATTGATAAATATAATTCAAAAATATTAATAAAATGAAACATGTTTAATTTTGCATGTAAGAATAGTGGAATGCGAGTTTTTCTTTCTTATCAATTTGGAGATACAAGGTTTTATCTACAGGTCAACGATATTCAAATGTAAAGCCTGGTCTGTGTTTTCCATGAACTACAAATGCATTTTCATGGTTAATCAGAAAATCCTTGTTCCATGTTTTCCTGATATCCATAATCAATAAGCTTGGTACAGAGTCTCCCTCTCTTTTGCATTAGTCACACCTCTTTCATAAGGCCACCTACATTCTGAAGTTAAGCTCTGTAGGCGTGATCGAAGCAAGCAGGGGAGAATACGCATAACTCAAAATCACTTAAATCGAATCACGTAAAAAAGGACTTATGCGCAAATGGGAGAATAGACCCCTTAGTGTCTGCCTAGTGCTGAACACAAGTGTCATAGACAAATAGACAAAATGACTGAACACAAGGCAAGGTGTTCGGCGTGAAAGCAGTTACAGACATGCCAATAAATTGGGTCGAAGTCATGTGAACAGGAACTGACAACAAAGCAGTCTCAGTCCACTTGGTAGCCATTCGTAGTTGCTGTTTGATGTCATGATTAATCTGTCTGCACAAAAATGGTGTGGATTCAGCTGGTGATTGTCTGCCCAGAACGACAGAAAGCGTTTTAAATCAGTAGCAGTCCGTTGGCAGTATTGATGACCTTTAGGTAATGGTACATCTGTATGCATAATTACCTAATCCTGCTGCAGTTTGCGTTGTCTGATTAGCAACAGTTACTGAAACTAATTGGTAGTGTAACAGTCCACTTTATTCAATAGTACTGTTTAAGTTACTTCACAAAGTTATGACACGTTCTCTTATATGCATAAATTATGACTTAAAATGCCCCTGATAAACTTCAACTGTCTGGTCTTTTTTTTTTTTTTTTTTTTTGTGCCTTAAAAGCTTGTGCGCATGCTTGTTGGATATGTTTCCAAGCACAGCAACTACACATTTAAGCAGCACATCATTAAGTTTGGATCAGATCTTCACCGAGGCGATGTTAATTCGTCAGCGATTTATGAAACTATGAACATTGATTGCTCTGGAAAAATCTATTTTTTGCTTTGCTACACCTCCACCGGTAGACATTTTCCAATCCATTTTAAAGATATGCTCCTCCCTCACTGCTTGTCATCACTTCTCACCATGAACAGCATTTTACTTCTAATTAGGTTAATTGGCAAGTCAGTTACATGACTGGGCATAAAATGGTGCTGATAAAATAAATAAAAGAGGTGCTGTTTTCTTACAAGCAAAGATAGGCTGAAGTTCAATCTGCATCTAAAAATTAAACAAATTCAGAAAAAATGCTCATGATCTTCTGGCCCTCAGGCTGCACTGCATGAAACACAAGAGTGATTCTGCACTTGAATTCACTCCATGGGCTCAGGAACACGTCCACAAGTCATTGGGTGCGCACAGTTTGCTGTGCAATCGATAAATGCAAGTTAAAGCTGTATCATGCAGAGAAGCAATATGTGAACAAGATCCAGAAATGGTGCCATCTGCTCAGGGCCAAAGCTCATTTTAAAATGGCTTTACATTTTGCCTCAGTCCATTTTAAACCATTTTAAATGAGCTTTGGCCCAGAGAAGATGGCAGCATTTCTAGATTTTTACATACGGCTTCTTTACATGGTCCAGCCTTAACTAGCACTTGTGGATTGCACAGTGAACTGTGTACACAGGCAATGATTTCGGGAAGTTTTCCTGAACCCATGCAGTGAATTCCCAAGCAGGATCATACCCGCTTTAGTGTAGTGCCGTCTGACGGCCAAAAAGATTGCGAGAATCCAATGTTCACCTTACAGCCTTGTCCCTTGTTCTCCAGATTCTCTGAATCTTTTCTACTCTGGATGGTGGGATATTCAAAGTCTTCGCAATTTCACATTGAGAAACCTTTTTCTGATATTGTTCTCCATTTTTAGATGGTGAACCTCTGCCCATCTTCTAAGAGAGACTACCTTCTTCTTCTTTTTGTTTTATGGCGGTAAGCTGCCAGATTATAAGGAGCATTACCGCCACCATCTGTACTGGAGCATGACTCCGGGATTCTAACATCCCAAATCTCAAAAAAAAAAGAAGTTAATAAATATCCCTGTACTTACACTCCCCCAGGATCTTCTTTAACAACTCATCTACGCATCTCGGAATGTTATACCTGCTTAAGTATTAGGTCCCGCTCTACTCCCTCCAGACCCTTTTTCTAACATTTCCTGGATTTCTTCTCCCTTCACTTCCCTAACTCCTAAGAACTCATTGGCTGCATAAATAACCATCTTTCTTCACTCAGTTTTTGACTCAATTTCACTTGCACAGTTAATTACCATCGCTATGAATGCTAGAAACCTTTTTTTTCTATACATATACGCTCTTTATCCAAACCCCCCGCCATCTCCTCAAGGTATCGGACTTCATCTACCTTCGCCTGTCGAGCCTTCTCTACAACTCCTTTTTCTTTTCTCACTCTCTTAACAGCCTCCGAATCCGAAATTTTACTTCGACATGTATCCGTACAATCTCACCCTCAAATTTCCTTTGCACGCACTGTTTTACACCCGCTTCATGATTTCCCCCCCTCTGAGAAGGCATACAGCTCTTTCCTTTGTCGATTTTCTCTCGTCCTCATTACACCCATCCTTCCCACACCGTCTACAACGATAAATCCTCCTCCGACAAACTGCCGCCACATGACCGTAATCTTGACACCAAAAGCATCTTAATGGAGTCCGTTTATAAGCCCTCACTCTATTACTAACATAATCCAAATGAACTCGTTTCGCCAGTTCCCTCTCAAACTCTAATAAAACTGATAAACAATCAGTTTCTTTACCGTCTCGAAAACTTTTTATGCGTCTAGCGCCACAAACACCCTCTACCTCCATAAATGAATCAGCTTTTACCAAGTGGACAACGCCACTAATAACTCCTTTAACAGTAGGCTGATTGCGCATTTTAAAACATGTAACTTTATTTAAATCAAAATCTTTGATTTTCAGAGCACTGTCCCTTTGACACTTTGATTTACACTCAATTATTACCAGGCCGCTTCTACACACAGGTGGTCCTCATTGAGGACCACCTGTCCTACATATTATAGATCTCTGCCTGCTCTAGCAAAAGGTGATTCAAATAATTAGCTCGTTATCATTCCTCTGAGGCTGATTGATAATGAGCTGATCCTGTGTTGGAGCAGGGAGAGATCTAAAACATGTAGGACAGGTGGTCCCCTGGGAGAGGTTTGGAATTGGTAAATATGAAAAAAGTAAAATAAAAGTAAAAATTGATATTTTCTTATAAATACAACTTAATATAATTAAGTTAGATTTTTTTTGTGGACTGTTCTTCAAAATTTTACTTTATGCTAAAATTTTATGATTGCTTTTTCTCAACTTAAAAAACAAGAAGTTCACTAAACTAAGAAAAAGTACTTGGAAAATGTTGCCTTATTTTTATTTTTTTTTTGAGTTTTATCTCAGTAACAGTTCTTACAGTGCATGTATGCCCGTGATCTTCGGGCCCTACGGACCACTGAATCACTCACCGGCATGATTCTGCCATTGACATTACTAAATGGGCCCAGGAATACTTCAAGAAACCACTGTCTGTAAACACAGTCCGCTGAGCCATCCACAGATGCCACCTAAAACTCTATCATACAAAAAGGAAGCCATTGTTGAGCATGATCCAGAAGCGCCGCCTTGTTCTGTGGGCTTAGGCTCATTTAAAATGGACTGTAGCAAAGTGGCAAAGTGTCCTGTGGTAAGACGAGTCCAAATTTGACATTCTTGTTTGGAAATCATGGACATCGTGTCCTCCGGGATAAAGAGGAGAAAGACCACCCCTCCTGTTATCAGCGTTCAGTTCAAAAGCCAGTATCTCCGATGGTATGGGGATGCATTAGTGCATATGGTGTGGGACACTTGCATGTTTTAAAAAGCACCATGAATGCTAAAAGGTATAAAAAGGTTTTAGAGCAACACATGCTCCCCTCCAGACGACATCTATTCCCGGGAAGGCCTTGTGTATTTCAGCAGGACAATGCAAAACCACATACTGCAGCTATTACAACAGCATGGCTTTGTAGTAGAAGAGTCCGTGTGCTGAACTGGCCTGCCTGCAGTCCTGATCTTTCACCGATTGAGAACATTTGGCGCATAATTAAACGAGAAGTCCGTCAAAGGAGACCCGAAACTCTCCAGCAGCTGGAAGCCTGTATTAAACGAGAGTGGGATCAAATTCCAATGGCTAAACTCAAGAAACTCGTCTCCTCAACGCCCAGACGCCTCCACTCTGTGTTAAAAAGAAGAGGGGATGCTACACCATGGTAAACGAGTCCCTGTCCCAACTTTTTTGAGACCTGTAGCAGCCCTCAAATTTGAAATGAGCTCATTTTGTGGATAAAATAGTAAAATCTCTCAGTTTCAACATTTGCTATGTTATCTCTGTTCTATTGTAAATAAAATACTGGTTGGTGTGATCCGAAAGTCATTGCGTTTTGATTTTATTGATAATTTACACTTCGTCCCAGCTATTTTGGACTTGGCGTTGTACTAACCTTTCCAGGGACCACTACTCCACTGACCATTGTACAGATGACAGCAGTGATCAGATGTCATAACAAGCAATGTCATTTTATCAGAAACGGCGTAAAGATCTCATGCTTTTCTTGGTAAATGATCTAAGTCAACTTCTGGTGAAGTATTTTAAGTTGTGTCCTCAGTAAGGCAGAGTGGAGTGATTTAACCCGTTTTATTGTAGCTGTGTTTTCTTACTCGTTATATTTTGTAATCTTGGTTGTGACACTCGGGTGCTCTCTCGTTAGGTGTCCCTCCCGTCAACGTGTCACCCCTGTCCTCTCCGTGCCAGTCACCCAGCCAGGGGACCCCCATCTCTAGCCCCGTCAGCAAAGTCCCCTCCGTGGACCTACCGGAGGCTGCGGACTCGCTGGGCGAGTACGCGGTGCTGCCGGGCGCTGCTCACAAAGCCTTAACTCACACACAGAGTGCGCCTGGGTGCACGACCACACTTTCGGTCTGCAGCAGGTAAGACCTGCTGCTGCAGTTCCTCTGCTCAGCCAGCAGGGAGATTCCCAGAGCATCTTCATCTGCATTCCTATCCTGTTTATACCTTGAAAGAGAGTACAAATTGTCTGGAGGAACATTGATGTGTTTGTACGCCAAAATAGATGTTAAAAATATCTATTAAGACATTTTATTGCGCTTGTAAGTTTGTTTTATGACACCCTGGCTGAAATCAAGTGTGGGTGTGTGTGTGTCCATGAGAGTGTGTATGTTTTTAAGTGTCCCCCTGAGATGTAATCTAAGCATACTTAGAAAGATATATTACGCATTACACTAGATCTGACGGGTATGACAGTAAAAAACAAGGAAGGATGGAACGGAATGTGTCCGCCCATAAGGTTGTGGCCCTTTCTTCCCTACGGTGCAGTCAATTGTGGGTTGAGGATCTTCAAATGTTGCCTGGCCCATCAATGGAAAGCTGCAACCTCGAAAATGCAAAATTATGTTTGGCCATTCGACCACATACGGAAACAATGACCTGTCTGCGATTACATTAGACAGTGATATCACATTGCTTTTGAACCATTTCAGTTTTCAGATGGAAGTAGCCTTACCAGCACTTCAAGAGAAAAATGAGACAAACATGGCTCTTGAACCGAGGAAATTGGAAATTGTGATCCTTACTCCATTCTTTACAGAAGAATACCATCAAGCAGTTAATATGATTTACCCTCTTGACAGACACCTTCATTTGAGGAAAATTACAGGGCTTAGATTTCCCTGCATTTGTCTGGGCTATGTCGTTCAATATTTACTGAGGCAATTCAGATTAAGTGCATTGCTTGCGGACGCCATGGCTGAGTTCCAGCTGAGAGCCGAGCCTTCGGTTTCTCCGTTGTAAGTTGAGCCGTTACCCTGCACTGCCATTGGACGCTCGCACAGTGGTGAGCAGAGCTGGCTTCTCCTAAACATGTCACTCCAGCTGCGGTGTACCACCGTTGGATAATAGACACAGAAGGCAGTGTGTGGCTTGGCTGAATACTCTCAGATTTACCAGTTCAGAGTGAACGGCAATGAACAAAAATTCACTGCAAAAGGCTCAATAAGAATGACATGTCTTGTCAGGGAGCAAGAAAACTGCTGCTCCAGTGTCATAGAAGCAGTGTCCGCTTTTCTTGGTGGTCAAGTGTGTCTTGTGGACCTCTGTTGGTGTTAATACATAAGATTACACATCTCAGCCATTTTATTTCCCTTTTTGACCGTTTTTTGCTCTGACTTTATGGGGAGCTGTTGGGTATATAGTAGGGCTGGGTTCAAAAAATCGATTTTCCGATTCAGATCGATTTTTTATTGAAATTTTCGATATCGATTCATTTTATTCAAAGATCAATCTTTTATCAATGAATTTCCATCTTGCTTGTGAATATTCAATAACTGATCCAGGAGTGTCATCTAGTGATACAATATTGTTCTGCATGCATAAATGTGCAGCTCCATGTCTGCTGGCGGACACATCTGCCCAAGGCGCTTACGATACCCTGACAAGCACCGTTGTTCTTCTTGAACACGCCAAATGCAGATAATACATAAATGATGAATTACATTCATATTTTAATTTGTAACGAGTAGCGAAGTGGCCAGTGTCAAAGTAACAAAGTAAAAGCATTGGGGATGCACCGAAATGAAAATTTTTGGCCGAAACCGAAAATGAGAAACACTTGGCCGAAAACCGAAACACCGAAAGAAATTATGCCAATTTTAGTACCATTGCATTTACGGCTATGACTGTGTACTTACCTAACTAAAGTCAAGGCATTGCAATGGCATAAATTAACATTCACGCTTCCAAAAATAAATCTATTACAAAACTATGAAAATATTTATTTAGCACTGACATTCCAACAAAGCACAATATAAAATAAAATAAAATTATAAATTAAATGTTTAACTTGGCCCCACTCATGAATAACCTACAGGCCTATAACTGACTGGCCTATTACTGGCTGCTGAAAAATTGTAAAATATGTTACGTGACGACAACAGCAGCCCACTGATTGGTCAGAGAGAATTGGCTGCGATAGACAACTCGCTTCCGCATTATCGCTAGGAAATAGGCTTCACTTTCACTGTTGTTTATGGCAGCTTGATAATTAAACTGTGCGTTGCCTTACCTTTCAAAAAAGGTTGCGTTTGTTCACCGGAAACAGGCTTCACTTTCTATCATTGAAATAGGTCCTCAAATTGTGTTTTTGAAATGTGTGTTGTTTTAGGCAGCTTGATAAATATACTGTGCGTTGCCTTTCCTTTCAAACAAGGTTGCGTTTGTTCACCGAAGCTACTGCATTTATGAAATGCGTTTCTTTGTCCGTGATCCTGTTCGTAGCAAAATTAGAAGCGACGGCGTTGTGCCCAATTCTGTTTCCCCAATTCCCCTTGAGAAAGTTATTATGCTGTCCCTATTCTGCGAAAATTGCGCCGAGAATAACTTTTCGGGTGCTGATGAAGTATTTTGTTCTCAGGAAAGGGAAAGGTATCACAGATGAGATGACGCATCGTAAAGCGATAAATTCTAATACTCTGCCATCTCCCGCAATTTGCGCGTTTGCCACGTGTTTTGCCTTCACTTTCAAAGTGAAATGTTAAATGACGCCTGCATGTCAAACTAATAAACAATAATTGTTTTATCATATGTGTTATTTGCTTCTTTGTTATGAATGAAAAAAGGCTAATTAACATCCGTGTGTGGTGATTCCATATTTTTCCAGGGGTTGTAGTTACATTGTGGAATACTGATGTTACACAAATGCCTTGAAAATATATTGCCATTGTCTATGAATACTCTATGCCTTTTACGGATATCATTGCTTTATGTTTTTATGTGGTATTTAATGTGCAACCGAATCGGACACAACACCAGCTGCTATCTTATGCATCAGGACAGTGTCAAACAGAAATTGCAATTCAGCACTCGCGGACTTTAGTGCCATAACGTGGTGAAGGTGGTGCGCGTCCCCCGATTTAAAAAATACAGACAGGCGCGTGCTGGCTGCAGTTTTTGCTTGCGTCATCACAACATTCTGTTTCGGCCGTATTGTTTTGGTGTTAAAAGTCTTTCGGCCAAAAACCGAAAAGGGATTTTTTTGCCTTTTTTGGCCGAAAATTTTTGGTGGCCGAAAATTCGGTGCATCTCTAAAAAGTATACTTTTACTCTTCTACATTTAAAAGATAAAAAGTCCCAGTTTAAAAAAAGAAAAAACTCAGGTGCAAATCCTCAAAACAAAAAACTTAGCCTAAGTAATACATTTCCCGACATAACGGATAATAATGACTAAGTTAATTGCAGGTAGAAGTATTTTGACTACATGTCATAAATGTACATCGAGCAGTCTTTCATTGATAGAAAGCATGCTGCCAATGCGAAACTATCTGTTGACGGTAAAAATGTACTGTGATCCGTACTTCACTGCAGTGGACACGACGCACGGAACGGTAAATTGAGGCAGGATTTTCAAGCTACGAGTAATTGTGAGAGAACAAAGTCAACGTCGAATATAAATTTCGGTATCAGATTTTTTTTTTAAGCTCAAATACATGTGTTGGGAGATATATTTTCAATAACAGCATTGGGTGGAAGTTTAGTAACAAAACGTGCCATTTTTCATCCACCATTTCAACCAGTTATCTAATAAAAAAATCCAATATTATTTTCTTTGTTGAATGTATAGTAATATTCTGTATTTCTGGACAGTCGAACATGTCCATGTGGTGTATTTTGGGCAAGGATAATGGTTTTAAGGCAATAAAATTTACTGGAAAATGAACGTACAAAGTGAAGCATGTAATATTGACCCAGTTTCAGACGATAATAGTCCACTGACTGTTGAGTCTATGTTGCACTTTATTATGTTGATTCATGAAATGTGTTGGTCAATAAAAAGTATTTTCAGGAAACAAGTTTGGGGTCACTTTTTAGAGTTGTAATGTGAATATAGGCCACTGGATGGCAGTATTTACCTTTTTTTTTATTCAGCTCAGACTGGAGCTATGTTTAGACATGTCCTGGACATGTCTGGGGCAAGTCCCCGAAAAGTAAAAAAAAGAGGTCTAAATGTGGGTGGGGTCTGCAAAAGAGTATATAAGGAGAAGAATTGAGACAGGAAAGTAGTAGGAGAAATTGCAAGAAGAAGGATACATGTGACCAGACCTTTCATTCTGTTCAAGACCTGTGATGTTTCTTTTGTGGATTTTTGCCTGTGTTTGTGGATTTTTCTCACCCAGGACATCACCAAGCCAACCCCACAAAAAGGGACTGTAAATATTTCAGTTTTTTCTTATTTATCAATCTTGGTCTTAGTTGTAGAGAGTAGTTGTTGTCTTTGTTAATTAAATGTGGTTAAGTTTTTAAAACTGTGTCTGTCATCCCTTGCTGTTGCTGCTGCTGTTGTGTTATAAATGTAATAACAAATTGGGGCCATAACAAATTGGGGGCTCATCCGGGATAGACCATTGTGTGAGTAATTTATTGAAAATCTAACATTTCAAATTGTAAAATTGTTTTTATGAATTTTCCGAAAAATATTGACAGATCAACAGCAATGGATGATTTCTTGGCATCACCAACCGTAGAGGTTTTGAAGTCTTTTAAAAAGACAGAACTGCTAGAAATTTGCAGACATTTGGAGCTGACAGAGGTAAAACCAGCCATGCGAAAAGCAAGACTGGCTAGAGAGATAGTTGAATATTACATTGATGAAAATGTGTTTGCACCAGGAGATCTGGAACAGTTTCCAGTGGAAAATCCAAATATAGAAATGGAACTTAAATTAAAAATGCTAGAGATTGAAAGGGAGGAAAGAGAAAAAGAAAGGGAGGAAAAAGAGAAACAAAGAGAATTTGAGAGGGAAGAAAAAGAAAAACAAAGAGAATTTGAGTTAGAAAAATTTGCAAGACAGAGAGATTTTGAATTAGAGAAATTCGATAGAGAAGAAAGACTCCAAATGGAACAACTAAAAATAAAAATTCAAACTGAAAATAAATTTCGGGCTAGCCAGGAGGAAAAATTGGTGCCTCCATTTTTGGAAAAGGATGTTGACAACTATTTCCAGTGTTTTGAAAAGGTAGCAAAGAGTTGCCAGTGGCCAAAGGAACACTGGCCTCTGATGTTGCAAACTGTCCTAAAGGGTAAAGCTCAACAAGCCTATTCGGCTTTGTCTGCCGATGATTCCTCTGATTATGAGGTTGTCAAAAAGGTTGTTTTGAGAGCTTATGAGTTGGTTCCAGAGGCTTACCGACAGAAATTCAGAGGTTTGAAGAAATCTGAAAATCAGACTTATGTGGAATTTGCTAATGAGAAGAAGGTTTGCTTTGAGCGCTGGTGTACTTCTATGGAGGTCAAGGATGATTACAACTCACTAAAAGAGATGGTGTTAGTTGAAGAATTCAAGAACTGTGTTAAAGATGATGTTAAGACCTACCTTAATAAGAAGCAAGAACTGAGTTTGCAGTCAGCTGCCAAATTTGCTGATGAATATGTTCTCACACATAAGTCCAAATTTCAGTCTAGCAGTAGCAATAGATGGTCCCAATTTCAGAAAAAAGGGAACGGTGATACCCAAGATTCCTCACGCAAAGACAAAGACAAATCTAGTGATAGTGCTCAGAAATCCAGTAACAGGTACGATCAAAGTGTGAAAGCTGACAGTGACAAAAGTGGTCTAGTTTGCAGTTATTGCAAGAAATCTGGTCATGTTACAACTAACTGTTGGTTCCTTAAAGCTAAGAAAGAAAAAGAGAAGGATACCAAACCAAATGCCTTTGTGAAAACAAGGTTAGAAACCCCTGTAGTAGATAACCGATCTGCTAAATTGCCTGCTTCTTGTGGGGCTAAAAAGCCTGATACAGCTGACTTTGTGAGGGAGGAATTTCTTCCATTTGTGTCAGAGGGATTTGTGGCTCTGAATGAGCATACTACTCCTGTCCCCATATATATCTTCCGGGATATCGGAGCTTCTCTGTCACTTTTGTTGATGGACTCTTTGGAGTTACGTGATGAGACCGCTTCAGGGGATTTCATACTTGTTCAAGGTATTGAAGGGAGGACTGTATCTGTACCCCTGCGCTCTATATTCTTGAAGTCAGATTTAGTTACAGGGCAGGTAAAGGTGGGACTTATGTCAAGTCTACCTATAAAGGGTGTTTCTCTGTTGCTAGGCAATGACCTGGCTGGGGGCAAAGTAGTTCCCCCCGTACATCTTACTTTCACAGCCGAGCACTGAAGATGGGGATGAGGACCCATCTCTGTATCCTTCTTGCGCAGTGACTCGTGCTATGGCCAAGAAGGCTAAAGAAGAAGATGTTGTGGTGCCGTCCAGTACATTGAATAGTCAGGACTCAGGTGGTTCGCCTGATGACTCTGATTGGCCTGCTATGGTTTCTCCATTTGAGAACTTATCAGACACTTTTATCAGTTCATTGTTCAGCCAGCCAGATGGGTTTGGTGATTCTGATGTGTCTGGAGACTTGTCTCTGTCCAGAAAGCGGTTGATTGAGGAGCAAACTAATGATCCTGAAATTTGTGCACTAAGGAGGAGAGCACTTCCTGATAAAGAAATAGACGCAGTTCCAGTTGGGTATTATCTCAAGGATGGTGTGCTGATGCGGAAGTGGCGCCCTCCTGATATCCCTGCCAATGCAGATTGGGCAGTGGTCAGGCAAATTGTTGTTCCGAAGATCTACAGGAATGAGATCTCAACAATGGCTCATAGTTTACCTTTAGGAGGTCATCTTGGTGTGAACAAGACTGTTGATTAGATCATGAAACACTTCTTTTGGCCTGGGCTTCGGAAAGACGTTTCCAACTTTTGCAAAACCTGTCACACTTGTCAAGTTGTTGGAAAACACCAGTTAGACCCACCTGTAGCTCCATTACAGCCTATCCCCGCATTTGGGGAGCCATTCTCTAAGGTCATTGTTGATTGTGTTGGTCCATTACCCAAGACTAGATCTGGAAATCAGTACTTGTTGACAATCATGTGTGCATCTACCAGATTCCCCGAAGCCATACCTCTACGTAACATCAAGGCAACTGCAATCTCGAAGGCTTTGATAAAGTTCTTCACGTTGTTTGGCCTTCCCAGGGAAATTCAGTCAGACCAAGGTAGCAATTTCACTTCAGGATTGTTTCAGCAGGTTGTGTATGAACTAGGTGCAAAGCAGATTCTTTCTAGTGCCTATCATCCAGAAAGTCAGGGTGCCTTAGAGTGGTTTCATTCCACTCTCAAGACAATGATGAGGACTTATTGTTATGACCATGAGAAAGACTGGGATGAAGGTGTTCATTTGCTGTTGTTTGCAGCTAGAGAAGCAGTGCAGGAGTCTACTGGATTCAGTCCATTTGAACTAGTGTTTGGTCATGAAGTGAGAGGACCTTTGCTATTATTGAGTGAACAATGGCAAGAGGAAGAGCCGCACATCAGGCTGTTAGACTAGGTTAGCAAGTTCAAGGAAAGATTGAGTGCAGCTTGTGACCTAGCCAAAGAGAACTTGAAATCAAGTCAGGGAAAAATGAAAACTTGGTATGATCATAAGGCTAGAAGCCGTGAGTTTAAACCAGGAGACAAGGTCCTTGTGTTGTTTCCCTTGCAGTCCAATCCATTGCAGGCAAGATTTCATGGTCCTTATGAAATTCTGACAAAACTCAATGATCTCAATTACATTGTGAAGACTCCAGATAGGAGAAAACCAAAACAATTGTGTCATATTAACATGCTTAAGCCTTATCATGACAGAAATGCTAGGGTTGCAGCTGTCACTTCAGATTCTCCAATGGTCGAAACGTGTGAAGATGAGGGGGAGTTTCAAGATGATGAACCAAGAATTAAAGCTGAAGTTCTTTCATTTAAATTGTCAAACACTGAAGTGTTGCAAAATCTTGATGTAAAACTCCAGCACTTAGAACCCTCACAGAGAGAACAGTGTGAAAGGTTGATCAAGAAATATGAGGATTTGTTTCCTGATGTTCCAAAGAGAGTTACTATAGCCTCTCATGATGTAGATGTTGGTGATGCCAAACCAATTAAACAGCATCCGTGCCTGATGAATCCTGAAAAGAGAAAGATTGCTGAGAAAGAGGTTGAGTACATGTTAGAACGTGATATTATCAGACCCTCCAACTCCGATTGGAGTTCACCCTGTGTGCTAGTTCCAAAACCTGATGGAAGTACTAGATTCTGTACAGATTATCGCAAAGTCAATGCTGTAACTAGAACTGATGTGTTTCCAATACCTAGGATTGATGATTGTATTGATAGAGTAGGGCAAGCAAAGTTTCTGACCAAGATTGATTTATTGAAGGGTTATTGGTGTGTGCCTTTAACTGAGAGGGCCAAGAGCATCTCTGCTTTTGCCACACCATCTGGATTGTACCAGTATGAAGTCCTACCCTTTGGCATGAAAAATGCCCCAGCCACGTTCCAAAGGATGATACAGTCTACAATTGCCGGATTGCCACACACAGGTGCGTACATAGACGACCTGATCACATGGAGTGACTCCTGGGAAGAACATCTGAAAGATGTAGAGACGTTGTTCCAGCGCCTGACCCAGGCTAACCTGACTGTTAACCTGAACAAGAGTGACTTTGGTTGTGCTACTATCACCTATCTTGGCTACGTCATAGGCCAGGGTAAGGTGGCACCCATAAATGCTAAAGTCCAAGCCATCATGGACTTTCCAGTTCCTCACAACAAAAAAGCTTTGCGCCGCTTCCTTGGAATGATCGGGTACTACCGCAAGTTCTGCAAGAACTTTGCTGAGATTGCTCTCAGTCTAACTAACCAAGGCGTAAAGTTCACTTGGGATGATGCATGCCAGAGAGCCTTCGATCGCCTGAAGTCTCTGCTGTGTCACTTCCCCGTGCTCAAATCTCCTGACTTCAACAAACCGTTCTCCATCGCGGTCGATGCTAGCGACCAAGCTTGTGGATCTGTGCTCCTACAGAGAAGTGACTCTGATGACATTGAGCATCCCGTGGCATACTTCTCCAGGAAGTTCAATCGCCACCAAACAAACTATTCCACAATAGAGAAGGAACTGTTGGCTCTCGTCCTTTCCTTACAACACTTTGAAGTTTATGTTTGTACAGGGGAAAAGCCAATGATTGTGTACACTGACCACAATCCGTTAATGTTTTTGAGTAAGATGAAAAACAAGAATCGGAGATTGTTGAATTGGAGTTTGATTTAACAGGAGTTTGACTTGGAAATTAAGCATGTGAAGGGTACAGACAATGTAATTGCTGATTGCTTATCCCGTGTTTGAATATGTATATATATATCCTGTGTTTATTTGAATATTGTATGATATGTATGTATAGACAAGTGTTCACTTAACCATTTTGTATTGAAAAGAAAAATTTTGCCTTTATGAGTCAAAATTTTTCCCTTTTGGAATGGAGGTGTAATGTGAATATAGGCCACTGGATGGCAGTATTTACCTTTTTTTTTATTCAGCTCAGACTGGAGCTATGTTTAGACATGTCCTGGACATGTCTGGGGCAAGTCCCCGAAAAGTAAAAAAAAGAGGTCTAAATGTGGGTGGGGTCTGCAAAAGAGTATATACGGAGAAGAATTGAGACAGGAAAGTAGTAGGAGAAATTGCAAGAAGAAGGATACATGTGACTAGACCTTTCATTCTGTTCAAGACCTGTGATGTTTCTTTTGTGGATTTTTGCCTGTGTTTGTGGATTTTTCTCACCCAGGACATCACCAGGCCAACCCCACAAAAAGGGACTGTAAATATTTCAGTTTTTTCTTATTTATCAATCTTGGTCTTAGTTGTAGAGAGTAGTTGTTGTCTTTGTTAATTAAATGTGGTTAAGTTTTTAAAACTGTGTCTGTCATCCCTTGCTGTTGCTGTTGCTGTTGTGTTATAAATGTAATAACAAATTGGGGCCATAACAGAGTGAACTTTAATATTTGAAATATTGTGCCTCGTTAGAAGGTTTCTTATTAATAATTCAACTGAAAGTATAATTACTGCCATTAATTCTCCAAGACTACCTATCATATTCAAGCAAAACAGGTTCTGAAGCTGAAATATCCTTCAATGAATCGAATCGGAAATCGAATCGAATCGAATTGGGACCTTGTGAATTGAAATCTAATCGATTCAGGAAATCAGTGGCACTACCCAGCCCTAGTATATAGTTGTAACTTGGACTCTTGGGAGTGGATGTGAGGTGGGATTTAGGTCAGTTTCCTTCCAGCCTTTTGCTTTGCCATTTTTCAGTGCTAAATGCAGATGTGGGAGAGTGGAGGTGACAGGGGTCAGCCTTTTCTTTTAAATCTGATTTATTTCCACTGAAAGCCATCTTATAAAAGCATGCATAACCCCACTCAGCATGGCACAGGGTCAGACTTTGCGAATTCGCATGAGATTAAGTACACACTCTGAACTGTATGCTGTTGCCCTTTCTGTGCATGTTTGTTTGACCTCTCACCTCCAGCTTCGCTCTCCTTTCCGCAGTTGTGGAAGGCCGTACAGCGTTTTAAGCCTCGGAGATGGGTCTATGGACAGAGGAGACAGAATACGCAGGACAGGTAAAAAATAAATAAATAATTGAATTCTACTACTCGTTTTCTTTCATTCCTCATGTTCCTCTCATTCATTGTTCTTAAGAAGGAAAAGAAACAGTCGATACAGATAGTATAATCTTGACAGAGCCCTGATGTCAACATCATCATGGCTGTCTACATTTATTTTGGGGGATAGATGCAAGGAAGGCAGCCAGCCTGTAGAAGATCGGTGGCAAGTTTTCCACTATGCTTGGAGCGAGCAAGAAGCCAGTCATCTTATAAAACTGAAGCACAATAGGATAGTGTCCTGAATTTTTAGGCAATGGGTAGTCACGCCAAGAATGATTTGATTTAGTTTTAAATAGTTTGTACTATAGATAAACGACTCAAAGGAAGCGAAGAGTCAAAGGAAATTTTTTGATCATTTTTGCGAGTATGTCTTTTTAAGCCAGATGGGGTTAGAATATCCCCCTTTGGGTTGTCATTTGGACTATAGACATGATATTATGGGACATGTGATGATTGCACTTATCTTCAGCAACTTTTTAAGTGAATCCAGATTTCCTTTTCATGGATTTTTACAACTATCATGCTTTAAAAAGCACAAACTTAGTCAGACTAAACTGACAAACTGCCTCGAAACACCCATTGTAACACCTCTTGCATGTGTTTTGCCTGGGTGTCATTCCATGCATGCTAGGAAAGGGCTGAGCATTTTCCATTCATTATCACTTGAAATTTGAACATGGTTTGATGACAACACAGCATCCGCGACAGAAGAAGAGCCATTGGCTGGCTACAGGGTGGAGAGACTCAGAGAACTGTGCTGCCCTACAAAGCCTAAGTGCAGTAACTACATATTGGGTAAAATGTGAGTTACACAGTTATGGGCCTCAAAGTATATTGAGGTCAGGATTTATTTGGACAGAAATTATACCATGGTGAGTCCATTAATCATAATCTATCATAGAAGTGCTGACTATTTATTTCTTGGGACAGTAAACAAACTCTGAAGCCATTTTTTACTGTTTAAATTTTTTTTTTTTTTTAATTTCGGCATGATTGAAAATCATTTCATGACAATTTCAACACACAGCATGTATCATGACCGAAAGGGTCGCGGGGGAAGCAAAATCGCTTATCAGAGTCCCGCCCCCAGCTTCCAGAAAAAACATTTTGGTTATGATTAAAATATAAATTATATATATTATATATATTATATATATTATTATATTAATTATATAAATATAAATTATTTCGTAGTTACTGCACCTAGCCTTTGTTGGGCAGTGTGGCTCAGCTTCTAAATGTAAGTCAAAGGGTTATCAGCAGACTCTAGGAGAGGTTCAGGACAACTGATGCTGTTCAGAATCGCCCTCCTGAAGGCCATGATCGACAGCAGCACGAGAGGACTGCTTTCTGACGATAACAGCGTTGCGACAGCACTTTGTGATCACACGTCTTTGGGATCAACTCAGAGTTGTTAGAGGCACCAGTGTGTCCAACCAGACCACTAGGGATCGTTTGCGAGACTGTGGTTTGTGATGCCGGCATCTGGCAGTCGGACCACAACTACATGACAGTCACAGAACAGCTCGCGGAGATTGGTCCAGATGTCATATCCGGTGGAACTGTGGTCAGTGGGCTGGGACAATGTTCATAGATGAATCACGCTTCCTGCTCCAGTTCAATAATGGCCAGGTTTCCATTTATTGTTGCCAAGGAGAGAGATTTGCTAATGTAAACATTCCTCAATGTCTACCATTTGGAGGAGGAAGATTGATGGTGTGGGCTGGGATATCGGTGAATCACAGAAACCCTCTATACATTGTTCAAAGAAATTTGACTGGTCGGCGTTAAAGTCACAAGATTTTTCAACCTCTGGTAATGCCACCTCTGCAGCGGATTGGACCAGGAGCCTGCATATTCACCCAACTTGTACCCCATTGAGCATGCGTGAGATGAACTAGCCTGGCGAGTTCAATCAGAACACATCCCTGCCGTCAACCTCTGGCTACGGACTCAGCAATTAGTCGCAGAATGCCTAGCGATCCCCCAATGTTATGTACAATGCCTGGTGAAGAGCATGTGCTAGCATTGTCATGAATGGATGAATGCTAACAGTGATTATACCAGTTACTGAAGCTTCTGCGTCTTGCGTGCATATATTTTGTTTTTGGGGCGGGGGGGCATGACTTTTTTCATGAGTGTAATAAACTAGTGTATAATCATTTTCTGTTCTTGAGCCATCAATGATTTATCATTAGCATTTTAGCTCGCTGGCTTATATTTACATGCACAAATATTTTCAACCCTTTCCTTCTTCTCAGTAGTATACATTAAATAATTCTGAAATATGATGAACCACTGTATATTCGTTGCTTTCTGGTAAAATTGTTTATTGAATAGGATTATCGTTTAAAAAATGGAAAAAAAGAAAAGCTATTTCTGCTGCGCATACACAGCATTTGCTGAAGAACATGAGTCTTCCTTTCTTTTAGCAAAAAACCTGAATAATCTCAACCATATTTATGCTCCTGGTTATTTATCTTTCATGGGCTAAAATAGCCAAATTCCATTTCTTAAAGCTGCAGTTGGTAACTTTGAGGAGACAGAAGACCTGGCATTAGAATTTGAAAAAAAAAATGCAACTTTCAGATTCCTCCCCCTCCACTTTCCACTGCACTCCTGTCCTTAGACCCTCCCCCATAAGGCTGCCGTGCACGCGAAGGCATGCGAGCTGTTATACATGCGACCAAGTTGCCGAGGCTAGAAATGACTATTGTGAGCAGTCAACACTGCTGGCCTACAAACGAGCAGAAATAAATCATGTCAAAATGAAAAGTAATCTACAGCAGTATGTATTCAGTAAAAATCCAGCACACGCTTTTTTCAGTAAGTTACCCATTGTGAATCCTGCTGAATGGCCAGTAAACCATGTATGACAGCATTTAACTGAGAGAGCACAGAAATGTTACACATATTCATGAGGACAACAACACAACGGGTAAGACTGCCAGGTCACTTCAAAAAGATATTTTCTGCTGCTTTCTAATAAAACGACACCAGTAACGTTAGCCCTAGCATCGGAAACAAGCTAACATTAGCTCAACTGTAACATCACAGTTACATCAAATGCACTTCAGAGTACTGGAACAATTACAAGACACTGGCTTTTTGAACAGCGCCTGTGCTTGTAAGTGACGTTCACGTGCTTATTTGCAGAGCGAAACTGAATTGATGCCGGTTAGGGCTGGGGTTAGTATCAGCTGTGCATTTGAGCGATGCCAACTCACTTATTTGCCGAGCATTGCGGTAAAATGAACCAACGTATAGAGTGGGGGTTTACCTGTCAAGCAGAAAAATCCCCAACTCTGCATCAATTTTTAATCCTTCCAGATCACGGAGTTCCCTCCACCTCTAAAAATCCACTCCGATGTTCACTCTGGTTTTATCCCGGGGTTTGTCTAATTCTTTCTTTTGTACTTTTTTTCTTCTGCTTTCCTCTTGTTACTTGTCTTAGCCGTGTGTGCTGTTGTCGGTAACGGAGGCATCGGTATTTTTTTTCCTCGCTGATGGATGTTGTTGTGCCATTAGTTTCTCTATGCTCTTGCACCCTCTCTTGGAGATTTGAGCTTGACTGAGCACTGGCGTGAACTGAGGAGGAAGGGGGAGGAGGCTGTCTGCAGCACTTGCATGTGCACTGTTTGACGGCTGTCAGACACCATTCTGGCTCTAATTGGTTCTTTTTGGTCGGACTGAACGATTCTTTTAAATTCCTGTAGGGGCAATTGGTAGGTTTAAAGGAGCCTTTTTTAAACTACAGAGTACTAGTTTTATGTAATACTGTCTGGACACAGTGACAGTTTTAGCAAAATGACAAAAGGTTACTTTTATAAGACTTACCAACGGCTGCTTTAAGTTGCGACGGAAAGGGGTTTGGGGGCATGAAAATGCAGAGCAAGGACTCTCACATGATATTCAGAAAATGACCACCAATGTAGTTATACTCACTGCATGAAGGTACTGAATTTCTATTGCGCATGCAGGTGGTTTGGTGGGGTATTTCAAACACGGCCGTGACCGATACTAGCTTGGACTAAATGAACAAGCGGTTTGGTCAAATATCTCTTCAGGTAACCATTTTAAATTGGTTGGGATGATGCACAATTATTGAAATGATTTGTTAGATATTGAAGCTGCACTGCTTTGTGTTTGTGTGAACTGGGCAGTTAATGGAAAGGAGCTAATCCCAGAACTTCACAGCTGCTATAACACCACTGATCAGCAGAGTTCCTAATTCACCACAACACTCTATCAAACAATTTGCAACAAACTGTTGATGAACTACTTTACGCATATTATAGATTTAATGACCAATTTTACATTAAATTACATTTTTAGCCTAAGATTTTTGCCCCTGGCGAATGTTTCTGGCTGGGTACAACACGTTATTATCCTCTATTGAAAAGACAATGGACTTGCACTATCTCCGAGTTTTATACCGTCCAACCAACAGAGCTGAAATTGTTAACATTCCTATACAGGTTCTGAATATCTGTAACTGCTGAAATCAAAATGTGGCCGACACAAACCAATTTACTGGCAAAGCTAACATTTAGGTAGGCAGTGCCCACCCTGGCCCAGTTCCAGTTCCAGCTTTGCTCTTTCTATCCACTTTGTTTGGGAAAAATAGCAATATAAATATAGTCTGTTTTACAGTCTCTTTATCCTTCCCCCTCCTCTTCTCTCTATCTCTCTGCAGATGATCAAGCAGTCATTTCATCTGACTATGACAGCACCCATGAGACCAACCACAGTGACAGTAGCGATGTTGCTCACAGTGAAGATCCAGAGAGAAAGCCAATGGATACCCAGACAGCCTGCAGGACATTCACATCAGAAAGCATTATCCTGCACCCGCTAATACTCACAGAGGTATACAACAACTCCTTCATCGTCTGACAAGTATCGAAAACTGCTAAACACATCCACTGACGTAAAACAGCTGTTAAAAGTCATCCCTAGTCATACAAATCTAGAAAACCGAATAGTTAATGGTTCAAGGTGTGTGATAATGATGTACTGTAATGTTATACTACACCAGCATATTCACCTTTATGAGTAACTAAGTAATTTAACTGGTTACTCATAAAATGTAGGTAACTAGTTGAGTTTCTTCATAAACTGGGGTTGAGTATCTGCCTGATGAGCCACTAGGCACGGAGCAAAGTTACTTCTTCTTCCACTACATTAAGTAATATGTTACTCTGCCTTCAGAGTAACTTCTTTTTCATTTTTTTCATTTTTAGTCTAACCTATCTAATTAATTTTGGTGCGCCACCAAACTATACACCAGGGAAAGTAACAAATCCAAGAGCAGTCATTTCATATTAAATTGGGGAAATGGCAGGTATTGGTTTGTTCTACTCGTGGAAACATGCTTATTAATTTTATCAATGAAAATGGCAAGGGCATTGTTGTTCATAGCCAGAAACTCCTAATCTAGCAGTTAAAAAACGTGGAGGAGGTACACGCCTCCGTTGGATTATGTACTGAAATCATTGCTCAGTGGGAAACTGCAGCAATTATGCAGTAGTGAATGAATCATAATTCATGAAGTTCTCATTCACTCCTGACAGCATTCATCTTTTAAGATGACAAGCAGAGTTCCACTCTTATTCCTACATGGTGACTGTGGCAATATTCATGTGACAGTTTTGTTCTGTTGTAATTGGTCGCAGGTTCTTGGTTCCATTTGTATTGTAGTAAAGCCTGTTCTGTAAAGGTTGCTCATAATGAACATTTTATTTTGAATAAAATGAGTAATATTGTATGATAATTTATTGTTTTTGTTTATTGGAAGTTCATGTTACTTTTTTTGAATATTACTTGCCTAGCACTGACGATGGATAATCATTCGTATTTATTTACACAAAAGGCTACAGTGTAATATTCTGTCGCGCAATAGATTTTGTTGCGTTGTAGCTGAAGTTTTGCTTTTGTTATGCTTGAATATTGTATGTTAATTTGAAATGAAAACAGAAAATTAAATGTTCTCATTGGCCTTATTAATTTTGTTGTACAGAAGAAGGTGTGCAACTTTCGGCTGTAGCTGTGAAAGTCCCATTTTATCAGTTATGCACACATGCTCGTATCGAGACAATGATTCATTTAGAAGTAACTTCGAAAGTAACGCAAGAACTAATTAGTTGCTGCAGGTGAAAGTATTACTGTAAATTATCTTGTTACCTTTGATGAAAAGTTATATATAATATTTCACTCTTTTTCAAAGTAACTTTCCCAACACTGTCCACAAGACCATGAGGTAGAGCCAGTGCCTGCACAACTGGTCTTGTCTGGTACAGTCCGATACATACCCTGCGAATCTTTAATAATGCCAGAGGCAAACTACAACAATGTCTACCATATAACCACGATGGTCTGATCCACTCAAACTACTGAAGGGTTGTCAGGCTTATTTCCTCTCAGGAAGCCTTATGGTGTCCTCTGTCATCAGTGAGAAGTGTGAAATGCCCAGACAAAGAACGGTTTTTCAACAGGCTAATGAACTCCATGGGGTAAAGTTTTCCTTGAGCATGCTCAGAAATGCTTATCTCAAATCTTATGCAAAATGAGACACACAACAGCATGATAATCCACGCAGAGCCTCTTAAGAGTGTGCCTGAGTAGTTCTGTAGCCAGGTTAATAGTCTGTTTAATTGCACTCTGTACTAATATCTGGATGGTGGGACTGTACTGGGTGGGATTAGTGTTTGCTGAACTTTTCCCTCAGTGAATCTCATCCTCCCCCAGGGCAAACCCATCCTGGCCCCTGACCCGTTAGTGATGGAGGAGCTGGATCCTCTGATGAACCAGCTCAACAGTTGGAACTTCCCCATCTTCAACCTCGTGGAGAAAACGCACGGTAAACGCGGCTGCATACTCAGCCAGGTGAGAGTAACTAAAAGAAATACACGCACACACACATACACACTCACATGCACACATACATGCGCACAAAAGTGCGCATTTGAATACTCACACATAAATAGAATCCCACTCATGCACCCACATGCACGTTACTTGTGTCACGTTACATGTGTATACAGTTTATGCTACTTGTTTATACTACAATGTGTATTTTCACATGCATACACGCACGCACACACACATGTACCCACCTACCAACCTGTGCTTGGAAACTCACACACAGACATTAACACGTAATAATCATACGCACACTCTCTCATCCTGATATGCACACTCCCCTACGTCTACATTTTCTCGCATACAGACACAGACACGTATTAAGGTGAACATTATTATACTCACAGACACACACAAACTTCCTCTCTCACTCTCTCCCTCTCTGTCTCTGCCTCACACACGTACTCACCCATGCCCGCCAACACAAACTTTTACAACGGACACACACGCGGACATACTCACACAATCACACACACACCAGCTGTATTAATCCTGTAACATTCCCGGCTCCAGATGAAGGTGAAAACCTGGCAGTTAGGCATTATTTGGCAGCAGACCCTCTGAAATCAGAGCGTGCAGGAAAGGAATGAGAGAAATTGTGTGCAGAACATGGCCGTGACCTGAGCAGAGCTTGCGGCTGCCACCTCGCTGATGAACAGGGCTAATATCACGCCACAGAACCAGGGATGCTTTCAGGGCTGGGGAAACGATTTCACAGCAAAGGGTCAGCGATAGGGAGGGGGAGCTGCAGAGAGCGAAGCCCTTTTTGGTTTTGTTTTTCTGGTGAGGTGATGTGATAGACTGAGGTTTGGCTCAGGCTGTGGCTGTTTGAGGTGTGGACCTTGTCAGTGAAGGTGTTAGGGATTTGGCAGTTTTGGTGTCGACAGCCTGCTAAAGATATAAATTTGTAAGCTTTAGGAGGAAAGGATATACCCACTCACCATTCCTTCAGCTTTGGTGAAAAAAATATTGAGAACACATTCAAATAGGCTTCAAAATTTCCTCTAAGACTCACAAACGCAAGCGCATAAACTCACTCAACGGCATTTGCTCTCTGGCAGACGAGTCGGGAGATATTTTCACTCCTCTGTGTTTGTGAATGAATTTTTTTTTTTTCAAAGTGTTGTTGCCACAATTTTAAAATGATACCACAGTGCCACCTGCTGTTTAATTACGAAAGTGCAGTTCTTTGGTCAAACTTATGAACAAGCAACCTGCTCAAAAGTTCATCATGTGTGTGAAATAGTTATTTGTGCAAGGGGGGCAATATTGAGGGCTTCTGGATTGAATTTATTTTCTGTTTTTCAACAGGATCAATTGTAAAATTAACCTGCAGTATTGTACCTTAAATGAATACAAGTATTTGCATTCCTTTAGTTGATACTGTAGTGAGGGTGTGAGATTGTAATGCTGTGAAAATAAGAAGCAGGAACAGTATGATCCCTATTTTAGTTCCATGTAATGTCAATGGCTGAAATGTCAATGGGAAAATTAATGGGTAAATGTTGCTTCTGGAGCTTAGCAGTGACGTGGTAAGTTCAGCTCTCTGCACACCTGAATCGTAGATGTGTCTCTTTCATCAAGGTCTCGTATAGGCTGTTTGAAGACACAGGGCTCTTTGAGACGTTCAAGATCCCTGTGCAGGAGTTCATGAACTACTTTCATGCCCTGGAGAGCGGATACAGGGACATACCATGTGAGTGAAGGCAGACTGGAGCACACTGCCTGCTCAGAGAGACATTCCACATTCCAGCAGCATACACTCTCGGCGAAAAAGGTTTCTTTAGCCTCTCTCTGTAAAGTAATCTTTTACGGCTCTGTACAAAACCTTGTGTCATAGGTGTAAAGTGTGAAATGTCTTAAATTACAGAACCACTTTGCCATGCATTTTGCAGGGTTCTGCAGAATCTGAAAATCATTGAAAACACTTGAATGTTAACATGTCTTCAAGGTATGAGAAATGTTTGGATTTTTCATCAAGTGCTTAAAACTGCTTGAAAGTGTAACGTTAATTGAGTCACTTATGTAATTAATCATTAGCTGTCTGAGTAGTTTTATAAGTGTGCAATTTACCACAGCTGTAAAGAAAACAAATGCACATCTGAGAATGTGTGAATAGTGCTTGTGAAGTGCTTTGAAAGCGCTAGGATTTGACTGGAGAAAAAGAACGCTGAAAGTGCCCTTGATCTATTGATAGGGATCTATGGAAGCACAGTGTTCCTTCTGGAACCTGTTTTTCTCAGGCTGTGGTTAAGAACTGTATTTACAAAGAGCTCAGCCCTATTTCTGATTTAAATACAGATCACCTTTTAAGGCACCTTAGTTGTTTTTGTGCTTGCGTCTTTGAGAGTGCAACCACCTCCATACAGATTTCATCTACCATGGAAAACACAGTTTAACAGTCAGGAGTCAAATTATCAGCTCCTTTGATAAAAATTAAGATAAAAAGTTGCCTATAGGAACCAAGAAGTTAATATTTAGTGTTCATTTTAAGTTCAAACATATGGGGAACTACTGTATGTACTTTTACGTAAATACATTCATTATCATGCCTCAGTTATTTTATCAAGTAATCTCGTAGCCAAAGTTGTCTAGTGCTCTTTGCACAAAGGTGCCATAATGCTACAGTATTTGAACTTCATAGTAGTTAAACCACTTATTGGGTAAGAACGGAGCCAATTGTAATGGCAAGTAATAAAATGTTGTTGCTGAGTTTTTTTGTACTTTGTTGGATTAAACTGCAATTCCTGAAAAAAAAAATACTCTGCTGAGAGACATTTTGTCTCATTCCTTGCTCCAAAGCCACTGATGGTCTGATATTCTCCTTATATGGATTATGGTCATTTTCTCTTTCTCTCCAGATCACAACAGAATACATGCCACCGATGTGCTGCACGCAGTCTGGTACCTCACTACACAGGCTGTTCCAGGCCTCCCCAGTCTCAATGACCATGGCTCTGCTAGCGACTCTGGTGTGTGTGCATTTGCATGTGTGTGTGTGTTTTATGTGGACTAGACATAAAAATGCATGGTTCTACTCGAGCTCATATATTTGAGGGCCACAATTGAAAAATGATCAGAGTCACGTTTTCACGTTGTGGAGAAATGATGAATTCAAAATTCAAAACGATCTTAGAAACAAAGCGCTGAAGAAATATGCAAAAATATACAAAATATTATAATAATATACAAACCCAATTCCGAAATAGTTGGGACAAAGTGTAAATTGTGAATAAAATCAAAATGCAATGACTTTAAAATCACCAGTGACGTGCAGTCGGAGGTTAGTTTGGTGAGGCAGAAACCTTCCTTTTGCTTGATTCGCAATCAGACGATTAACTAATTTAGAAAGACTATTCGGCAGAATGACGGGCCATTTTAAGTTTCCGCGACATTATTACTCAGTAGGCTACATCGAACTTGAAATGCTCACGAAACTGCAGATTTGTGAGTATTTGCTTTCAGGAAGCCTGAGACGTGCGGTGAGGTGAGGCAGTGACCCAAACTTTTATCACAGGATTTTGTGAACCTGTTCCCACGTACTGTTCCTGATTGACAATGAAAACAATTTAGACCAAGCCTTATGGAAGCCTGATGCTGATAGAGGAGATAATAACTTAATTCACATATACGCTGCAATTCGAGACTGCAAGGATGGAAATCTGAATAATCAATTAGGAAAAAGTCTCGGCTCGGTAATTCTGTTTTTAAACATTTTGTTAATCGGATTATGAAAGAAGAGTGAAAATAAACGCCCGCTTTTTTTTTTGGGTGTAAAACCGAGTATTTAAAGGAGAATACATTATAGGCTATTGATTAAGCATTGAACTCTGCATAAGTCGAACTATGTAAATATTTTTTGATGACATTGCTTCGGCTTCCTGGAAGCTAGTAAGCGCAAATCTGCTGTTGAGCATTTCAGGTTCGATGTACTGAGTAATAACACCGCGGAAACTTAAACAGGCCCGTCATTCTGTCGAATAGTCTTACTAAACTAGTTAATCGTCTGATTGCTAATCAAGCAAAGGGGAGGTTTTTGCCTCACCAAACCAACCTCCACCGCACGTTACTGAAAATCACACCAGCCAGTATTTTATTTACAACAGAACAGAGATAACATAGCAAATGTTGAAACTGAAAAATTTTACAATTTTATCCTCAAAATGAGCTAATTTCAAATTTGATGCCTGCTATAGGTTTCAAAAAAGTTGGGACAGGGGCCTGTTTACCATGGTGTAGCATCCCCTCTTCTTTTTAACACAGAGTGGAGGCATGTGGGCATTGAGGAGACAAGTTTCTTGAGTTTAGCCACTGGAATTTGATCCCACTCTTGTTTGATACAGGCTTCCAGCTGCTGGAGAGTTTTGGGTCTCCTTTGACAGATTTTACGTTAAATTATGCGCCAAATGTTCTCAATCGCTGTAAGATCAGGACTGCAGGCAGGCCAGTTCAGCACACGGACTCTTCTACTACAAAGCCATGCTCTTGTAATAGCTACAGAGTGTGGTTTTGCATTGTCCTGCTGAAATAAACAATGCCTTCCCTGGAATAAATGTCATCTGGAGGGGAGCATATGTTATTCTAAAACCTTTATATACCTTTCAGCATTCATGGTGCTTTTGAAAACATGCAAGTGTCCAACACCATATGCTCTAATGCATCCCCATACCATCAGAGATGGTGGCTTTTGAACTGAACGCTGATAACAGGAGGGGTGGTCTTTCTCCTCTTTAGCCCGGAGAACACAACGCCCATGATTTCCAACAAGAATGTCAAATTTGGACTCGTCTGACCAAAGGACACTTTGCCAGTTTGCTACAGTCCATTTTAAATGAGCCGTGGCCCACAGAACACGGCAGCTCTTCTGGATCATGCTCAACAATGGCTTCCTTTTTGCATGATAGAGTTTTAGGTGGCATCTGTGGATGGCACGGCGGACTGTGTTTACAGACAGTGGTTTCTTGAAGTACTCCTGGGCCCACTTAGTAATGTCAATGACAGAATCATGCTGGTGACTGATGCAGTGGTGTCTGACGGCCCGAAGATCACGGGCATCCAGTAAAGGTTTTCAGCCTTGTGCCTTGCGCGCTGAGATTTTTCCAGTTTCTCTGAATCTTTTGATGATGTTCTGCACTGTCGATGATGAGACCTTCAAGGCCTTTGCAATTTCACATTGAGGAACATCCCTTTTATAGCCAATCATGTTACACACCTGATGCCAGTTAACTTAATTACTTGCTAAATGTTCTTTCAGCTGATTCTCTTGTATATTAATTGCTCTTTCAGCCTTTTTTTTTGCCTGTGTTTTGAGACCTGTTGCAGCCAGAAAATTTGAAATAAGCTCATTTAGTGGATAAAAATGTAAAATGTCTCAGTTCCAACATTTGATATTTTATCTATTTTCTATTGTAATTAACATATTTGCTTGTGTGACCTCCACTTCGTCCCAACTGTTTCGGAATTGGGGTTGTATATTAATGTAAATATTATAAAATTATACTACGTTGTAATATATGTTTTTAATTGCTTATTTCCGTATTGCCTTGGTATTGGCCTGTGGGTTGCCATATTGGTGGCCTTGGGCTAATACCACGACCCAAAGGCCAATACCAAAGCAATGCAAAAAGAAGCAATTTATAATATTTTTACTAATTGGTTAAGTATGTTGTGCCATCATGACAATATTATGACCAGATTAGTTCTGAAGTACGCGACTTCAAGACAAATTAAAGAGCTAAATGCTAGGTTCGTGACTGTTGTCTGCTTCTTTGAAGAGACCGAATGCCACAGTTACCGCGACCAAAAGGTCATTACCAAGGCAATGCAAAAATGAGCAATTTATAATACTTTTATTAATTGGTTAAGTATGTTGTGCCATCATGACAATATTATGACCAGATTACTTCTGAAGTGCACAACTTCAAGACTCATTAAAGAGCTAAATGCTAGGTCCGCGACTGTCGTCTGCTTCTTTGAAGAGAGCGAATGCCACAGTTGCAAATGGTTACTTGTGCGTGTGCTGAACTCGGCCAATACCAGTCGGCCAAAACAAGAAATATTGGCAGGCCGTTTTTACTGTATGCGGGCAGTAACATACATAACCAATTAATAATATACAATATATAAAATATAAAATATACAAAAATGATAAATTTGGACTCTGTGGTCTTCATTTGTTTGGTTGCCTTTTTTGTCCCTCGGAAACTGAACTTTTGGTGCTCATATGCAAGATCGCACATGCGTATACAAAGGCAGCGAATGTTACGTTTGATTGCCAAATGAACGGTAGTGGAATTACTAATCTGCTTGAAAAGTTGTGACCTGTTTAAGAGGATTCTGGCTCATTGTATGAGTGTATGCGATTTTGTGGGGAGGTTGGTTGGCTGATTATGAATTATCTCGTTATGTCACAAAATGTCTACTTTGTCACCCATATGCAGATTCTGACAGCGGCATCACCCACAGTCACATGGGTTTCCTGGTATCGAAGACATATGCCGTGTCTGAGGACGGCTATGGCTGCCTGTCTGGCCTCATCCCTGCTCTGGAGCTCATGGCTCTGTATGTTGCGGCTGCCATGCATGACTACGACCACCCTGGCAGGACCAACGCCTTCCTGGTGGCTACCAGCGCACCTCAGGTGTGAACACAGACTGTATAAAAACTGCAGAGCAAGTTACTTTGACTTCAGCCATTAACCTTTACCGTGCTTGATGAAATGTATCTTGCTACATCTAAGTTCTGTTCTCAGGTGGCTCCATGTTGCATGATTTGAAAGTAGATTCTGCGCAGCACAGCCGATGAGTCCGAGTCATGCAATAAGCGTATTACGGTGCCATAAAAAGTATTTTCCCCTTCCTGATTTTTTCTGTTTTTCATAATTGTCATATTTTAATGTTTCAGATCAGTCAACTAATTTCAAGACTACGTGGGTAAACATGAAATTCAGGTTTTAAATGATCATTTCATTTATGGACAGTGAAGAGTTATTACCTCCGCCAACGACGTCGTAGTGGAGGTTATGTTTTTGCCCCCGTTTGTTTGTTTATCTGTCTGTCTGTTTGTGAACAACAAAACTCAAAAAGTAAGGAACGGATTTGTCTACAATTTTGTGGGAGCATTGCTACTACTTCAATGAAAGACCCTATTGATTTTCACCGCGATCTGTGAAACAATATGGCCGCCACGGGAGCCATCTTGAAATCGTATCACACGTGATAACTCAACTTTGCTCCCGCTCATGAAGATTTGGACTGTGCTGCCTTGGCGGAGGTTTGCACTCTATGAGTGCGTCTAATTCAAAATCTATATCACCCATATGATGAAGTAATTACCCCTCTAAAACTCATAACTAGTAGTTCCTCGGGCTCTAAATTCCTTGACCAGGCGCAGGAGCCGTGCCAACAGGGTGTATCCAGGAGTATTTTTCAATTTTGTGCCCGGTGCAAGTACTCCTCTGTCCCCGCCTCTGTCCCTCCTGCCGGCACAAGTGGAAAAGAGGGAGGAGAGAAGGCATGGGTAGGTTTATCACAGCCGAGTCAAATCGATACCAATCAAATGAGCTTCTCTCCTCACCTTTAACATGTTGGAATAAAGAAGCCTCTGTCCAATATCTGCACGATGTGTTAATGTTGCATTTTACTTTGCTGCTTCAGGCATGTTTTCTGTACCGCTTACGTCTATATTAAGCGTTACGAATATGAGTTAGCTGGCTAGCTAGGGCATTCGCGAATTAATTCCATGAGCAAACTTGAATGGAATTTCAAAACGAAACTACGTCAGATCATTCAAACTTATGAAGTCTGAATAAAATATGACGGTTGCTCATCTGTTCTTGAATCTCTTTAGATTGCGGCATCATGTGCTGCTTTTGGCCTATTTCACATTTGGCTGGCAATTTGTACAACCCCAATTCCAAAATAGCTGGGACAAAGTGTAAATTGTGAATAAAATCAAAATGCAATGACTTTCAGGTCACATGAGCAAATATGTTATTTACAATAGAAAATAGATAACATTTCAAATGTTTAAACTGAGACATTTAACATTTTTATCCACAAAATGAGCTTATTTCAAATTTTTTGGCTGCGACAGGTCTCAAAAAAGTTGGGACACAGGCAAAAAAAAAAGAATATATAAGAGAATCAGCTGAAAGAACATTTAGCAAGTAATCAACTTAATTGGCATCAGGTGTGTTACATGATTGGCTATAAAAGGGATGTCTTAGAGAGGCTGAGTCTCTCAGAAGTTAAGATGGCCAGAAGCTCTCCAACCTGTGAAGGCTTGCTGAAAAAAATTGTGGAATACTTTAAAAACAATGGTCCTCAATGTCAAATTGTAAAGGCTTTGAAGGTCTCATCATCGACAGTGAATAACATCATTGAAAGATTCAGAGAAACTGGAAAAATCTCTGTGCGTAAGGGACAAGGCCGAAGACCTTACTGAATGCACGTGATCTTCGGGCCCTCAGACGCCATTGCATTACTCACCGGCATGATTCTGTCATTGACATTACTAAATGGGCCCAGGAATATTTCAAGAAACCACTGTCAGTAATCACAGTCCACCATGCCATCCACAGATGCCAACTGAAACTCTATCATGCAAAAAGAAAGCCATTGTTGAGCATGATTTAGAAAAGCCGCTGTGTTCTGTGGGCCACGGCTCATTTAAAATGGACTGTAGCAAAGTGACTTGTGGTCAGACAAGTCCAAATTTTGCATTCTTGTCAGAAATCATGGGCGTTGTGTCCTCCGGGATAAAGATGAGAAAGACTACCCCTACTGTTATCAGCGTTCAGTTCAAAGGCCAGCATCTCTGACGGTATGGGGATGCATTAGTGCATATGGTGTGGGAAACTTGCATGTTTTAAAAAGCACCATGAATTCTGAAAGGTATATGAAGGTTTTAGAGCAACATATGCTCCCCTCCAGACGAGATCTATTCCAGGGAAGGCCTTGTGTATTTCAGCAGGACAATGCTAAACCACATCCCGCAGCTGTTGCAACATTATGGCTTCATCGTAGAAGAGTCAGTGTGCTGAAATGACCTGCCTGCAGTCCTGATCTTTCACTGCTTGAGAACATTTGGTGCGTAATTAAACGAAAGGTCCGTCAAAGGAGACCCAAAACTCTCCAGCAGCTGGAAGCCTGTATTAAACAAGAGTGGGATCAAATTCCAATGGCTAAACTCAAGAAACTTGTCTCCTCAATGCCCTGACACCGCCACTCTGTGTTAAAAAGAAGAGGGGATGCTACACCATGGTAAACAGGTTCCCGTCCCAACTTTTTTGAGACCTGTTGCAGCCATCAAATTTGAAATGAGCTCATTTAGTGGATAAAATTATAAAATTTTTCAGTTTCAACATTTGCTATGTTATGTCTTTTCTATTGTGAATAAAATACTGGCTGGTGTGATATGAAAGTCATTGCGTTTTGATTTTATTCACAGTTTACACCTTATCCCACCTATTTCGGAATTGTGGTTGTATTTGAGTGATGTTTTGATTCAGCAGGACTAAGATGTTTCTATTGGTGAAATTAAATTAGACGCAAAACCTCACAACCATCTATATTTTGTTACTTCTGGCTACTGGCGTAGCTCAATTTTCCCTAACATCCTCGCAAAACCAAGACGCTAGGCCTCTCCCTTCTCATTTAAAAAATAGACTCAAGACCAGTTGATTTACAAATTAAAAGCAACAACCTAGCTAGTTAATAAAGGTGCTAGCTACCAGCCAGCTGTGTTTCATTGTTTGAATGTCTAACTTGCAGGCTAGTGCAAGTTCAAACTGTTTTAACTGGGAAATACATGGAGGAAGAGACCTCATACAGTGTAGCTGAGCAGGTGTCTCTCAGCTAAAGTTATAGCCATTGATTTGAATGGGAAGCTGTAATAAAAACTCACCAAGGATGGAGGAGGTGCTGAAAGACATATTTGGAGCAGTCATGCAATCTTATTTCTTCATCCCAATCAGTGCTGTAATGTTAGACTAATTATATCAGTCGAGTTTGTTTCTGCACTGTCTGCTCAAAAGGCTGCATTACAGAACCAGTGGAATAAAAGTATTCTTTCGCCTCAGAAATGTCTAACACAAAGCTGCTCTCCGCATACATGTTGTCACATTCACTCTGCCACTGCATCCTCAATGACCGTTCGTGCTTGTGACCAAAAATATGTGTGTACATTCACTGCAGAATGTAATTTGTTTGTTGCAATTTCTCAGCCAGTGGTTGATGTGTGTAAAAAGTTGCTGAGTAGAAAATTGCAGTCAGAACGGTCAGTTTCAAATGCACATGCCAGTTATTTTAAGTTGGCCGAGCGTTCAGACTGTGTTTATCTGAGAGGCCAGAAAAAGAAATGTTCTCATGTTGATGAAGCTCTTAGCCTAAACATTGATATAATCTCTCAGTGTCCCTCTAATGGTCACCAGTTCACCAGTCACTGAAGGACATAAATGCTACTGTAGCTCATGTTTTTTTTAGGTTTTCATTGTTAGTTTTCCATTATTGAATTAGCCAGTTTTCAGAAGGGAGCATGTCAGTGCACTGTAGTAAAAAATAAAGTGGCAGAAGGCCAAATTTTTTTTAGTGCTTATTTACTGCTTACCCAGGGAAATAAATACTTAAATGGAAAAATATTTTGCAAGCAGACCCCCCCCCCCCCCCCCCAAAAAAAAAAAATGAATACACCCTCTTTTCAAATCTTGGCTAAACCCTTGGGTTGGATCGGTTTTTATGATCCAGACAAGGAACCAGATGCAGATACAGGGTACAATCTGAAGAGATTGGTTCATAGAAATATAGTCATAGAGGGGGAGAAAGTGAAGCCCAGAACTGTGAGTGGGGCAGTGCAGCAGAGTCGGAGTTCACTGGAGAGGGTAGAGGGCGTGTCCGCGCCCAGCCAGTGGTTGCCCTGTGGCGGAAGCCAAGTGGTTAATTTCCTTCACCAACGCAGGACTGCTCGACCGTCAAGACCAAAGAGTTTAGCATGAACTCAGTTCCAGTCCTGGAGACCAGTACTTACGGCTTGGGCGTTTTTTCCCAATGAATAAGACTCCAAAGAGTAATTATGGTTTTGTCTATCGTTTGAGTCCCGAAAAACACACCAAAGAAGAGCTTTGCTCAGTTCTAGAGGATAAAATGACTGATAGGCTTTAGTAGGACAAAGCTTTACAATCCAGTAACTCTGCTCGACAGAGAGAAAACATGTACACACCGACCACGCACTCGAGGGGAGGAGAACATAATGAATGACACCTGGGTGTGGTGACGAAGGTAACATAATAAATCAATTTAAGGAGACAAAAACACAAAACAGATCCAGGTGCTGTAAAGGGTGAGGAGACAATTAAGGACACACTAGAGTTGTGACACTTTTTACTTCAATTTATGAAATGATCATTTAAAAACTGCATTTTGCGTTTATTCAGGTTATAATTGTCCGGTATTAAAATTAGTTTGATGATCTTGTGACATTTAAGAGGGAGAAATATGCAAAAATAGGAGAAATTAGGAAGAGGGCAAATACTTCTTTACAGCACTGTAGATGTCTTGACTCCAGATTTGTCTGTAGAACGTTTCTGTATTGTCCAAACAGTACTGTTGCTTAGCAAATTGGCAGCTGGGGAGGCATTTAGATATATGTATTAAAAAAAAAAACACATATTGAACATAATTGTACTGACATGAAAAAATGACTGACTTAAATTTATTTAATGGTTTCCGGCCTATACTGGAGCCAGCCCGGGTGGCGCTGCATCTCAAGAAGACCTGCGCCTCAAATAAAGTGTCACCCTGGCTGCTTAGGTGAAGAGTACTGGGGGGATTTGGGCCGTCACCAGTGTGGAGAACTGCAACGATTCTAGAAGCTCAAAATGTCCAGAAAGCCTCAATTTTTAGAAGGTCCCTCAAAAATTTCATAAGGAAAAAAATGGTGGGCGTGAGCAGTTTTACGTGTAGATTTTTCAATTCCCTAGTCTCTAATGTTGAGCTGCAAAAGTTGCAGGAGTCGACGTTCGTGACCCTCTGCTGCAGGGGTTCAGAGATGCACTGCAGAGTACTCTCAGGGTTATCCAGAGCTGATTAAACTGCCATTTCGGATGGTACTGTTTTGTATTCTTAAATGTTGGCCGACAGTTTAATCTCAAAATTGTGATGTGGCTGATGTACATGGTGCCTGTGCTCTATGTACCACTGGAGGCAGAGCGGTTCAGTAATGTATGCCGACTGTTACTGGCTTCAGTCAATATTTAACCTCTTAAACTCCAGGGTCCCCCAATTGGGGGACCCTGAGACTCACTGCAGCAAAATACCTACAACGCCGCTCTAATTAAGTAGCAATATAGTCATATTAAACATCAAATGAAAGAGGAGAGCCTCTGCTACAAGCACATATAAGTCACTTTTACATACACCAAGCACAACTCAAACGCCAAGCATATTAATGTTCAAATATCAAAATCCGAGAGGCTGGGGTTTAAGATTAAGCAACCCCACTTCGGCAAAGTTTGGCTTTAACCAAATTCAGACTCTACATGACTGAAGAAATTGAAGGCTGCATTTACAACCCCAATTCCGAAATAGTTTGGAGGAAGTGTAAATTGTGAATAAAATCTAAATGCAATGACTTTCAAATCACATGAGCCAATATCTAATTTACAATAGAACGTAGATAACACTTCAAATGTTTAAACTGAGACATTTTAGATTTTAAACCACAAAATGAGCTTATTTAAAATTTTCTGGCTGCAACAGGTCTCAAAAAAGTTAGGACACTTGCAAAAAAGGGCTAAAAAGCATTTTATATATAAGAGAATCAGGAAGTAATTTGGCAAGTAATTAAGTTAACGGGCATCAGGTGTGTAACATGATTGGCTATAAAAGGGATGTCTTAGGGAGGCCAAGTCTCTCAGAAGTAAAGATGGCCAGAGGCTTTCCAACCTGCGTAAAAAATTGTGGGAATTAATATATAACAGAATCAGCTGAAAGAACATTGAGCAAGTAATTAAGTTAACAGGCATCAGGTGTGTAACATGATTGAACTCAAAAGTAACTGTTATTTGAAATAATTTTGTTCTGAAAATTGTTGAAAATGTAGGAATTTGTAATGTATCTATAGGTTTCAAATATTTATTTGACCCAAATTTGGTGGTGGCAAAGAAAACATTGTATTCACTAGTATTCCTCTGAATATTGTTCTTATATTTCTGTCTTGTGTTGCACTTTGTCTCCCTCTGCAGGCCGTGCTGTACAATGACCGCTCTGTGCTGGAGAACCACCACGCAGCCTCAGCCTGGACCCTCTTCATGTCCAGCCCCGAGTACAACTTCCTGCTCAACCTTGATCATATGGAGTTCAAGCGCTTTCGGTTCCTGGTCATAGAGGCCATTCTCGCCACCGACCTTAAGAAGCACTTTGACTTTCTCGCCGAGTTCAATGCTAAGGTAATTTGCCACAGTTCTGTCTTTGTTTCAGGAAACAATGTAATGTCTTTAAATGTCCAGTGTCAATTCAGCTGTCACAGAATATGTATGTGTTTGATTGGGAACATGCACATTCTATATGGGTGGATCTTACTCCTTATTTACTCAAAATTGTATTATTCTGGACTGTAAGAGATTGGCATGGAGTGAAGCTGTGTATTGGGGGCTAGTGGGAATCAATGTTCACTTTTGCATTGGCCTCCAAACATAAGGTATTACTTCTCCTGGGTATGTTACACTTCTGGATGCAGTACCAAAATCAATATTATTGTAGCACCCGGACGAAGTCAGGCGGCTACTATGGATTCATGATTGTCGTCTCCGCCGCCACGTCAGCGTCCGTAAACACTTTCTTGTGGACGCTCAACTGGCTGTTTTTTTTTTTACCGATTTCTTTCATATTTGGTATGGACATGTGTTATACTTAAGTTATGACACTATCACTATCGATTTTGGTCGCCATAGCGACAGTATTGGCTGAATAATGCGCAAAAAAGGGGGAAAGCAACTTTTCGGGGGCTATGACCATGGGGTCATGGGCGACTGGACTTTCTAGTTGGTTATGCTCCTCCGGAAGCCCCAGCCTCTCCGCCTGGGTATTCTGTGTATCGGCAAAAGACTGGCAAAGGGGTTACTGGAGTCCGCTCGCTGACAAAGGAGCAACAGTGCTAGAATCATCTGTTTTCATTACAAGCAAAAAAAAAAAATTTCTGTTTATTGTTGCTTGCAGCTTATGCCTGAAGCACAATCCTTATTATCCTGGTTTCAACCCTGGGACAGGCTCGTCACTCACTGTGTGCTCCACTTCGCCTTTTCATCCGGCAGCAGTCCCCTTAGCATTCTTCGAAAAGCTGAAAGGGAGTATTCTAATCCGAGCTGATCATCACAGTGATGATTTTAAAGCAGCTCAAAGGAGCTCACCAGGACGGGGTTTGCATCCACGAATGTCATTCAAAAATATCTATGCAAATCAGAAAAAAAAAATGTAAATGTAAGAATTACTTTTCATTTGACTGAAAAATGTTTCGTCATCATTGTATTGCCATTTCTATTATTGTCCTTTGAGTGATAAAACGAGATAAAGGTGCACTCAAAAGACGTGAAAACTTTTATTTGAAAAAATATGGCGGGCGTTTGCTGCAATATTTCTACTCGAGACATTGCGACTCTGGTAGACGGGAGTAAGTTTTCTCAGCACATAGTCGAGGTCACTTTTTCTGATTGAAAAAGTAGCTTGATGGCAGTTTTGAGTCATAGTGCCACCTCATGAACTGAGCGGAGATATACTGTACAGTAGCCATGAGAACTGAGAGGCTATAGTAAGTAGTATATCTTACCTGAGCAACAGGGTACCATACTGAGAAAGACTAACTTCCAATAGCAGATGAACAGATTAAAATCACTCTTTTCTTCAAGTGAATCTGTAGCACTGATGAACGGATGAATCCACTGATGAATCCTATCACAATGAGTGTGTGCATGCATATGTATGAAATGAATGTTCTGTTAAAACAAGAAGATCACATTGTTGATTGTTGATGTTGATCTATTGTTTCGAAAAATGTCACAATGTCTGAGTAGTTGTGAATATCACTGCAAATTAGACCTAGCAAAATGCAGCCTGAACTATTCTTCCACGCTGATGCTTTAGTTAGCTTGATATGCTCACAAATACCTCGGCTCCATCTCAGGTGGGTGACGACGTGGGCACAGGCATCGACTGGTCCAATGAGAACGACCGGCTGCTGGTGTGTCAGATGTGCATTAAACTGGCCGACATAAATGGGCCCCTGAAGTGTAAAGATCTGCACCTCCAGTGGACGGAGGGAATCGTCAACGAGTTCTACGAGCAGGTGACCACCCCCCCCCCATCTGTTCCTCCTCGTTACAAAAAAAATGTTTCCCTTTTCGTCCTCGCACACACAACCCCTGCCAGACTAGCAGCCCCAACCACTTTTCATCTTCTCATTTAGCAGGTTTTTAGCTCCTGTGAAGTGTAAATTAGGTGGAAGTGCTGTTATAAATAATTCATAAATCCCTCTGTGACGTAAATTCGCTCCTGATTCTCTGAGTTATTTAAGGTGCAGTTTCTCGCGAGCTTATGACAAGTGTTCATTCGTGTCGGAAATGAAGGGCAGTGAAAGAATACCTTTTTGTTTTTGTTTTTTTACACAAAATACGCATTTGCCATTCTCTTTTTTCACTATTCTTACAAAGTGCAACCCAGCCATTTATGCCTTCAGTTTATTGAGCCTTTGAGCAAAGGTGGCCAACCCTGGTCCTGGAGAGCAGGAATTTATTCTGGTTTTCGTTTTCACCACCAAATGTAGTCCTAAGGAGCCCAGTGAGGTAAGTTAATTCTGTAATCAGCTGCCTTGATTTGTCAATCAAATGCTGAGCGAGTATCAACAAAAGCTTGCAGACCCTGTGGCCCTCTAGGGCCCCGGCTTTAGAGTCTCTCTCTCTCACTCCCTCTCATTATCTGAACATGATACTGGGAATTCATGGGGAAGAGAGAGCATTGACAGTATGTCTCTAGGCAGTCTGGTGAAGTTTCATGCTCTTGTCCTGCAGTAGCTCTTAAATCTTTGCTTCTTCCTGTTGTGGACCTCTTCAACAACAATGGCACTGGAGGGGCTGAGTGCAGCTGTGACGCACGAGCGCAGGGGTTTTGATAAGAGCCCCTCTGATTGGTCTAACAAGAGTCATCAGAAAATGACGCATCCCCCGGCCCCCACAATGTAATCTCATAAATCCCTAAATATGAAAAGGCACCTGTCTCGGACCTGATTAATATGTACAACAAGTTTCATTTAAAAATATTGAAATATATTCGAGTTCTGCTCTGAAAACAAAATGATTACAGACGGACGGACGCACCGATGACTGTATCCCCCCGCATTTAATGCCGGGAGGATGATAAAAACTCACAATTTTCAAACTACCAAAAGGCATCAGATAAGGACCTGATTGATATAAGCAGCAAGTTTGGTTCATAAATATTTAATGGTATTTGAGTACTTCTAGGGAAATGATCACCATCCTCACTTTCAGTAAGATAAAATTGTTGCCATGGAAACAGAAATAAATTAAATCTCAGAAATGTAAAAATACCAAAAGGCACCATTTTAGGGACTTACTAACATGTGTAGACTTGGACTGTTCTAACAGGTCAAATCGGTTGCCTGATCCAACTGTGCCTGCATTTTACTCGCTGCAGAGAACACGCCAGAATGAAGAACGCTGCTGTGAAGGCCAGACAGAGCATCACTAGACTAGAAACTCGGTGTCTGGTGATGTCTGTGGGTTTCATACATATCACCTCTCATTGACTGTGAAAGAGTTACAACCAAGAAGTGGAAAATGACAATTTAATTATCTGCGCACAATAGGAATCCGTTATGCGCGTTACGTTAGCTATAAAACTCAATGAAGAAATTTGTTATGTAGTAAGGATATCAACCTTGTTGCTGAACAAAGCCAGGCCAATTTAACACAATATAAGTACACAAGACAAATAGTTGAAAGGGAATGCATTTACTTAGTCTTCTGTCACTCTTTGCCAGCCATAGAAAGTCAGACTGACCTGAGACCAGCTGGCTATGATACACATCAGCGTTTAAAAAGCAGGAGCTGGCTAGGTTACCGATAGTTGTTAGTCTCCCCAACTACTGTGTTTCAAATGGGACAGCCGACCAACAGAAACATACTGCCCTACTGTGCTCATTGATCTAAGTGCATGAGTGTATCTTAAAGCTGCCAGCTTCTGCCTGAATCATCAAAATGATAGCATATAATTTTACCCGCAGGGGGACGAGGAGTCCAGTCTGGGCCTTCCCATCAGCCCCTTCATGGACCGCTCGGCACCACAGCTGGCCAAGCTGCAGGAGTCCTTCATCACGCACATAGTGGGGCCCCTCTGCAGCTCCTACGACTCGGCCGGCCTGATACCCGGACGCTGGGTGGAGCCGGCTGGGCCTGTCGAGGAGGAAGAGGAGGAGGGAGGAGACATCGATGAAAATGAGGATGACACAGCGGAGGAGGACGCCTCCACAGGCTCGGAGGCCTCCCGTAGGTTCAGAAAATGTACAGTGTTTAACAAATTCATTAGACCACCACCCAATGAAAGGTTTATGCCACAGCTGCCCTAAATTAACAGTGTTTGTAATTACCAAAATAATTATGTTTCTGTAATGCGATATCCACCAGTGAGCGCAAGCTCTTTAACTGAAATGATATTTTAATGCTAAAATATAATTATTGTTGTTATCAATAAATTTTTGAATGTACTGTTGTATAAAAAAGCTGAAAAAAATAGTTGAGCACATTATATATTTTTTTATTAAGATGCCAAAACAGTTATTTTCTTGCATTCCTGAACATAAAAATTAGTTTTAGTGGTTTAATGCAAGAATGCAAGCTGTTATCCAGGCCAGAGGAGGCCATACAAAATATAGCTTTTTTGGTTTTTATGTGTGAATAAGGACTATTTTGTGGTTTTAGTTCGTTATTTGCCAAATAAATAACAAAATAATGTTTAGTTTTAAACAAGTTTTTGGCAAATTTCTTAAATATTCATGTTTTCTTGGTTTTTTTACACAGGTGGTCTAATAAATTTGTAAAGCACTGTAATTCCTCTCTAGCATTTACTCCAGCTGTCAGGTTTTAGTAATTAGCAACATTCCTCAGCTTGGATGTTGAATTCATCATTGAAGCCATCTAGCTGAGTTCATGAGTGGAAGAGATGTTTTAAAAGAGCAGTTTTACTTCCTGAACACTGGCATTTACACCTCTGTTTACTTGCCGGGATTCCATCAGATTGGGGCTACATTCTATTTAAAGTGGCTGAATTCTGTTGAATTTGACCCTAGTCTGTTTCTTTCATATGGGCTTAGGTCTCATCTTTTACCTGTCACCTTGAATCAGAATTCATTTTGCCAACATATGGGTTCCCTTCACAATCAAAATCCTCCTCTCAGTCAAATAAACTTCAAAAGAAAAAGTGAAGCATACTTATTTGTTAGGCAAAGCTGATGACAAATAATGACTGAATCCAAACCAGTTTATTCTTTGACTTGCTGTTTTACAGTTGTAGATGTTATTCATTTGTAACATTCCACCTTATGACCTGGCTCAAGTAAAAAGGTGAAAGGTAGTGAATCGAGCTGAGCAGTCAAGCTTGGGCTAAGGCTGTGTTGTCAGCTGGCTCAGGTTTCTTCTCTGTTCTGTGTTCAAATCTCAGAGAAGCGGGTCTCCACGAAGCGACGGAAGGTCTTCCGCCAGATCACACAGCACCTACTGGAGAACCACCAGATGTGGAAGAAGGTGATCGCGGACGATGCCCAGAAACAAGAGGAGGAGGAGACAGGGCGCCATGGCAACCCCACCGAGCCAATCCACGAGGAGGAGGAAGAGCCAGGAAGCAAAGAAGAGGAACCTGAGGAAGGTCTGGAGCAGGAAGAAACGACAGAAGAAGAGGAAACCGAGCCCCTGCAGGAGGAAGAGGAAACCTAGTCTATTGGGGACCCGGAGTGAGAGAAAGTTCCAGAAGATAATGAAGAGAGATGAATGCCAGTATCCAGAGCCTGAACATTGTTTTTTTTTTTCTTCTTCTTTTTTTTTTCTTTTCAAAGAACAGGCTCCTGACATCTTGTTGCCAGCACATCACTTAGACACAACACTGTAGAAGTTTGGGGGATTTGTGCCTGAAGAAAACCAGGGGTTGGGACCAGGAAGGGAAGGCCAGTGGTTGCTAGTGGGAGTATGTTTGGGATTTTTGATTTCTTGACACATTTATTTGTCAGGTTCCGATTTCGAGAACTCCTATCTTCCGTTTGAGGAAGCTTCCACTGTTTTGGATCACAAAGCTGAAGGACCTGTTCCGACCACTCCTCACTTCAACCCTTTCCTCGCCCACAATTCCCGCTCGCAATGGGAGGTGGTCTGACCAGTCGACATCGTAAATCCAGTGCGTTCACTGTGGACAGACTGGTCCATTTTTGGAAGCGTGCTTTTTTGAGAACAACGATCTTTTGAAAAACGGAAAAAAGTCGATGAAGCGCTTTCTACGCATGGCACGCGGATCGGACAGCATTCGAATTGTTTCAGGGACGTGAGAAGCAGTGCGCGAACTATGGACTGTCAAGAGTTTAGATTTCAGTGTCATCCATTCCATTGTTTGTCAGTAGAGTGGATGTGGGAAATGGAGCTGCACAGGTCTGGAAACCTCATCCAAACTGAAGGAAAGCAACAGTATTTCATGTCACGTAGAGCCCCTTCTTTATTTTCCAGCTATGTTTGTTGCCATTCATAAAATCTGGTAAACTTTTCCACATTATTGCAGGAATTAACATTAGCTCTGAATATCGACATCCCTTTGCCTCTGCCATCGCTGCCTGCCAACTTCCCGCTGTTATTTCTGTCAGTGTGACGTACCTCTCACTAATCTTTTATGTTGTCACTTGTCTCCAGTGAGTGCTATACTGTTTGTAAATATGAGAAGGATTTATTTTTATTTTCTTACTTTTAAATTTTTTTCCTTGCACATGCCTATCCAAAAAGGGAACTTCTGGCTATAAAAGATTCACTAGCTGTACTGGGAGTGATTCATGCAAGTTTATTTTTAAAGGCTTAGTATCATCAACGCACTGCAATGCTATTGGTCTTTTTTTTTTCTATTTTCCTCTTAAACTATTGGCTAGTGACCCACAGCACGAGTCTGCATTTTTCCACACAGAAATGAGACACCTCAAGGTTAAGCTCTTGTCTGAACAGGGAGTTATTAGTTCTTCAACATGAAACCAGAGGATTTACCTTTTCTCGTAAGCCAAAGTGAAGTGCTGAGGTTAAGAGTTCAGGGTTTTCACAAAAAAAATGGGGGGGGGGGGAATCGCTTGACCAGATTCGCGGCGCAATAACTTCAAATCTCAATGGTTATGAAACATGACTGCGGTCTCTGTCAGTTCATGGACACCACACAACGTGCAGACCAGTGAATTATTTTTATCACTGTGTGCTGCATTTCTATGGAACGATATACTTGCTGACATTCCTCCTGTCAAAAGAGTTGTGTTTGTCCAGCGCAAGCATTTTAAAAATTTGTTCAGAGGCCAGAATAGGAATGCATGAACACAAAATCCTAAACACAGCAACCATGCTAACAAACCTCCCCTTCAGGTTTTGAAAAATTATGTATTTGTAGGTCCAGTAGAGTCAGAAAATGATTAGCAGTAGCCCTTAAGGGGTCCGCAGTGGAATATACTTTGAAGGAGTTTCTCTGATGGGCTTTGATTCCCCACCGCAGGGTCCCGTGGCCGCCATTACGTGGGAGTGAACTGTGGATTTCGTTTATGTGCTACAGGGTGGCGTGTTCAGTCACTGGAACAAAGCGGGGCTTTTCCTACCCCTCGCCAGCAGTCACTCGAGATGCACCCCGATACATTCATGCACCTGTCAATGCAAAGCCCTGATGCACAGGGGCTAAAAAGAGGCACAGCATGAGACATTCCAGCTAAAAGACTTAAGAACCACACTGACTGAAAATTTTATGTAAAATTGAGAAGCCAAGCTATTTGCACTAATTGTTGTGGTAGTATCGGGCTCCTCAACTAACTGAACTTCAGTTCAATCATCTTAACATTTCGAGGCAGCAACCTTTTTCAAGTTCTTTTATGGTGTAACTGGTAATTGCCTCGGTTTGCTCTTTTCGTGTGGTAAACCATTGATGAAACGAAACTCAAGAAAAATCTGATCTAGGCTGGGCTAGGTGCTGTGCTTTTCAAGGGCAGCTCATTGAAAGGGCCGTATGTGTTGGGTCACAGTTACATATTTTATGTAGCCTGATGTTTCTTGTGTTCCTCATTTAAACAAATTTGGTATGCACTGTGAAAGCAATATCACCCATTCCTCTTCAGAACTGTATTTTTCTGCTCTTATATATTTGGAATGACCTTCCTCCATTTTGTTTCGGATCATTACGCGGTACAGATGTGGCAGCAAAATTACAATATTGCAGGGTACCCGCACATGCCATTATGCAACTGACAGTCAGAAGTAATTTGATGGTGCTCGGTGCTTGGCTGTTTTTGGCTACAGCCAAGCCATACACTACAGGAAGTCAGATCAAAAACCCAAATTACTTATCCTCTTAATTTTGTGACACACACTCTCGCTCTTGCACATACGCAAGCCCGTGACAAAAGGTACACACTGACCTTACTCATTTAACACCGAACCTACTTACCCAATGAACCTCATGTACTCAACGTTAGTCTAAAAAGTTTATTGAGGCAACATTTGCCAAAATAATGCTGGTACAAGTTTTCACCCCTCACATTCCCGTTGTACGAATGGAGGGATTGGCCCTTTGCTGACTATCCGAAAGACGCAATGGAATGTTGACCGTCAGGCTGCCTTTTGATTGGACACATTAAGAGCATATTTAACAGTATGTGGGAGCCACGCAGAGTGCAAGAACACCACATTCAGCATGCCCTTTGACCCCAGCACAGCTCTCATTGCCTTTCAAACAGCATGCCAATATGAATAGGGCCTTTCAGCAGCTCCCCTTGGCAGGGGAAAGAAAATAAATAGCGGACAGAGGGCAGAAAGGGGTGTTTTCCAGCTCACGCGTCTCCCTGTGCGCGCTCCAGAAGATGATATGTTGGGCTTACGTAATCCAGTTATGTCAACAGGTTCCATGTAACTGAGTCCAGTAGCATCAAAAGTGTATTATATTGTTAAACGGACTTGGTTACATTAAACCTGTTGACATAACTGAATGTGTGAATCCAGTGTTTATTGTTATTGTTTTTGTTTTGTATCAATGGCTCTTTCAGAAGGGCAAAGGGGGGGGGGTGCGCTAGCATGGTGGCTTTAGATAATACAGTAAGCCTGCTGGGCGCTCGGTGGGTTATTGTCAGTTGATCTCTCTCCGGTGCTCAAACATCACACGCTCATGTCAGCCACGAATGGGGGCCACATGCACTCCAACTGCAACCAATTACATGAGTGACTGGTGCCCCCAGGGAAGTTTTTTGCCTGCATTTTTTTCTTCTGTTCAAGTCAAGCTGGCCACGCTACGTTCAGTTACATTTTCATTCCTGTGAATTCCCATCTGGGGTTGATTTATTTTGTCTGCTGCAAATCTTGAGTTGTACTCGATGCTGATTATAGCGTTGAGTAAGCAGGCTGTGTCACGCATCTGGGCAGACTTCTGCTACTGTACCCAGTGGCAATCCTGTCCAGTACTGTGTGCCAAATAGTTGGCCTGCTGCCAGCATGTGGAAGTTACTGTTAGTTTGTCCAAAGCTGGCCTGACTTTGAATAACACAGATTTATTAAACAGTCACATCAACACCTTCACCAAAGGTTCAGTACAGCTGAGGAACAGCTGAGGTACAGATTTTGCAGCAGTTGATCCAGATCCTGCCAGTGCTGACTATAGTAAGGAGGTCTACGCTTAAACAGCCTGGCAAAAGGAACTGATCCTGCTCGTGCTGACCGTACTTAGGAGGTCCATACTTAAATGGCCTGGGAAAGGAAACTTTCAGTTAGCTTGACTGAGTAGGCCTGATTCATCCCTCAAGCCAATCCGATGTCTGCGATCTCCCTGCGCCAGGTACAGTCCCGCAGCGCAGTAATTGCACGGCTCAGGTAGGGGGCCTCGAACTGAAAATAAGAGCTGCCTGCTGAGCCACGTCAACGGAGGTGCATGCCTGTGCGTGCCCTCTCGACACTGCGGGAAATGGACAGGCGTGCAATTGTAAATTTGGCTCAGCGAGTTATTGTACATTTCATCCAGAGCAGGGCTCAGCTCCACAGTTCCACAAATCACCGCACACAAGCAGAAATATCGGAGCCGCAGGTGAAGCTGGTGGAGAATGACAATTATTTCTTGTGAGGGTAGAGTGAGTAGACCTGTGTGTCATTAGCGGTGTAAGGGAAGGTGCCGTCTGATGTCGGCAGCCAATGGAATACACCCCTTTGCGATGTCGTGTAGAACATTCTGTCCCACAGATGCTTCTGTTTGTACAGCAACTTCCTGTCACGCCCAGTTCCAATGTGAGAAACACACAAAGCAGTAGATCAGAAGGGTTATGTCCACCAGAACGCAGGGTGGGGGAGTAATTCTGGGCACCGCTGCGGAACGCACATTTCAGCTGTTCAGAATCGAAAGGTTCCCCTTGTGTAACCAAGTATTTCACATATTGAATGGCCGTCGCTATTTTCAGAGTGGCTATAATTCAGGGCCCCTTGATTCAGGTACACAGGCTTATGCAGTGCTGATGCAGTCGCTTGGAACATTGGGACCAGTAGCACTGAAGGAACAGAAATGTTCTGTTGCTTTAAGCTCAGTGTTTGAACTGGTTGTCTCTAGGTCCTCGGGAACCACGCGTGATGCGTAAGCTGTTAATCGCTTTCCTTCTGAACTGACCTCATATATTTTCATTCTCTTTGGTATTTCTTTTCAGTTTTTTTTTTTTGTTTAGTAATTTCCTTCTCCAAGTGCCATGGCCCCCCTCCCCAACTAATCTCCAAATGAAGAAGTCCAAGTATTGTGGAGAAATGATCCCAGCTGCAGTGTGTGCTGTACCTTTGAATCAATCCTTTATGGTGATAAGAACAGAATTTTGCAATTCCTAAGTTCTTTTTTTGTCATTAGTTAGTACCTCTTTACTTACAACCACCATTGACAACGCCTCTCTTTAGGTCAGAGAGGTTGAACAGACAATGGCCTGTGTAAGCTACCTTTTCAAAAACACCCACTGACCTCTACTCCCTCCTCAAAGTCCAGTCTAAACTATCAGAGCAATGAGACGATTAAACTGTGGTATTTTTTTCAGTCAGTTATCCCTTATTTGGTCTCATCAATCATTTAGCAACATATTATGTCTTTTACAAATGCAATTGTTTTTGTAATGCCCTTTGTTTTTAAGAGTCTCTACAGGAAGTACTCTGTTGATGGGAAATGTTAGCTATGGTTGGCCAACAGGCTGATTTTTACTTTGGGTCACGATTCCCATGTTTTATTTCTGTTCAATGATATATGCGGTGCACACCAGTTAATACTTGTGATTTCACTTTTTAAATTCCTATGAAAGTTTGAGTGTTTATTGTTCCTGTTTGCTAGAAGGAAATGCATAGTGTTGTGTTGTTGTACAGTGCAACTTTCTATTACAAAACAGCATCCTTTTCCCACCATTACAACCCAAGCTCTACACTCAAGACAATCCCTTCATAGCAGATTCATTAAGGTCCACATTTAGCATGCAGGGAAAGCTAGGAATGTCAGGTACACATTTTTTAGTATAAGGATCTATCTTACATGCTATTTTCTCAGTTATTCATTTTCAGTGGAGTTGTGCTATCAATGTTTGAGAATTACACTTGATTTTGCCATAGATCTGTGAGTTACATTTTAAATTGGATCTATTGCTGCCAAAAACATAATCTTAAGGACTCTGCCTTCAGTAGATGATAACTGCTCTCCTGATTTTATATGTAGAGGAGTGCTATGGCAGAGAGCAACATTTTCTGAGAGGAAATCAGGACTGAATTTTAAATTGCAGTAAAAAGATATTCATGTTCTCTCACTGATTTTGTCTCCATTGCTTTATATATTTTTGTTGTTGTTTTTACACACTTTATTCATTTGCTATAATCATCAATATGCCTCATTATTGATAACAAGAGGAACCAAACAAGCTTTACAGTCGTGTAAATAGAAAAATGAAATGAGACTTGTATTTTTTATATAGCTGGCACTTCACTGACTGAATAATTCTGTTCTTCTCACTTGTATCTTGCACTTAACACATGTAGCAATACAAAAAAAGGATAAATGTGTAATTCACAAGTATTTGTTAAGTGAAATACTCATTGTTAGTACATGTTCCATTTTGTACAAAATATATGCTGTACAGATAAAAAATTAAAACAACAAAAAAGACTTTTAGATAAACCTTATTTATTTTTACTGTTTTTTGTAATTTAGACACTATACTGTAGCTCATATATTGCCAGAATTACTGGAAGTGCCTCTTGGTATGATGTATTATACAGTAAATATGTAGAACTTATTTGTCACAAACTGAGCAGTGTGGATGTTGTAATGTGAATACAGTTGAAAAACATGACTTTAGTTCTGTGGTACTTTATTGTCTGCATTTTTATTTCTATGTGACAGAAAAATAGCAACCTTCGGTTAGTTAATAACACAGCTTTGGTGCACTCGCGGGTGGATTGATGTGGAGTGTTACAAAGCCTTTAGTCGAACTTAGAGAAGCCCTCGGAAGATATGGAAGAGCGCAACAATTTCTGGCTCAGATTGAATCAAAGCCTTGGCTGCCTATAACTGAAGCCTCTCCAGATAAGCTACACTGTGTGCAGCGTGGATGCTGAACGCATGATTGATTTGCGGCTTGAGGATGAAAATGATTAAATATTGTCGCCCCTCAGGAAAGCACTTGTGGTGCTTGTCCACTTACCTATTGACTCAGTGCTCGAGAGAGGAAGGCATCTGTGAGAGGATACGCCATTCAGCTGTACTGAATGTGAAAGGACAACGATAAAACTAGCCGATCAAAGGGAAAATGGTGTCTGGCAGGTAGAGCGAATTTAATACGTGTGCGTAATTCGGTAGTTTTTTTTTTTTTATCCCTTTGGCAGGACTACAGAACTCTTCGTCCCTGGACTTTTTTTACCCAGACTCTTCGTCCCCGCGGACTTTTCATCCCTGCCTCCTTGAGGACTTTTCATCCCTGGACTTTTCCTCCCCTAATTATAAAGGAACGGGCCACCATTGTTGACAGACGAACAACGGACAGATCACCATGATATCAGGGTTAGGGTGAGGTTCAGGTTTAGGGTTAGGGTTATAATGCAGGACGGAGGCAAGGCTTTATTAGGGACAAACTATCTATGGACGAAACGTCCACCGGGACACAGACTGGAAACGAAAAATCTAGGTACAGAAAGTCCAGGGACGAAACATTCGGGAACGGAAAGTCTGGGGACAAAGAGTCCAGCGAGGAAGAGTCCTAGAGCCCTAAGGCAGAACTCAAGTGACAAAAAACTAAAGACTAAAACTACAGTAAAGATATGCACCAGTATGTTGCTGAGCTTTACAAAATTAACATACCAATAAAAAACATTGCTAAAAAGTTGAAAATACTGATTCAACTAATCAGGCCAAATATTCCAATATGCTTGGAACAAGAAAATCATCATATAGTCATACTGATATGGACTATCAGGCTAAATATTGAGATCTATAAGCCAAATGGCAGTGTTAAAAATCTGTTGCAGAAGTTCTTGAAGCCAAGACATCAAGTGTGAATGCAAAGAAGACTTTTTTAAAACAAATGTGTGTGTTTCATTTCAAACTGCAGATACAGATGATGGGGCCTTGACCACTTACATTAGCATCAGTCATTAGGAGAGCAGTTTTACCATTGTCCTTATTGCTGCCTAACCATTCACTACCAGGTGTCTATCCCCTAATCCTCCATATACCGATCAGCAATGACAATAAACCCCCCGGCCTCATGCTGAGTATGTACCCCTTGTGCCGTCAAAACAGCTCAGTCAAACTGATGTCCATTTGAATTTCTGGACCCAGGTTCTCCCAAAAGCATATTTCCCAGCATCACCCTCCCTCCTTGTCTTCTTCCCACAGTGCACCCTAATGCCGTATCTTTCCCAGGTAAATGATGTCGAAGAAAATGAGACCTCCCCTTTCAGGCAAACTTCTTCAGTGGCTCCAAGGTCCAGTCCTGAAGCTCGTGTCCCCATTGTAGGCACTCTGGGCAGAGGACCATGGTTAGAATGGGTGCTCCAACTGCTCTGTTGCGACAACATGCTATATGAAGGGTTTCAGGGCAAAATGGGAAAAACTCCAATTGCAACATTTCAATCAACCTCGGCCAAATGACAGAATCAAGGCCAGAGCTGTGAAATATTCAATCAGATTTCTTCAAAATAGGGCATATCCACCATTTAGAGCATTTACAAATGCAACTTTTTCCCAAATTGCAGCAAACACCACGCTGGTTTATCACAAAATGAAACAACTCCACTCAATCAACTGTGGCAAGTTTTACAGTCATGTACACTGAACAAAAATATAAACGCACCACCAGATGTTTTGTAAATTTTATTACATATGGGATAATGTGAACCTCAGCAAATTTTACGACATGATAAAGACTTCTATACTGATCATATTGATGTCCCTTACACCTTGATACACGCACAATCAAAAGTTTGGCAACAGTTTCAACAGGGCAGGGGTGGATACCATAAATTTCACAGTTTAGTATCGCGTATTTCCGCCACGCGCATCTCTCAACGCGACACATCTCCTACGCATGGAGTTTACCAGAGTGTCTATGGTAGCCTGTGGAATGTTATTCCACTCCTCCTGGAGCGCTATCTGGAGTTGCCGAACATTACCCGGGACTGGAACATGGTCCCGGATACGCCGATCCAGAGCATCCCAAACGTGTTCTATGGCCGACATGTCGGGCGAATATGCGGGCCAGTCCTGCACCTGAACTGAGCTGTGAGGAACTGGGTGCAGACCCTAGCGACATGAGGATGGGCGTTATCATGCTGGAACGTGACATTATGCTGTTGGACAAACGGTACTACAGTTGGTGCGAGGATCTCATCACCTTTGGGCGTTCAAGTTGCCATCTATGAAATGCAATGTCTGTGTCTGTGTGCAATCCCTGCCCACACCAAGACACTGCCTCCGCAATGGGCGACTCTCCGGGCGACATTTGTGTCAGCAAACCGTTCACCGACATGGCGCCACACACGACGTCTCCCATCCGCGTGATACAAGTTGAATCTTGATTCATCTGTGAACAGCACATTTCTCCATCATGCCAAGGGCCACCGGAAGTGTGCGTTACCCCATGCGAGACGATTCCGGCGGCGTACGTCTGTGAGGTCCAGCCCACGGTGAGGGCGTCGAGCATACAATTCTGCTTCTCGGAGGCGGTTGCGAACTGTTTGAGCAGAGATTCGTCTATTGTTCAGACCGACTGTCTCATCGGCCGTGCGAGTCGCTGGTCTGAAACGTTCGCGCAAGTGCACCAGCCGGATGTGACGATCCCGAGCAGGGGTGGTCACACGTGGACAACGCCGATGAGGCCTGTTTGCAGTGCTTCCAGTCTGTTGGAAACGCTGTCGTGGACGAACTATGGTACTGTAGTGAACATTCAGCTGTGCCGCGACCCCTCTGATGGACATTCCAGCATTCAGCATGCCAATGGCAGGCTCCCGCATAATTTGAGACATCTGAGGCATGGCTGCGTCTGACAAAATCCAACATTTTGGTGTGGCCTTTTATAGTCCCCGGCCCAAGGTTTGTCTGAGTACTGCTCATTCTGTCTGAGCAGTGTCTGGGTACACCGCACTCGTTTACTCATACCAATCATTACACCAGTGAAAAAAATACTCAATGTCTGAGCTGAACTCAAATTTTAGACATCAATCAATGGAAACATTCCTTTTGCAAATGAAAACAAACATATTTGGTATGTCATAACGGCATACTTGAAACGGTGCCAATATTTCAAGTGGTGCGTTTATATTTTTGTTCAGTGTATTTGCTTGGATTTTTACAGCAAATGAGTTAGAAATCATGGCAAACAACAGTGATAAGAAAACTTTTGATGAGTTTTTAGAATCCGTGACACCATCCCATACACTAAAAAAAAAGAAAACTAGATAAACTCATAAATTGAAATCAAAATCAAAAGTCTGCAGATGCGGCGGAATCAAGAAACTTCCACAAATCAGCCATGAAAGCCCTCTGGATAGTCGGGTGTGCGAGGCGAATTTCTTGAATTCAAGTCAGTTTCACAGAAATGATGTGCACTTACAGTATTTTACATTATTACACTGACAATAGGATTTAACAGCAGGGTGACAGAAGAAGAATTGTGAAATCTGTGTATTTTTTATGATATTTGGACTGGTTCTGTGTATTTTCCCATTTTGTGCAACTTAGACATGTCATGGTTGGCTGCGGATTGCAGCCAGACCAGCTTTCTCTGATCAAGTCCTTAATTACCTCGTGCAACACTCAGCTCTGCTGTGCGCTGACGGGCTGGTTGACTGGGCTCCACCCAGCAGGAGACCTATTTCAGGGAGGTGTCTCCAGCTGATCGGCGCTTGATCGTCATTCTTTCTTAGACTGTTTGTTCAGTCATATGATATTCTACTTAGGTGGTTTCCTGGGTCTTTCTGGTAGCTGGGTTATCGGAGTCACGAAAGGAGCTGAACACGCAGCGTTCGTGACTTTCGGTTCCCAGCAGGTACTTCGTGTTGCTCTGCAACGCGGAGGAGGTAGCGAGACCCATTATTTACATTTTGCTTTTTTTTTTTGTTGTTTCTTAGAATTCCTGCAGGGTGTTAGTCGGGATTCTTGAGTGCTTCTCTCGGCTGTTCATCTTAGCCGTAACGTTTTCGTTTTCTTGTTTAAATCGGCATTCTATTGAGCTCTGTGCAGGGCAAGTCAGTGAGTGAAGTTCGGCATTTGTCTCAGCACACTCGCGGCTCACGCCGCGTCACAGTACGATCAAGCCATTTAAATAAGACAGCCGTTTCGGATGGAGCTAGACACGCAAGCAGCACTACATACAGAGGTGCAAAACTTGCACGCAATGCAAAACGCTACTGATCACAGGCAGAATCAGCTGTTGTCTCAGTTAAACCAACAGGGTGAGACTTTACGAGAACTTGCGGCTAATATGCAACACCAAGCTGACGCGATTAATAGTTTAACTGCTAAACTGCAGCAGTTATCTGTCAATTTAACAAATGTTCCACAAGCACCTTCACAGCCTCCGGTTCCCCCTAATCCCATCGCACCTATTTTTGGCAGAGAGCCTAAATTACAGCTCCCTAATAGATATGCTGGGGAGCCCGGTGAATGTCGTGGATTCATCGCGCAATGCGAGATTATGTTTAGAGCACAGCCTTCACGCTTTGGCACTCAGGAATCACGAGTGGCGTTTATTCTATCCCTTCTGACTGGAGAGGCTCTGAAGTGGGCGGAGCCACTGATCAGGTCGCAGTCGGCACTTCTTGCTAGCTCTTCACTACTCACTAATGAAATGACTACAGTTTTTGATCATGACGTCTCCGGTAAGGAGGCAGCTAGCCGGTTGACTCAGATTCGGCAGGGAAGTCAGAGCGTGGCTGAATTTTCTATTTTATTTAGGTCACTGGCTGGGGAGACAGGCTGGCCAGAGGATCCTTTAATGACTCTATTTACCAAGGCTCTCTCAGACCCCATAAGAGATGCTTTAGCTGTTGTGGAATCTCCGAGCTCATTAAATGCTCTGATCTCAACAGCTATCTGAATCGACAATCGCATGTCAGAACGTAGACTGGAAAGGCAGCGTCTAAAAGGCGAACATGAAATAGAAGGTTGCCAGTTCCATGGCGCTGGTTCACAGGGTTCTCGTCATGAGGGTCAGAGTGAGGGGGAACCTATGCAGATTGACGGTGCCTATGTAAGGGACAAAGATAAAATGCCTATCTCCAATGCATGTTGGAGATGTGGACGGAAGGGACATCTGAGACGAAACTGCCCACAGAGGAAGGGAAACTAAGGGTCTCACTGATGAAACGGAGGACACCAGTGAGACTCAATCTTACAATCTTCCGTACTATGATTCCCATTCAATTAGCATGGGAGAGACAAAGCCGGAATCTGGAGGCTTTTGTAGACTCAGGGGCAGTGGAATCATTCATCGATATTGGTTGGGCAAAGACAAATAATATTCCGGTGTTCCAGCTTAATAGGCCCTATGCTGTCACGGCTCTTGATGGACGCCCTTTGGGAAATGGGAGAATATCAGAGGTTACTGGGGTCATGACTATGATCATTCCTTTTGGTCCCCATAGGGAATCTATACGTTTTTTTTTGGTTGAGTCACCTCATTACCCCCTTGTTTTGGGACATTCTTGGTTGACAAGGCACCAACCTTATATTAGATGGGGTAGTAAAGGGGGAAGCCTTATCCATTGGGGCCCTGACTGTGATAATTGTTGTCACCAGCGGTCGTTTCAGAGGGGCCGCCATCAGAAGGAGGAGGAGCCTGTTGAGGACTCGGAGGACGCTGAATCCGTATCTTCGTTGCCTCACTCTCTAGAGAATGGAGAGGAGGCGTTAGACTGGGATCCATATATGGATGAAGATCCATATCCCAGCGAGGGGTCTGGACCCAAAGGGGAGGCTCCTACACAAGACTCCAACACAGAGGCCTATCGGGAGGAGCCAGATTTTAAGAGCAGAGTCAGGTTAGAAGTCCAGCTGGAGGATTTCCGGTGGAGGAGCAATCCGTCCGAGTACGATTCAGATGATTCCAACCCTGAGGAGGGGAGCGACGTTGATTCTGAGTTAGATAGTTTGGACGAATACGAGGATTGGCAGCTAGGGGCTACCCTAAACTTCTTGCTACCGTCCAATATCCCGTCTGAATATTCGGATCTTGCTGAGGTCTTCAGTAAACAGAGGGCCACCACGTTACCTCCTCATCGCCCATATGATTGTGCGATCGAACTCTACCCTGGTACGGTTCCAACTCGGGGTTCACTTTATTCTCTTTCGCCTCCAGAGAGCAAGGCTATGAGGGAATATATCAAGGAGGCCCTCGCTAATGGTTTCATTAGGCCCTCTACTTCGCCAGCAGGGGCTGGTTTTTTTTTCGTTACCAAAAAAGATGGAAGCCTGAGACCATGTATTGATTACCGTGGGCTCAATAGCATCACTATAAAGAATCGATACCCTCTACCTTTGAGCTCGGCTTTTGAACGCCTTCAGGGGGCGTCGTTTTTTTACCAAACTGGACCTCCGGAATGCTTATAACCTGGTTCGTATTCGGGAGAGCGACGAGTGGAAGACCGCGTTTAATACGCACGATGATCACTATGAATATCAGGTTATGCCCTTCGGCTTGGTTAATGCCCCGGCCGTGTTCCAGGCACTGGTTAACGACGTCTTGCGGGAGATGTTGGAGAGATTTGTCTTTGTTTATTTGGACGATATTTTGATTTTTTCATCCAATCTTGCGGAACACAGGTCTCATGTTCGTCAGGTCCTTAAGGCATTGCTAGAGGCTCGGTTATTCGTCAAGGCGGAGAAATGTTTGTTCCATGCCAGGACTGTCTCATTTCTTGGTTTCGTGGTTTCTCAGGGGGTGGTTTGTATGGATCCTGCAAAGGTCTCCGCTGTCAGGAATTGGCCGGCCCCGCAATCTGTCAAGGAAGTTCAGCGGTTTCTTGGGTTCGCTAATTTTTATCGGCGTTTTATTAAAAACTTTAGCACCGTTGCTGCTCCTATAACTGCTTTAACAAGAAAGACTTCCTCACATTTTGTTTGGGATGCGAAGGCTGATGCAGCATTTGAAGAATTAAAGAGAAGGTTTTGTTCCCAACCCATACTTATAACACCCAATCCATCACTCCCCTTTGTAGTGGAGACGGATGCTTCTGAAGTAGGAGTAGGAGCTATCCTCTCACAAGTATCGGTTTTGGATAACAAGCTGCACCCTTGTTCTTTTTTCTCCTGGTCGTTGACCTCTGCTGAAAGAAATTGATATTAGTGATCGGGAACTATTGGCGGTAAAATTAGCTTTGGAGGAGTGGCGTCATTGGTTGGAGGGATCAGAACATCCGTTTGTGGTCTGGACTGATCATAAGAATCTCCTGTTCATTCAGCAGACTAAAAGACGTAATGCTCGGCAAGCTCGCTGGGCTATGTTCTTTAATCGGTTTAATTTTCTTGTGACCTATCGTCCGGGTTCTAAGAATATTAAACCAGATGCGCTCTCTCGGATTCATGATCGGTCAGATCGGGAGGTTACTCCTACGTCCATTATTCCTGAGACTCAGATCATGGCGCCCATTTTGTGGGACATTGAGAAGAAGGTTCGTTCTGCTCTTCGTCAAGAGGCGGGCCCGGGGGGGGGGCCCCCAAATTGTCTCTTTGTTCCCTCCAGGGTTCGCTCTCAGGTGTTGCAGTGGGGTCATTCCACCCAGTTAGTGGGTCATCCTGGGGTACAGCGGATGAGGGATTTTCTTAGCCGCCGCTTTTGGTGGCCAGGCATGGAAAAGGATGTGCGGGAGTTTGTGGCTGCATGTCCCATTTGTGCTCGTAATAAGAATTCCCATCTCCCACCCTCGGGGCTGTTGCGCCCGTTACCCATCCCCAGGCGCCCATGGAGTCACGTGGCCTTAGATTTTATCACGGGACTACCCAACTCGGATGGTAATATTGCCATCTTGGTGGTGGTCGATCGGTTTTCTAAGGCGGCCCACTTTGTGGCCTTACCCAAATTACCATCCGCTCAAGAGACAGCTAGATTGGTGTTCGACCACGTCTGTAGACTACATGGCTTGCCAAAGGATGTGGTGTCCGATCGTGGACCCCAGTTCATCTCGCGCTTTTGGCCGGCTTTCTGCTCTCAACTGGGAGCTCCTGTAAGTCTGTCTTCTGGCTTTCACCCTGAGACTAATGGACAGACCGAACGAACTAATCAAACGTTGGAAAATACTCTCCGTTGTTTGGCCTCAGCTAATGCGTCGACGTGGAGCCGTTATTTGGCATGGGCAGAGTATGCGCATAATACTTTGCGGAATGCTTCCACCGGGCTCTCACCATTCGAGGCTCAGGTTGGTTATCAACCCCCACTATTCCCTGAGCTGGAGAGGAGTGTGGAGGTTCCCTCGGTGGCTGCTTTGTTTCGAAGATGTCGATCAGTCTGGAGGAGAGTGCGCTCTTCTCTCTTGCGTGCCACTTCGTCACAGAAGCAGCGTGCTGATAGGCGCCGTCGACAGGCACCGTCGTATCGGGTGGGGCAGCGGGTGTGGCTGTCCACGCGTGATCTCCCGCTAAGGGTTGAATCTAGGAAATTGGCTCCGCGTTATATTGGACCATTCCTAATTGTTCAAAAGATAAACCCAGTTACTGTTCGCTTGCGACTTCCTCGTTCCATGCGGATACATCCCACTTTCCACGTCTCGCGTCTGAAGCCTCTCCTGGTTAGTGCTTTGGCTCCAGAGGACAGACCTCCGCCACCTCCACGGTTCATTGAGGGGGGTCCAGCATACACGGTTCGGCGCATAATGGCTGAGAGGCGTGTAGGGAGGGGGTTTCAGTTTTTGGTGGATTGGGAGGGGTACGTCCCTGAGGAACGTTGCTGGGTCCCATCTAGGGACATTTTGGACCCGGAACTTATTTGTGATTTTCGTAGGCGGGGGGCTGCGAGAACGCCAGGGGTCGTCCCTTAGCGCGGGGGTCCTGTCATGGTTGGCTGCGGATTGCAGCCAGACCAGCTTTCTCTGATCAAGTCCTTAATTACCTCGTGCAACACTCAGCTCTGCTGTGCGCTGACGGGCTGGTTGACTGGGCTCCACCCAGCAGGAGACCTATTTCAGGGAGGTGTCTCCAGCTGATCGGCGCTTGATCGTCATTCTTTCTTAGACTGTTTGTTCAGTCATATGATATTCTACTTAGGTGGTTTCCTGGGTCTTTCTGGTAGCTGGGTTATCGGAGTCACGAAAGGAGCTGAACATGCAGCGTTCATGACTTTCGGTTCCCAGCAGGTACTTCGTGTTGCTCTGCAACGCGGAGGAGGTAGCGAGACCCATTATTTACATTTTGCTTTTTTTTTGTTGTTTCTTAGAATTCCTGCAGGGTGCTAGTCGGGATTCTTGAGTGCTTCTCTCGGCTGTTCATCTTAGCCGTAACGTTTTCGTTTTCTTTTTTAAATCGGCATTCTATTGAGCTCTGTGCAGGGCAAGTCAGTGAGTGAAGTTCGGCATTTGTCTTAGCACACTCGCAGCTCACGCCGCATCACAAGACGAGCTCCAAATTCAGTGGTATACTTTTTTCTTTCTTTGTGGATAAAACAGAATTGATATATGAAAAAGGGTGCTAGGTTACTACAAATAAAATGTGATTTATATATTCAGTATTTAATAATTCAACACCGCTCTCTTGAGTTTTGTACCCCCAGGATCTGCGCATTAGATTAAGACAGTTGGACAACGTGACTGAAGAAGATAAAAATGCTAATTTTCTCAAAAGAAGTTTTTTAAGATATGAATGGTTTTGGGGAAAACGACATATGGTGAGGAGTAGCTGCACTGTGTGTTGAGACTTCTTCCTAGTGAAAGAATCACTAAAGTCCTCTGTGATTTGTGCCTCAATAGCTTTTGTCAGCTTAGTCCAGATGGGACAGCCTTTGGTGCCCTCGTGCATCGATGAGCCTTGGCCACCCAAAAACCTGTTGTCGGTTCATTGTTCATCTCTCATTAGACCACTGTCAATAGGTACACAACACAGCTGACTGGGAGCACACCAGAAGCACTGCCCCATCAGGGATGCTCTAATCCAGATGTCTAGTCATAGCGATTTTACCTTTGCCAAAGTCGGTCTGGTGCCATTTCTCCCAAATCCAACAAGTCAACTATGAGAATCGACTCTTCACTTACCGTATAAGTTCTATCAATGGGCCTTGACATGCATCGTTATGAGATAATCTACATAATTTGATTCGTCTCTGCGTGGTTTTAATGCTTTGGCTCATCAGTGCATATTCCCTAAGGTGATCTGCATTTGCAGCCTGCATTGTTCCTGTGAACTATATCAGCTTATATCATGGTCTGGGTGAATACTCTTTTCTGATTGACAGGCAGGTGTTGATTAAAACCGTTGAACCGCATAGGTAATTCAGCCTACGGTAGTTTCACAGTTCAAAATTCATTCGCTAGCCAACCTGTAACCATAGCAACATTAGGGCAATGGCATTTGGCTGGGTATAACAGAAACCTAGCTGCTCAATTATGTCCAGTAAATTTGCTGGCATCACAGAAATGATGTCCTGCGGGGTGGTTTACTATAGGTGCTCAAGCAATAATGACCGTGAATATTAAACCAGCCGAGTAATCAGGCTTTATTCATTAAACAATAGTAATTGCGTACGGTTACAAAGGAAACTAATGTGTCCACTTCATGTATCAGCAACTGCTGACAGTTTGCTAGCTACCTGCAGTGACAGACTGATCTCAGCTTGCTAGCTCCACAGAAACCATCATAAGTTCATTGGAATTGCAGGTAGCAAGTTAGCTACAGTCTGCATAATCGCACATAATGTTGTGTAATGCATAATCTCCGTTTCAGCTGGAATCTGTTACCAAATCACTAGCTGGTAAAACGATGTTAGCATGGGCAAAAAACTACTTCTCAATGAAGGTAGGCTGAACTAAGTTAGCTGGTTCAGTCTAGCTTGGCCTGTAGTATTGGCTATTAGAAGGTGCTGCGACTATTTAATTTATTTAATAATTTCACCAAAAATTTCTGAATGCTTTGACTTGATATTGCTGGCAAATGACCGTGGTATAAGGGGGACAATCAACTCGAAGGTGTGCATTACACGGTTTTAAGGCACTTCGCGAAGGCAACCACCCTCTGCTTTGTGTCGGGTGGTTATTCGTCTCCGCATCGTGCCTTAAAACCATGCAATGCACACCAACGAGTCGATTATCCCTTACTTAGTGTTCACACAAGACTGAATATTCTATCTAGTGCCTCTTATTTGCATGTACAGTATTCCTGACTTTCCATCCAGTGCATGTTACGACCTAGATCATCTGAATGTTTGCTTTTTGTAAATTAACATCCCAGAGAAACTTGCAAATCTGTGCTGCAATGGATACAACTTAAGTTTCTGGGATAACCTGGAGATACACAAGCAAGACAGTCTGCCAAACTGTGGCCAGTTCTTCTATATGCTTGGAACAAGAAAATCATTGTATTGTCACAATGAGAATGAAAACACAGACTGTATGATCTGGTCCTATAAAATTCATTAGCCCAGGATTTGCATGAAACTGTCATGGTTGTGCCCCCACCGGCAGAGGACAACAAGCCGGCGGGCACTGGGACCATGAACCCAAAACCAAGTAAGGGACCCACACACAGGCTGAGTAAAAATATAAAAACATATTTAATTTAAAGAATTAAAACAGAGAGGAGCAGCATAAAAAGAACAGGGCTCCAGGACACGCTCATACAACAGGTAACATTCATATGTGAGGCCTGAATTGTAGTTTTGTTGTGAATATGACTTTGAACAAACTGCAAAATAATGCTTCAATAACAGCCAAAAATAACTTTAACGTAAAAATGATTGTTGATGCACTGAGCATATAGTGATTGGTGGCCAGTGGTGTAGTGAGTCCCTGGAGTAGTCATGTGCTCTTTGGTAAGTGGGTTGTGTAGTGAGTCCCTGGAGTAGTCGGTGTACTCTAAAGGATCCCCATTTGCTGTCACCAAGGTCGGAAAAACTAATCTTCCTGGGGTCCATAACAAAAAAAAAACATAACAATGATAATATAAACACAGTAAAACATTGTAGACATCATTATAAATTTCATTATAAATTATTCAGAATAAGTTATTACATTCATGGGTATTACATTCATTATTCTTGCTCACAAATTTAAACAGTGGATTCTCAGATGGTACTTGAAAGATTTGCTGTTGAGTTTAAGTATATTCAGTGAGCAATTATTCCAATGATTGATGGCACGATAAATAACTGTTCTCTTTAGAGCATTTGATTTTGGATGTGGTAACATCATCTGGCCATCGTCGGCTGACCTAGTCAAATGAGAATGAACCTGATCACATTTATCAATTGGGCTATATAAAAAAATGGGTTGAGAAGAAAAGACAATGTTTCTGAAATTTTGTCGTACTGAAAATCAGCCTCTTCTCTACTGTTAACCATGAGAGTTAACGTTGCATACTAACAGTGTTCGTTCTCATGGGACAATGTAATGCTAACCTCACAGCTCTGTTCTGGGCAGTTTGTAATTTCTTTAATTGACCTTTAGATGCAGAGGACCATACAGGTGCACAATAATCCAGGTGACATGTGTGTAGGGACATATGGAAAACATTTCCTTACCGTGGAAATACCACAACCCATCTTCTTCACTAGGGTATCAATGTGTTCTGTCCATGACAGCTGACTATCAATTATTGTGCCTAGTAATTTAACTTTACCTACCTGTTCTATAGGTTCCCCAGACAAGCTCAAACTCATCTTTGGTGTAGATGACAGTTTACGACTCGATCCCCAGACAATTGATTTGGTTTTCGAGATGGTCAGTACCAACTTTTATCCAATCCAAAACCATATTTAACTCAGCTGATAACACATTGTCCAGTTCACTCACAGTTTTTGTAGCATAATACAATGTGGTGTCATCAGCATACATTTGTACAGTTGCTTTACACAAAACTAATGGTAAATTTTTGGCGAAGATGGCATATAAGAGTGGTCCAAGGCAGCTCCCTTGCGGTACCCCGTAGTCCAAGACCTTAGAGTGAGGCCAGCTGCCAGTGTAATAAACCCTTTGCGTCCTACTTTTGAGATAACTCTTCATAAATTTGATAGCAGTTGGACTAAATCCATAGCATTGTAATTTACCGATGAGTAGATTGTGATCTATAACATGGAATGCCGCACTAAAATCAAGTAATACTGCACCAGTCATCTTAGAGTTATCCATTTCCTTGAGCCAGTCATCTGTCATTACTGTAAGGGCAGAACAAGTTGAATGGTTATGTCACACTATCAAACTGGAAAGTGCGACTCTTGTCTAACATCACATTATTTTTTATAAGCTTTAGATAATTAGAATCAGTATTTTCCATATTCTGCCTTAGTGCATAGACCTTATTTATGAAGAAATCATTAAAATAGTTCGCTATATCAGATTGTTTGGTCAGAATCATGCCTTCTGATTCCACAAAGGAAGCCCCGCCAGTTGACCGTCTCCCCATTATTTCATTGAGGTTTTTCCGGAGCTCTTTACGCTCTTGTTTTACAGCATTTATTCTTTGCATGTAATATTCTTTTTTCATTGATCTGTTCAGTTTTGTAACCTTATTTCTTAGTTGACAGTACTTGAATCTGTTCTCCACTAATCCATACTTTACTGATCTAGATTTGACTTCATCTCTTACCTTCATGGGGCTCTTTAGAGTCTCATTCAGCCATAGAGCTGGTCTCGCTTTTACAATACACTTTCTAATAGAGGCATGCTTATCGACAATCTCCATCAAGCTTTCCATAAAGATATTTAAGGAGGCCTCAGGCTCCTCAGCAGCATACACATCAGCCCAATCACTATCACCAACATCGGTGACAGCCAAAAAACTTTCAGGAATGAATTTCTTGAACATCCTTTTATGTACTATATTGACCTTACATTTAGGAATTTTAGTTTTCCTGGTAATTGCTATAATAATGGTCACTAAAACCTACAGCTCGAGAACCTGGTTTAGTGCAGCATTCAGGAATATTTGGTCTATGCAAGTGGCAGAAGTATGGCCAGCACTGTTCGTAAAGACTCTGGTTGGTTGAGAGATCATCTGAGACAGATTACAAGCATCAATTAATGATACTATCTTTTGTTTCATTGGACATTGATTCGCAAACCAGTCTATGTTCATATCCCCAGGTAAAAATATATCACAATTCACATCTGTAACTCTGTCAATTAACTCACATAAAGCATTCAGGTATTGCACATCGGTCCTGGGAGGTCTATAACAGCAGCCAATCAGCACCGGCTCAAGGTGAGGTAGATGCACTTTGACCCATAAAGATTCTAAACTATATGATATAAACTCAGAGCACAGTGTCACCAGAAAGTTATTTCTGATACATAATGCTATGCCATTCCCATGTTTATTCCTGTCCCTTCTAAAAATATTATAGCCATCAATGGAAATCTCTGCGTCACGAACAGTAGTATCCAGATGGGTCTCCAATACGGCCAAGATATGAATGGTGTTTTCTGTAAGCAGATAGTTAATTTCATGTACCTTATTTCTGATGCTGCAAACATTCAAATGGGCCATAACAAGACCCTTTGAAACAGGAAGGAGATGCTTATCATCTATGGGCCTATTATCCATAAAAAATGTAGTTCAGTTCAGTCTACATGAGCTCAAGTTAAGGAGACCAGAGAACTAGTCTAGCTCCAGCTCCTGGCTCTAGCTCCATCCCCTGGCCTGTTGGTGACTTTCTGATCCCTATGCTTTGGGGAAGGGGGATGGACAATAAGCCTGCCATGTTGGATGTAGGCTATGTCGTCTCCTTCTCTGGCAGCTTACATGGCTGGAATGAGTTCCTTACACTTTCGCCTGACAGCTTTAGTGTCGTCCTCATTCACATAGATTTCAGATCCTTAGCCTTTCCCAGAACAGCCATTTTATCTTTGTATCTGAGGAATTTGATCGTGATAGGCCTAGGTCCCTTTCCAGAATATGTGGATGGATTGCCAGTCCTATGTGCACGTTCAATCACCATCTGACTACTGTCCAAGTGAAGTTTCTCATTGATCACACACCTGACTTTATCCTCAGTCTCCTTCCAGCTTTCATTCTGGGCCTCAGGAATGCCATTCACAACAAGGTTATTCCCTCTTGTTTGACCGTCCAAGTAGTGCGCTTTCTCAGTCATCTCTGCCAATTTCTCCTGCATTGTTTTGATTTCAGCTCAAGCAATTGTTCTCTCTGATTCAATTATCTTATTTTTATTTGTTAGATCATGAATGTCCTTCTGGGAGAATTGCAGGCTGCTTCTCAGCTCCTGTCTCTCCCTGGTCAATTTGTCAATCCGAGTGTTCACATTGTTCACAAGTAATTCCACAACAGTCTTGAAATTACTTCCTTGCTGCTGCAGGAGTTGCATGAACAGATCCCTTTGACTCATTAAATCTCGTACCTGTGAGAGCGACACCAACTACTCTCCATTACTTTGGTAGCTGCTTTGGTCCTCCTTAGGTGGCATGGTGCGCTGAGATTCTCTGCTATGAAATCCTCAGGCTTCAGCTGATGAAGCAGGCCAAGGTAGTATCCACTAAAAATCTCAAGGTATGAAGATCATCCACTGCTTTTCACTAGGTTTCTTATAAAATATAAAATCTCCAAGTGGATATTTTAAAAATTAAAGTTCTTAATTGAAATAAAACAATTTAAAACACTTTAAAAGTATCAATATCAGGAGCAACAGGAAGAAGAAGTCTAGTGGTACCTGTGTGTAAATCCTGGGTGAAACCTGTGAGTGGGTAAGTGGGTTATATTTGGCATATACAGTAAATTGATAGAAAAAGAGGTGGGTATAAACTTGAGTATACCCTCCACTGCACCACTGCTGGTGGTGTTTTAAAACTGGGTATTATATAACCATTAACCATACATGGCTGCGTGCCTCCAGTGTTTTACACACGTGTGCCTGTAAATATTACATCGAGTACATTCGTGTTTTAGTGACGAACCCCCTCATGTCTCTCCTGAAGAGCAAGTCACCAGCAGAAAGAAATGTAGCAGAGACACAACATTCAGAGGAACATGTAAAATACACATAGCTGCAGTACAAATCTATTTTGGTCGGCGTGTTCATATTGCTGCAGAGATGGAGCAATTCCCTCAATTCTGCACTCACAAATACCACTCCTGTTCTCCATGACACTGTCACCAAATTTTTAGGCAAAGTGTACATGTGCAAAAATTGTCAACTCCAGCCATTAATCGAAATACATTCCTATCTATTGTCCATTGGTCTGTGTGGTTATTGTCGTTTCAATTTCTTTCCAACTGTGTATGTTTGAATGGAGCCATTTCAAGATGCTGCAAGGAATAGGTACACTTCAGTACTCATTCAATTAAATCGAATATTCATTTAAAAACGGAGCAGAGGACTTAAGAACTGAGAACAACCAAAACAGGTAGTTTTTTTTTTTTTTTTAATAAATTTGGCATCTCCAATCCCACCCGAATCTGGAATGCCCAGTTGGTGAACTATGTACAAAGCTTGCTCGCATGCGACCCCTTGCTGCCAACTCAGGATAGTGAAGACAGCTCACGACTCTCCTCCGAAGCACGTGCCCGTCAGCCACTGATTCTTATACACTCATTGGTAGAATTCTCGTAAGTTCAGAACGAGGGCGGAGGATACCCGGACATGAACAAACCCAGAGTCTTCCTGACGAGCGCCCGTCTGGCCAGCAGGAGGCGCTGGAGCAACGAAGAAAGCTACTATTTTATCCCCAAATCCGGCAGTCCCTTCCCAATTTGGAACCCTGTAGCGCGATGGCCAATTGTGCGCTACTCTGAAAAGGCTGCCGACCCCTGCCGGCGGGTACGCCGGGGCTCGAACCCGCGACGTGATAGTCACCTCTGCACTGCAGCGCAGTGCCTTAACCGAGTGAGCTATCCGGCAGCTCAAAACAGTTAGTTTTTAAGAAGAGAAAATATTAAATTCGTAAACAAATAATTGTTTGCCTCTTGATTATAAAACAATATTAATTGGGCCCTGTTACCTAATTCATGGTCCACAAGGGCTGAGAACCAGCCGGCCCTTGAGGACCATGAGTCAGCGATTTATCATGTATACACTCCATTGACAAATAAATGAAAGGCTGGTGACCACTGAGCTAGGAGAAATAGTCTATACTTGTCTATGCTTTATTAGCTGCAAAACCTTGCTACAGAATTGTAATTCAAACTGCTTTCCAGAATTTGCAAATAATCAGAACTGATCATGTATCTTTTGCTGTTCAAATACTCACTGTTGTGTTCCAGGGTTCTGGCCTTTGGCCAGAACAGTACAGCATTTATGGTTTTAACAGTTTCATGTTTCAAGTTTCATAGTTCATGCCATAGTTTTAACAGTTTCTTGTATTAGGATTTTACATTTCATAATTCATGTTCCATGTCCATGTTTTTACTTTTCCATGTTTTTGTTTTTGCCAGGTCTGCCCAGCCACTCCACCGCTTGTCTGCGTTCCGCCCCGTGCCTTCGTTGTTGCACATTTCAGAGCTCTGGTTGGCTTTGGTATTTCCCTCTTCCTTCTGTGCTGTGCTGATTCGAGGCTCTCTAAGCTTAATTGGCAATTAACTGTTTTTAAGTTACTAACATTTACTAACACTCACTGGGTGGTGTAATTCTTAGATAGGCACATTACTAATATTACTAATTTAGACAGGGAGTTTATTGTCATGATTCCTGCTTTGCTATTTCAAGATCTTGCTGTGCTTTTCTGTTCTTAACATTCATGCTTGCTTCCAAGCTGCATACTTAATTGGTACTTAAGCTGAGCACGCTCATTCTCTTAATGAGCAGGTCATGTCATCCAATCTCTGTCCATGTCATGATCTTGCCATGCCTCTTGTTTCTGCTTCTCCAGGTGTTGCCCCTCATGTGTCCTTGATTATCAAGCCTTTATCTGGATGCGGTGGAAGTTGGCTGGCAGACAGTGTCTCAAGTTTTGCCAAGTTCTTGTTGTCAAGTTCCCTTGCATTTCTAGTTTCAAGTCTTGTTCTAGCCTCTTGCCTTGTGTATATATATATATAGTCTTATTTATTTTTCTTGATCTCTTGCCTGGAGTTTCCAGTGCCTTTTGTTTTTTGTCGTTTTGCATTCTTTGTTTATAGCTCTGTGCAGCATACTTTAGTTTGTCTTTTGCAACCCTTTGGGCCAAGTTTTTCGTTGGCCCTCGTGCCTGTTTTGTTTTTTGTTTAATAAATCCTCATTCCCATCTCCCCGCATCTGGTGTCTACCTGATTCCATATCACTCACATTACAGCAAAAACCGTCCTTTCCGTCTAAATTCCTTGACATCAACACAATGAAGTCAATGAAAATAAATGAAAACTGGCCACATCTGATAGTTGAGAGTTTTCAACAGTTCATGACCAATCATTAATTTCAAGGTATTGTCTGAGCCACCCCTATTGCCAGTTCACGAGTTGCCACGGTGGAAACCTACTTCATCTTTGTTTTTGGGTCAGGAAAGTTGCTTTGACGATGAAAGAAATTTGTGTATGTGAGTTGCCACTGGTTGCGCATTACTTACTTGAAAATTACATGATTGTCAGGACATTTGGACACAATTCCAAGGCTAAAAAATGAAAATAAGATTTGATAACTATGAAATGTATTTTTTGAGGGAGTCAGGGATTTCTACAATTCAACCAATGTGGCCACCACTAGTGTCAGATGACGTGCTGCACACAGCGTTTGGTCAGGCTTACTTGGCTTTGGTATTTGTAGTGGATTTTTTGGGTGATGAGTATATTAATATTATTATTTTGTATGTTGAACTATGCTCGTCTAGGGGGGGGGGAGCTGACGGCTCTGTGTGCCGTTTACGCACGCACTGAACAATGGAAACAAAATGGTGCTCAAATACGGAGTTGTTTCTACTCGCAGAATAAAGGGACTCTAGTCTGATGTATACAGTTGCATTTCCTTCCCGGTTATTATTGATTAAAGAAAATGAATCAAAGTCAAGTTTCATTTGACAATTTTCCTAAACAAAAGCGGGGTTGTATTTCCCCGTCCTTGACAGAGCAAAACCTGGCACAATTTTTAAACCACTTGATATGTAGACCACAACATGAATGTATCTGCTAGTTGATATAGCTGGTGTGTTGTATATTTAAATGTCAACTGGCTTTGCATTTTGTAGAATGAACAGTATTGTGCAAAAGTCGCAGGCACTCTGAATTTGAAAAAAATAAATCTTGCGTTAAATGTTTACTTTTTGTTTTCCGCAGAAGGGTGGCTAAAGAGAAACTTGAAATTCCAAATGCTAACAAGTAACGTATAATCTTACTGGATTGAACAGGACCTTGCAATGCGGCCAACATAATTTGATGTCTGCAGTAGCCAGCTTGTTAGCTACAGAGCTACATGAAAAATGGGCAGCTAAAAACCACAGTTTTCATGTTGCCCTGTAGCTAGCTAGCTGGCTACTGTAGATGTCAAATAACTGCTTCCACAAGTAAGGTGAGTGGAGTACTCTTCAACTAAGCCATAAACGTGAAACAAACATTGCTAGCATAACTGTTGGTGAAATTGAGTCTTTATCCAGCTTTGACTGAATCACGAATAATTTTATTAATGCGCCAGCCAGCTTAGTGTTCAAGCTAACTGAGAGAAGCAATGTGCAGTCCTATAGTGGATTGTACAGGGCTATACAATGCATTTTTGCATATTAATTTAGTATGATGCAATTTCACCGATTCAACAAAACTTTAATCAGCTCTTCTGCAACAGTATAAAAGTTACTGTGCGAAGTTAGAAGGTGATGGCTAGTACCATTCTTAAATATTGAGTATGAAAGGATTGTGACTCACTCCCTCACTTCCATTATGGCCATGTTAGTCTGCTATCGCAGGGCATTAAAAAAAATAGTTTTCTAAATAAATGTTGGTATTTCATTAATAACAGTTGATACAGATAATACAGGTTTGACAAAGCCCTGACATCAACATCATCATGGCTGTCTGCAAGTATTTGGAGGGATAGCGCAAGAGTCATTCTGCAGAAGAACAGTGGCAAGTTTTCAGTCTTTTTGGAACAGGATAAAACAAATCATCTTAGAAAAATTAGGGTCCCAAATTTTTAGGCAGAGTGTAATCACTCCGAGTATTGGTTTGATTTTGCTTTTAACTGTTTATAGCTCTTTATGGTACATCTCCCAGTTATTAGAAACTTTTAATTTAATTATTTTTGCAAGCATACCTGCCCTTTGACTTTTCTTTAAATGTACCCAAGACTTTTCACAGTACAATATGTATAGACCTTAATAAAATAATTTTAACATTATGCTAGTCAAGCTATCTGAAGCCAGCTCAAAGCAAACCATTCTCTAGCTATCAAATTCAAATGCATTTTTCATGAAAATTGTGCATGTTTTTAAATACATATATTTTCGGACTTCAGGTACTTATATTTGAAATGAAATATTTGTGTGTGCATCTGAATTATGGTCATGAAATTTATTTTCAATAGATTCTTTTGTTTTTTTTTCCCACATATACTCAAAAGTTAAATACTTGTGCGTGCAATGGAAAATCTTTTTTTTTTTTTGTGAGACATTTATATAAATCCTAAAAGGAACTTGAGAACATTATGCATATTCATTCCTTAAGAGACTGATCTGACTCAATAATATAAAAGCCAGAATGACTTATGCTAGAGGAAAATTAATTTTATTCATTTTATGCTTAGCTGATGTTTAAGATAAAAGCAGGTTTTATAAGAGGATCAAAGTAGTGAAATAGATAAATGGATTGCTTATCAGCAACACGATTCTCAGAGAGGGAATTGTCGAAGCCCCTCAGACATCACATTAGTAAAATTTGTGAGTTCATTTTATGATGGCTGTGGATCATTTCCCGCATCACAGTGACTAGAGACACGGCAGCTTTTATTGGTACGGCAGTCGATTTCAAGGGATTAGAATAAGGATTCGGAAATATGTTTAGGGGAAGGGTTAGGGGTTGGGGTTAGGTTTAGGGCAGGGCTTTTGACATGGGGACTGCAGTACCTCTCCACATTGAAATGCATTGAAAAACTGCCGTACCCGTAGCAACTGCCTTCCATCATAAGCGCCCCCCCCCCCCCCCCAAAAAAAAAAAATGTAATGAAGGCAATGAAAGCTGCGTATACGGTGAACTCAGATAGCTTGGCGCTCTCACAATTTTGAGAAGTTGTTCCACAGTGTGGCAAACACGAGATCATTGGCAATCCATTTTTGAGGCAATCGGTTTCCATTAAACATTTGACACCACCATAGTATTTGGGTTAACAATGTAGTATTGATATGCAATTCATTAAGCGAGAAATATATGAAGATACAGCATGAAATGCCCCTGAACTAGTGTGCTTGGTAGCCCTGGCACCTGGGAATTATAAAATGTTTGAACACTAATATTCCATTCCAGCCTCACCAAGAACTTCAGAGCGGCGCGTCTCGCTCAAAAGCATTTTCGCAAGTGCTGACCGTAAACTACAATTTTTTTCCATTTAATTCTAGAAATATTCATGAAGTTTATTGCACTTCATAGACATTACTCGAGACCGAACGCCTTGCCCGTGTGCATCATTGGTGAACGTCTGTCTGTATGAATAATAAGCAGCGACATTTTACTGCGAGGTGAGCACCAATAATTTCATAGCACTGGTGTCGCTGCTGTGACAAATCATGAGGAACCGCGTCGAGGCAGGGCGTAAAACCGTGGCATGAACCGGCGCCCGTCATCAGTTCCTCTCCAATACTAATGACCGCGGACTGCTCTAAATGTTTACAGGACTTATGGCCACTGCGTGATTGATGGTAAGGTCGTGGAGAGGCGATTTGATACGTAATTATCAGCTAAGCACCCCGTGAAATGATACAGAAAAGCAGTAACGTTGTAATTTTCCGGCGAGATTATCAGCGTGCATTCAGGTTACTGCATCAGGACTCTTCAATAACCTGGACGCGCTTCTGTCCAACACACGAAGCGAACGGTCGCAAACCGCTTCAGAGGACAGTGCGTTCTGACTGGAGTTGTGGACGCGCTCATAATACGCACGCCGTGCTATTAGTCGAATGACCCAGTGGTTTCCCACTGTTCTGTTTTCGAGAATATTTTCAACAGGCAACAGAAATTCCATGTACATTCGCTGAGAAGAACACCCTATGGTTCCCTCTCGCTTACTCCCTCAAACGTTATCACATGATCGCAATTTTTATCCCAGCACGTAAAATCTAAACCAGGCTTTAAATTGTTTTACTCCTATGGGACGTTGTTGTTTAACCATACTGATTACCACCATAGATTACTCTGGATTTAAAAAAAAAATTAGATTCAACACCAATAGTAAAGTGCTGCATCTGGCAAGAAGTCCTGAGAAAAGACATCCTGGAAATCTTCTGAATTTTCCATCTATACGGGGTGGTTTTGCATGAAGCTTGTGACTCTTCTGCGTGATCTCTCGAATTGTACTCACCGTTATCGGGAATACTTGTAAATCCATAGGTTGTATAACCCCCCAACCCTCCCCTCAAAGCACAGGGAAGGAGTAGTTTCAGAATCGTTTTAGAAACCCCGGTAAAGGTAAGTTATTAAATATTTTTCACTTGGCACGGGGAAGAAAGCAATTTTGTCTTGTGGGAATGTGAGTTAGTTTAGTTGCACGTGTGCTTCCGTTGAGCTGATTGGTCTGTATTCATTTTAAGATATTTACATTTTAGGTTGAACTGTTCACGTTATTTGTATCTCCCGGACATTTCCGAAATAGTTTGAAATTGTGGGCGAGGGTAAAGTCTATATTCAGTTTCACATTGAACACTAGTGAACAGCACTGACGCACGGAGTCACATTCCTGTTTTTTTTTTTGTGATAATTGGAGTTATACACCGATGAGACATGAGACAAAACATTAAAACCACTCACACATGAAACAAATAACGAGATTTTCCGCAACAACTGCGCATGTGAAAATCTGAGTGAGCAAAAATCAGTGAGCAAACAGTCGGTAATCATAGTCAGCGTTTTGGAAATGAATGAAATGGGACCTGAGCTACTTGGTCAAGAGCTAAATAATTATGGTCTGACCAGACGAGTTGGTCAGAGCATCTCCGAAGCAGTGAGGCTTCTGGGGTGCTCTCAGTCAGCGCCGGAGAGTACCTACTGGCAGTTGGAGTGCCCATTTGAACCCAAGTTAACTTTCAAAAGTGTCGACACTGGGCGTGTGTGTAGGAACTGGGCCTTGGAGTAAGTTAAGAAAATCGCTTGGTCTTTCACATCATGTGTTGAGATCGTGTGCACCATATACCTGGGGAGACGATGGCACCAGGATGCACTACTGGAAGAAAATAAGCTGGTAGAGAGAGTGTGATGCGCTGAACAATTTTCTGTTTGGAAGCCTGGGGATGGAATTTGAATGAACGTCAGTTTGATGGAGCTGTTTTGGCTGCATGGAGGGGACACAGTATTAAGCAGATGGTAATATTGTTGTGGCTAATCGATGTATGCTACACGGTTTGTTATATAATTTGAATGTGAGAATATCCACCTGCGCTGGATAATATAGAGCATACATGTTTATGCATTTCTTGTGTCAAAATAGGAATGATTTTCATAAGTACTTGTGTAGATTTTACTTTTATTATCATTACTTTGGTTTTTTAGGGCTGTTAATTGGTGCAACAAGCTCCAACAACACTGCTCATGAAAGGTGGTCTTTCATATCTTTTCTTCGGTTGAACCTTTGGCTAAATATGGATTGGTCAATTAAGCGAAATGCGTGGTCAAGGATACAGAGCTGGTTGTCATGACGTCAAGCTTTTCGCGCTGATGAAAAAAGCACATGTGTGTGGTTGTACACCAACTGCAATGTTTCACCTAAAACGTTGGTTTACGGCTCGTTGATTGCGGCAATTTTAAATTCTAAATAAACAGATTCGATGGAAGGCTAAGCAGATGGAGTGGGTGTACGAATCACCAAGAGTAGTTTTTTTTAGAACACCAGTTGCATTACATTCAAGAAACGTTTTTTTTTTCTCTTGTAGCCTGCAGTTCGCGGAAAATTTCCGCATCATATAGTGATATGTTTGATGTATTTGTACTGATTTGAACTTTTATGCTGTGCGGTAAAGATGAAAACTGATTGAAAAGACGTAGCCTAGCTACTTATTCTTTGTACATCGAAAGAATTAATACAGTCCACTGTCGAAGTGTTGATCAGAATCCCTTCGCAAAAAGTAGTATACTTCAAGTTCATTTTAGTAAGTATACTTCAGTATTAGTATAAGTCTAGCAAGTATACTACGGACCCATGTACTTGTAGTGTACCAGAAAGTATACTAATTTAATACTTCTTCGGACTAAATTGGAACATTTTAAGTTTATAAAAGTATACTTTTAAGTATACTTCAAGTTTAAGCAAAGTAAACTGAAAGTATCCATCAAGTTTACATCTAAGTTTTATTCTATACTGCCAGTACACTACAAGTGAACTTTTTTGTATACTGTGAGTGAACTAGTTGTATACTTCTAGTATACTTTTCAATTTATGAAAGTATACTGCAAGTAAACTTAGAGATATACTGCTAGTTTATTAGTTGTATAATTTTCAGTTTATGAAAGTACACTGTGAGTAAACTTAGAGTGTTACTGGATGTTTATTGTATACAATGAGTCAGGACTTCAGGTTCACACCTCATCTGATAGACAACATCATCATCACTGCACTATTGTGTATTATTCCACCAGTGGGAAGATCCCAATCTACGAGCCCACCAACACCTCCTCACTTTCCTCAGGCAGTCTCCCATCCAAGCACAAACCAAGCCTACAGCTGCTTAGCTTCAACCACACAGCTGGTGCAGATCAAGTTGTGGTATGGTTGCTTGTTCTAAAACTAGTACAGACATTTCATTGTCACTTTGTCAGATAGCACTGAAGTTCCAGCCTTCTTAATCTCATGTTTGAAATTACTGTGTACATTTATCTGTGAATCTGCAGATAATGGCCAGCTAGATTGAACTGATATCTCAACTTAAACACAGCAATGTTTGGTACAGGTACAATATGCAGGGCTTTGTTGTCCACACTCTTGTTTAAAAATTATCAATGTACCATCTTTCAAGTATTACAGCACCGCTGCATCTTTTCTTTAGTCGGTCATATTTTTGACTGTGATACAGAACTCCATTAACTGAAAAACATTATCGGTGTACGCATTTGGAATATTTTATCAGGTTTTGCTGGAGACCCTCAGCCTACTGGTCAGGCTGAAGGCATTGATAATTAATATTTTATGTGTATTACTGGTTCCATATGAGAGAAAAAGGTACTTTTGTTTTGAATTGGGATTTCATTGAGAGTTGCCATTGCTTTGTTCTTATACTTCGACATCTAATACAATATTGTGTTTGAAAATTTAATTTATAAAGGAATCAATTTTGTTCTCTCCTATAAGTATCTTCATCTGTGAATTAAAGCAAAATGCACTTCAGCATTTTCTACTCATAGAGTACGTGAGGTAACCTCTCGTCTACTTGCATTAAATAATATCTGAATTGCAAAAGTAATATATTTTAAATTGCAATAATCATAATCTGTGAGTTTGATGTTAAGTTTGAAGTATACTTGCAGTTAAAAAAAAACAAAAAACTTTTCGCTCCCTGAAAGTTTAAAACTAAATTCAAACTATAGAGGGCTTGAAGAATAGAACTAGTGGACTTGTAGTCTGCCTATAACTTTACTTGCAATATACTTCAAAGTGTACTTTCATGAACTAAAAAGTTGGCTTGAAGTATATAACAAGTAAAGTTGTAGTACATCTGAATTTGCTTTCAGTATACTTCAAAGCATACTTTTATAAATTAGACATTGTGCTATAAGTATATAACTAGTGAACTAATAGTTCATTTTTAAGTTTACTAGCAGTATACTTCACAGTATACTTTCATGAACTGAAAAGTTTACTAGAAGTATATGACTAATGAACTAGCTGTATATCTGTAAGTTTACTTGCAGTATACTACAAATTATACTTTTATAAACTAGAAATTGTGCTAGAAGTACATAACTAGTAAACTAATAGTTCATCTTTAAGTTTACTAGCAGTATACTTCACAGTATACTTTCATGAACTGAAAAGTTTACTAGAAATATACAACAAATAAACTAGCAGTATATCTGTAGGTTTACTTGCAGTATACTTAAATGTATACTTTCATAAATTTAAAAGTATTCTAGAGGTATACAACTAATTAAGTCACAGTATACTTAAAAGTTCACTTGTAGTGTACTTGCAGTACAAAATAAAACTTAAAGTACCCATGCTAGTTTATATCTATGTTGCTTAAACTTGAAGTATACTTTTTTTTGCAAGAGTATGTATCAAGTCTGTCAATACTGCAATAATTGTCAAATTTGTTCTCAAATAAAATCAGACAAATGTTTTTCTATTTCTTTGTGGGTTAATAACACTGCATAAAAATCAAGTTCAGCTCCACCCATGTGCTATTTACTCTGCTATGCTGCCCCAAAGCTGACTTTTTACTGCAAAGATACATGTAAGTCCATGAGATAGTAAAAACTGAGTAAAAATATAGTAAAGTATACTTCAAAGAAGCCAATATGTATGGTAAAAATATTTTAATGTGCTTATGCTTTTGATAGTGAGTGATCTGCTGTGTATAGTGCCATGAAAGTGAATTAGCGCCCTTCCTGATTTCTTGTATTTTTGCTTATTTGTTGTATGTAAATATTTCAGATCATCCAACTGATTGTTAACCCCATGAAACCTCAGACCTTTGTATGGGTTTGTCAAATGCAGCAGCGGTATTCAAACTTTTGAAACTTCAGGCCTATTTTAAATTTTACTGGAGATACTTAGCTGAATTTCAGGGAAATGTGTACAAAATTACATAAGAGATGTTGATATACTGTTTTCCATTTGATGTAATGCTGTAGCCATAAAAATATGGCATCCTAGCTTGAATATTTCTGTCAATAAGTGTAACATAGCTTCAGTGAAGCACTGCAACCAGTAGATACGCAATATGTGCATGACATTGCCCTTCAATATGGGAAAAAAAGCCTTTTCTGACTTTGAACCTACAGTACTTAACAGCTTCTGCCGAAGTGTCCCAGCACTAAAACTTAATCCCAGAAATTACTTTAGAGTTTACTCTTACTCTGTCGACAGTTCTGAGGCACTGATCACACTAAACACTATCTGTTCAATGCTCCTAGCACGCATGGTTTCTGTAATCAATGCAACAGGTTCTTGTCTTCCGATCTCGTTCACATGGGCACAGAAAGCATCTTCTCGTTGCAGCTGGCTGCATGTTTTGTGCTCACTCTAGTGAAACATTTTCTTGAAGACTTTAACCTTCTGAAAATGTCAATATTACAGGTCTCACAAAATGTCTTCATATGTTAATGAAGTAATTATTATGAAATTTTGCCAAATTAGCATTGCGTATGGGACATTTGTTTTCTGTTGTAGCTCTATCAATTTTTATTCTATTTACCTCATATTTGGGTAGGTTATAGCCTAATACAAGACAAATGTTGTTACATAACCAAATGTGATTTGTTATTGGCATGTCCTGAAAAAATTGGACCAAAAAAACGGATTCCACTAAATTTCACAAAAAGACAACTAAGTTTTCATTTCTTCCAAACTAACAGGAACATACGTAGGTCTTCTACACGATTTGTTCTTACTAGAGATGGAGATAAATAAGAGTAAACAGAATTTTTAAGAAAAAAAGTTTGCATGTCAAAAAAAAAAAAAAACGATTAATTTTGTCTCGTACAGGACAACAATACATTTTCATGAAGCAATAATGGAGTGAAACTGAACAATATCTTCAGATATCTAAATTGTTTTACACAGGGAATGCAAAAGAGGTTGTAGAGGTTCATTCTCATTGGAAATTTTGAGGAAACAAAAGACAATAGGCATCCTTGACCAGACTAACAATGCTCCCTTGCAGTGCTCAGCAAGCACTCATGTTTCACCTGCCAAGAATCATTCAGCTCAAACAACTTTATGTCATGCGCCATTTGCTTAGCTGCTGTGCTTTGGAGAGTGAGACATTGTTTAATTAATTACAGTGACTAATTAAGACACAATCAGCCCACGTTCAAGTGATCAGCGAGCAACTGTTGGCATAACTCATGCCTAGAATCGCTCAGTTCAGTGACAAACTAGGTGTTGTTTAGTTGCTTGGCTTCAAAGGCCAATTGTTTGGTTCATTGACATTTTCTATAATTTCTCGCATTGCACAACATTCCAATCGTGTTTTTATTCTTCTCATATACCCATATTTTCATTGTTCCCATCATTTAGTAATCAGTATTGTATATTATTATTATACTTTATTTTTATGTTTAACTCAGTTTGAATCATCATGGTTAAGTTCAAATCTGTAGGTAAGCGGTAAGATCATTCTGTGGGTGCTTCTATTGATTATTCATAATCAATAATTTTTGGTATTAACATAAATATATGTGTTCTATGATCACATGACATTTGTTAGTCATTTTTACATGAATTTCAGTTGGACTACACTGGCAATGATGCTTTTGTAGCAAGTAGATTTCAGTGTGACAAATCTGTCCCGTACGCAACGTTTTTGTATGTCCCTTATGCAACTCAGTCTTAATGAGCTCACTCTCTAATTAGGGGTCAGATCAAAATCCTGTTTGGCCGAAATGTAACTTTCTGGCTAATACCTAAGTGAGTATCAATTTGATAGCTTCTTTCCTTGAACAGAAATTCCCAAAAGTTCCAGAAATACATATCGCAGAGTGTCTCGTACACAATGCAAATACTTTCAGTTAATTAGCCTAATTGAACAAGAGAATTCAAAAATATTATTACCTGCTAGGTCAAGGTTCCTACACCTACTCAAGTAACTGAAAATTTTTGTTCTCATATTTGTTGATTTTTCACACCAACACTGGAAAGTTTGTTATTATCCCGTACACAACGATTTAAATACTGTGAAATGCCGCTTAAGCACTTGATTCTGCAGCCAGGTGCACCTCGTCATGCAGTCAGATATAGCACACCTGGGCAGAGCTAGAGAGGACAGGAGAGGACAAGGGACAAACAGAACGGGGACCACATACAGTTCTAACATCACACAACTGAACTTTGATGATGGTCAGAAAGACAGATTCACGAATATTAACCAGATTTCCAACGGTGAGTTGTCACAGTCTGCTTGATTGGTTCTTCCCCTTTGCGGACTGTTTCTGTTAAAGGATTGATTGGCTTGCATTTCTCTTAGCCACTCTTAGCTGTAGCCACTGATTGTCCTGTGTATACTGTGTAGGTGGTGGGTTTTGTCTGTGTCGGGGCTGGATCATCTCATAAGTAGGGGTCACTCTAACTAATTACTCTGATTTCTCCTGCTGCTCCTCTTTGTAAATGCGCCCTAGTAGCTCATTGTCCATCCTGCATTTGGCTCCCCCTCTGCCGAGTTCGCAACACTGAGCATTGAAACCATCTGGGAGTAAATACCGCGTTGTTATTTGTTTCCTCTTTTTTGTGGCATATTGAGATTGATCACCTGTCTTACTTCTGTTAGTGGCCTTCTAAGTATTGAAACCTTTAGGAAGTTATATAAAATGGACTATGGATACAGAATGACTGCCAGTGGTTTGGAATGACCAAATTATTTCAGCTTGCGGAATTAGTTGTGAAAATGGAGGAAGTCTTGCAATACACAACAATACCCTCTGTAAACATGTTTACAGCATTGTAGAGTGAGGTACATAGTATGATGTGATGATATATTTCACAGAATGACCTCCAGCCATCATTGATGGTCAACGTAAACACAATTAAGGAGGTAACTGCAAGTGATCGCAATTGATTATCTTACAGGGGTTCCTGAATTAATGCCTTAAAACTTTACCAGGGAAACATCCCTCAAAGAAAAGGATACTTTTCTGTAGAGAATGGAACCACATGCCAAGGATGGATGGGCCCCTTCAAATGGACCCTCAGCTTCTAGGGACCAGAGCCCCTGTTGGTCTAGACTAAAGGTAAGTGGAAAAATTAGTCTAATCTGTGAGAGCTTTGTCATCACCCCTTACCTTACTCACCTACTCCTCCTTGGAAACAATTAGAAACACATTTGTTAAAGCAGCACAGTTGCTTGTGATTGTGCGTAAGCATTGTTGAGTGTTAATTTTAGGCCTTATTTCTTTCTGCAGACAGTCTTAAGGATGCTTCTAATACAGTTGGGTATATAAATACTTGGATAGAGACACAGTTTTCATCGTTATGAAGCTTAGCGAAAATTCAAGCAGGAACACTGTCTCCCCCTGCAGGTTCTCAAACTCAAGCGCTGATTTTCTTTTAATCTTATTTAACTCTGCCAGCCCTTCTTGTCCTCAACCAATCACTCCTTAATGAAATAACCATTAACCAATCATGAGCTGCGGGCACACCTTTCATGCTCTCTCTCTGTGTTCACTCAGCTGTCAAAGAGCACTGACTGTTATGGTCCAGACTAGAAATCAAGTGCGGGGGCAGGCATCCAAGCCAACACGTAGTTTACTGACAGCAATATGGTACTGATTGGGGACGGAACCCCTGATGATGAAGTGGGGCTGGAACCCCAGGGGTTCAGTACAGATGTGACGGGCAAGGCTCAGCTGCCAATCGCTGGTCTGTGGCTCTCAGGATGCAGCCAGATGTTGTGCTGACTTCCCCTGTGCCAAACTGTCCAGAGGAGGAGAATTTAGCTTGAGGGGAACTCGGTTCCAATCGTGTTGAAACGCATTCCATGGCATTGTCATCTGGTCCCAGTGATGTTTCAGTACTGGAACACCCCCAGTTCGAAGAAGCAAGTGGGTGTAATGGCAGAAGCTAAGCAATGAACTGCTGTGGATGGGTCAGCACCAAATTGTATTTTAACCACCTAAAAAATACCTCTACCTGGACAAATATCAGTTGATTTGAATCAATATCAGTTAAAAATTTGCTAAAGTCCACTACATTGGGGTGCTCTAGTGGCACATCAGTCTGAGCGCGTGCACCACAAAGGGCTGGGTCCTTCCCATGACAGCCTGAGTTCGATTCCGGCTCGGGCCTGCTTGCCGCATGTCATCCCCTTTCCTGTCTCCCTCCACTGAATACTGTCCAATAAAGGGAAAACCTGAACAATTATCTTTAAAAAAAGTACTTTGTTTATTTTTAGGAGTATTTTCACTGCTTAACCTTGCCATTAGACAGCTCTATCCTTGGGAATGTCCGTTTCATTTTCTCAACCATAGAACTGAAGTATTCCTATTACTTTTGTGTTGCGTGCTTGTTAAACTTCTCTGTCAAATGATTGAGTAAAGGACAAAAAATTACCATTAAACAAATATGTAAGTGTAAACAAAGACGGGGAAGACGGCAAATAAAGGGATCCTAGTTTTTTGATGGAGGGAAACTGCCTAAAGTACAACAGAATGCTTTCAAAAAAGAGAAAAATGATTTGTACCATTCCTGTTCATTGATCAGTTTTTCCATTTTCTCTTCCGTTATGTCCGAACATTTTCCTCCATGTTTGATAAACATGTTATGTGCTGGTTTATCGTTTTTTCTCTCAAAATTATTGTTTCCCCTCGGAAAATAGAACAAAAAAAATCCTAAGTTTTACATTATGAGAAACGGCTCAGTTTCGCTCGATGGATTCAAAATGGCTTCAACTCTTTGAGTTGTTACAATGTTCTCTGTCTCGGGGTTCTTTGCCTGACTAATCCATAGCAGAAATTTAGAGCCAGCTTACCAAAAAAAAACTTGTATCAATTTTTGGCATGTTTGATTTATTTGTAGAACGTGTTCACAGATAACTTAAATATAAAACTCCTCATTGCAGGATATGAACCAGGCATATGGCATATTATTCAGTTTTCACCATAAATCATTTGAATGAGTTACCGGTTGCTGTCATAGCAGCATATGAGATTTTCTACCTGCATGGGTATGATTTGCTGCAATGTGAGGGTATTTTCTCATGATGACCTTTGGATAGTCTGAAATGACAATGTGTGCATGAGTTAATTACTGTATACCTGATATACAGCAGTTATATTGTAAACTCCAACATTTGCATGAGCCATTTTCATTGTTGTTTAAACTTGTGAATGCTTATGCATGAAATAGTGGTACTGCTGAACCCAAAAATGCAGTGGCTCTCTTCTTCTGCAGGGCAATGTTTCTCCAAGATAGAGCTTCTCAGTCTGGATTCTTGCTGGTCCGTCCAACTTTAAGCAGCCTTCGTAATGTGTGCAGAATGTGGTTTTGCATTGGCTTGTTGAAATAAACATGGTCTTCCCTGGAAAAGATGTCATTTTGAAGGCAGCCTGAGTGTACTTTTTAGGATTAATGGTGTCTTCACAGAAGTGCAAGTTACCCTTGCCAAGGGATCTGACGCAACCCTGTACCATGACAGTTCATGGCTTTATGATCTCTTCCCATTGACAGTTTGGATGGCCTTTTCTCCTTTGGTCCGGAACACACAGCGTCCAATTCTCAGAAGACACCTGAAATACTGATTCACCTGGTCACAATACTGTATACATTTCCATCACGTCAGCCTCCATTGCAGATGCCTGTAAGCCCAGAGAGGTCAACGGCACTTCAGGAGAGTGTCAACATAAGGGTCCCTATTTTACCAATCTAAGCACAAGGACTGAAGCTCATGGTGCAAGTGCACTTAGGGTGTGTCCAAATCCATTTTCGCTGGTTTAAGGGCGGGTATTCTGAGCACAAGAGTACGTGGTTCAAAGGGGTTGTATTTAATTTCTAAATTAATAATTGAGGTGTTTTGAGTGTAACATGAAATAAATCAATCAGAGTGTCATCTTTTACTCCCTTTGAAGCCAGGTGGGCTTGTTCCTTAGCGAATGCCTATTGTAAGGATGGATTAGCCAAGTAGCAGGGGAAAGAAGCTCTTCTCTGCAGCAGTAATGGGTCTGCGCTGCGGGAAGTGAAAGTGCACAAGCAAATCATTGCTGAAAGTATGGAAACCCTACCACAGTGATCTCCTAAAGGCAATAAAAATATTGTTCAAAATTGTTCTAATCATATCCAGCTGTTATTACGTGCTGGTCCCCACCGGCTGAGCGACATTAAAATGAGTGAGAAAAACAACCAGCAAGAAAGAAATGAAAATAATAATTTTTTGATCACACATAACCCCTTGAATAGTGTCCAACAAGAGCGAAAAAAACTTGTGATTGAAGGTCAAGTTGGATACGAACGAAGTTTGGATTAAATATAGATGGTGACAGCAAAGTCATCCACTAGTTTGCTTATCTGTGCTAGTGTCATAGTGTAAAGCTGCTTCATTAGGCAACCAAACTGAAAATAATAATTCACACGTTTGAAATGAAATGCCGAGTTTTGTATTTGATATTGAAAGCAGGACAGATGGGTTGCAGGTACTGTATCAACAAATCAAGTCAGATTCAAAATGGATTTTTCAAATAATTGCTGGTAACCTTTTGACCTGTCCTGGACTCTGCCTGGACTTACATTTTCAGCATTTCAAACATATGTGGTATTACGGTCGTGTTTCATTTGATGGAACAAAAATCCACGTGCTGTTTTAGATATGATATGCCATGTATTCAATATATAGGATGTCCATGTTATTGTAATGGTTGACAATGTTATCATCAATCATTACATTTATATACCTGTCTATCTCACCAACTGACCGTGACTCTGGTCTTAACAGGAATGGAGAGGGTCACTCTTCTCATATGCCATCAGTGTTTTGCACCCACCTGGTTGATGCACTGCAGCCATTTTCACTTGGATACTCATGACGTATCAGCAGAGTGGTTGCGATATCATAATGCTATGAATTATTTAGAGGCTTATGGCTGCTCTGGATGGCTCTTTACACCAAGTATATGACTTGTGACACTTGTAGCCTAAAGGAATGAAAGTCTTCCTTTTTTTGTCTCTGAAAATATGTATGCAGTGCTGTACAGAGGTAGGTCACAATGGTTCAAATGATGGCGATTGTTTCTGGCGTGTTGGAGAAATGGCAGAGGAATGATGGGGCAGGGCATCCGTCAACTGTTGGTGCATTTGATGTGACTCGCCCTGTCCCGTGGGTTCACATTTTTGTTCCCCCTTTTGCCATTCCCAGGTCACATTCGGATTAACTACCGGAGCAGAAGTAGGCAGAAAATACTCAAGGTTGGGAAAATTATGCTGCCCCAGCTTTTCACTGCTTTATCAAATAAAGAAATACACATCACATAGTGCAGTGGTTCCCAAAGTGGGGGGCGCAGAGCAATTGCAGGGGGGGCGCGGGGTGAGGGAAGCGAATTTTTTTCCCCGACTAGAGATCCGGACGCCAACAGAAAATTATTTGCATACGGCAAATTGGCAACCTTGATAAAATCAGTTTATCCTGCACTGTTCTGGCATATTAACAATAAACTAGTAAGTGACACCAAACAAAATCCGATGAAAATACAGAAGAAATAACCAAGATTGCATCAGCTTATTCTCAAAAATTTGAATCCTCTGCAGGCCTGCAGATTATTTTTATCTAGCCGAGCTACTGAACATAACAAACATATCGTCAGGTTTGGCAAGTGGTGTTCATGAAGTTTTTTCACACTTCGCTGTCGGCTGTTAATATAGATTGATTACGGTGCTTTATATCTGCATCATAGAAGCATAATTTTAAGTAGACGGCTATACTCAGACAGAGGGGCGTGATACAGCCTAATGATTTTATAATTTAAAAAAGCTTTGAATTACTAAATCTTCGTGTCCTTCCTTTGAAAATTACGGTGGCCGTTTCCAAACCTGCCGATCATTTTTAATGTTTCCATCTAGGCTAGACACATCTTTTCAGAGCATTCATATTTTCTATAATAAGCTGGCGCAATCTGTTATTTTTACTTCATAAGTGCAAGGCCAAAAATGTAACTGTCCCGAGACACTCCTTCAACGGTACGGCACAAGGTCGCTGTTTGGCTGTATGCAAGTAAGTTTCTGTTGGTGTCCGGAAAATGCATTAATGTTGTTGAGTATTAAAAAAAAAACAAAAAAAAGGTGGCTCATTATTTTGTTATTCATTTCTCATCCTGAAAGTAGCCTAGTTGTAGTTGATGACAACCTACAGTTTATGGCAGTTGACTTTTTTTTTTTTTTTTTCAAAAAAGGTTGAGGTTTATATTAATTACAATATGTGAAATAAACTACAATGGACTCTAAAAACAAAATGGTGTATTACGTGTTTTTTTGTTTTTTTGTGGTTTAGGGCGCAAAAATTTTCTGATTGTACCAAAGGGGGGCCCAGCAGAGAAAGTTTGGGAACCACTGACATAGCGAATGGTGTAAAGGTACGATTCAAAGTTAGTTTTCTATTCCTCCCCCACTGTCTGCAGCTCATACGACTCCATGGGGTCAGGCTTTGTGCTTTAGAGAGAAAGAGTGTGCAAGGGAGTTGGAACAGCTGAATAGGAACCACTTTCAAAATCAATGAACCTATGGTCACAGTATGCCAGACCCCAGTGGGTCAGTGAATACGTTCCCTCTTTCACCCAAGCCCACAGCGGATTAGGCCCTGCTGTTAGCCTGTTCCAGCAGGTCTCTCTGGATGGTGAGAAATTTCCTGGTGCCTGAGAATATGAGCTGAACACATAAAAATGACCCTGGTATGAATTATGACTGGGTGCCAGAAAAATCTAACTGGCACTGTGCATGGTGGAAGCTGCATAGAAATGTATCCTAAAAATATTTTAAATTCTGCTTCATATTTAAATAATTTTCTTGAATATAAACTCCTTTAATCACTGCTGACTGTAGGAGTTGCACTGAAATGTAACCCCTGTCAATTTAAGTGAAAGGACATTCAGTGAAATTTGTATGCAGGTTTACTTATGTTGTAATGTTTTTTTCTCTGCACGCTTGTAAGTAAGTGCACTGGAAACTGGAAATCACGGTGACTGGATTCAAATGCAGAGAAAAAGGATTTTATATTTACAAAACCGCCAACCAGTGAAGTTGGCATGTTATGTAAATCGTAGATAAAAACAGAATACAATGATTTGCAAATCCTTTTCAACCTATATTCAATTGAATACACTGCAAAGACAAGATGTTTAATGTTCAAACTGAGAAACTTTTTTATTTTTTTGCAAATAATCATTAACTTAGATTTAAGGCAGCAACACATTGCTAAAAAGTTGGCACAGGGGCCTTTTTACCACTGTGCGACATCGCCTTTCCTTTTAACGACACTCAGTAAACGTTTGGAAACCGAGGAGACCAATTCCAGCTTGGGCCCAGGGAAGCCGGCGGCGTTTCTGGGTGCTGTTGATAAATGGCTTTCGCTTTGCATTGTAGAGTTTTAACTTGCACTTGCAGATGTAGCGACGAACTGTAGTTACTGACAGTGGTTTTGGAAGTGTTCCTGAGCCCATGTGGTGATGTTCTTTCCACACTGATGTCGGTTTTTGATGCAGCACCGCCTGAGGGATCAAAGGTCACGGGCATTCAATGTTGGTTTTCGGCCTTGTCGCTTATGTGCAGTGATCTCTCCAGATTCTCTGAACCTTTTGACGATATTACGGACCGTAGATGATGAAATCCCTAAATTTCTTGCAATAGCTCGTTGAGGAATGTTGTTTTTAAACTGTTCGACAATCAGCTCACGCATTTGTTCACTAAGTGGTGACCCTCGCCCCATCCTTGTTTGTGAATGACTGAGCATTTCAGGGAAGCTGCTTTTATGCCCAATCATGGCACCCACCTGTTCCCAATTAGCCCGTTCACCTGTGGGATGTTCCAAATAAGTGTTTGATGAGCATTCCTCAACTCTCTCAGTCTTTTTTGCCATTTGTGCCAGCTTTTTACCCCTCAGCCCTAAAGGCTGACGGGGTATTGCTATCCTTCTTGCGGTTGGGCGGGCGGGCGTCTCCAAAAACTTCGACATCGGGCTGAGGGGTATTCCGTGCATTGCACGCCTATTTTTTGAAACATGTTGCAGGCATCAAATTCCAAATGAGCTAATATTTGCAAAAAATGACAAAGTTTACCTGTTCGAACATTAAGTAACTTGTCTTTGCAGTGTATTCAATTGAATATAGGTTTAAAAGGATTTGCAAATCATTGTATTCTGTTTTCATTTACGATTTCCACAACGTGCCAACTTCACTGGTTTTGGGTTTTGTATTAGTGAGAATTCAAAAATTCAAAAACAGTAAACAGAAATTCCCTCTAACAATGACAATGAGATCGCTACACTTGCATAAGTCTGGTAGAGTAAATTACAAAGAGATATACACGCAATATGCTACTCTATGAGCTTACAAGATATGCAAGGCTTATGTGGGCTTATAGGCAGCCTAGCAATCGCCTACCTGAGGAGAGAAATACGGAAAGTGTTATTGATTTTGTAGGGTGACCGCAACAGAAGGGAATATGCTGACCCTCCGGAGGACTTTGAATGAGCTAATAAACTGTGGGCTGAGTTTGCGGCCGGGCATGTGGAGGCGCAGGTCTCTGGTTGAGAGCCAGATCCGATCCTCTGGTTGGTACACTGGGGCGTCCCAACGTTGCTTGTCTGCCTTGATCTTTTGAAAGCAGAGGGCTCTTTGGATCTGTACGATGGTCTCAATCCACACCTTCTCCGCACGTCTGAAACCAGGCGTCCACCACTGGGACATTGGTCTGGCTGAGATCCCACAGCCATAGAGGAGGTTGCTGACTGAGCACGCACTGGAAGGGAGCTCGTCCAGGTGATCCACTCTTGAGGGAGTTTTGGGAGTACTCTGCCCAAGGCAGGAACTTTGCCCAGTCTTGCTATCGATGGTGGCAGTGTGACCAAAGGAATCTCCCCAGATCCTGGATGGTCCTCTCTGCAAGTCCATTCGACTCTGGGTGGTATCCTAACCAAAGCTCCCAACTTTTGAAAGAAGGCTTGCCACACCCAGGACCTGAACTGCAGCCCATGGCCCGAAATAATGTCCTCCGGAAGGCCAAAGTTGCAGAAGACCTGCTCGAAGAGGGTTTCTGCCACCTGGAAAGCAGAGAGAATGAATATACTGAATATTGAGAAGGAATCAATTATCACCAGTATTACTGTAATCCCTAGAGATTTGGGTAAATCTGTTTCAAAGTCCTTTGCCACTTGGGAACATGGGATGGTGTGGAACTGGTCATGGGAGGAGTTTACTGGCTGGAACCTGTGTTGGGGTCTTAGTGAAAGCACAGGTGCGGCATGAGTTGACTGCTCTCGCTATGTCAGAGGCCAGGTGAGGCCACCAATATTTTGAGTGATGAGTCATGTAGTTCTTGCACTTTCGGATGACCAGACGCCATGGAGATATGGGCCCAGGCCATCTTGCCTATTCAGTATCCCTATCTTGCCTTTTCGGTGGGCACAGAGGCAGGTTGGGGTTCCTTCTTCCATTCCCGGTCTTGGTCCGGTCTCCACCGGATGGGGGCAACGATGCGGGGTGGTAGTAACATTGGCTCATCCACTTCTGGTCAGCCTCCACCTCATGTTGTCAGTATAGGGCATCTGCTTTAGTCTTTTTAGAACCAGGTTAGTAGGTTATTGTGAAATTGAAGCAGGTAAAGAACAGGGCCCACCTGGCTTGACGTGGATTCAATCTTATAGCCTTCCATAGGTATTCCAGATTTCGGTGATCAGTTAGCATAGTAAATGGATGGAGAGCCCCCTCAAGCCAGTGCCCCCACTCCTTGAGTGCCAACTTCACCGCCAGTAGTTCTCGGTTGCCCACGTTGTAGTTTGCTTATGCAGGAAAAGAATGCTCAAGGGCAAAGTTTCTCAGGTGCACCATGCTGCAGAGACTAGACAGCCTTCACTCCAGCACTGGAGGCATCCACTTCTACAGCTAAAGGTTTCTCAGTGTCAGGTAGTTTTAGAACTGGGGCTGTAGTAAACAGCAGCTTCAGGGAGTCAAAAGTGTGCTGTGCCTCCGTATTCCACGGCAGACCCTTTGGCTTCTGCTTGAAAAGTGTAGTGAGAGGTTCAGCAACCATGCTGAAGTTTTTGATGCACTGGCAGTAGAAGTTTGCAAATCCCAGGAAGCGTTGGAGCTCCTTAATGGTGCATGGCACTAGCCATTCTGCTGCTACCTCCACCTAGTTTTGTTCCATAGCCACCCCCTCTGGTCTAATCACTTACCCCAAGAGGGAGATGGTGCTTCCATGGAAGATACGTTTTACTGCCTTGACCTAGTGCTGGTCTTCCCACAGTCGCTTGAGCACCTTCTTCAGATGTTGAACATGTTCCAAGTATGTAGGAGAGTAGACTAGGTTATCATCTATAAAGGCAATGATAAATTTTCCGAGTATATCCCTCAACACACCATTGATGAGGGACGAGAATACATATGGGGCATTTACAAGCCCATAAGGCATCGTGGAGCGGTGCCAAAGGCCATCTTCCACTCTTCTCCTATCCGCACATGGACCAGATTATATGCCCAGCGGAGGTTGAGTTTAGTGAAGAACTTAGCACCTCAGAGTTGCTCCATAGCACTGGGGACCAGAGGGAATGGGTATTCTTACCTTACAGTGACTTTGTTTAGCCCTCGGTTGTCAATGCAGAGTCAAAGGCCTCCTTCTGTCTTCTGAACAAAGAAGAAGGTGGCTGAGGCTGGTGAAGTGGGGAGCCGAATGATGCCTTGCTGAAGTGCCTCGTAGACGCACTGCTCCATGGCTTGAGTTTCTGCCACTAAAAGGGGTAAAGGCGGCTTTGGGGAGGGATGGAACCAAATATAGTACAGTCCCACGGAAGAAGAGGGGGGAGCTTGGGGATCTTGGACTTGCAGAAGGCTTCCCAGAGGGGCCAGTACTCTCTGGGAGTCTCGTGGTTAGTTGCGGTGTCAGGGCTTTCCACTGTAGTGAAGGCAACGGAGGGGGGGCTACAGTGCTGCCGTCAATATCTGGACCTGAACGAGATGTGATGGTGAAGCCAGGAAATGGTGGGGTTGTGTCTCTTTAGCTATGGTAATCCCAGGATGATCGAGTGGTTAGAGATGGGGAGTGAGGCTCTTCTGGAAGCAGAGGACGATTGAAGCAGCCTGGAAGAGGATGCTTCCATTCCCCAGAGACTTGCCATCTACTGCTGCCATGTTGATGGGGGTGTTGAGCTGGTGTACAGGGAGCCGGAACCTTCTCACTAACTGGTAGGAGATGAAGTTCCCATTACCAGATATGCTGATGGTAACGCTAATCCATTACATATGCCTTTTGTGCCCTTGATATGCATGTGTCAATATTTGGATTAGTGTCGGTATCTAGAAGCACTCAAATCTGATAATTCAGTGGAGTGGCTTTGCAGGCCTGAAGTGTGCTATTTCAGTTTGATAAAAATACCAAAATTCTAGCTTCATTGATGTATCTGTTATCTTTGTCTTCCTTTCTGTTTCTCCATCTGTCTCTCTAAGCCAGACGTAAAACCAGAGGTCTTGGACCGCTTCTAGATGCAGTTGAAGGTTGAGTTTCATTACCTCCACCAAGGAGGTTATGTTCTCACCCGTTTGTTTATTTGTGCGGTATGGTTTGTCAGTATGTCTGTCTGTTAGGTTGCAATTTCTGACAAAAACAACTGGCCGCATTTCATTCCAAGTTGGCTCATATTGTTGGCACTGGCATCTAGTTTAGGCTTATTGAAAATGACGACACTCACCTCAAGGTCATGGTCAAGATCATGAATGAAGATTTCAGCATGTCCTTGCTCTATGAGCAATTTAATTTTTCTGTTTGTCTGTCTGACTGTTAACAGGAGAAGTCAGAAAATTATGAACAGTTTGGCACAAAATTTGATTGGATGAAAGGTAGTTATCCATGAATGAGTTGATGCAATTTTGGAAGTGAATATGTGTCTAACGTGGGTTTGTGTAATTTTTCTGACCAGATAATTGAAAAAGTTATGAGCAATTTGCACTAAATTTGACCTGAGGATAGATGGTAGTCCAAGGAAGAGTTAATTTAATTTGGGAAGTGATCCGGAACATATTCTGTCACCAAAAGAACGGATATTTGGCGTGACAGAGGTATGCACTCTAATAGTTACATTTTGGCTTTGTACAGTTTGTGATTTTATTTGCATTGGCATAGGTATTTACGTTGTTTTGTATATTGGAACAGTGTATTGTTGCTACATTTAAGCCAGTGAGGCTGGAAGAGATTGCATTATTACATTCTTTGCATTTCAGAAAAACCATAAGCACCAAATTTCTACCTTCATGTTTGATTGTTGTACTCATGACCTTCCTATAATAATGGTTATGAACAAGTGATTGAATGCCTTCAAGTTGGAGGGCTTTTTTTGCTTCTGAAAACCTTTTCTTTCAGAGGTGGAGTGAATTCATTCAATTAGAAAACCTTCTGGCCGGTTTTTTTCCTAGTTTTCATGCCGTAAATATCCAGGTCCTATTCAGGTACAAAAAGTACCCAAGTTCAAAAACAAAAACGGCTCAAACTCAAAAATGCTTCGGTTTCAAATTCTGAAAATATGTTTGGAAACACTTCGAAGTTCAGGGATTATTAAGCAATGCTCAAAGAATATCAAACATTAATGAGCAGATTTTACAGATTCGTTAAATTTCCATATCTTCTTTCTTCAAAAGAAATTGTCACTTCAGTACTTTTACCACCAGGGTTTTCAATTGATACATTTACATTTTGAAAGGATTTTTCACATAGCATTTAACCTCACCACCGCACACTGGCTGGGAAATTGTATCTCACCAGTAATGACCAATTGAACATTTTTGAATATTATGTGGGACTTAATGTCAATCTGCCACATTGCGACAATAAATAGAATTATCTTTTTCCATCCTCAGGACATTGATTTTGCAAAACTTTTTGCAAAAAAAAAATTCCTAGGTTTTAAAACTTTTGGAATTTTTTGCTTTGGCATATTACAGCCTGTGACTATTCCTTTTTTAGTCATTTTCAGTGAATGGAATATTAGTGAATGTAATTTTAATTTATACTTTCTAAATGAGGACCAATACCATCTCTGTTGTGTATAGGGGAATATTTTAGCGAAGAAGTCTAATATTAAATAGCGATCCAATTAAAGTCTTCAGAAATTGCATCAAGCAACTGCCTGCCAAGCATGTGGAATGTTATCAAGGAATTAATTAGGAAATATTGCAGTTTTTTTTCTCAGCCTAAAAATATGGGTGATGCACCATTGTCATCCGCCACCAGTTTATGAATTAAGCATCTCCCATCTTGAGTCAATCACTCGGCCGGAAGGCTTTTGTACTGAAAGGAGTCCAGGTTTCTTCACAGTTTGACAGAAAAGCCCAGCACCCACTGGCTTGCATCCAGTAGGAGGCTCTGTTTGGGGTGTTGAAGCCAATCATTCTGGGAAGAAAACAGAGGGTGGCATCATGGATCACGACCAGGTTGCTGTGACCTACATGTGAATGTAGAGGAACTATGGGAACAAGGGTTTATATATTCTTCTGCAGAGACCCAGGATGCCCAGATGGAGTTACTTGTGATAATTGACTGTTTCTTGGCAGAAGAGGGGTGTGCGGTGGAAACCACAGGCAGGGCTGGTTGCAATATCTTGTTGATGACCTGAGGGGTTGAAAAAGAGCTGTGGCTCTTCGTGTTATTTTCATTTTAATTTCACTCTTATTGATGAAATTGACGTGTTGGAGTGAAGAGGCATGAAATGTAGAAGAACGAATCAAAATATTATATAATTTCCTGAGGGTACCATAATTTCTGCCTGGCATTTTAACCACTAATGGGAAAGTGATGGCTCAACAATGATTTTGAAAATTATGCCCCGCTGTTTTGACCTGAAATTAGTGTTTTGTTCTGCGCAACACAGCCATCTATTAAAATCCCCAAAATAGAGTTTTCAGGTATAATGTGGATTCACCATTCACTCCTCTCCCTCACATCCTTCCTGTTTGCGCAGTTACTCTTACCGTTTCTATGGGAATGACATGAAACCTCTTGTGTTCAAACTTGGTGCATAGAGAACAGAATCTTTTTGTGAGACCCAATGACCTTTCCTGTAGTGCCACCAGCCTGCCAAACTCAACATTTTCTCGTGCAACAAGTGGTGCCAGGCACAACAAACCCCGCCCCTCGCACATACTTTCACCTACTTGTATGAAATTCAATAGGGATCTACTCTGGGTCAGTGGCAATCCCTGTACTGAATTAGTAGTGAATCTGGCCATTGGTTTTCCCTGCTAGAGTGTTAACAAACAAATACAAAAACACAGAAACAAACTGAACCGAAAACAATACACCTTCCCTCTCCCTTCGGGTGGGGTGGGGTAATAACTCAACTAGTTTTGATCGGAGTCATGTAACACTTTTTGTGATCATTTCTGGTGTATAGATGAGGGCTTGTTATTGATGTTGATCACCCTGTGACCCTTGCAGTTGCGCCACAACCTGGGCAAACTTTTCATTTTTAAAAATTGCAATAACTTGGACTGCTTTGATGGGAATTGTGTCAAATCTGCTTTCAACATTCCTGGTGCATAGGGGAGGAGGTTACTGATTGTTTTTGTTCTGTAATATTCCCTACTGTGCCACCACTTGGCAAATTCAACATTTACAAATGAAACATCCTGAGCAGCAGGCCTGGCGCTAGAACAGGGAATTGAGGGGGCACAGACACGTCCCTTTATGACAAGAATTAGTCCTGGCAAGTTCCCAATCATTTTCCTTTATTGACGCGTTTTCCAATTATCGTAACTGGCATCTGAAGACATGGTTTCTCTTCATATGTGATCTAACAGCGATGAAATCATGGGCTACATTCAGTTCAGTGACGGAACCAGAACTGATAATTGGGTTGCACAAAACATCCGTTTAAAACAATTATTAGTCCTGACCTGTTCTCAGTCATTTTCATCATTAACAAAAGGTTCACTCCGAGAGCGCTCCACAGTTAACAGGTGCTGCTTGTTCTCCCTGATTAGGTAAGATGACAATCATTCATCTGGACACGTATTTGCCGTATTTAAATCAATGTTGTTCAAAATTGCTTACCTGCGCAAATAGCTTGAGCAGCATGCTTTTTATAGCCTATTTTACTGCTAGGTGTTCCATTTTTCTCATGCTCGCACGCTTGTTTCTCATTGGTAATGAAAGGCCCAGTCTGTAAATGGTCTTCCTTTGAATTTACAGTGTACAATGCCAATTCCGAAATAGTTGGGACAAAGTGTAAATTGTAAATAAAATCAAAATGCAATGACTTTCAAATCACACCAGCCAGTATTTTATTCACGATCGAACAGAAATAACATAGCCAATGTTGAAACTGAGAAGTTTTACCATTTTATCCACAAACTGAGCTCATTTCAAATTTGATGGCTGCTACAGGTCTCAAAAAAGTTGGGACAGGGGCTTGTTTACCAAGATTTTGTTGAAGGGGCGATTCAGATGCGATTCAGATGTTTCTAATGAAAGGTAGTGGAGAATTGGTTTTTTAAGGAAAATGTAGTTTAAAATGTAAAAATGTAACTGTTTTAAAAGTAAAAATAAATCAAGCCAATTCCAATTTTTAGCAATCTATCACTCTATCTGGTATCCTTTGTTGTAGTAAGTAGCTTTCAGAGGTCTATTGTCAATAGTCTTCCACTTGGTGCACTAAATACTTAGACGAAGACTGTATTTTTCTGTCTCTGGTTGATATGGGAACATGTCATGAAGTATAGCAATGAGCCAGTGTTTGCAACACCTTTTATTTTAGTTAGGGTATTTAGAATATTTAGTTTTATCTCAAAAACCCAACTCAGAAAAAGTTGGATTGGTATGAAAAATGAATAAAATCAGAAAGCGGTGATTTCTGAATTTAGTTTGACTTGTATCTCATTGTATACAATATAAAGAGAAGATGTTTTGTCCAGTTAACTTTATTTAATTGGTAAATATACCCCTGTTCCAGTCACAGCCTGCCCAGATTCCACTTCGCCTGAGTATTAACCCGCTCCTGCTCCTGTTAATGACTCTCACCTGTTGCTTATTATCTAATTACTGTAGTCTGTGTGTGTATATATATATATATATATATATCCCTGTTCTCCCAGCTTTTAGTCACTAGGCATTAGTGTAGTGTAGCTGAGGAGTGTTCAGTGTTGTATACTGATTATTCTCCTCTGCTAGAATTCCTGTTCATGTTAGACTGTGTTAGTCTTATAACTTTACCGGAGCATTACTCTCCTGTGTTGAATCCTGTTTCACTGAAGTCACACGTCAGTCATTAAAACCCATGCGTTTGCTTTGCATCTGAGTCCTCTACTTTCATCATTGCACTAGTGCACACCGCCCAGTGCAGTGTTTACACGAGCAGGGCCGGATTTACCTTTGTGGGTACCCTGGGCCAGCTTAAATGTGGGGGCCCCAACTTGCCGTAAAGCAGATCTACCGAGGTGGCTGAAAGTATGGCAGTGATAGTGGTGCCCCCTTCACACTTGAAATGTACTCCACCCAGAAGGACTTTCAAGCAATACTTGGATAAGTTGAGGTCTATTTTGACATCTACTCAAGGACAGTGGGTCAGATTTCTCACACGCAATCAGTTGAACATAATTTGAATTGTTAAAAAGGAATACAAAAACATTAGCTCCAAGAAGATTGTCAGTATGACTAAAATAAAAAGGATAAGGAAAAAACAGTCTACCAACATACACGTGTGCACAGTAAGTATAAAAAATATATTTATATAAATTGTCTTTAACCCCTTAAGCTCTGAGCCTCTTTTTCGAAAATGGCAAGCCCAAAATGAAAAGAGTATATCTCTGAAACTATTTGGTTCATTTGAATGATCTTGGTATCATAATAAAAGCAAAACCATTTGAGATTTATGCCATGGTGTGAAAATCAGTGTCTATGTCACTCAGTCCGAGTAAATGAAGATGGAACACCGTATAAATCAAAGACCTCATTTTGCGTCAAAGTTTTATTTCTATCCCTCTTAAACTTAATTAGTTGCAGTCTGAAACCTCTAAAAATTTACGGCACAGAATCTCACCATTATCTGTGCCAAAGTTTATTCTAATCAAGTAACTCAGAGCAAAATTAGAGAGGAATGTCTAGGTGGCTTCTCTAATTTCCCATTTAAAAACAATGAATACAAAGAAAATGAATTTTGGGTCCACTGGAGCATATTTATTTAAAAAAAAGCAAATTAATAAGATTATGAATACAAAAAGGTAAAAAAAATGGGGAAAAAAGTCCCAAAAACCCCAGCAATTATTTATACAAGCAAGATGGTATTAATGTCTTATTAAAGCACGTCTGACCAGGGACTTGAATGCTCACCGCCTGCGCTGTAGCCCTGCATCCTATCCATTAGGCTATACCATTTGACAGTGTTATAGCTCTCAAATTGCTCAGATAAAGAATGAGTCACAAACACAAGTCACTCACCTTGTTTGTACAGTTGTGCCCTCAGTATTCATGCTTTTCTGTCAGAAAACAACTTTGAAAACGACGGTTGAATATTTAGCTGATAATTATACCAAAAATATCACAAACAAACCTGTTAAGCGTTTATATTTTCACCCTATTTAAGTACATTCGAATGGCCCATGGACTCAGTTTGACGCCCTGGGAACGCATGGCTCTTGCTCAGGCTAGATTAAAAGTAGCTACAGCTAACTGCCGTACCTGTAGCAACTCTTAAATAAAGAGTGTTTCTCAAGGTTCAAGTTAAAGCCGAAAAATGTTCGGAATGCATACAGAGGTAAATTCGGCCCTGGGTAGGATGCAGTCATTCCCAACTACACATACGGATCACTTGTTCCCCCGCTTTCTTTAACTTTTCTCGATCAAACGTTTTTGTCACTGGGCCTGACTCGTAGAAAAACACCAATGTTACTGCTGTCCATTATCAGTTGGACTTTTCGAACCGGTCCACGACGTGACAAAAGTTCCATGTCAGTTTCAAAGTTGGTTGGAAGAAAGTGCTCGGAGCAAAGAACCGATCAAGCAGAGAGCTGCCAGTTTTACTGTTTCACGTGAAACAGCTGCATAATAATAATAATAATAATATTATCAGTCTGGAGGCCCTGGGCCAGGAACCAACTGGCCCTATGGTAAATATGGCCCTGTACGGGAGTATATGCACTTGCATGTCTCTCACCATCTCTTTCACACACACAGCCTGGTGGAAGAGGGAGGTAAAGTTTGAAAGGGAATATTAAAATTTCCCATTTTACCTTACTGGCTGTCCCATTTTACATGAACCTGCTATATAATTGGACCGAGGTAGGGGTTCTTGATGAGTTTTAAGGTATTTAAGTATTTTACTTGGCTACATATTTTCTTTAAAGAAACATAGCAGAGATCCGCTACAAGTTCTAAAATAACATTTATGTTGCCTTCAGATTTTTTGGTTTCTTGGCAGTCTACCAAAAAGTGTCCCAAATTACCTGACCCTATATTTACAAAGAAAATGAACTTGACCTCACAAAACATTAACATGAGCAGGGGCAATTAAGGATTAGCAATGAAGTGGAAAAAAAAATAGAATCATGGTGTGATTTGAAACCACTGATGTTTGCAGATGATTGTAATAATGATGTGGTACTAAACAGTATCTAAGAGAGGCGTATTCCTTTAGTCTTTTGCCAATTTTCCCACAAAAGTGAGATAAAATCATTGAAAGGTTTGATACAAGAATGATAGAAAGGGATTTGGACATTTCACTCAACGGTACAAGGCATATTCAAAAGATTTAAGGAACCTGGAGGAAAATATCTGATCACTCTGACATCACTGCATCAAGAACTGTCATTCATCTAGAGATGATGTTACCACATGGGCTCAGGATTACTTTGGCAAACCTTTCCACACATGCTAATTATGTCATAACTGTGCTAAATGAAAACCTTATATTAATAGTGTCCAGAAGTGCCTTTGAGTTCTCTGGGCTTGGAAGCATGTGCAATGGACCTTCACACATGTGGAAACTTACATTGTGGCTGGACAAATCAATATTTTAGGTCTTTTTTGGAAGAAATTGCTGTCATGTGCTCCAGACAAAAGACGAAAAGGACCACCTGTTACCAGACATGCTCTGTCATGGTATGGGGTTGTGTCAGTGGCCGTGGTGAGGGTAATGTGCACTCTTCTGATGGGAAGAAGAATGACAATCAAACGCACATCACGTGTAGGTGCAAGGCTATCAAATAAAATGTGTCCATGGAGAAAGAAGTGACGCCTGCACACTCACTCCACACCGCAAAAAATTTTGTGTATATTAAATTGGGACAATGTTTCAATCCAACTCGGATCTTTGTCTGGTCACCAAACCAAACGTTGTCCCTATTTAATAATTTAAAAAAAAATTTTGGTGGCTTGGTTTAAGTGTGCAAGCGTCACTTTTCTTAATGTTGAAAAGTAAACTGCGATTTTGGAGCAATATATGCTGCCTTCAGAATGACATTGTTTTCCAGGATGGCCTTGCATATTTTAATAATGCAAAACCACATTCTGTGCACATTAATAATAATGCATCAGTTCTATATAGCGCTTTTCTAGGCACTTTATAATGGATACATTATTCATTCACTCACGCTCTGATGGTGGTGAACTATGAACTAAGTATGTGCCTACGGACCCTCCGACCACCACCAAACATTCACACGCAGCCAATAATACATGTTTTTTGAGGTTGGGGAAACCAGAGTACCTGGAGGAAACCCACACGAACATAGGGAGAACATGCAAACTCCACACAGAAAGCCCAAGGCCAGATTCAACCCCACAACCTTCTTGCTGTGAGGCAGTGGTGCTAACCACTGTGCCACCGTGCCTGCCTAGTTCCCAGTAGAAACTGTGTGGTGCAAAGACCCCAAACTGTTGCACACTTTAAGACTTGTTTACAGGAAGAATGGGACAAAATTATAAATAAAACATGTCACACATCCAAAAACAAAGCCAAACGCAGGATCACTGATAATGCCGAAGTTAGCCTTTATTAACAAAGTTAAAGCTATAGTTGATAATGTTGAAGAGCTGGCAAGATTTGAAAGTGGCACCTCCTCTAAGCTCCATCCGCTCCCGTCAGTGCTCCGTCCAAAGCCATGCCCCCACAAACTTGAACGCGCATCTGACAGTTGGACTCAGCAGGGCATAGGAGAGCCAACTCGGCCATTTCCACACATTTTAGACATTAACCAAACTACCTCATGTCTCATTCACCTGTTAGTAAACTATATTATTATAGTCACTTTCAAGCTAGCATGTCATGTTGAGCAATACTAACCTCAGACGTTTTGTATTGTACGTGCCGCCGGAGGTCAGTTAGGGTAGGCGGAATCCTCCCCATTAAATAAACGATAACTCTATTACTTTGCTTGATTAGCAATCTGAGGATTGATTAACTAATTTACAAGACTAAACGGCAGATTGGTGTGCCAGTTCCATCCACGTCACCAGTACAGACGACCGGCTTTAGCCGCTTTCACACTGGGCGCGGAATTTTTCGCACGACAAATTACATTCAAAGTCAATGCAAAGACGCGAATACACGCATTTCGAGTCATGGGCCACGAAACGTAAACAGCAATCACAATGGTGAACGTTAACTCCTTTGGTAAATAATACAGGCGCATTTCCACAGCAAGCAGTTCAATGTCCGGGGTACAGAGGCGCTTCTTCACGTTCACATGTCCGGGACACCACCTCTCACTCACAAAGTGCAAACTCACCTTCCTTCTTGAGCGAGTTTAGCCATGTCTCACTGAAGTAAAAAAATGCTACACTCACGGTATTCCCTCTGGGTCTTCACCAGCGCCGCGCGCTCATCCGTCTTGTTCCCCAAAGACCTCACGTTTCCCATTATAATCGCCGGGACGGCTGGATTCTGTCTTCTCCTTTTCTCCTTCTGCTTGACTCCAGATCCGGCATCTCCTCCATAACTCCTGCGGGATCAGAGGTCTGTCTCCGGGCAACAGCACAGGCTTACACAGGGCAATCAACTGATCAGGCGTGTAAACAATGCCCCCACGCGTGTAAACAATGCCCCCGCTCCAATCGGCAAAGTTCTCAGTTACGAAAAAGTTTCCTTCTTCTTTTTTGGAGTTTTATGTGATTTCAATACCAAAGGTGTATTACCGACAACCACTGGCTGAATATTTCGGGCAGCGGTGAAATGCGATGAGCGTGCAGGCGGGGAGAAGGGAGGGACAGACGGTGACATTGGGCAGCAGAAGGCATCTGATTGATTCTTTCCGTTCGGACCGAATGGCAGGGATTTGTCAGAGTTTTACAGTTTTTACAGTCCTGCAGCCGACACAGAGGTCTGACTCTTCTTGTTCCTTTTTCTGAATACATAATGTATTGACTACTCTCAGGATACATGGACCATTTCACCCAGTATAACAAAAGGTGTTTCTGAACAGGATTACCAACTATACCTTTAAAGAACATAAATGCTTTCAGAGCCAGAGAGTGTTTTCAGCAGGATGGTTGGGAGGGCAGTCAGGAACCAATGAGTAGGACGACTCCTTTGAACGCCGTCATTCATCGTTCACGCCATCACTCGCCAGGACTGAAAAGACAGGAAGAATCCTCCCATTAAACAGATATTAGGGTGGCAGAACAGATTTTCCAATGATGGGGGATACTAGTCACAAAACAACAATTCTGTAAGGGGAAGACTGAGGCAAGGAACTTAATTACACAAGACGGCATCAAAAATGAGGGAGAACAGGTGTGAGAGGAAGAGGGATGAAGTGAGGGAGGAGAGAGACACTAGACAATGATTAAATCAGGAGAAATTAATGAGATGAAACCAAAACCGAAGTGGACACTAAGTATATAATGTGGGGGATCTCAATAAGGGAAGCACTCAGGATGTAACAGAAACACTGAATCACGTTATCTTCCGTCCCTAAAAATGTATGTAAGTGTTGTGGGGAGGAATGGCAAATTACGAGATGGTAAATACTTTTCTGTCTCAACTTCTTTTGAAATATTTTGCAAGAATCAAAATTGAAATACGTTTATTTTGCAAAATCAGTAAAATTCATGTTATGATTCATCAAGTAATGTATGGTCATAATGTTTTCAACGTTGTACAAATCAAGGATATTTAAAAAAATCATTGTTTTCAGTTTTAGTTTTAAATTAACATTCTGTACCCGTTTCCTCTGATTTGGACATGTAAACTGTACAGGAACTCAATGTAAATTATCTAGCGACCTGTCAGTCTGTGCATGCATTTTTGCTTTAAAATGAATGACAGGTTTTACATTTCCAAACGGACACCATGTTTATCAGAAAAATACAGGTGTATGTGAATGGCCCCTCTTTGTCGCACTGTAAGTCGTGGGATATGTTGTGACCAGGAAGAGTTTTATTATTATATTTTCTAAATATTGAAAAAGGACATTTCTTCCCAGAAATGCATTTAAAATATAAATGAACCTGACTGAAGAAAATATGAAGCAGGCATCGGAGTTTGACATTTATTTTTGGAAAACAAAGCAGCTCAGAGAATAATGTATTCTTTGTCCTTTGAAGTGGAAAATTGAGGAGATGTCCTTTCGTATTTGTGAATAAATCCCTACTCTTTCCCACTTCAAAAAACGGAAAAGGCAGATAGAAAAGTCTTTGGTGGGATGTCAGGCTGGGTTCAGTTCTGAAAATAGTGTTGATAACAAAGCTCTCCATGGGCCCGGACATGTTTTTTGTTATTTTCAACCTTCATGGCAGATTGACAGGGGCTGTTGCCTGTGTCCAATTATCAACACTGAATCGCTGCCTGTCTTTCGCTCAGTGTGTCGAATGTGCTAGATTTTCTGCCCTTAATCTTTTGCTTTGTCCTGTGTGCCTTTGAGCGGTTCCGCTGTAGAAGCGTGGTTCATGCTTCCCTCACGCTCAGGCTTTTTGATGTTTTGTATGAAATTCTTCTCCCTTGCTGTGGTTTATAAGTAGTACTATAATGCATTTAAAATAAGATCGTGCTGTATTACAGGCAAAGCGAAAAGTGGTTTATTTTTTTCTCTTTCTCTTTCTATGTCTCCGCTCCGGCATCCGGCATTTTGTTTCTTGGTTGTTCGTCTGCTGTCAGTACATCTGTCCGTCCGTCCCATTCTGGCAATCGCAATATCTCAGAAATGCCTCGAGGGAATTTCTTCAAATTCGGCGGGGGGGCATGCGTATTATTTCGTTGATATTGCGCACTTCCAAGGCTCTTTAAATTCTTAAAAGTGCAGCCGAGGATTCTCAACGAAGGCATATATTATCAACAGGCGGCGATTGTGGAGTCACTCAGAATGTATGGGCGGCCCGCCCGGTCATTCACGATAGTGGAGAACCCTGGATCTAATTTCGGCAGTCAAAGGTCAAGGTTACTGAGACCTTACATCCATTCCATTCTTGTTCCCCAACTTATAAAGGATCATTTCTTAAAACCGCGCGCAATCATACAGTTTCAATGATGGAAACTTTAGCCTTGCTGTGTAGTTTCATTTTTGGTCAGATTTGTCATTTTCGGCATGAGTTCCCATTCCATCTCTCTTTTTTCATCTCATTCATTTCAGCTCAGTAGGTGTCAATTAATTTTCAAAAGCCAAGACTCAGCAAAGGGTGACATGAAGCCCCACCCCTTTTCCTGATTGGTTAGTATTTGTTACCTGTTGAACTGTTTGTCACAAAGAGCTGGGGATTCAGCTGTTGCACTCATTAAACGATCTCAAGTTAGATGGGGAAGCCCCACCCCCTTTCCTGATTACTTAATATTTGATCCATCATAACTTTTGACATCTTTGTGAAGAGTGAGAGTAGAGAGTGGGGGTTTGTTTTTTGAACTCGAGAAAGGGTCATTTGTTAATTGATGAAGCTTGTCTGGGGTTTGGTTGATGGACTCAGGAAAGGATCATATGTTAATTGTCTAGGCCCTGCCCCTTTTTTGGATCGGATGATATTTGTTTTGTCATAATGATTCATCTGTTTATCATAGAGATTTGGCAGCTGGGTCATTGGACTCAAGAAAGTGTCATGTTAATTGTGGAAGCCCTTCCCCCTTTCCTGATTGGCTTTGGTTTTTACCCTCATAACTATTGAACCATTTGTCATAAAAAGTTGAGGATTGGTTTACAGGAGTCAGAAAACGATTATGGGAATTAACCAAGCCTTGCATCACTCCTCCACTCGTGTTTTGCACATTTGCTTCCCTCTCTGACTCCCTGTCACAAGTTAACTATGCTATTTTCACTGTTTCGAACTGTTGGTGTGGGCAATGTCAAAGAAATGTGAAAATAATTCTGCAAATTTGAGAACTTCATGATGGATTACAGCGCTGAAGCACCATTCAAGTTTATTTGAACAATGAACCAATGAATGTTTTTATCCAGTATTTTATTAAATTAAAAGAGTGTGCAAATTTCTGTTTCTTTCTAGATGTTTCTTGCTGCCTTATCTTTTGCCTATTTCGCTAAGGCGCTATCTGGAAGCTACATGAAAAGCACAATAACTCAGCTGGAAAGACGATTTGATATTCCCAGCTACTTAATTGGGGTTATTGATGGAAGCTTTGAAATAGGTATGTACTATTCCCTCATGCCTCACTTGCCCTTGCTGATGATCTATTAAATGTATTCAAAATTCAATGAGTTCTAGTAAACATCTAGTATTCTGTTTTAATAGTGTTTGAAGGGGACATGTATTCCAAAGTCAGGTGTATTCCAATTGGAGTCTGCACATAAAGCCTGCCACACTTTTTTCATGGTGACATTGGCATAATTTAGTGAGCAAAATATCTCATAGTGCCAAAATAGCTGGTTAAAGCTCCAATTGGTAAGGCAGAGAAGAGAGTGGACTTTGAGAATTTGAAAGAGTACACCCTCCAAGTACCTCCACCTTCTTCTGTGCGGCACTTCAGTTTTGCCTCCAAAATTGCTCCCCACAGAGGAGGCTGTCCCGCAAGCGCAGCGTAGTCACCACGGTCACTACCAACATTGTTATCTTACAACCATAGCCTTTGCTTTGAGAGAAACATTATCAGACCACCGGGAATAAATATTTTTGCTATAAAAAGTAATCTACAGCAAATTCAATTTAGGAAAACAACTAGCATTCACTTATATCAATTCTTACGTGTTTTATAATAGAAACAGGTAAATAATAGCACTAGCTAGCCGGCTTACTAACTAAGCAGTTGAAGCATTTGAGGCACAGGCACACAAATATCAGGGCAAACTCCAAAATGATAACACTGCCTGGGCACTTTGCAAAGACATTTTCCTTGACTAAAATAAGGCTAACCAGTAACCTAAGCATTGGAACCAAGCTAACAGCCCGATGGCAACATCAGAACATATGGAGTGTTACAGGAGCCATTGCCATCTTAGGAAAATGGTTACTCTTTTTGCATATCAAATCAACCAGAAATCAAGAAGGGGGTGTTAATTACCTGTCCAGCAGAAATGTTTCCAACTCTGCAACTGTCCTAAACATTTCCTGTCCGATAGCTTGCCAACTGTCTCCAACTTGCGAAAACCTGCTCTGATGTTTACTCTGGTCTTGTCTTCGGTCCACTTTAAACTCTTTTAAATTTGCCTGCCTTTCTTCCATCTTCTGTTTGCTTGTTTTAGTCGTGTATGCTGTCACTGGCCATAGAGGGATGGGAAATTAATTTATTTCTGGCAGCTATTTCTCTGCCGTTTTATGATCTTAATGCTCCATCAGAAACTGGGCTTAGACGATATTAGGCTTGATCAATGGAGAGAGAATGTACGGAGGAGGGGAGCTGAACAGCACGTGCATGATAGGTGATTGACAGTGCGTTAGGATCCCCTTCTGACTCTGATTGGTTGATTTTGTTTGGGTGCGGAGGATTCTTGTAAATGTCAATAGGAGCACTGGGAGGACCCAAATGTACCTGATTTTGCTTTACAGATTACTTGACTCATGTACTGTTGTCAATAGAGTGACAGTCTTGGCAAATTTTTTTTACAATTTACCCACTGCAGCTTAATATTATTCAGTTTGTCAGGTGAGCTTGTTTTGACCTTGTAGAACCTTAATTTTTTTTGCTGTCAATCATTGCACCAATGAAACGACATTCAAATGCTCCTCCCACAAGAAAAAAAGAAGAAAAAAAAAACATAATCAGGGGTCAGGTGTTATATATGCACTCATGTAAAGCTCCTGCATTTTCAGAGTAATCATCAGGCACCTTGGAGCTTCTGAATCGGATGTCTATAGTTCCAGGGCTTCTGTGGCTACATGCACATTTCAATGAGTGATTTTTCCATTGGAACAGAGCAGCAATCTTGCCACCATGTTGGGACCTATTCCAACCAATTAGATCAACTGCAGAATCTATGTTCCCCTCCTCCTTCCCTCTGTTCTGTATGCCGTGCCATCTGTGTTCCTTGGCAGTTTTTGCAGCACCAGTTTACAAAGTCCATGTTTAAGAGAGCCAAATTTGAGTTGAGCATTAAATGGGCTTCAGATTGAACTAAACTGTAGACTCACTAAACAAAGGCTTTAGCACTACGGACGTTGCCGTCTTCTCAATGTCCAAATGTAAGGTAATTTATTGTTGCTGCAGTTTGGACAGTCACAGTGAACCGTGACTGGCCAGGTGTCATTGAGAATCACTGAGGGCTGCCATTTTCCCAGCTATGGAACCTTCTCTCAGCTGGTGCTCAATAATTGCTTTAACTTTCTAAGCAAAGTAAAAAAATGTGTATCAAATCACATTGTACTCAGAATTCAGCTATCAATTTCCGGCCCCTCAGTTGAAAACCATTAGCCAATTCCCATGGCACTGTGGGAAGTTTGGGGCAGACCTAGAAGCCTTTTTGGGAAAGTACGGTGTGTGGCCTTCTAAAAATATTCTCTCTTGTATGTCCCTAGGTAATTTGTTGGTGATAGCATTTGTGAGTTACTTTGGTGCCAAACTACACAGACCAAAGATCATTGCCATCGGTTGTTTTCTAATGTCTGTTGGGACTTTCATAATTGCGATGCCACACTTCATTATTGGACGGTAAGTAGGTCAAAGTTATTTTCAGAAAACCGACAACTGGTGGAGTAAAATCAATATATTTGTGTCATTGGCCATGCATGGTTATCCTTATATATAACTCAACATTTTCTAATGAAATTCATTGAAATGATCTCTTTTCCAGATCATTGGCAGCTTTTCCACATTTTCAATGCATTCATTTCCCTTCAACAGTAACGTTGAATTCATCAACGGATGCAATGAGTTGTGTTATAACCGTTATCTCCATATCTAATAATGGATCATTATGGGCAGAAGCAGCCTAATGTTATTTCATCAGTAAGTTCATTAAGGTGTTTGTTCTGCATGTGTTAAGAATAAATGATTTAGATTAATCAGATATTGACAACAACAAAAGAAAAACAGTTGCTGGGACAACAGGGCGACCTGTGGAACATGCGTCTTCGCTGCTAATGTACTCCCATGAAGTCCGCTCTTGAAATTGCTTATTTTCTGCGAACCGTCTCATTATCTGATGGTACATTGTGCTTCCTCTCCTCCATTGCTAAACAGTCACACTGGTGTTTTACATGCAGCTATAAGTTTGAAACTTCAATTAGATCCTCAGTGAACTCAACCAGAAACCAGATTCCATGTCCAGCAATCTCGCCTGATTATCTGCCGGAGGGCGACAGGACCCCTTCACTGCTCAATACAGGTGAGAGGCGGATTTAGATAGTGACTTGTTTTATTGTCCTCCATGCATGAAATTTAAGTTTACAGTTATACAGGCATGTATGCATGTATACATGCACACAACTCACATAAGTCAGGGCACCAGTGGTGGCCAAGCCTGGTCCTGGAGAGAGAAGGGGTGAGGGCCTGTAGCCCATCCCAGCATGCAATTCGTTAATGCAGGAACACACCCTGGACAGGCTGCCAATCCATGGCAGAGTTCACATAACATTCCCTGACACATTCAAACTTCCAGGCACCTTAGAGGTGGCCCACTCATGGTTGCCCTCTGCATATCTTTGACTATAGGAGGTAACCGGAGTACCTTGTGTAATCCCCACATACTTTGGGAGGACATTCAAATTTAGTATGCCTAAATTGAAAGTATTCTAAAAAATCTCAGTGTTGCTACAGAGGCCCCTCATGAGTTAATGTCACACTTGAAAGTAATTTCTGCCTGTTTTTCTCTCTCCTGTTACAATCTCCATATTAGGGTGCTTACGAGAGTCCAGCTTCTCAATGTGGATCTATGTATTACTGGGAAACGTTTTGCGTGGAATTGGCGAGACCCCTGTGCAGCCACTGGGCATATCATACATCGATGATTATGCCCGCGAGGAAAACGCAGCCTTCTACATTGGTGATACCTCCGTGTACACAAATCAGAATTTAGAAGCTGACTCTTCAGCATGACTGCTCATTGTGGAATGACGCTGTTAAATTTGATTGGTATTTTGTATTCAGTAGCAAGGACTACACCATTAACAGCAGGCGTTTAAAAGTTTATTGAGGAGAATATGACTGATGAATGAGAGAGGAACTCATGGAGCTCTTCTGCTTTGTCGACTGGGGAGGCTATGATACACTCTCAGAAATAGGGGTACAGCAGGAGTCCATTTCTGTTCCTCAAGGTACATTCAGTACTTATGTACCCTTTAGGGCTAATTATAGGACCCTAAGGTACCTGTGTGAACCTTTTTCGGGTCTAAAAGGTACTTTTCTGTTCCAAAACAAATAAAAACCCACTTCTAAGGTACAATAGCAATACCTTTGAGGTATTAAGGTATTGTTGTACCTTAGAAGTGGGTTTTTATTTGTTTTGGAACAGAAAAGTACCTTTAGACCCTAAAAAGGTTCACAAAGGTACCTTGAGGTCCTATAATTAGCCCTAAAGGGTACATAATACCTTGGGGAACAGAAATGGACTCCTGCTGTACCCCTATTTCTGAGAGTGTGGGGTATTTGCTGTAGCTTCGAGGCACAATAAATCCATGTAGGACCCTAGAAAAAAGCAGGAAGAGTGGAAAAAAGAGAATAAAGAAATGCGATTGGAGGGAGGGGCGCATATACGAAAGTGAAAAGAGAGAAGTGGGTTAGATGTGTATTTATAAGAAGTTCAGAATCTGTCATCGTTGAGCTGTGGTCCTGCTCCTGACACTTCACTAGATAGCTTTAATCATTTGTTGGATCATTTGTTTACTTTCCTCATATTTTTATGTCATTCAAATTCGCATAGTTTTTTACACTTTTTGTGTCATTTTAAATGGATCAATTATGAATGCTTTACGGGGCTTCTCAAGTGTAATTATATGGCTCTCTCGTGTAATTTATTTTCACTGGAGGTTATTCACTTGTTCATTTTTTACATCTGGTGTAAAAATGCTTGCTTTTTTTTTTGTTTGTTTCAGGATGCGTTCAAACAATTTCCATAATCGGACCAGTGTTTGGCTATTTACTGGGGTCTTTGTGTGCCAAAATATATGTTGACATTGGATTTGTTGACATGGGTGAGTCGAAGAGTGAATGAAGCCCCTTTGATTGTGCTATTTATACTATATTTTACAGGTGTTCTGGGAAGTATAATACTTATACTATACAGATAAGCTAAAAGCAAAAAGGCTAAGTGGCCCTTTGTGTTTTTTCCAGACCTACCTGCATAATGTCATGACCATTTTGGCAAGCTAGGTCAAATCTACGGTGGCCCTGAAGTGCAAAACACAAATGCAAAAGAGAAAACACAAACACAAATGAGAAAACACAAACGCAAAAGAAGAAACACAAACGCAAAAGAGAAAACACAAATGCAAAAGAGAAATCACAAACACAAATGAGAAAACACGAACCCAAATGAGAAAACACAAACACAAATGAAAAAACACGAACGCAAAAGAGGAAACACAAACGCAAAAGAAGAAACACAAATGCAAAAGAGAAATCACAAACGCAAATGAAAAAACACAAACGCAAAAGAGGAAACACAACAACATTAACTCTAACGGAAAAGGTAGGTACCTTCGGGTGGCATAACTTGACGCTGATTGGACGACGTCACTTCCCGTCTCTTTTGAAGTAAACTTACCTCAACGCATCGGTTTCAAAACATGAGCGGGATGCGATATTTTTTTCCGTCCCTCCCAAGGACTGTATAAAAGATGGACGACGCGTCTCCATTCACTCCCATTCAACAAAAATGGAGCCAAAATATCCTCGATATGGCCGCTGCCATGTTGCACATCTGGAGCCTGAGTCGGCGCAGTAGTGATCGGGGGGTAGAGCCGCGCTATCGAATCCCACCCACACACCATCCGACCAGCCCCCTGAACTTTTCACCTGGTCTGGCAGCTGCGCTATTAACTTAAGTGCCCGTAATGGCCAGCTCTCACACGGAGACGGTGCAGGAAAGTGAAAGGACCCAACGACTGCCGGCAGCATAAATATTCGCGGGCTCGTTCAAAAAGTTAATGGCCTCATTGGCAAAACATTCCCCACCTCACAGTCATCTGTTACGAAATTAGTTGAAGTACCTAACTGGCTATCTATGATATCTTAGAACTGAATCTTGTTTAACTAGCTAGGTATGCAGCTAATTACATTAAGTAAGGCTTCTGATTTTTGCTACATAGCCAGCTCCAGCCAATGTTCTCCATCGTCACTTACCCAATGTTGCGAGTGGCGAGCATATTAACGCCGACTTTCGTTGTATTTTCTAATTAACGTTCCACCGGGAAAGTGCCATTTCGTATGCGCATGTACTAGCTGAGTAATGGGTCGAACTTTTAATTAACACGTTAGAACGCTAAATCGAGTTTTGAATTAAAATACACTGTCCTTCTAACCAAAGTTAGCTTGCTGTGTTTAAGTAGTCGCATATCTTACCGCTAGCTAATGTTGTATTTCTTAAAAATGTTTGCAGTTGAAGATAACCATCCTGACCAGGCTTGGGGGACCGGCAATTCATTCTCTGTGATAGTTAACTTAGCAATGCAACCCCCCTCCACGTTCTTTTTTGTGGACTCGATGTATTTGAATGCATAGTAATTGTTCAATTTTTGTTATCCTAATTTTTAGACGACGAAATGGAGTCAGCATCCTCCACAGTGGCCAAGAGTATGTATAAATCTCATGGGAATACCTAAAAAAAAAACTGACGCTTGTGGTTATTAAAGCACAAGACTTTTCACGGGAGAATGCCATAAAAACTGATTTATAACATTAAATCACATCCATTTCATGCATAAAAAGCACAATACCACCAGATAAAATATGGAGAAATAGAATAGAAATATTAAATGTGCTAAATTCCATAAAAAGCCAGCAGAAGTGTATTATTTAAAGGTGACATTTGTACTGAACAACCAACAGGGCCAAAAGTTTATATCATAGGGGACAACTACATCTGCCGTGGGGAAAACCGCGCAAGGGAGACCATTGAGACCAACCTTGGTTTGGATGCCCAAGTCCAGTGGTTTGGCTAGGGTGGCGTGGTTTGAGGAAACCTCCTCCCCTTTATCCACCAGTACCTGAGAGGAAGAGCTGTGCAGGAGGTCCTGCTGGTCCACTGTGGCGGGAATGACCTCGGAAAAATCAAGAGTGTGAAGCTTGTCGCAGGGATCAAGCAGGACTTGGAAGATGTTCATAGGCAGTTCCCTTAGATGAAGATTATCTTCTTTGCCATCTCCCAGCGATGCCGGTGGAGGCCTTCCCATCCAAAGAGGATTGAAAAAGCCCGGCGATATATCAACTGTGTGATGGCTACCTTTGTTTCGCATATTGGTGGAGAGATTTTGTATCATCATCAGATAAAGCAGAGATCCTGGCCAATTTTTGCATGACAGAGTTCATTTCACCCCTATGGGAAATGATATTTTTCAATAACATTGCCCTGCATCTGAAAGACCAAATCCAGAAGGGTGATGCTGGATTTGGATTTTCAACATCAGTTATGGGCGCAAAAAAAGGTCATAGTTTGTTTGCTATATGTGATGTTTGATGTATTTTTTATTCATTTATTTTTTACTAGCCATCATACCGATTGTTTTCCCAGGTCTTCCTCTCCGTCCACCTTCCTTTCTCCAAACCATTTGCTTTCCCCCAGCCTTTCCACCTGATGGGGCCTCCTTCATGTTTCCCCACAGCGAATGTAGTAGGTTGTTGATGGACCACAGACAACTACATGCAGTGTGATTTTTTGTTTAAACACATTTTTTTTATTTAAACACCAATTTGCATGCCTGATTTACTGCAGCAGAGGACATGTATGTGAAAGAATTCCAGAGTGAAGTCTTTGCTCAATGTAAATGTAAAGACCTTTATTGTACATAACAGGTTTAATTTACCACCATAACAGGAAATGTGCATTCAATTACATAACATTTCCCATGTGCTCCCAGTCCAAGGACAGATGACTAGAGTCTTTGTTGGAATACTGAAGGCTCAGTAGTGAAGATGAACAGCTTCTGAATGCATTATTTAAAAAAAAAGACAGTTTATGCCAATTTTTGAAGACAATGGCATATAAGGAAGGTGACACAGACGGAACAAGCACACATAAGAGAAGCCAGTTAGAAGTCCATTATTACTCAGTCAACATGGACCTAGCTATTTCCTTGTAAATTATGGTCAAACAGAACCATTGCAGGTTTCTGTGACAATGCATAGTTGAGCAGTTTTGACAAGCATTTTATCAGGTTTTCATTTACAAATTACTTCAGAAGTATCTTCCAGCAATACAACAAAACAATTGCTTGTGGCATGCTCCAAGTCTTCACTGGGTAACGCTGAGGTCTGAATTTGAGGGCGGCTTCTGTAATCACCTGATTAAAAAAAAAAACAAAAAAACATTGAATTATTTGTGAAGCTTTTGTCTGAAACCTAAAGTGCAGTCTGCCCTACCATGACAGCAGTAAAGTAGAATTCCAACCCATACATCTGGCAATTTTTCATATGGCAGGTTTTACATACATAAAAAAAAATAGAATGGAGTGATATGCAGCTTTAAATACTTAGAAACTAAATTCTTCCTGCTACCAATTTACATTCCTTTTTACGTGGGGTAACATGGTACAGCAAGTCTGATACAGAAATACTCCACCAGTCAAAAAACAGCTGCACACTCAAATATTTAAATGAAACCACGGTAGCTTGAATTACAGCACAAATTCTTTGTGTTATTCTCTTGACAACTGTATGCAAGGTCAGAACATTTACTTTCAATCGGAATTGCATTTACTATGGCTGAGATCTCGTATTGACAACCAGATGGTTGAATGAATTTGAGAAATACATGCACCTATTCGGACTTGAAACGTGTCTCAAACATAGTTTGTATATGAAGAGACATCACATTTCAAAATAACTCACTCTGTTTTTCGAGAAATTATAAAGCTGATCAAGGAAAATATTATCTTGTCATTGTGGAACGCCCAAACTCAGCTCTGACTGTCGAAATTAAGATATTGAAAGCACTACTTTAACAAATGTTTCATTGGCTGAATTAATTGATCATAAATTGCCGTGTGCAAGGTCAGTTAACGTTAACTGAAGTCAGCTAGCTCGCTAGTTAACGTGACTCCATAGCAAACGCAGCAATAATTAATGTATAATTTAATAGCGCAACATCCATTACGCTACAAACAATTTTTAAATGTTATTATTCACAGTTTACACCACTCCCTCATTTACAGTTTGTGCCCCTTCTCTTTCCAGGCCAAACTCAAAATGTCAGCTTTTCCTCGATGCTTCGTCCGATCAATCTTTTAAGAGTTATCCCGTTAACTAGCCAATTCCACTGAAGTAGATGCATTGATTCCATCCGTAATTTCATCCGAAACCTGCCGAATTCACATTGAAAGTATGAATGAATTGAATCCGCTTTCGGCATGTCTCATTTTTGTCATACTGTCGTTGGTAAAATAATCTGTACCATTGATCCAATTAGTTTTCCTTGCAGTTTTAGCCGCTGTCCATAGGATTACAACATAAGGTTGGACTTTAGTTGTATTGACGTTACCCACTGAAAAACGAGAAGTTGGCTTGCTGATGCTTACGAAAACACTCGAACCTAGGGCTCGTCTGTTGAAAGGTAGATTAGCTCGCTACAGCCTTTACCCTTGATTAGCCTAAGCGACATCAAGCAGAATTCCTACCGGGCCGAGACACTCGCAGTCTCTGTTCGTTCTAAAATTCCGAGATACCGACGGCAGAACTGGAAGCTAAAGGCTGAACCTACTGCGGCACTGGCTCAAAATTTCAAGTTCAAGTACATAAGAACGACATTATATGACACAGAGCCGTTGACTTCATTCAAAAGCTTACCTTAATAGGTATTCTCTAAAATTAAAAATGTATATTTTTCCAGTCACGAATGGCTACCGATAACCATTTTCTCCATATTCATCGTAAACGTCTGCTACTCTGCTTGCTGTCTTAACGTAGCCAAGGTAGCTAGCTTACTTGGTAATAACTTCGCTGACCGTACAACTTCAACAAACAAAAAATGAAATTAACTTACCAAAAAAACTGCAAAGATCCTTTCCATCGGTCCGGACGGTTAACTTGTTAGTGAAATTCATAGAGCAACTCATTTCGTCGTATTTTGTTGCAGTCTGCCCTGCTTGAAGCACAATCGCTGTTAGCTGTGAAGAATTTCAGACAGCGCTAGACGTTCCCACTCCAGCTCTACGCGAAATTACTATTCACAAAACGAAGTACGCAGGGGTCAGGCGCTATCGGGACTTAGTCCACGCGCACTGCGGTTGTCAATCACTGTGTTTATTATGACTACACGCCCCTTTTGCATAATATCAAATAAAAGGTTTACAGAAAACTGATCAGAAAAATTGACGCAAGAATATATATCAGTATGGTAAGAACTTCCTAAAAATGAAGAAACCATCTTCAGAAATAAATTATTTTTCATGTACACAATTTTTCCTGTCTCGCATTTCTCCCCTTCACTAACATGGAGGGGGCGGGCCTATAATTTGTACTGCAGCCTGCCAGTAGTTGGCGATCGAGACGCTTTTGCTTCACTTTTCAGGAGACGTTCGGCCGTCCATCTTTTATACAGTCCTTGGTCCCTCCACGTGACTTTCGGCCCTTAATGCGCGTCAATTTGCGTCATGATTACGCCGAAGTTTGCTTACAGTTTGGTCTTACTCGCTAGCGAGCTAGTTGGCTACCTAGCTAGCAATAGTATAGCTAGCGAAAAAATGTATTTAGCTACATAGCCAACTGGCTAGCCAGCTGAAAAGGCTGCAGTTCGCTTTCAATGACCGAAGTATTCTCAGAAATTATTATGCCGACAAAATAAGGCTACAGTTTGCGCACACAGCCATACTCGTTAGCGAGCTAGTTGGCTTCCAAGCAAGTGATATCGAACTGTGTCATAACTAGCACGCCAGTGTTGCAGTGTTTACGTTAGCTACAAAGCCAACTGGCTATCGAGCTAAAAAGGCGACAGTTCGCTCACAGTGGAATACTCGCGATATATATATATATATATATATATATATATATATATATATATATATATATATATATTTCAAGTAATGACCATGCAATAATCATTGAGCTAGCTAGCAAGATAAAGAGGCATCGATATCTATAATGTTATAGCTAGAATTCCAGTGTATTTAACATCGTGAAGTCGCTTTCACAGTGGGCGCGGAACGATTTTTTCGCACCACAGATGACATCCAAAGTCAATGCAAAGACGCGAATACTCGCGAAAACGCTTGTACTCACGTCTTTGCATGGACTTTGAATTTAATCTGTCGTACGAAAAAATCGTTTCGCGTCCGGTGCGAAAGCACCTTAATTTGCCGCATTTATGGAGGACATTCACAGTAATTATCACTGGGAATCATTAATATCTCTTCAACGATTAAAAGCTGAAGTGCCTAGTTTTCTTCACATTAGGATGTGGACTATAGAAGTGTAATTTTAGGGGACTTTTTTTTCTTGGTCTCTGAAGGTCAGCCTGCGAAAAGGACACCATAAGCAAAAAAAAAAAAAAAAAGGCTGAAAACGGATTTTATTATTTTTTCCACAAATTTTGGTCTAAATTTTACTTTTTACTGCCGATGTTCAACTCTTCTTTTTCTTTTTGACAACTTTCAGCAATGTTCTTTTGTGGATTGATCTGTAAAGTAGTTCTTTTCATTCTCATGCTTGCAGGATTTTTAAACAGTGCTTTTTATACGCCCCAAGAAACAATACTGTCCTCTAATACCATACATGACTCTACAATCCTAATCAGATTTCATGCAGTAAAAACTAAAATTTAGACCAACATTTGTGGAAAGTATAATAAAATCCGTCTTCAGACTTTTTTTTTTTTTTTTGGAAAAGTGCTTATGGTGTCCTTTTCGCAGGCTGCAATTTTCTTTTTTTCTATTTCGTTAATGCATCACAACTTCAACTTCAGATCCAAGAAAAAAAAAAAAGTCCCCTGAAATAACACTTCTATAGTCCACATCCTAATATCCAATGTGAAGAAAACTAGGCACTACAGCTTTTCATCGTTGAAGAGATATTAATGATTCCCAGTGATAATTACTGTGAATGTCCTCCTTAAATGCGGCAAATTAAGGTGCTTTCGCACCGGACGCGAAACAATTTTTTCGTAAGACAGATTAAATTCAAAGTCCTCGCAAAGACGTGAATACAAGCGTTTTCGCGAGTATTCGCGACTTTGCATTGACTTTGAATGTCATCTGTGGTGCGAAAAAAATCGTTTCGCGTCTGGTGTGAAAGCGACTTTACGATGTTTAATACACTGGAATTCTATATAGATATCGATGCCTCTTTATCTTGCTAGCTAGCTAGCCAAATAGCTCGCTCGCGAGTATTCCACTGTGAGCGAACTGTAGCCTTTTTAGCTCGATAGCCAGTTGGCCTTGTAGCTAACGTAAATACACTGGCGTGCTAGTTATGACACAGTTCGATATCACTTGCTAGGAAGCCAACTAGCTCGCTAAGGGGTATGGCTGTGTGCGCAAACTGTAGCCTTATTTTGTCGGCATAATAATTTCTGAGAATACTTCGGTCATTGAAAGCGAACTGCAGCCTTTTCAGCTGGCTAGCCAGTTGGCTATGTAGCTGAATACATTTGCGCGCTAGCTACACTATTGCTAGCTAGGTAGCCAACTAGCTCGCTAGCGAGTAAGACCAAACTGTAGGCATACTTCGCCGTAATCATCACGCAAATTGACGCGCATTAAGGGCCGAAAGGTATGTTTACTTCGTGGTAAAGAGACGGGAAGTGACGTCGTCCAATCAGCGTCAAGTCACGCCCCCCCAAAGGTACCTACCTTTTCCGTTAGAATTAATGTTGTTGTGTTTCCTCTTTTGCGTTTGTGTTTTTTCATTTGCGTTTGTGATTTCTCTTCTGCATTTGTGTTTTCTCTTTTGCGTTTGTGTTTCTTCTTTTGCGTTTGTTTCTTCTTTTGCGTTTGTGTCTCTTCTTTTGCGTTCGTGTTCTCTCATTTGTGTTTGTGTTTTCTCTTTTGCATTCGTGTTTTGCACTTCAGGGCCACCGTACAAATCACTTGGAAAGTTGTGTCATCATGTAACTGGGTTTACTGTGCTTAAAAAGATAATTAATTAATTTTCATGCAGTTGACACATTTGAACAACTATATTAACATGCTTGCTCTCTTCATAACTGCGGTACTCATCTTTTCTGGTGCATGAAATCTCCCTCACATTTGTGTCTCTGCAGAGAGCATCACCATCAGTCCTGGGGACGCTCGCTGGGTTGGTGCCTGGTGGCTGGGGTACCTTATCGCCGGTGTCATCACCCTCTTCTCTGCCGTACCTTTCTGGTTTCTGCCAAAGTCCCTGCCAGCGACGGCCTCCCAGCTGGATGCTAAGTGCTCCCCTGAGCAGTCCTATTTCATCAGGGACACCTCCCTCCGAGAGCCCAAGTACAGGCCAGAGGAGCGCACTAACTTTCTGGAAATGGCAAAAGGTGCAGTAAATGGCCACAGTTCAGTGTTCTCGAGCTCTGATGGGGCAGGGAATATGAAATCACATTGGTCTAGGCCTGAGCAGTACTAGCTTTTCCCCCTCCATTTATCTTGGAGTCAAGTGTGAAGACAAACTGACCAAACATGGTCACTAATTATCCATTCAGTCGCCCACAATAAAAGAAAACAGGGGTGGATTTGATTTTTAGGGGCAGATTTCATAATCCAGTGACTGAAAATTTTTATTTCTGCCCGACAACATTTTATTCCAGCCTAATTTATGTAACCTTTTGAATTTAATTGACAACAAAAAAAAATGTTTGCCTACCCTCTTGCATTATTAGTAGGAATAAATTCTGTTTGATTCTTAAGTTGTAGTGACCATTTTGGAGGGCATTTGAGATCTTGAAGTTTTTGTACTGCAGATTGTTAGTTGCAGGTAAGTGTGTGATGTAAAGAGTCCTTTTAGGAATTTAACCCCTTTCTGCAGATGTAGACGTCTGCGTCTACAGACCTGCAAATTTAAGCATGCTGTTACTGTACTCGATCACTAAATGGCACCCCCGGATCAGTTATTGAATATTCACAAGCAAGCAGACCTCAACCGTGGTTCTGAATATGGGGAAGTTCACTCCACGCCCTGTTTTTCAAGAGCTGCATGAATTAAATTCCTAAACTAAGCCTGATGTGCAAACTGGTCAACATCCTTGCCCATAGCATCGATCCAGCAGTTTTAAAAAATGATCTTTTGCGACAGAAAAAATCGTTTTCCTATTTAGCAACCACTTTAGCAACAGTGAGCCATTCCAATTAGTGGTTCAAAAAAGTCTGTTTTCTGAAGCAAAAATTTCGACATGGTATTGATTCTCTCACATTCTACTGTCAATTACAGTCATCAAATGCAAAAAATGCGTAGTTCCCTACCGTGGATGTTCGTGTACATTCCTTCATTGACAAATCCAGCGCTTCCATATATCCACCCGAGTACTGGCGTTGATAGCCAATCACTCAATCATACATTCAAGCTCTCCTGCCTAACTGCGCAGTTAGACTTCACGGCCTCGTGAAACTTCCGCGGTAACAACGTATTGATTGGCTCGTTTCTTATCCAATTCCCGAGTGTTTAAACGTTCTACAGTAAGCGAAACACATTGTTTGGACAGAGCATATAAGCCTATGCGTATCAGCAGGCTCGGTTGTATCCTGTTTTTGTTGCGCGCATTACGCGGCTGAAACAGACGAGATATATCTATATATATATATATATATATATATATATATATATATATATATATATATATATATATATAATTTAGAATGAAACAGGACCGGAGGGTTCCTTCTACTGGATACATCGGTCTCTGGAGGAGAGATTCGTGGAAAAAGGGTAGGCTGCTAGTTTTGCTTTCTGTTTTGGAATGTATACCGCACTCAACAAAGTTGAATGCCAACATTTTTTCCAGTTTAAAAGTGAACTGCCCATGCATTTAGGTGGACCCCCTGGTACGGTCATTGCACCGTTCTGTTGAATCTAGGGAGGAATATATATTGCGTGATGTTCCCTGAAAGTGGAATGTCTGTTCTGTTAAAATAAGGTATATTTCAGAATTCAGATATTACTGAGTTAGTGAGTTGTACTTGTTCCTTATAAGGGTTGAAATGAGGTCGTGAGTTTGGGAACTGGTAACTTCCATTACAGGGTGACTGTTCTGACTATTTAATCAGCAGTTTATAAAATGCAATCCGTGTTTGTGCTGGCTTGGAGGACTTAGAAGAAAAATGGACAAAACTCTTAACCTTATTATGGTGAAAAGGCATGTTTTGTGTTTGGAGAGGTTACTGGTGACCACTGATATTCAACTGCACTGATATTGATAAATTCATACTAAACTCAACCAGAAAATCATTTGTTCATACTAAATTTCATGCCTTAAAACTTTATTTGTGTTACAAAACCCAAAACCAGTGAAGTTGGCACGTTTTGTAAATCGTAGATAAAAACAGAATACAATGATTTGCAAATCCTTTTCAACTTATATTCAATTGAATACACTGCAAAGACAAGATGTTTAATGTTCAAACTGAGAAACTTTTTTTTTTTTGCAAATAATCATTTTCATTTGTATTCAGTAGCAAGGACCACACCATTAACAGCAGGCGTTTAAAAGTTTATTGAGGAGAATATGACTGATGAATGAGAGGGGAACTCATGGAGCTCTTCTGCTTTGTCGACTGGGGAGGCTATGATGCACTCTCAGAAATGGGGGTACAGTAGGAGTCCATTTCTGTTCCCCAAGGTACATTCAGCACTTATGTACCCTTTAGGGCTAATTATAGGACCCTAAGGTACCTGTGTGAACCTTTTTAGGGTCTAAAAGGTACTTTTATGTTTCAAAACAAATAAAAACCCACTTCTAAGGTACAAAACCCAAAACCAGTGAAGTTGGCACATTATGTAAATTGTAGATAAAAACAGAATACAATGATTTGCAAATCCTTTTCAACTTGTCTTTGCAGTGTATTCAATTGAATACAAGATGTTTAATGCTCAAACTGAGAAACTTAATTTTTTTTTGCAAATAATCAACTTAGAATTTAAAGGCAGCAACACATTGCAAAAAAGTTGGCACAGGGGCCTTTTTACCACTGTGTTACATCGCCTTTCCTTTTAACGACACTTAGTAAACGTTTGGGAACTGAGGAGACCAATTTTTGAAGCTTTTCAGGTGGAACTCTTTCCCATTCTTGCTTGATGTACAGCTTAAGTTGCTCAACAGTCCGGGGTCTCCGTTGTCATATTTTACGCTTCATAATGCGCCACACATTTTCAATGGGAGACAGGTCTGGACTACAGGCAGGCCAGTCAAGTACCCGCACTCTTTTACTACGGAGCCATGCTGTTGTAACACGTGCAGAATGTGGCTTGGCATTGTCTTGCTGAAATAAGCAGGGGTGTCCATGAAAAAGACGTTGCTTGGATAGCAACATATGTTGCTCCAAAACCTGTATGTACCTTTCAGCATTAATGGTGCCTTCACATATGTGAAAGTTGCCCATGCCTTGGGCAGTAATACACTCCCATACCATCATAGATGCTGGCTTTTGAATTTTGCGCCAATAACAGTCCGGATGGTTCTTTTCCTCTTTGGTCCGGAGGACACGACGTCCAGTTTCCAAAAACAATTTGAAATGTGGACTCGTCAGACCACAGAACACTTTTCCACTTTGCATCAGTCCATCTTAGATGAGCTTGGGCCCAGCGAAGCCGGCGGCGTTTCTGGGTGCTGTTGATAAATGGCTTTCGCTTTGCATTGTAGAGTTTTAACTTGGACTTGCGGATGTAGCGACGACCTGTAGTTACTGACAGTGGTTTTCTGAAGTGTTCCTGAGCCCATGTGGTGATGTCCTTTACACACTTCTTTTTTGCCACTTGTGCCAGCTTTTTTGAAACATGTTGCAGGCATCAAATTCCAAATGAGCTAATATTTGCAAAAAATTACAAAGTTTACCTGTTCGAACATTAAGTAACTTGTCTTTGCAGTGTATTCAATTGAATATAGGTTGAAAAGGATTTGCAAATCATTGTATTCTGTTTTTATTTACGATTTACACAACGTGCCAACTTCACTGGTTTTGGGTTTGTAAATACACAATTTTTTTATGATTTGACGCTACATCGTTTTGAGACTTTGGGGAGACTCTTGGGTAGCTGTGTAATTTGGCTAATAGCATGTTGGTAACCTAGAATGTAATGTTGAAGATGAATTCTACTCGTGCTCAAGGAGATTATGATACCAAAAATGTAAAGTTCTAAGCCCCAATAGTTTTTCAATCCTCAGAATTATTTTTTTTTGCAATTTCAATGGTGAATTCTCATGAAGATTTTTTATGTTTGCAGCTCATTTTCTCGACCAAAATCATGAAAATAAACTGAAATACAATGTAATTCTAAATGCTGTAAGTGTCTTTTCTGAGTTGAGCCACATTTTTCCTCTTTATGAAGCTTAAATCTTGAATTATACACCATTAAAGTGGGTAACCCATAAATAGCCGGCTTCTGCACAAAGGGGTTAAAATTGAAATCTGAAGTTTGCAGGTTTTCATCTTTGATGGATACAGTGGGGTCAAAAAAAATAAAATTACATGTGAGAAATGCTTTACGATGTTAATGTTGCAATGAATGTTGCATTTACTGATTTCATTAAAAATCAATTTCCTCTGAATCAAGGTTTCACTATTAACAGCATTCTTAATGATTATTGTTAATAACATCTACCAGAATTGAACCTAGCATTAAATTCTACTTATTTAAGTTTTAATAAAGTGTTAAGGAACTATATTGAGCCATTACATCACTTCGTGTTTCACTCTGGTATAAAAATGAGGTAACACACATGCAATAACAAATAAAAACAAAATCAACATTCTGCAATGGCCATCTCAGTCGCCAGACCTCAATCCAATTGAAAACTTGTGGGCTGAGTTAAGAGGGCAGTTGATCAACACAAACCCAAGAATGTGAGGAGTTGCTCAGAGGAATGGAACAAAATCCTCCCAAATGTGTGCCTTCATTTTGTCAAAAATTACAGGAAAATACTCCATGCTGTTACCCTTGCCAGATATGGTTGTACTAAGTAATAAATGAAGGATGCCAATTATTATAAAACCTTGATTTTGTTGAACTTTGCTTTGTAAAACACGATTGTTATGATTCTGGTGGTTTCCATCGAAACATGTCAGTATATTCCATTTCTCTATGATTAAATTACTCTGTGAGTAATTTCGGAGCCCACTGTCCAGGGCAGACTGTCTACAGTATGTTTCACCAAACGGTCCTTCCAATTTGTCCTTTTCAGCCAAATAATTCACATTTGTAGTTCTGGTATAAGCAGCAGAAATTATATATAAGCACTATTATTTAGCATTACTTAAAGGTCCCTATGATATTACCCGGTGTTTAGCTAGTTAGCATTACACTGCAAGAACAAAATCTTACCAACCATTTTAATCTTTCATTTAGACCCAAGAACTAATTTCTATCACCCTTTTTCTTAGAAAACAAGATTTTGCCTCTGATTTGAAGTAATTTTGACTCATTTCTAGATTTTATCTGTGGGGTGAGTGAAATTATCTTACCCCATGGACAAATCTAGAAATGACTCAAAATCCTTCACATCAGTGTCAGAATTTCTGTTTCTAACAAAAAATGGTAATAGGGATGAAGTGTTTAAGTTTAAATACACAATTCAAATCTTGGTCAATATTTTGTGCATGTAGTTTACAAGCCATTTCAAAATTTTTTCCTGTGTGACATCACTTGGGGAAGTGACTATGCAGTGGCGAGAAGGACTAATGACCCTCTGCCAACCAGTTAATCTGTTCTTTTATTATTCTGGATGGTCACTCCCCCTTGTGATGTCAGAAAAGACACATTTTGAAATGGCTTGTAATGGCTAATGGTGTATTGGTAGTGTACCAGGTGACATAATAGAGGAACTTAAATGTTCCATTTGTGTATTGCATTGTGTATTAATGGCATTTGTATGTTTTGTTTTTCCAGAATTTCTCCCTTCTTTAAAAAACCTGTTTGGAAACCCTGTATACATCGTTTATTTGTGCGTGACTGTCATCCACTTCAACTCCCTAATTGGCATGGTCACTTACAAGCCCAAATACATTGAGCAACATTATGGACAGTCAGCATCTAAAGCAAACTTCCTGATGGGTAGGACCAGTTTTAAATATTTATGGATTTCTCACGATTTGGCACTTACTGTAAATGCTTTTGTGTCTTTTGGAATGGAAAACAGAGTGGTTACAATTGTACCTATTCAGTGATGAATGCCATTGAATCTGCATTGACAAGCATTTGGAACAGTGATATAGGTTCTGATAGCCTCTCTCCACCCTCTCCCTTAATGTGTATTGCTTTCACAGGCGTCATTAACATCCCTGCTGTGGCGCTGGGGATATTTATGGGGGGTTTGGTCATGAAGAAGTTTAAACTGAGCATTATGGGAGCAGCCAAGTTTGCATTTGGAGCTTCTCTCCTGGGCTACTTCCTGTCACTCTTCTTCTTCTCCATGGGCTGTGAGAATTCCAAGGTTGCTGGTATAACTACATCTTACAAAGGGTATATTAGGATTATAATAATAATTACACATTAAAAAAATCTATTATTATTATTATTATTATTATTATACTCAGCCAAAATAAAAACTTCACACTCATTTGGAGGTCATACAACATACAGAAAGTTGAACATACAAGAAACTAGGTTTTAAATAATGATTTTATTTAATTCTGTGCTCATTAAAGATGGTGTATCATAAAAATAATGTCCATATTGTAACCAGTTCCACCGAAAATGCTACGGAAATGTCCAAGAGTAAAAATGGTAAGTTACAACTTGAATAAGAGCAGTGCACAGGTGATTACGTATAGTTTGGGCAGTCACATGACCGCTAAACAATTCATTCCTAGTGGACGTTGCAGTGACAAATCGATTATGCAAATTACGTAAGACAATTTGTCGGTCTTCTGCTTTTGACGTCACACGTGGGCTACCAAAACGAGGTCGGTCAGCTGTGGTGCCAGTTTGTTGGAAACGTGTCCAAAGATCATGGATATTCTGTCAACTGCATCCCATAACCCTTGCAACGTCAGTGACGGACGTTTCCGTATTCAGCATGCCAACACACACATGTTCACACTGAATGTTTGACAGCCATGGCATTGAAAATCAACAAATAATTAACTGTAAAAACTTGTTTTTCCAAGATGTCACTCTAACGTGCTAACGTGAGCTCAGTTGCACATCTCTCATATGGTCACGTGACTAGGAACACGAGAAAACATGGTTTTAGCTTAAAGTACGCTCGCACGTGCTACGTACCTGTGCACGTCGGAATTGATGTGTGTCACGATGTCTTTGACAACGCATTTACCCCTAGTGATAATAAAAACTCTTTTATTAAAAGTTTCAAGAAAATATTTACAAATTTTTGAGTGTGAAGTTTTATTTTGACTCAGTATATTATTTTTTTTATTGCTTTGTCCTTATCACTAAAAAAGTTCCAGGGAATGCATAGGAGTAAAATTGATTGTAACTAGTGGATCTAATTAAGTTTTATTTCTCTGATTTTCACTCATTTTGTATTCGGATGAGACCTGGCCGTTTGCTCTTGTGTTGAGAGAGACTAAAATATTGTGGACGGCATATTGGTGGTCAACGTCATGTGGATCTGTGATTATATCACATGCAGTTATTGTGCCAATACAGTAAAGCCAATAAAGTCCTTGTTAGACACTACAACTAAGAATAATTTCTTTCTCAGAATGATTTTCAGCTTAAATGTAACTAAGGGCCAACTGACTGTTTCTCTCTCTTCAAATGAATGCTTACAGAATTGATGAGATATCTTACCAAGAGAGGGCACTGTTTGTGGATTGCAACTCTGGCTGCTTGTGTTCTGGAAAGGACTGGGACCCTGTGTGTGGGGAGAATGGGATGACCTATATCTCTCCTTGTCTGGCTGGTTGCCAATCATCCCGAGGATCTGGGAAAAACACAGTAAGGCAGTCTTTCAATTCAAGGCTATGTTTACACAATGCTTGGGTTTGTGTGTATGGGGGACCAAAAATAAAAAAATAAATAAAGAAATAAATAAAATGACTCAGTAAATACAGAAAATAATTAATAAAGTAATTTAGGAATAAAAGGATCAATTATCAAATAAATGTTGAGCTCAGTTTGAAAATGAACAGATATGCTCAGAAATAGAAAAAATTAAATTTTTCAAATTACCTTTTAAAAATTTATTTCAGATTTAATTATTTTAGAATTTATTCTTTTCTGATTACATTTTTTCACAATTTTATTTATTGCCATATTTATTAATTTCCCTGGTTATTAATTTCAGTTTTTCTTTATTTTTGCATCTACCAGGAAGTGCTACAATATGCTTTAGATTTTTTCTTTAACATTATGTTTTTAGGTTTTGCAGTGGCAAAAAACTTCGGTTGGGGTTCCTTCAATTCCATTTTCTCCTTCCTTTCCTGTTGCTTTTATCACACGGTGGGGTGCAGTGTGTCTTACTCACAGCCTTCTTCACATAAAATAATTTTTATTAACAAACTCTGCAAATCTCCATTAATTGGACTGGACATCCCTTGCATGATGGTACTGCATACAATATACTGTGAGGTCCTAGAGTATCTTGACAGTAATTCAGTTTAATGTGCTGGAATATGAATGAAAATACCTTCAAAGGGAAGTTGACAGTCCACTTTACTTTGAGGTTATTTACACTCATAAAGAAGCCATTATAGGAACTGCACCCCTCTAACCCTTGGAACCCTATAGGCCAGTTTAGCGGCGGCATTAAAAAAGTGTAATACCCCAAACATCCGGAAAACCGGCCTCCAAACATGTGACTTTGATCACGTAACTTTTGGTTATGATGTGACCGTGTTTACAATCACAGTAAGGTGTGTTTTGGTATAGATGGGGATCACAACTTTGTATAATACAGGGTTCTAAGGGTCAAAATTAACTCATGGAATACTAATGGATCCCTCTGACTCAGTCTGGTTTTGGTTGTAGAAGTTTTATTGGAATCCATGGTCTTCTCCTACCTGTACTTCCAGGTGTTTGAGAACTGTAGTTGTGTGGCAGCCATGTTGCAGGTGATTGACTCAAAGCCTGGAAACCTCACAGCCACTGTGGGCCACTGTCAAGACCGAGAGGGCTGCGATTGGGTCTTCCCCTTCTTCCTTGGTCTGTCCGTCATCAGTTCCTTCATCATATCACTTGGCGGCACGCCAGGATACATGGTACTCATCAGGTTAGTGCTGATCCTGCGTGTCTCTCTATAGCGACTTTGAGTACTCGCCATTGCGTTGTTGGCTGGCATTAATAATAATGAAAAAATGTTAAAGAAAACGATTGATAGTCCATTGTTAAAAAATTGAACAGTGTTTGAGTGGATAAGCTTGTGTGTTTTCTTTTGTTTGATTGATAATGTTGTTTTAATTAGCAAGGGCAAAAGACTGTATTGGGTGAAGCACTCTGAGAAAGGAAAATAGCCCAATTTGTGACCGAGTTAATTGTATTTTAATTGCATAAATAAAGATATACTTATACATTATTGGAAATTGCCCTGAGTTCAAGTATTGAAGCAAATGCATTCAAAGTTGTAGTGCATTCATGAGCAAACTGAGCGTTTAGTATGACACAGTACTTAACTTAGAGAAGCCGTAACAAGGTGAGACGCGTGTATTTTTGGTCACTGACCTCCATCGGCCCGTTTGCTGGTCGGACATTGTCAGTGCCGTGGCGAGGGGACATTTTTTTGAGGAAGCCAAATGAGATAAGACCTTCTCCTTTTTTTGGGGGGTGTAAATAGCAGCTTTAAGAGTCAATTTAATGTAACCAGAGCACCCGTTTTAATTCACGGCACAGATTCGATAATGAGTTAAAGGAGCTGAAGAAGTATTCATTCACTGACTCAGTCAGGAGATGTTGGTGGCTGGACTGAGTTGCTTAGCTATATTCAGGCTATGAAATTGTGTCGCCCATAAAGTTTTGATTATATTTTCATCAAGATAGCAGTATAATGTAATATCAATATCAATTTATTACCAACATTTACAAATAATCAATATAATATCAAAATAATATCCTAGCGATCTGATCTATTGCCTTGCTAGCTCTAGGTTATAGGCGTATTCTGTTATACTGTTTGAAAAAATTCAGTTAAAAAGAAATTGATTGACCTTATGTCTTGGCACAACAAAAATACCAGGATATTTTCAGTAATGTTTACAGACAGTTCCTTCAACCAAAAAACCTTTCTTTACGACTTTATGGATCCCTCTGTTGATCATAAAATGGAAAGTTCATTTACCAAAGCGGATCGCCATAAGCATATCAATTTTGGATACTTCTATCAAACTGAGACGGCAGATTCTGTATATTTTCAGTACATATTCTGCACTATTCAGGGATTCCTGTGATCACTCAATGCAGAAAATTTTGTGTACATAGGCCAACAGTATGCGTCCTGTTGCATTAACAGATTCCTCTCTTCACTCCCCACATGGAAAGAATCTATATGAACATATATGCGCATATATGCCGCATTTAGGCCGCATATAGGCCAAAATCAGGTACATATGTGCATATACAGGGCATATAGCGCTCCTTTATCGCTTCTTTATATCCACATATAGGCCCTATATGTACATACAAGGCATACAGGTGCTGGTCAACGAATTAGAATAATTTGAAATAGCGCAATCGTTAAATTTTCTTGATGCATTTTTCGTGCAGAAAGCAAATCAGGTGTTCACCGCGCCTTTCCTACTTGTTAGAGTATTCACAGAACTCGCTACCTGTGAAAAATTTGCTCAGCTGAGCTTTCCAAAAGGCCCATTTAGGCCATTTAACTGTGAAAATGTTGTTTTATTGAATTAGAATTGTTGGGGTAATGGCCTCGCACAGAACACCAATGTTGGGAAAAATGCAATTTGCCTAATGATATCAATATTATTAATTTGACTATCCAAAAATATGATATTGTAATATTAATATTAAATATTAATATAAATACCTCGGGGCACCACCCTTCCTCAGTGAAGGGAAAACGATAGCCAATTAATAAAACCTCAGTCTCAATATCTGCTAAGCTATTAATTTGGAAATTGATTAATAATTAAATTAATAATTGTAACCAACTTACGCAATTAATAGTTAGATTGAAGGCTTTGGAGTTCTATAGAAGAGGTTGGCAGTTTCCTTCACTCCTTCACATTAATAACCACAGCATATGTCTTTAAAGGATATTTATTTAAATGAAACAAATGAAACACACAATCTAGACTACACTAAACACTATAAACACATTGAAGGAGGTGTGTGTGTATGTGTGTGTGCGCGTGCTTGCGGGTGTGGGTGAGAGAGTGTTGGGATTCTGGATTCTGCTGTCATGTTAAGTTCTGTGCCTGGCCTAGCCATGTTTTCATTTTCATGCTTTGCACTTTGTCTCCCCTGTCTTGTCAGGTGTGTATCCTTGCTCACGGTCCCTTGTCTTGTGTGACACTCATTCGGGTGATTTATTGGTTTCTGGGTTTCAATCTTCTTTCATTATCTCGTGTTCTTCCTTCCTCTCTCTTTTTCTGTCTTACTAACACATACTAACAGTTTATTGTTTTTGCTAAATACTAACCCACACTAACCTTGTATATTTGGACTAACTTCCAAACAAGCACTTGGGATTGTATAGCTGCACTTACTAATTGACTAACGATCTCTCAGCTGTCGCCCTATTCTAGTCTCCGCCTCCTTGCCTATCCCTAATTATCTCTGCTGCAAGTTTCTGTGGATTTCCACTCATACTCTGTGCTTTTCTTTTCTTGTATCTTGGCACTTTAGCACTCCTTAACCGGAGCTGTTTTGTACTTAGGTTTGTCTTGTGATCCCTGTCTGCGTTTTGGCTACAGCCAAATTCATGTAATTAGTTTATCCCTCATGTGTCTCTCCCTAATCATTGTCACTATTGATTGCACCTGTTCTCCCTGGTCATGTGTTTACCCTGGATGTGTATATAAGATGTCTGTTTGGTTCACACTCTTGTCAGATCGTTCTCCCTAGTTTTCTTGTGCTATGTTTCTCGCCTCGATATCTCAGTGTTTATCTTTCTGACTGGATTGCCCGACTATTGTTTTTGGTTTGCCCTTTTTGGATATTGTTGCATCTGTGAATTTTGACCTTTTTTCTGCCCGACCTTGATTTTGTGATTACTGCCCTGGTTTTGGATTCGGACTGTCTTTGGCTTATGAGTTTGTTTCTCCTCCAAACCTACGCCTGTGTACCGAACCCTTTTTGTCTGACCACGAACTTTGTTATTGGTGCCCTGGTTACGATTCTGGATTACGCCCATTGGATACTGTTTTTGGATTGTGGACTTTGTACCGTTGCCAGCTCTGGGGGGTTTCCCCTTCAGAAATAAAGCTTCCTTTTTGCATTCTACTGGTTGTCGCACTTGGTTCATTTCGTAAATCACAACAGAGAACAAAGGGATGATCTAAGGTGTGAGTGGAGGGGGGCCTTGCTGACCATGTGGAGTGGGGGAAGGCAACCCTACTGTAACACAGACCAAATCCTTGTAGCAATGGAAAGTTTAGAGTCTTAAAGTCAGTCAAACGACTTAAAATGCTCAATGTTGTTTGTGTTTGTGTGTATTGCGTTAAAATGAAGAGATGTGTGTGTTTTGCACAGGAAAGGCGCCGTGTTAGTTTACAGGAGGTTATTTGCATGCAAGAGCTTGTCTGCTATACATTAATACCAGCCTGTCCAACTAAAACACAATCCTAAAAACAATCACAACAACTATCATTTAACAAATACACAGTCACTTTTTAGTCTTAAAGGAAGGTTTGAATGCCCAGTTGTTACCAGTCCTTAGTTGAGGAAAGAGGTTTGGAGGTTGCAGGAGGATCCAATCACGGGTGATGTTGATCCGGCTGGAAGAGCGGTTCTGGTGCTGTCAGAAGAGCGGCTCTGGTGCGGTCCGTGCCTTTTGTGGGCAGAGGAGGGAAGCTGGCCGCTCCTCAAAAGCAAGCTGTTTCTTCAACTCTTGCTGTACTACTGGTAGCCTGGCAGATTCTTCAGCATGGCCAGTCTATGCTGGGCCTAGGAGGTGGGGGAGGGGTTCCCCAGCCTGAGCAGTCCCCAGGGGTCCAGGAGCCTCTCCAAGGGAGGGAGAGAGAGAGTCCAGAGCTCCAAGAGAGGATCCAAGAGAAGAGAGGGATAAAGTGGTTGACCACTGCTTTTATGTGCCTGGCCTGCTGGCGGGAGGGGCTTGCAGGCAGCAAGTGGTCATGGGAAGTCCTGGACTCCATTTTGTCTCCTCACATATGAAAGGCTTTCCTCTGTGTGACCCCAACAGAATAATTGAGAAACCGTTTCACTGAATTAGAATAAGTTGTATTATAATTACAATCATCACTTTCTCAGTATTTTGTGGCTGCCCCCTTGGCTTGTATGACTGCCTGAAGTCTCCGCGGCATCGATTTGACCAGCTTGTCACAGGTTTCCGCACTCACAGCTTCCCAGGCAGTGGCGATTGTTCTGCTTCAGTTGGTCCATCGTAGTCGGCTTTCTGTCGCGAATTTTCCACTTGACGATGGCCCAAAGGTTTTCAATAACATTGAGGTCAGGCGAGTTGGCCGGCCATGCCAAAACTTCAAGCTGTTTTTCGGCGAACCAATCTTTGGTCGACTTTGCCGCATGAGCCGGTGCAAGATCCTGTTGAAATATGAGGTCGTCTTCGCCAAACTGTCCCTCAACAGTCGGAATCAGGAACGTTTCCAGAACATCTTGATATACGGCAGCATTGACAATCTTCTTGAGGAAGCGGAGTTTCCCCACACCCCGAGCTGACATGCATCCCCAGACCATAACGCTCTGGGGAAATTTGACGGATCTTTTTACGTACTCGTGATTGTAGGTTTCGCCACCACAACGCCAGACACGAGGACCTTGGTCACCGAAGGCGATGCAAAAGCGTGATTCGTCACTGAAGACCACTTTCTGCCAGTCTTCAGCAGTCCACTCGCCGTGTTCTTTGGCCCACTTCAGCCGTTTCTCCATTTGTTTCTTGTTCAGCATCGGTTTTACTGCTGGAACGCGAGATTTGAAGCCGAGTTCACGCAGACGATGGTAAGTGGTTGATCTCGAGACGTTAGCACCGGTCTGCTCGTTCCACAAGTCGCTGAGCTCACAAATGGACTTGAACCAGTTGCTGACTGCGATCTTTCTCAGCTGCTTGTTGTCACAAGCAGAAGTTTTTCGGATGCCGGAACAGTTGGTGCGCTTGCTCCAGTCTTTCTTTACAGCTTTGCGGATGGAAGACTGGCTGATGCCGAGCTGCTCAGCAATTTTAGTTTGGGTCTAGCCTTGTTAGCGAAGGGCTTGAATTTGAGTCACTATTCCCGTTGAGAGGTCGCGCTGCTGACCCATGATTGATTTTACAACTTAGAAATTCTACTCAACCCTAACTTTATACTGCACAGTGAACACTCTTCACAGAAAACAAAAATTCGAGCACTTATTCTAATTCAATAAAATGACTTATGAATTATTCTAATTATTCTATTCAATGAAACAACAGTGTCACAGTTAAATGGCCTAAATGAGCCTTTTGGAAAGCTCTGCTGAGCAAATTTTTTCAGGTAGCGAGTTGAGAATACTCTAACAAGTGCGGTGAACACCTGATTTGCTTTCTGCACAAAAAATGCATCAAGAAAATTTAACGACTGCACTATTTCAAATTATTCTAATTAGTTGACCAGCACCTGTATGTCTCCTATATAGCACATATGCGACATGCATAAAACTGGCCATTTTCATATATTATGGGCACATATATGTACCTATAATATATGAAAACGGCCAATTTTATATATGTTGCATATATGCAAAACCTATATGTTTATGTAGGTTCTTTCCATGTGGGTCAGTATGGATAATTCCATATATAGTGGGCTCTATTCTCCGACCTGGTAACCCAGTTGGTTTCATTCGTGTGGATCAATTTCTTCATGGCAAACAGCACACGTATCTAAATGTGCCATACTGTTCTTATGTATGAAATTGAAATAAATCAATTTGCTAGCCAACTAGCGAAATGATCGATTAGGCAATACAGTCAACTTGAACGCGATCCAAGGCAAGTTTCTCTATGTCTGAAGGAAAAATTGAAGTAATGTTAACTCAACAGATTGAGAGGGAAATTAAATCAAAGAATTGTGTAAATGTTAAATAATAAAAAAGTCAATTTTATAATTACCTTCCATGACTGCACTACCTAATTTTGCTAACAGAGATGATGATATTAAGATTATTTCAGTTATTTAATTTCAATGACATTGATAACATGCTGTGATTTGATTGATGTAAAGCCTAAATTCTGCTGGCCTCCCTTAGCCTAGTCCTGACCCTCCGGCAGCAGCATGACAATGGTGTCATTTCATTGGGTAATCCTTGATTTTTTATTTTTTTCGTCAGGAGATGCCAGCTTCGTCTGGCTTCCTCAGGAACATGACTTTAGTGTACAACAAAAAAACAATACAGTGTTTCACCACAAATTTACCTCATAACATTCAGAAGGGTGCTGTTTCCTTAATTGTTAAATACTCTCTGAGAAACGGAGAGGTGACGGCAACAACAGCAAAGACCTGCCACAACTGTTAACCCAACTGAATTTATTAAAGTTAGAGCTATCGTCCAAAACTGGGAAATTGCCACTGGACAATGTTCTACAAGATACGTACATATTTAATGGTTATTCTTCTCTTTGTATAGGTGCATCAAGCCAGAACTTAAATCCTTAGCGCTGGGATTACACACATTGGCAATGCGAACCTTAGGTGAGTTGTGAGGTTTTTAAATAAAATTATGGCATGAGCAGTGGGTTATTATAAGCAGAATCAACCAATTCCCTTTCAAAATGTTCAGTTAAAAATTTAAAGCTACGCTAAGCAATTATTCACCACTAAATGGTTCCACAAGTACCAACACAGTTTGTAAATAAACTATGCCATTCCTCCCTGCCCCACTCTTCGCAGCACTCCCGGGGGTGGTTTGTCACACAGACTGTGCTCGATGCATGCTCTCATTGGCTTGCCTGGGTTATCTTGTTGCATTTTGGGTAAGAAAACAAAACCAAAATTTAAAAAATTGTTTATTTGCCTAATCTTTGCCTTAACCTCAAGATTAAACATACGGGAGACCTAATGCATAATTGTAACTTCAAACTGAGATTTTTACATTTTTTGTAATCGTCAGTTGATAGAGATACACCTAGATTTTCGCTCATTGCAGCTGCTCGCAGCAGTAATTGTGACTACGCTTTCCTGGAGATTTTTAAATGGCTTTTAGCTGACCATTGACATTGAGAAATTCTCAAATTGACCAACAATACGTAACCATTGGCTGATCCAGTGTAGGAACGTTTGCTAGCTAGCAGCAGCATGCTGGGTACCATCGACATCTAGTCACACTGAACAAAATAACGCGAAGCACAAGGTCTATGCCTTAAACCACAACAAAGTAAATACGAATTCTGGTTATTCTACATCTTAGCATTAAAACTTCGAAATGGGAGCTAGCTAGCTCTGCCAGTAGCAAGCAGGCCATCTTAGCTAGAAGTAGATGGCAGTTATTCTTCAAGCGAACAGTAGTTTTCCTTAAACATTATTGCAAGTTTTACATGCATAGAGATTGCTAAATCTGTCTAATTAGAGCTTGCTTTCACTCATTGATGTGCCAGCAAGGAATCGCTTCCAGATATGAATGAAGCCATGCACGTGCTATTTTGTTGTGCACTCAGAGCATGGGCTGAGATGTGCGCTGCTATGTCCTGCAAAACCACACCTATCCAAGTGAAATGTCAAGTTTTTAGTGAGTTCTATGCAACAGAGGGGGGAGTGGTCACGAGGGGCAGAGAAGGAGCTTATTCTCAGTATCGCCAATATGCAAAAAATGCCCGAATGTTGCGCTTTCGGCAAAATATCTTGCTACTATCGGAACACACTCACTTCCAGTGCATTACTGAGACCATGGCAATCATTTAGCGTCATCTAGCTGTGGCCCAGCCATGCACGCACGCATACATTTGTACGGTCATTGTGCATGTAAGTTTCTCATCCAAGGGTATTTCTGAAGTTTTTTTCCGCTTATTTTCATTCAAACGCATGGCAGCTTCACAGTGACCACCCATGGCCTTAATGACTACAGTTCAGTTACTGTTGGGCTCTGCAGAGACCGGAAGCGACTGGGTCACCGGACTATCCCATAATGCACCTGAAGCGGGGCACAAATGCAACATCTGGGCATTTTTTGCATATTGGTGATGCCCTCAATTGTCGGACCGGTAAAGAAATTTTGTCAACAAAAAGCAGGCGACAACAGCAGGTTAACAGTAAGCTGTATGGTGGCAAGAGACCTACAAATTCTGTCTCTCACTTTGTAAGGGGTCATTCTGCTGAAACAAATGCACGTAATATTGCTTACTGTAGCTTTAAGTTTTTACACAAACTGTACTGAACAGCTCAACTCTTACAGTGAAAGAGACCTCGTTGCTTATAATCTCCAATTGGCTAATTGTTGAACTTTTTAACACTTCCTGTGTTCATTGTGTTTTGCTTCACTACAAGCTATATACCGGTGTGATTTTTTTTTTTTTTATCTCTTCATAATTAAAAAAGCAGTGGAGAGGCTGCGGTTTTTCTTAGGAAGAAAATCCAAAACAGTCACTCTTCAAGTCAGCTATCTTGAGTTTGACTCTAAAGATGTGGCCTACAGATTTTGCTTTTTTTGATACAACAGCAGGTATCCCCGCTCCAATATACTTTGGAGCCATCATTGACACCACATGCCTGAAGTGGGGATTTAAGAGATGTGGAGGAAGAGGTGCCTGCAGAATTTACAACACGGCAGCCTACAGGTAGGCTAACTTCAAAATAAAGCCAAGGCACCTCAGGTCCCTCTAACACTCTGAGCTCTTTGACACCGCTGAAGTACTTTCAGTTCCACTTTTGTAAAGAGTTATCAGTTATTTGATATTTCTATGGTAAAGTGCTGTCATTACTTGACAATCCTTTGAAGAACTGCGACTTAGCTTTGAGAAAACCATGTCTCAACTTCACATGTCACTGGCAACAGCAGGGGTTGGTTTAGGTATCTGAAAGGTTTCCCTTGTGGGGAGCCGGAATATAAAGGGTTCCTAGAACTCCCATTGCTAATTGTAAGAGGCGACAAATGGGGTGACTTATTCGCCGTGGTGAGCTGCGACCACTGGTACTAAAGCAAGAAATCCTGCAACTTGAGGAGTGTGATTTGCTGCAGCTGAGAAAAGATTGAAAGGGCTCAATCCAATCAAGTGGCCAGTCAAGACTTTCCACTGGGCTGCTATTTAGCATCAATATCAGCCTCATTGAAATTCTCTGAAATGTGGCAAAGGGTGAATCGAATAATGTAAACTGTCGGTGTACATGCTTGGGTGTATCATCCCTGTACCCTTGGTACACATCTACTGGATATCTGCCACTCTGTGTATCCGCTTGTTGAAGTTCGAAGTGAGTGAAGACCAGAGATGATGAAAAAACACATGACACATGGCTACCGAACAATCTCCTAAAAAAGTGTTCGGGATCAGGATTTGGATTTTGATCTGACAAATGGACTAACTTTTTTCCTCACAATTAACACATGGCAGAGATTCAGTCTTTTAGAATCTCTATCCCCAGATGAGCCTCTTACCAAGCTCTCGCCATTTGCCATACAGAAAGGTTTTATTTGTATTGCAGGGACAGTCAGAGATGTAAAGACATCTGGTGAGCTCTGGACAAATCCTGGAGCAATGCTTTACGACATTGGATGCTGACAATTTGTTCCGTGCAAATGTGCTGGCTAGTGTCAGCATAATATCCTTCTACCAACTATCCCTTGTCAACAGTCTCGGAGTAATCTGAAACGGAGAGCTAGACAAGATTGATGAAAATGGAATTGACCAAAACTACACCAGGAATGATCAACTTAGAGAGAACAATATTTAATAAGGAGGATAAAATTTTTTAAACTGATAGCTGCAGCATATGAATTCTGAGCCCCAGCCACGGCTTTTGCGGGGTGTTCTCGGGCAAACACACTCCACGCCTCTCTCCACCCAGGTGTATAAATGAGCTGGGGTAGAGTCAGAGCTGGAGGGATGGGAGTATGCGATGGACTGGCATCCCATCCAGGGGGAGTAGTATGACTCCTAGTCGCTTCGTGCCATAGAAACCGGGGTTAAGCACCGGACCGATGGGCCGCGAGGCTCGAAACAGGCTTACTACTACTGCCTTGTCAACAGTCTAGGAGTAATCTGAAATGGAGAACTAGATGAAAATGGAATTGACCAAAACTACACCAGGAATGATCAACTTAGAGAAAACAATATTTAACAAATGCACCACCTATCGGCGAATGTCGTATGTCCTGGGTGACCGGTGTATGCATATTATGTTTCCTAAAAAGTAGGTCAAAGTGACCTGAATAGGGTACATGACACATCCTCTCCCCAAGATGCATCTACACACCAACTTTGATGTTCCTAGGTCATACAGTATTGAAGTTATGGAGCGGACACGAATGCGGACGTACGGTCTGACGGGCGGACGGGCGGAGTGCAATTCTATAGTCCCCTCCGTTTCCTGTAGGGGACTAATAAGGAGGATAAAATTATTTAAATTATTAAAACTGGTAGCTGCAGCATATCCTCCAACAAGGAGACCCAATACTCTGAGGTGTTTTAACTGCTAGAAGTTCGACCGTGCGGTCAGCAAACTGCAACAACAAGGCCATTTGTGTAATCATGGAAAAGAGAAGACATGAACGAGACTTTCATAGACTAGTTTAATATAGTAACTGTACAGGTAACCGTCCAGCCTCTTCAAAAGGCTGTCCTATCCTTGTACTGTCCTATCTTATCCCAAGGATAAAATGTGTAAAGATGGTGAGCTATCTTGAAGTGTGAAAATATTTGATGGACATCCTACTTTCACAGATGGAGTAACTTTTTCTGCCACAGTAAAAACCCCTTCACGAACTAGTCACTGTCACATTGACTTGACCAGGCTAACTAAACCACAAACAGTAATCGTAATTGGGAACCATCTCTGACAAAAATTAAGACTGCAAGTTGAGACATTGCTAAGCAAAATCCAGAACGGCTTTAGCTAAAGATAGGCAAAAGAACAAAGTCAGTATAATAAGAACAAAAAGAAAACACCACATTACAACGAAAAAGAAGTCCCAATGGCACATGCAAAAGCCAAAAACTAAAGGACATTTAAAGTCTGAAGCTTTGACCTACCTCAGCTGCAGTCTTCTGATAGATGCCACATATTCTAGCCTTCATCTGTCACACTGCATTAGTTACTGGCTGATCCTGGACAATGGCGCTAATACATGCCTTCACCCAGGACATGGATTTTTTTTTTTCTGCTGTAGATTTAACTATATGCCAATTCAAAGTTTTGTTTGACTTTTCATAGATTGTCTCAGATGATTTGCGTGGAAGTGCCCACTTCCCTCTCATTTTAAGTCTGCAGAAACCAACATACTACAAAGTTGCAAAGCAGCTCGAAAAAGGTCAGCTGATATAAGTTCTTTGTACTGTGAAGCTCAGTGTGGAATCTGAAGTAAATCAGTCTCCTATCAGATTTACTTTTGTATAATATCTGCTGCTAATTAAGCTATTCTAAGAACATCGATTGACCCAAAGAGCAGACCAAATCCATGGTTTCAAGACTGCTGTAAAAAGACTATTGATGCCCAGAAAAGGTGTAGAGATTTTTTAACTGATATCCAACCACGCAAGACCTAATCCAATGAAAACTTGGGCACAAGCAAGCAGAGTCATAAAACAAAGCAAAGAGACAAAATCGGCTGCACTTAGTGTCAAGACTAACATCACGCACACTGACAAAGAGGGCATGAGACATGATTGGGAAGATTCAAGGCAAGGGAGATCGACCAGAAAGCATATTACCCACCAGGGCACTCTCAGCAACAAATCTTGAAAGAACAAATTAGTTAGCTGAGTCATTCAAGAAAGAACTCTTCAAAAGAGAAATGCCTCCCCTTGTTCCAAATGATTCATGCACTGCAGGAAAGAGAACAATTTAATCAATGCTTGCATAATATGGAACCCCACAACAAGGGCCACATAATGGAAGAACTCCTGAACTTTTTGAAGTGCGCTCATGCTGTTATGCCAAATAAAATAACCTATTTATAAAACACCTACCTTAGTTGCAATATGCTGTCTCTTTTATTGAAGTATTTCAACTTGAATTATTTCTTCACAAAACCTGACGGAGACAGTATTATGAAGTTCACACAGTTTATTGGAGCAAACAGTCAAAAAGCAGAGTTGGGATTGCAGTATTGAATCACTGGGTGAAAATCAAGGTCTATAACAGGCAGAAGTCCAATAAACAGCCAGGCAGAATGCGATACCGAAACAAAGGCAAAATCCAAACCAGTGATCGAACAGAATCATGACTATAAGGTAACCAGGCAAAAAGGGAAATTCAAAAACCTATGAACTGTGAAACAAAGGAAGTCAAAACATTGGAAATTTAGACTTGGGAGACAAATGAAGAAAGAAAAGGAAGAACAGGGGAAAAAATGCTTGTTTGAAACAGAGCAAAAAAATTTGATAGTCGCAAAGAAGAGAGGAAAACAGAGGGACTAAACTGTGGGAGAGGTAATAAGAGAATGAGATGCGGGTGACGTGGGAAGCAGGAGAGAGCAGGGAAGGGCATGGCCACAAAGAAGGCAATGATGTAATGATGTAAATGGAACGGGGAAGGCAATACAAGCGGAAGATGAAAGGTAAACACTGACGCATTGTAACACTGGGGAAAAGAGGAAAAACAAAGGAACATCATAAAGTGAAAAGGACATTAGCTCAAAGATCAAATAAAAAACCTAAAATAATTTAAAAATACCAACAAAACTTGGCAAGAACCACAATGATCCAAAAAATGATTGCCCAAAAGCCTGGGGTGGCTGCCAGTGTAAGACCTCGAAGATAATCATAATCGTCTTGATTAGAAACAATTTTTGAGATTGAATCATATGTGTAATACTTTTCTTAAAAAAGAAAATGCTGGTACTATCTTCAATTTGGAAACAGCCTATGATACAACTTGGAATTATGGCAATGAGCTTCAGATGACATTTACCCGTTTTCATTTCAGAATGTTTAATCAATAGATATTTCCAAATCAAGATTGGGATGACACTGTCAAATGTGCACTCCCAAAAACTAGGAATAGCTTGGTGAAGCATTCTCTCTGCAACTGTTTTCACCAATAAAATCAACTGTTTTGTGAATTCTTTTTGGTCTAATGCCATATATTGTGTAGCCTCTATGTTGATTATTTTTGCATCTACTAGGGGGGGGCCTGAATACCTTTGACAGACAGTAACATTTATTAGCATAAATAAAGATCAAAGTGTGGTCAGTGAAAAATGGGCTCAAATTCTCTGAAAGAGAAACAAGCTGGACATACTTTTGCATGTTATCGTGTTTACATCATTGCCCAGAGCTATTCATAGACAGAGACCCCTACAGTGTTGTGAAGGAAACTAAGTCATTGGGACATGGGACTGTCCTTCATCTTACGCATAAAATATTTGAAGAACGACTGCCTTAAAGCACTGGACATCGGGTGCTAGCAAAAACAAATTGGGGAGCAGCCTGCATTGCACTTTGACACCTCTATCATCTCTTTTAAAATCCTGATTTGATGAAGGGAACACAGTTTATTGCTGTGCTAGAAAGATCTATATGAAAATTCTGGACACTCTGAATCATCAAGCTTTATGACTTGCCCTGGGAGTTTTCAGACTTCCCCTGTTCAAACCCCATATTCAGATACCAATGAGTGTTCACTCTACAACAGTTGCCTGAAACTGGGTCCACAGTATGCAGTCAAGCTTAAGACCAATCCATGCAGTCAAGCCTAATCTCCAGTTTGCAACCCCCGAAATGGTCCTATGTACAAGGTCAGACCCAAGGATAGCTGTTCATTTGGGCTACGCATTAATCCCCATCCAGACTGAATGAATATAAATCTTCACACCTGAACCCTGACACATTCCTCCCTGGGAGTTTGGAAACCAAACATATACGTGGACATGATGCAAACAAAACATTATATTTTACTGAAATATGAAGCGGCACGTTGTCGAGGCTGAAGTAAATTCTTTCTTCCCTTACCTGCATATACGGATGGATGCATATACTGTATCTGCTGCTGTGGTGACTGGACACAAGCATTGTGGAATCCACATTAATTCTCAAGGCGCAAGTCTTACAACTGAAGGTGCGCTTTGCTTTTAGCCTGGGAGCACATTAAAGAAACCCTACAAGTTTTTTTTAATTTTTCAGATTCTGCATCTCAAGTACTGGAATTTTTAGTATGTAATCTGGCTGAAGGAGGTTTATTTTAGAAAGAGAACTATTGAATCGTTTTCTGCCAGTTACCGGGACATAGTGGGTTGAATGGAAACTAACAAGTCAAATTCCACCATGAAACTTTGGGCTCTTGCAGAACTCTTACATCATGAGCATGTGGCAGGCCGGATGGGACATCTGTGAAAATAACGAGTTGAGTATCGTCAGTCCCTCTGTGGGGATGTGACGTGTCCTCTCTTTCAAAACTGGATGGGACGACATTTTGTGCACTAGTTGCGAAATAGCACACTCAGAATTAACTTGTATTTTTATTAAAAGATGAAGATCCACCCACCTGTGATTTATTCAGTACTCCTCTCTCTCTGAAATATGTAGTGCTCAACTGTTTTACCACTTGATGTCAGCTATTTCAACAAAGTTCTTCAAAGGACATTTATAAAAAGGTGTCTCATTAAAAGATTTGCATTTCTACCAGAAGTGCATTTGAAACATTTAATATAGTTTTTTTTCTTTGCTACCCAAATATTACTGTACATTCTTGAACATGCTTAACATCGACCTTTTTCGTGTCTTCATATTAATTCATTGGTGTATCCATTGATTTATCGTAACGGCTTTGCTCTGAAATGGCCCGTGATGACAACATGGCATTAAAAATGAAATTCCCTCCGCCTCTAAAAGGTTCAAGCAGATTATTGCTGTTAAAATTGCTATGAAATCATTTTTCTCCCTTTTAAAAACACTTTGAGGTGGATCTGCGCATATTTTTCACATCGCTCTTGCACTGCTTTGAAAAGACAGGACTTTGCCTGAGGGCCTGATGTACTGTGATCTCTTTTCAGCTTATGGAAAGGACTGGTGTTGTACCTCTGAATCTCTACAGTCTTCCCCTCTCTTCGTCTTACCCCACAGGACAGTGTACCTGGGTCTCACCCTGGGTTTGCGAACCCTCTCCCTCCTCCTGTGCGTGCCGGGGTTCCTGCTTCTCCGCAGGCATGTTAAAATGGAGAAGTGCACTCTGGCCAACAGGGGGTCAGAAGTCGAATCTCTGTGGAAAGATGAAACCAACTCACTCTCCCCTGACCAATTCGTTCAGACCTCAGGCTGCAGCCCAGACAGGGAGACTCGCTTGTGATTCACACCACGTTCCCCTGAGGCTGCTGAAGCATGCCAGACACGCGGAACAAACCCCGGCGGCGCTGAGCCATTCCATAAAAAATAAATTATATATTTGTACTGGAACCTGTGTAGATTATGTGAAATAAAAGTTGTTTGTAATATAATTGCAATTATATTTCTTGAATGTACTAAATGCTGTCTTATGAGAAAATGGAGCTCTTTGTTTTGTTGCAAAAATTGTTTATTTTATTTTTGTATTTAATTTTCTGGTCAAGTTTTTGATTTCACAATGGTGTGCATAGGAACTTTTTTTTTTTTACAAGCAACAGTTTGTATATTTTTCTATGAATGTTCTTTACATTATTGCTCCAATCTTATCCACTTTGTCAGTTAGCTCTTCTGTTATGTTTGGTGTAAATCTGGCACAAGGCTGCCACTGTGGAAATATTCCTCTGCCTTCATGCATCCAGGTTATGAAATACAGTCATTTGAGGATGAAATTTGGCCTGTTTCTGCTGAGGATAGGCCAGTTTACTTCAAACATTTGTTAAACATCTATTAGAAACATATTTTTTTCAGATTGGGAGAATCCTCACAATTTGCTCATTTAGTAATAAATACATTGTGCTGCTGGATCTGTCAGTTACTGCTTGTTTTGTGTTGGGCTGTATTTCTGTAGAATTACTTGGCATAATGCTGGGTTTGTTTAAAGTGTCCATTTGCATCAAATTTAAATCATAGGTTTATCAATGGCAATTATCTTATCATTTACGCAAAGCATATGACACAGTGATTCAACTGCAGGTCACCAGTTTGACAGCAGAAAAAAAAACCGAACCGGCTGGGCTTTGCCAATATCATATTTTTTGTTATACCGTGTTTACGTTATCAGTCAATGCTTAGAATCGAGAAAAATTTTTCTGCATTCATACTGCTTTTCAAAAAAGGTAAATGTAATATGTTTGAACAAATGTTTGTGAAGTAAGAGAGTATGTGACATATAAAAGCTTTATGGGCGAACTGATTGTTCCAGGAAATTAGTCATTCAGTGTGCTGTGCTTTTCCTGCATTAAATCTGTACGCCGAACTGTCGGAAATACCTCAATATATCCATTTTATCTGATTGTACATACAAGTGTGCTTAGAGTAAGGCATTGAGCTGAATACATCTGTTTTTGCCATGTAATAATACTTTGTCTGTACATTTTGTTCATTTCGAAGTGCGTAAGCATCTTGTAACAGATCTTTGTTTTCAAGCGCTTGCTCCATATGAAATTAGAATTAGAGCCGTGCACAGTAAACAAGGAAAAATATATCCAGCAGATAGAGCAGGCAAGGCAAACTGTGCAAGTAAATAAGAGCCAAAGAGACACTATAAACCTCATATTACAGAACATTATGTCAGATGGAACATTCTGTCAATGAAAAACACTGATTGACTGGCAATAACAACATACAATGTCCTCGAGTTCATTTACCAAAATGACTTGCTTCAACAATGCAGCTGTCAGATTATTTGTGCTGTGCCAAATTAGAAGTATAGTGTATGATTTTCTCTTAATGCCAACATGTTGAGAACAAATGAAGTTCATTTCTCTTGTATTACAACCTCATCTCGGCAAAGAAAATGCAAATTAAAAACAGAGCGGTGATTTCTAAATGGCTTTTGTCTTGTATTTCATTGCAGACAGTATGAAGACTATATTTAATGTTTTGTCTGGTCAGCTTCATTTTATTTGGAAATATGTCAAGAAAAAAGAGCATTTGCACTCAGATCTGTGCAGAAATCTTATAATGAGCAAGCTTTTGGTCAGAGACCTTCATGACAAGAAATGAGTTACCTTGAAGAAGGTCTCTAATCAAAAGCTTGCTCATTAAAAGATTTGGTAACACTCTACTTGAAGGTATCATCATAAGAGTGACATGACACAGTCATGAACGTGTCATAAACATTATGCAAATGTCATAAACATTGTCATTGTCACAGTGTCATTCCGTTTTTTAGATGACAAGTTGACATTGTTTGGGTTGCCTTGATTATGACAACTTCGTCACAAGAGTGACATGACACTGTCATAACTGTTACATGACACATGTAACAGTTATGACAGTGTCATGTCACTCTTATGACGGTACCTTCAAGTAAAGTGTAACCAAAGATGTTTGCTCAGATTTGAGTGTGCTGATGCTTCTTTTCCTTTGTATTCTTTATTGGTGGCTCAAACACCTCACTCAAGTCTGATTCCAGCTCTGCGGTGTTTCTCTTAAAATTTGGCAATGTGCATCCACGCTGTAAACCCTGCTAGTGTGGTGAACTCAAAACGTTTTATGGAAACCGATTACCTCAAAAAAATTGAGTATGACGACTTAATGATATTGTGTTCACAGCATGTAAAATGTAAAAAATAACTTTACCTCATTTTCTGTAAGTTCCTTCCACACAGTGCAATTAAGTTGGCCCACACAGTTTTTTGGAGGTAATCGGTTTCCTTAAAACATTTGAGTTCACCGCACTAGCAGGGTTTACAGTGCATTTTTGTCATTCAGGCCTGCAACGCTGTCCAAAAAAAAGTTGGGATGGGGGCCATTTAGGGCTAGTAATGAGGTAAATAACTTGAGTAACAAGTTACAGTTGGTGACTGTAATAATGACATGGTAGAAAAGCAGCATACAGAAAGGTCTTGCCCAATCATTGAATTGTTGTCAGTGTGATACCGGTCAAAGGCCATCTACAAAGCCCTGCTTTAAATTTCAGTTGTAATTTAACATACAGTACCTGTCAAAAGTTTGGACACACCCACATTTTTCTTACAATATATTCAATAAGTCCCCAAACGGCTTTGGCTGTTGGAAAATAGGAGTTTATTTGTTTGTTTACTTTGCAAAATATGGCTTCGTTGAGAATTCCAAAACTTTGGAAATTTCTTCAAAAACAGTGCTATGACATGAAAAAAGTGAGTCCAAACTTTTGACTGGTACTGTATACCATCCCAACTTTTTTTTCTTATTTAGGGTTGTTGATTAGACAGCAGATAGGCATGTTGACTGGGATGTAAACTAATGCCTGTAGGTGATTTGACATATAGTCCACCTATTCATTTGGGAAAAAAAACCCCATGGAACTCCTCTATTCCCCAAAAAGTTTGCTACAGTTTTTTATCCAAAGGACTGCAATACAGACACAGGTTGGCTGGTCACAAAGGTACTTGAGGTGTAATGGGTTCTACAGTGGTCTGTTTTTATAATTGGCTAAAGCAAAGATGTAATGAAATCAGCTCACACAAATATATTTGTGGGATCAATGACTATTTCACAAGATGAAGTTGCATGCATAAAATGACCGGGTTGAAAAACAAAACAACGCAATGGCCAGATTTTTGGATTAAAATTAGAAAAAAAAACATACCTCCTTAATTATGCTGAGTTGAATTCAGATCAGCCGCAATTCAGTTACAGTAGTGCTGCACAGAATAGCAGCCAAACCTCACCATGTTCTAATTCATAAGCACTTCCACTCATGATGTGGCTTTAAAATACCCAGTTGGGTATAAATTCTCGAATGTTTTCATTTTGATTAGGACTCGTAATAAGCATAAGAAGAATCTAGCATCTAAAATAAGGTTGTTTTGAAATGTTTATGATCCCCAACTAGAACTGGAAGGAATCATTTTCCCGTTTTCAATCCTTACAAGTTCTGCACCATAAGAGGTAATTTGTTGTGCTGGTTAAGGACTGCCATCAAACTGTGGGGCAATAGAGCAAGCTGACACCTTAGCTGTTTTCAATTTGCTAAGATCACAACATTAGGCAAAACAAATGGCATGTAGCTGATTAGATCAGGTGTTTCTGTAGGTAAGGAGCATCTAGAACCACTAATTCAGTATGATTAAGAGCTTAACCCACTAAATAACAAATTAGCATGACCAGCAGTGTACTCTGTGGATGTACTTGCTTTAACTTGGATAAATTCTATGAAGTACTGAAGAAATGTAGCGCAGAGAAGGAAGTACTAATCCTTGGTGACCTGAACCTAAATTTCGAAGACAAGTTGGGTAAAAAAGCACTGAATCGAATTACAAATAAATTTGATCTCACACAACTAGTTAAGGGGCCCACTAGGATAACTTCCAACTCAAGGACACAAATTGATTTAATATTCTCTAACAAACATGAGAGAGTGACGAAGACATTCAACCTGATTACAGGCCTGTCTGATCACAATCTAACCCTTGTAGTTAGAAAACTTCCCAAAAATCGGGCACCTTTGTCCTCTAGCACAAAATCCTATCAATTCAGAATACCTAAGAGTGGTGTGAATAAATTTGAAAGTGCAATTAAGAACATCAGCTGGAAGGATTTACTACCTGGTAGTAATGTGGATGTGGATTCACGTATCTTTTTAACTACAGTTCAAAATACAATAAAACCATTTCTTAAGAAATGCAAATTAAAAAATTACATTAAAAATACTCTCCCCTGGATTGATGTTAATACAAGGAAACTTATGAAGGCTAGAGACATGGCCCTGCGAACATGTCTTACGACTAAGTTATCAACAGATAGACAAATCTTTGCCTCTTTAAGAAACAGGGTTATACAGGCTGTTCGAGCTAATAAAGCAACCTTCTTTGTTAACCTGTTGAGTGAAGTTAAGGGAAACCCAAAACAAATCTGGGACAATCTGAAAAAGTTATCGGGCAGCAGGCAAAGCCCAACAAAACCTCTCGAGATTAAAGATGACGGCTCCCTGATTAAAGAACCAGTACAAACTGCAACGCTCTTCAACTCATATTTTGTGAACTCAGTTAAGATGGCAGTGCCCACCTATCAAATAGGGCTGCTTCTTCCTCGTCCAATTGATGAATCCCAGCCAGTCTTCTCACTGATTGAGGTTACTGAAGCCCATGTTAATAAAATTCTGGTTTCCCTCAAAAGCTCTAAATCTAAAGATGTATTTGGCCTGGACACACTTTTTCTAAAAAGTAATGCAGATGCATTCACAGAACCATTAACAAAATTAGTGAATGCTTCTATCAAAGAAGAAAAATATCCTGATGACTGGAAGTCAGCCATTGTCGTGCCGGTTTTTAAATCTGGAGATTCAACTGCAGTGAGTAATTATAGGCCGATTAGTATTTTGCCTGTAATCTCCAAAGTTGTTGAAAAATGTGTTGCTGAACAGCTTATTTTCCATATTAATAGTAGCCCCTACACTCTGAATCCAATGCAGTTTGGTTTTCGGACCAATCACTCCACTGAGACAGCAAACTGCTGTTTCCTAGAGAATATTAAACAAAAAATGGACAAAGGAGGTGTTGTCGGTGCCATATTCTTGGATTTTAAGAAGGCATTTGACACTGTCAGTCATCAAATACTCCTTTGCAAACTTGCAAATTATAATTTTTCCACTGGTGCGCTGAACTGGATGAAGTCCTATCTTGTTGATAGAGTTCAATGTGTTAGGGTTGGAGGTAGGACATCACCGTTTCTGTGCAATGAAATGGGTGTGCCTCAGGGATCTATCTTGGGGCCTCTCTTATTCAGTTTATTTATAAATGATCTTCCGTCCATCTGCACTGGGTGCGAGGTTCAGATGTACGCAGATGACGCCGTAATTTATGTCCATGCAAGAACTAAAGATCTGGCAGCTGCTAAACTGAATGCTGAAATGGTGAAGGTTAACAACTGGCTCAGCAAGTCTCTACTGTTTCTTAATGTTAAGAAAACTGTTTGTATGTATTTTACAAAAACAAGCTTGACATCCAATGTCAATCCTGGAGTATTTTTCGGTGGAGAGCCAATCCAAGTAGTCACTGAGAGTAAATATCTTGGCATTATCCTCGACCCTACCTTATCCTTCAAAAAGCAAATAAAAAGAGTAGTGCAGACTGCCAAATATAACCTGGCTAATTTTAGATACATTAGGAACTGTCTTACGTCCACTGCTGCACTTCTCTATATGAACGCAATGATTATCTCCCATTTAACATATTGTATGACAAGCTGGACCCACGCCAAAAGCACGACTCTGAAACCCATCCTCTCTCTGTACAAGCAGGCTCTCAAAGTTCTTGACAGAAAATTGAATGCTCATCATCATTGTTATATTCTCGGCAAATATAAAATTCTTAGCTGGGAAAACCTAACAAAACACACTGACGCCTGCTTATTGTTTAAGATTATAAATGGAATGGCCCCTCCACCTCTCAGTGCCTTTGTTAAGGTAAAAACATCTGATAACAGGACTACTAGATCTTCCCAGAGAGGGGATTGTATTGTTCCTTTCAGGTCCAGCTCCTTTAGTCTATCTTGCTTTGCAGTTAGAGCTGCACAGTTGGAGCACCTTACCAAATGAACTAAGATGCTGTGCCACTTACCACACTTTTACAAAAAAAACTTAAGACCTGGCTTTTAAAAAACCAAAAATGTGATCACTGTTAATTTGTGTACCTTTCTTGTTTAACAACCAGTTGCTAACCTACTAAATGTCTCTGTTTATTGTCAGGCTCCCAGCTTTGCTTGGCTTGGTATGTAGGAACACCTAATAGTTTGATTAATGCCTTGTCCGCATTTATTTTACTTTGCTCAAGTTCTGCTGCCCTGTTTCTATTCTGCTGCTCTGCATGGTTGATATTTATGTATGTGTACTGCTGCTTTATGTGTATGTGAACTGCTGCGCTGCATGGCTGATTATATGCATGTATACTGCTGCTTTTCATGGCTGACTATATGATTAGATTGCTATCCGTCTGCATGTTGCTGTTCTGTGCTTTTTGTACTGGCTATCATGTATAGTTATGATGTTATGATGTCCTGTAAATATTGTAATGATTGATTTTAACTTCTGTTATTACTGTTTTAGGTTTGTGGTTTTTTTTAACATCTTGCCGAAGAACTGCAGTTGTGAATTAGCCAACTGGCTAAAACTGGCACATTTACAGTAATGTTAATTAATGTGTATTGTCCTTTTACAAATAAAATAAACCAAACCAAACCAAACCAAACTCCCTTATTTCCGCATTGGGCTAATGCTAATCCTGATATTGCTTTTCCAACGTGATTTTGCACCATGTTGTTCACACATTTCTCCCTCAGTGAGGGTATGGAGTTGGACTCCTGACACTACTGTGAAATTATCTAGATTTCCATGTTATTTCTATATGTTACTTGACCTTTATGCGCTGTGCAGTGAGTAATTCCGCTGACATTTGAACGTGGGGAGCTCTCCTGCCAAGACTTATTAATGGACAGTGAGTTTTCAAAGTTAAGGTCTCGTCTGAGCATCTGAGTTTAGACAGGTTTTGGTTGTGATCTCACTTCTTCCCAACTTGCCACTCTGAATTGTTTCAGATGTGAGATTGTCTGAGGTTGTTGAGGTCAGCTGCTCAGTGCGGTTTCTGCACTCTTGTGTCTTTTGTTTAGTAGATCCACAACTTGAAGAGAAGGAGACCCAGACAGCAAAAAGGTCCGTATAGGATTTGGCCACTTCAGCCCTACCTCCGTTTACCAGTCTGATCCGCTGAACGCACCTGCAACGGATCTGGCAGACTGACAGTCGCCTGACAGATCCGTGCCAGATATGGGCTGTAAACAGTTGTGGATCCGGTTCAGATCTGGTCCGGATCTGTTCCAGAACTAAAGTGGATCTGCGCCGGATCTGGGCCAGGGAGCAAAATTATCTGGAGCGTATTGTTTTTAGGTTGTTGGACTACATCCGGCCCAGATCTATTTGCTGTCTGGGGAGCGAGAGCTTTTTACATCTGCAGTGGGAATTGCTCAGAAGTTCAGTTTATGTTCAGGAAGCCAGCATAGAAACATTACGTGTTCAGTTTATACAACCATACTCAAAACAAGCAGCTATCTCTTTCGATCCAGACCAGGGATCAATGCAGAGGCAGTGTTTGGGTTTATTGATAGTAATGCGGTTGACAATGGGACGGAGCCCAGAGGAGAATGACCCTGCACTGTTATAAACTGGCATATTTTTTGCCAGTTATTTTAACTGGCACCTTTTTTTTGCCAGCTATTTCAACTGTAATTTTACAATCAGCTTATAACAGAAGTACTGTGTATGTTAACTGTAAACTACATTTAAATGCGTGCAGGACTCTTAGAGTTAAAATAACAAGGAGACAATGCATTAATTTAAATGTTGAATTCAGTCAGTTTATAACAGTGTGTTCAGTTCAGACGTTACAGACAAGGCTGTGTGGGCATAGCCGGTGGCTTTCCTGGACAACTGCCACATTGAATGCATATTTTGCCAGAACCGAACTCTTAGATGGCAGGACGGAGAAGCTTAGCAGGAACACAGTCCCAATCCCGATGACTGTCGAAGGGTTTGTGCTTGTTCCTAATAAACTGGGCGGAGGAACAAACTGAGAGAAGAATGACAGGAACACGGTCCGAAACAAAGACTGACTGGTGCTTAAGATAATATAGCAGGTGACAATCCAGCGACTCACAAACTCAAAGGAGGGGGTACAAATATGTCACACACATGTGAAGAGGGGTGAGAATGAGAAAGACGCAGCCGGTAAAAGGGAAGCAAGCAAGATGCAAACAGAGGCAAAATAGACTTCGACTTCTAATAGACAGAGAAGCTGCTGGATGGGAGGCGACACAGATGGTGTTCATACGAGGGTTGTGACAGCAGTCCACCCCTAACAAACCACTAACTCCCAGTCAAGTCACCAGGAGTTCAGCAGACAGAGATCTTGCCTCCACTTTTGGAGCACTGGGACTGCAATACTGCCCATCCTTTCCTTTTAAGTTTCAACTCATAGGATCAAATAGCGCCTATCGTAAAATTGAGATCTTTATCACCCGTATTGTATGTGTATAACCTTATCATACTTTGGCAAAATGATGTGGCCATTCAGGACAGCCCTTACAACCAGTACTTTCCAAGTAAAATTAATATTAGTCGAAAGAATTCAGCAAAAGTGCAAATTTTGCAAAGCCACGCACAGAGCACATAATATACCAACATTTTCTTAGACAACCATTGTACTTTTTGTTTGGACAGAACGATTTCCCAGTACAACAATATGTTAAGCTACCAACCTTTCCATTTCAGAGACATGATGAAAAAAATGTGATACTTCGAGCAGAAAAAGTACTGAAACTTTTATGGATATTCACGCGCAGTCATAGTACAATGCCTTGGAAATTTAAACAGCAAAAGCAATACAGAAAGCTCCTATATGTTTCCATACATCTGTATTCATTTTCCTGTACTCCGTGGTTTGAGGTTTTGGGTTCTCAAGAAAATCCTGATATCTGTTGCTTATATATAGTACACACACACTCACCTCTGTAAGTCAAAGTGGAATTGGATTAAATGCACAACATTTTCAGCATGCCTGTCGAGGGCTCTGTGCAAAAGGTTTGCAATAAGTATGAAATATCAAGCAAACACAATCATGGTTTAAGGTTTAAGTACAAATACTTCCATTAGAAAGAGAAATCCCAAGAATATCCATGAAAATTATGCAAACACCTGGAGATTTTCTGCAATGGATTTCAAACAAAAAAGGTACATGGGAGGTGTCTATCTATCATTATTTAATATATACTTTATTCACACCCACGAGTCTATGCCAAATTCAGTGCCATAGTTATGCCAAATTCAAATTCTATGAAGTCTAAAGGAGGAGACTATCTTAGCTGGTTTCAAGAACAGGCACAATATTAAAGAGCAAATATCTCATTATGTTGCGAATATGAAGCAATCCACTCATTAACCAACTGGCGAGCCAAGTCAATTTCTATTTAAGTAAGTTCTCTATTTATTCATAGGCACTAATAAAAAAATAAAAATAAATAACCCACTGTGTTATATGGCTCATGGGTAACACAAAAAGATCTTTGCATTTCACTTCTGTTAAAGGCAGGTCAAGAACCACACAATGGAGGGAGCTGCCATGCTTTACAAGTGATTCACCATCTATAACGATAGAGCTGCTTGAGCACCGTCTCTAGTTTTAGTGTTCAGGAAGTCCTGAGCCAATGAAAACAGATATTGGTCAAGTAAATACTCTCTGTATGCAGAGGCAAATCTTTTTTGGGAGGCAATAATATAGTTTTGCCATTGAAAACATGCAGTAGCACAAATGATGCAAAAAGAAAAAAAAGTTAACAACAAACAATAACAAAGAAATGTCATGAGCAATTAAATGACAACAGGAGGAGGGTTTCAAAAGTTGTGATGAATTTCACATTTTCAGTTCAAGTACATACCAATTAGGCCTAGTATATAACAAAACCAACATGAAAATTTTGATTCTAGTCTGTTCTCCATTTACAAATCAAAGCAAAACAGTTAAACAAAAAATGGCACGCAGAATCCACCAATCCGCACGGCATGCAGGTGCAACAAAAAATTTCCAGTAGTCCAGTCCATCGCAGAAGTCAGTCACTTGCTTATCTTACAAGTAGGGACAACAACCATATCAACTTGTCAAAACCCTACAGAACATAGTCTGCTGTATTTTCAGCAGCACAGGAAATACAACTTGCACAAATTGTAACAGTGGTGAAATCCGTGGAAGATAAATGAGACAAAGAAGACGCCAACTAAATAGTCGAAAAAAATTGAACAGTTTCTGTTTAAAAGCTGTCTAAACACTCAACCAACAAGAATAGTTTTCAGAATTACACATTCACCAGTAAACAAACTTTTATTCCACTTAATTTTCTTTTGTTCATCACAACACAAGCCACAAAATGGCATTGCCATTCTAAATCTTTCTTTTCCTGGTCTACAAAATATTGCAGCAACCACCCATAAAATTTTGAAGCATAAAATATCACAGTAAAGCCCCATTATTTATCGAAGCACTAAAGACAAAGGTTCTTTCTGTGAACAGTCTGTGAAATAGACACCAAACAATGGCATCAAATCTCATGAAATCCCCAATCTGCAACGTCAAAAAACTTCTCAAACACGGAGACAACATCATGCAAAATGAAGAAACAGATGAAGATTGTGAATCATCAAATCCAGTCTTACAGCATCAAAAAGTGTGAAGAAACTGTAATATCACTTTACAGACTAAGAATAACATTCTGGGATTGCCCGGAAATCACATAATATGAGTGAAATTTCTTTGCAACGTACTTCAATAAGTTGGACACTGCAACAGAACTCAGTAATGTAAATAATTTGCTTTGGTTGAGAAAACAATGCCACCTTGTGGCTAAAATATATAGCAGATATCAAATTCAGGGTTAAACTGTTTTCCTAAAAACCTTGTTTGAGGCAGTTTCATAATACAGTACTTCATTCACACACTTTTTTACATAGCTTCACATTCTGTCAAATCCATTTGGATGCATTCTGTTGCAGGCACCTCCAGTGGGAATACTTTCTTATAGGATGGATGCTAATCTTTTGAATATGGAAAGTGTAAACCATACACACAGTTTTCTCATCTGTTCCCTTCTAAATGGGGTGTCAGAATGCCAAAAAAAAAAACATTTTTATGAGACTAGTATCCAGCAAGTTTGACACTAGGATCTGGTTTTGCAGGGCGAGATTAAGCTTTGTCTTCGACTAAATTCAGTTTCCATTGAAAATCTCTATAAAAAATTGAATTTAGCCTTGGAGTTGCTGACATTTAGCACTGAAATTGGCCCAAGATTTTTTCATCATCACCAATTTCCTCCAGGAAGGAGATATTCCCTTACATCATTAGTCCATTTTCATTAACTCCAAAGCGAGCTGCCCGCACTTTACCCATGGTGCCTTTGTCAGTACAGAGAGATGAATGCTGCAGGGCTTTGAGTGCGAAAGACAGTGGTTCTCACGAATCTGTATCTGTAAACAGTAATCAGTAATCTCACATCAACACACGTCCAGCTCTATTGATCCTTCTTGTCTTCAGGTCCTTGCTGGAGATCCTGGTTAAAACATGAAAATAAGAGATAAGATTCAGCTGAACTGAACAAGAGTAAATAAGCATGATGAAACTGAAGGTAAAGGAAAATCAAATAAACTAGATTACAGGGTAAATGGCTTCGTTAATGAAATGCTAACTAAAGGAATTCCGCACCACTACTGTAATTAGCACAGTTATTCAGGGCCTTCACCAAAACAGGTGCTGAGGCATGTATGTAACAGGGTCAATGTACAACCCCATTCTCAAAAAAAAGTTTGGACACTGTGTAAAATGTAAATCAAAATAGATTACAATGATTTGTAACTCATAAAAACTCGATATTTAATTGAAAATAGTACAAAAACAAAATATCAGATGTTGAAACTGAGACATTTTACAATTTTTGAAAAAAATTTGCTAATTTGATATACCAGATGTTGAAACTGAGAAAATGTATTGTTTTTTTTTCCCAAAAAAATGTGCTATTTGATTTTGATGGCCACAACAAAAAAAATCAAAAAAGTTGGGACAGGGGCATGTTTACCACTATGTTGCATCACCTCTTCCATTCATAACACTCTGTAAGTGTTAGGGAATTGAGGAAACCAATTTTTTGTAACAAAATGGTTTCCAATTCTTGCTTGACGTACAATTTCAGCATGTGAACGATTTTTGGCTTCTATAGTGATAAAAACTATCATATTGTCTCAAAAATTTTCAGTGGGTGACAGGACTGGACTGCAGGCAGGCCAGCTTAGCACTCAAACCCTTTTTCTTCTGTGCAGAATGTGGTGTTCACATTGTTTTGCTGAAATAAGCAAGGCCTTCCCTGAAAAGGACATCTTGATGGCAGTACATGTTGCTCCAAAACCTGTAAATATCCTAGAGCATGAATGTAATCTTTGTACATGTGCAAATTTCCCATGCCATGTGCACTAAGGCACCCCCAAATCATTGGGAACGCTGGCTTTTGAACTATGTGCAGCTAACGAGCCAGATGGTCCCTCCCCTCTTTGTTCTGGAGGAAGCTACATCCATGATTTCAAAAAGAATTTCAGACTGTGATAGGTCACACCACAGGACAATTTTCCACTTCGCCTTAGACAATTTTAAATAAGCATGAGCCCAAAAAAGGCAGCAACGTTTCTGGATCTTGTTACCCCGCCCCACCCGAAGGGTGAAGGAAGGGGTATTGTTTTTGGTTCGGTTTGTTTCTGTGTTTGTGTGTTTGTTTGTTAACACTCTAGCGGCAAAACTAATGGCCGGATTCACCTAAAATTCGGTACAGGAATTGACACTGACCCAGAATAGATCCCTATTGAATTTCGTACAAGTAGGTGAAAGTATGTGCGAGGGGCGGGGTTTGTTGTGCCTGGCACCGCTTGTTTATATATGGTTTAATCTCCACATGGCAGAGTTTTAACTTGCATTTGTGGATGGAGTGACAAACTGTGTTCACTTACAATGGTTTACAGAAGTGTTGCTGGGCCAATGCATTGACTTCAACCACAGAACCCAGGAGGTTTTTATTACAGTTCTACCTGAGGGCTTATAGATCACAGGCATGCAATATTGGTTTTCGGCCATGTCCCCTCTACAGAGATTTCTCCATATTTCATGAATCTTTTAATGATATTATGTATCGTATAAGATGAAATCCCCTAACTATTTTCATATTTAAGTTGAGAAATGTTATTCTTAAATTGTTGAACTATGTGCCCATGCAATCTTTCACAAAGTGGTGCAGTCCTTGCCTTCTTTTCTTTTGAAAGACTTCTTGTACCCAATAATATTACGGCCTGGTGTCAAGTAACCTAATTAGTTGTAGGACGATCCACCTGGTGTGTCTTTTATTGGCCCTGTCCCAACTTTTTTGAAATGTGTTGCTGGCATCAAATTCAAAATAAGCAGATATTCTCCAAAAACAATGATAACATTTCTCAGTTTCAACATTTGATTTGTTGTCTTTTTTTTTTACTATTTTCAATTAAACATTGGGTTCAAATTTGCAACTCATTGCATTCTGCTTTTATTTACATTTTACATGGCATCCCAACTTTTTTGGAAATGGAATTGTAAATTTATGAGCACAAGGCTGACACTATTTTTGCTTTTGCATACGTGTGGGGAAATTGTTTGTGTGTGTCAGTGCATTTTTGAATGTGTGTAGGCCAGGTGTATACACATGGAGGAGGCTGTTCGGCTGTCAGCATGTTTTTGGTATGTGTATATGTCTGTAGGAGACTGGCTGGATGTCAGTGTGTTTTTTTATGTGTCCAGGTGTGCAGGAGGGAGTTTAGATGTTAGTTTGTTTTGTTCATGCAAACATATCTGTAGGAAACTGTTTGGATGTCAGTTTGTTGTCTGTATGCGTATACTGTATGTGTGTAGGAAGCTGTTTGGATGACAGTGCATATTTTTATTAGTGTACATGTGTGTAGGAGGCTGGATGTCAGTTTGTAGTCTGTAAGTATGCATTACCTGCAGTTGCTGGTGCTCCTTCAGCAGACGGTCGTACTCCTGCGTTAGGCCCTGTGCCTGCTTCCTCATGGCTTCAACTTCAGCGTGAGACTTCTTCAGAGCTGTGGAGAAACACCATGAAGAAGGACACGCTCTTCTCCATATGCTCAAACACAAAACCACAGAGTTTGCACATCAACACCACTGCCACTCCTCGACTATGGCATATCGACTTTTGTTGACATGCCAGGACAGCTCCAGATAAGGTACGACCCCAATTCCAAAATAGTTGGGACAAAGTGTAAATTGTGAATAAAATCAAAATGCAATGACTTTCAGATCACATAAGCCAATATGTTATTTACAATAGAACATAGATAGCATTTCAAATGTTGAAACTGAGACAGTTTACATTTTCATCCACAAAATAAGCTTCTTTCAAATTTTCTGGCTGCAACAGGTCTCAAAAAAGTTGGGGCACAGGCAAAAAAGGGGGAAAAAAAAACAATTAATAGAAACAAGAATCAGCTGAAAGAACATTTAGCAAGAAATTAACTTAACTGGCATCAGGTGTGTAACATGATCGGCTTTAAAGGGATGTCTTAGAAAGGCTGAGTCTCTCAGAAGTAAAGATGGCCAGAGGCTCTCCAACCTGTGAAGGCTTGCGTAAAAAAATTGTGGAATACTTTAAAAACAATGTTCCTCAACATTAAATTGCAAAGGCTTTGAAGGTCTAATCATCGACAGTGCATAACATCATCAAAAGATTCAGAGAAACTGGAAAAATCTCTGAGTGTGAGGGACAAGGCCGAAGACCTTTACAAGATGCTCGTGATCTTCGGGCCCTCAGATGCCACTGCATCACTCACCGGCATGTTCCTATCATTGACATTAATAAATGGGCTCAGGAATTCTTCAAGAAACCACTGTCTATAAACAGAGTCCTCCGCGCCATCCACAGATGCCACCTAAAACTCTATCATGCAAATAGGAGGCCATTGTAAAGCATGATCCAGAATTTCTGTGGTCCAAGTTCTGTGGGCCATGGACTGTAGCAAAGTGTCCTGTGGTCAGACGACTCCAAATTTAACATTCTTGTTGGAAATCATGGGCGTCATGTCCTCCGGGCTAAAGAGGAGAAAGACCACCCCTCCTGTTATCAGCGTTCAGTTCAAAAGCCAGCATCTCTGATGGTATGGGGATGCATTAGTGCAGACGGTGTGGGACACAAGCATGTTTTAAGAAGCACCATGAATGCTGAAAGGTATATAAAGGTTTAAGAGCACCACGTGCTCCCCTCCAGATGACATCTATCCCAGGGAAGGCCTTGTGTATTTCAGCCGGACAATGCAAAACCACATACTACAGCTATTCCAACAGCATGGTTTCGTAGTAGAAGAGTCCGTGTGCTGAACTGGCCTGCCTGCAGTCCTGATCTCTCACCGATTGAGAACATTTGGCGCATAATTAAACGAAAAGTCCGTCAAAGGAGACCCAAAACTCTCCAGCAGCTGGAAGCCTGTATTAAACAAGAGTTGAATCAAATTCCAATGGATAAACTCAAGAAACTTTTCTCCTCAATGCCCAGACACCTCCACTCTGTATTTAAAAGAAGAGGGGATGCTACACTGTAGTAAACAGGCCCCTGTCCCAACTTTTTTGAGACCTGTAGCAGCCATCAAATTTGAAATGAGCTCATTTTGTGGATAAAATTGTTAAATTTCTCAGTTCCAACATTTGTTATGTTATCTCTGTTCTATTGTGAATAAAATACTGGCTGGTGCGATTTGAAAGTCATTGCGTTTTGGTTTTATTCATAATTTACACTTTGTCCCAACTATTTTGGAATTGGGGTTGTACATACAAACACACAGACAAACCACATTTCCAGCATTGATAATCATTTGACTAGATAATGTCTCATTCGGAGGCTGCCAAACCAGTGGCATGACACAATTAGCGCTCCCTCTTAAGACATGACATGAACACATAGCTTCACTGTCAATTAGAAACTCAGCTCAGTGAAGGAAAAAGGGAAATTATGTGTGCCACAATATGCTGTCTGACAGTAATTAAATTAGCTCAGTGTGGCTTGAAATTCCAAGCACTGTTCTTGTCAGTTCAGTTTCCTAATTTACTTTGTCCGTATGAATATTAATTTAGGGGAGTGGCCATATGAACACAGAATTCACAATATAGGTGAGGGGATAAGGAGGCGGTGATGATTATAACTTCATGGAAATAAGGAGGCATGTGTGTTACCCAGGGTGGCAGGTTCAGGTGCTTCGCTGGGACCTGAATGGTTGATGTACAGGATAATGTACCCACCCTCTCCTGCACTCTCCAGCTCCAGCTTCAGCTGCCGCACCTCCGTCTGCAGATCCTCCTTCGCTTCTATATTCTTCTTCTCTAGCTTCTCTAGTTCCAATGCCTGAGACACAGAACACCTCTCATCACCTCCTAATCACAAATAACAGCCAGACACTAACCATTCAAGGTGCTAAATCGTGCATTCTCAATGTTAGGCACCAGAACTGAAGAAATTTCGGTTAACTCACTGGCAAAACAGTCATCCAAACAGGATGTGATCATATGGCAATAAGCTCACACAGAAAAAAATGTTTAAATTGACTCAGATTCAATAAGTAAGGGAATTATACTGAGTCAAAAAAGAAACTTCACTCTCATAAATTTGTAAATATTTTCTTGAAACTTTTAATAAAAGAGTTCTTATTATCACTAGGGGTAAATGCGTTGTCAAAGACATCATGACACACATCAGCTCCGACGTGCACAGGTACGTAGCACGAGCGAGCGTACTTTAAGCTAAAACCATGTTTTCTCGTGTTCCTAGTCACGTAACCATATGAGAGATGTGCAACTGAGCTCACGTTAGCACGTTAGAGTGACATCTCGGAAAAACATGTTTTTACAGTTAATTATTCGTTGATTTTCAATGCCACGGCTGTCAAACGTTCAGCGTGAACGTGCCATTGGCATGCTGAATACGGAAACGTCTGTCAGTCACGTCGCAAGGGTTATGGGATGCAGTCGACAGACTATCCATGATCTTCGGACACGTCTCCAACAAACTGGCAACACAGCTGACCGACCTCATCCTGTTAGCCCACGTGTGACGTCAAAAGCAGAAGACCGACAAATTGTCCTACATCATTTGCATAATCGATTTGTCACTGCAATGTCCACAAGGAATCAATTGTTTAGAGGTTGTCTGACTGCCCAAACCACACGTAATCGCCTGCACCCAGCTCTTATTCAAGTTGTAACTTACCATTTTTACTCTTGGACATTTCCGTAGCATTTCCGGTTGGAACTGGTTACATTATGTACCTTATTTTTATGACATACCATCTTTAATGAGTACAGAATTAAATAAAATCATTATTCAAAACCTCATTTCTTGTATGTTCAACTTACCGACCTCCAAACGAGTGTGAAGTTTTTATTTTGGCTGAGTATAGTTGCAAAGCATTTCTAAGTTAGCTCAACTTCAAGTTCCAAGTTCTTTCAAAAGTGAGTTTGTGCAGCACCTGGGACATTTAGCTGAGGAAACTTAGAAACTGCTTTGCAGCTGGTTGTCTTACTTTTAACATTTTTGTAATTTTTTCATTTTTATAGTACGGCGCTTCTTAACAGGTAATTGCCATGTATCTTATAAGTACAATGCACAGCCTGCTGCTGGACTCTTCACCTTTTTTAAACGTTGGTTATCCTCCATATATCGCTTAGCTGCCTGGTTAGCATTCTCTGCTTGAGTCTGCAGGGCAGCCCCAGAGCCAATGGAAGTGGCCAGCAGGTTTATCAGTGTTATTAGACGTCTCATGACACTGTGAAGACACACACAACCACAAACAACGGGTCAATTCTCGAGGATATTCTTTTTGCTTTGATGATAAAGTGAAGTTTGAGATGTGTGGAGTGTCTTAATAAAAATTTGCTAAAGTCCTAAAAAAGAGTAGCTATGAATCAGCATTTTCTCATTGGCAACCTTTTTGGCATCATTTCAGCCAACCAATAACAGCTGGGAGACATTTCTGACAGGTTTGTGTGACCTAACAATAATCTGGAGGCGCCTGACACTCAGTAGTGCTGGACTTACATAGAAACTGTCAAATGTGTATCATTTCTCTCCAAGGACACAAGAAATGCCACAGAAACCAGGGATCTCTAGACTATAGAATAATGTCACATGACCACGCCTAGGCGCAGACTTCAAGAAGGACTCACAGCCATAGGAAAAGGGTGAAGCCGGAGAGGTAGAGATTCCTCTGGGCTCGAAACAGCTTCATGTGCAGGTGGTCAAACATGTTTGGGTGCAGCTTGGCCTCTTTGCTATGTTCCGCCCCTGAGTACTTCCGCACTTCCCGCACGGCATCTACGGAGGGAAAGTAGAGGGGACATAAGGGGAAATGCCTCAGAGCAGGGGCATTAAACCTAGTCCAGAAAGATACGGTGTAGGTGCAGTCTTTAGCAAAGACTGTACGGGCTAATTAATACAATCATATGTGTAACTGCATAGCTGGAACAAGAGCTTATTCCCATGCCAGCTCTTTCTGTATAATACCCCTGCTGAGGGTCTTGAAATTGACACAACTATCCAACTATAAGTGACAAGATTCATTACCAAAAGAATCACCCAATTTGCGCAACATCACCTGATAACTGAGCGATGAAATGTGGTGCAGTGTCAGTCACCCCAGTTTACTCACCAACAAAGAGAACAACGAGAATTATTATCATTGTGAAAAAGCCTTTGTTCCAGTATGGTGCAACTATGTCCCATATACTGAATTTGAAAATTCTCTGCCACCTGCAGAAGAAACAGAATGCATTAAAAACACTCCTTCCCAATACGAAATATGAGCTTATTGGGTAAAGCTAGTAAAATGATTATAGCTGTACACTTCATTTAAGCAAGCAGAGTTAAAAATTTACAAGTGGCTTTTCCATTCCCTAAAAGGGAATTGTCTTATGAGGAAACTACAGCTCCTATCATAGATGTGCAAAGTTGTGCATCTAAGTTCTAGGTTATACAAAAATATAGTGAAGTTCCCTCATTGACGATGAAACTTCCAAGGAAATTATCATTTTTGTAAATAAGTAGAGACAAGAAACTCCACAAAGATGCCTGACTTGGAAAATATCAAATGAAGTGCAAAGATGACAATTAATGGACAAAGATGCCAAATTTGCGATTATCTGAGGCATTAGCTATCTTGGCTACCGAAGAATTGACATACAGTGGTGCTTGAAAGTTTGTGAACCCTTTAGAATTTTCTATATTTCTGCATAAATAGGACGTCAAACATCAGATTTTCACACTAGTCCTGAAATTAGATAAAGAGAACCCAGTTAAAGAAATGAGACAAAAATATTTGGTCATTTATTTGCGGAAAATGATCCAATATTACATATCTGTGAGTGGCAAAAGTATGTGAACCTTTGCTTTCAGTATCTGGGGTGACCCCCTTGTGCAGCTATAACTGCAACTCAACATTTCCTGACATTAGCCTGTGTGAGAGAGGCCTTCAGTTGCTTAGAAGTTACCCTGGTGTCGTTTGTGATCTCACGACTATTACACGTCTTGCTCTTAGAGTGATCTTTGTTGGTCAACCACTCCTGGGGAGGGTAACAATGGTCTTGAATTTTCTCCATTTGTACACAATTTGTCTGACTGTGGATTGGTGGAGTCCAAACTCTTTAGAGATGGTTCTGTAACCTTTTCCAGCCTGATGAGCATCAACAACCCTTTTTCTGCAGTCTTCAGAAATCTCCTTCGTTCGTGCCATGATACACTTACTCAAACATGTGTTGCGAAGATCAGACTTTGATAGATCCCTGTTCTTTAAATAAAACAGGGTGCCCACTCACACCTGATTGTCATCCCATTGATTTAAAACGCCTGACTCTAGTTTCATTTTCAAATTAACTGCTAATCCTAGAGGTTCACACACTTTTGCCACTCGCAGATATGTAATACTGGATCATTTTTCTCAAGAAATAAATGACCAAATATAATATTTTTGTCTCATTTGTTTAACTGTGTTCTCTTTATCTACTTTCAGGACTTGTGTGAAAAACTGATGATTTTTTAGGTCATATCTAGGCAGAAATATAGAAAATTCTAAAGGGTTCACAAACTTTCAAGCACCACTGTATTTTACAACCAATTAAAAAAAATAATTAAAGTTGATCACTTTTTTATTAGTTTTTACAATGAAATGTATTCGCTACCAGGAGAAGGACAATATAAATTTGAACTTGATAAAACGATTCATATTGTTTTAGTCACATATAGAGTGAATACAAGGTCATTTGGAAGAGTACCTCGGAGCAGATATTAACGGCAAACTGAGGATTACGATAATGCCAATCTCCACATAAAGGAAGAGAGCCACTACCGTCCACTGGATCGTCATCTTTATCGGACAGGTCTCCTGAACACAACAAGCAGAACATTATTTAGCCTTAAAACCCTACACTCAAATACTACATTGTCCACAGCATAATAAAGCAGTAGCATCATTACTTAATAAATACGCTATCATACTGAACTGAGCCGTAGTTTAAGACCACGCGCTAAGAGAGACCACAATTATGTATAAAAATGATAGATTATATATCCCACAGACACTCGAGCAACAGCGCCAGATGGTTGCAGCTGTCAAAAAATGAATGGGAAATAATGACGCCCGCACGCTGTCACGTGACAATATCTGCCAATGGTGGCACGCAGTCCCGCTGACTGTACAGTAATGGTCCATGGTCCTGTGGCTATTTTTAATGCTCTCTGAAGAGTCAATGACAAGGCCGATTTCAATTGTAAATGGAGTTCTATTACGATGACAGCACATTGATACAGTTTGATCAAGGAATACCGGAATAAATATTTGAATATGTGGGCTTTTTATAAGTCTTGGTAACTAAGCTGTGAAGCAACTTACGAACTTAATAACAATCTAGCAATGAACGAATACCGAACGGACCTGCTAGCCAATTCAGAATTGTCTCTTTATAAGAAACAGACTGCGCGAAAAATCAATTTAACAAGAAGCAAGATAACGTACCCCTTGAAATAGTTTCTCTGAAGTAATGCAGATATTCACAGCGCTTCAGTGTGCATGCGACACACCTCCGATACTCGGGGGTCTCGTTCACATTACGTCATCGAACGCGTGCATCGGGCATCTATGGTAAATAGGAATCTAGATCTACTGAGGAAATATATTAACATTAGCCAGGCGTAATATGCCTGAAAGTGTACACACAACTATAAGTTTACTTTTCATTGAAGGATCGTGCTGCTAAGGCGCACGTATTCAGTTACTGGAGTCATATCCTTTTATGGACTTGTGCACGTTGAAGTGTCAAAGTACTTCTACATGCGTTCATAATTACTGTTGAGAAAAAATCTTTCGTAAATGAGATTAAGATGTTAAGTATAGTCAACAGCACGTTCTGCAGTAAAAGTGTTATAGTGTTGTACTTAATTTCACTCTCATGTCAGGATTTGTTTGTCTAATCCAAATTTACCTCGCGACTCCATTCACCATTTTTGCTTGAAGGCTCTCAAAACAAAATCGTACCAACTCAATATAAAAAATATGATAAACATTATTTTATTTGCCGGGAATAGCTTTACTTTGATTGCAGAACATTTCACCTCAATAACCTTTTTAAAAGCACGAATTCCCAGAATGCAAATACAGGACTTGAGGCCGGTGAGCCATCTGCGTCCGTTGCTACGTCATGGGGATTGTGATCCTGCAGCACACCAAACCACTGCAGTGCTACTAGAGGCTTCTCGTGTTCCTGCGGGTATCAAATGTCTTTGCAAAAGAAATGAACCCAGCATATCCATTTTGAAATTCAAGCATACCTTAGTAAAAGGTTTCTTAACACTGATTCAAGCAACAATTTCTTCAATGTGCATCCTTTATTTAAAAAAGTTAAAACAGATGAAAAATATTAAATCACAGGTCTATCCAACGCGGGGGGGAGGGGGTTCATGCACCATAGGTATGGTGGAGGTAGTCGATGACTGCAGAGGTGCTGGAGAGGGCATTGAACACCCTCCTCTCAGGCTGTGAGCTGATGCGTTCCAGCATGTAGATGAGGTGATTATGAAAGCAGGTGAAAGGTGTCCCATGTGCTAGAGCTATGTCCACCCAGTCCCAGATGCACTCCAGAGGGGTGTTCTCATACCCCGCAAACAGGGCCGGATTAGCCAGCAACCCCCGGGCAGCCATTACACCTGATGTAGAGGAAAAGAACATCAGGAAAAGCAGATAGAAGCAGTGTCTTGTTATTGCACTTATTCTATTAGGCAATCCAAAACACAAAGTTTTTTACATCGTCTCCTGCGTCATGGGAAAAACCATATGGCTGGAAATATTTAATGGCACTCAAAGGTTTCTGATTGAGACACATTTATGTATAGTAATGTATCACAGTCTATAAGCACAATTAAGCTTTCTTTTTTCTGAAGCTCCGAGCTCCAGTATTTTGGATTTCAAAAAAAAAAAAAAAACTGATGATAATATAGAGACAGTCAATATTAACCAGAGAGTGTTTCCATTAATCACATGAACCATTAAGGCATTTTAATCCTAGTAGGCCTCATTGTACAGAACCCTGCATACATAACAAGAAAAATAATCAAGCTGAAATTACTGAATGCCATTCAACGGTTTCTCTGACTGAAATCAATGAAGTTTAAAGAAGGATGCATATAATGAAAGACCCCTCTTCATGTGTTTGCACAGAGTTGATGCGCACCATCGACTCCTGTCAGCTGATGGGTAGATTCTATATCTCTGAGGTACTTGATATCCCCGTTGGCGATGACTGGGACGGAGAGGCTGTCCTTGATGGTCCGTATTGCATCATAGTGGACCGGCTGGTGACGCTCCTCTGCCGTTCGACCGTGTACTGTGACCCAGGACACGCCCGCTGCCTCTGCCTTCTGACACAGGTCCACTGTGCGCTTCAGATCCTTGTGGATTCTGCCATTATAAAAATTATTATTCATTGATGTTGTATTCAACAGACAGAGAAATTACTGCAGGCACAAAGTATAACAAAACATGATAAGCAAGGACTGAGGTGAACTGAGAGCATGGAACAACCCTTATAATAAGCCATCAACAAGTTGGCTTAGACTAAAATTACCTTATTTTTATGGACACAGAGTAATTGGGGTCATCCACTTGGTTTCGAACCAGCCGAACCATGTCCCGGACCAGTTCAGGCTTGTTAATCAAGCATGCGCCGTATCCTTCAGCCATTGCCCATCTGGAGACAGTCAAACAGCATGTGCCATGTAAACTGTTACAAAGCGATACAGTATAAGCAAGATACAATTCTTTACTGAATCATTCAAACAGGAATATTCAATCTTGATACACCTGCATGGCAGAACTGCTCTTGGCTGAGCTTTTTTCTTATTCTTTAGGAGTTACTTTATTCTACTAATTACAGCATTTGCAGTGATTAGTGTAAAGGAATTCCAAAAAAATAAGGAATTAATTGCAGTCTGTCTACTTTGTAATATGCAAAAAGGTTAAGCAGTACAGAACACCTCATTACTTGAGCCTAATTACCTGGCCCCTCCCCTAGGGGGCCAGGTTAAGCAATGATCATGTCTGTGTGTGTGTGTGTGTGTGTGTGTGTGTGAGAGTGTGTTTCTGTCAGTCTGTCTGTCAGCCCGTGGCTGGAGCCAGGTCTGCTATCTCTGATTGCCTTGTTTCAAAGGATTCTACAATGATAAAAGCTGCACCATTGGTATCCATCCCTGTGCTTAGAGATCTAAAAAGCTACAGGTTCTCACTCCAACCTTCACAAAAGAAACACAGTTCAACAGAGAGACCATTCTGAACAGCTAAATACCAGTTGGTTCTACCAACGTTGGGTTAAAAAAAAAAACCCAACAAGAAGGTAGATTTCCAGGAAAAGGGTTGATTACCTGCGATTTACACCATATACTGTGGAAAGTGCACCCTGAGAAGATCAGGCAAGGGAGAGAGGCACAGAGACACTTCAAAGTGGAACATGACCTCACCTCTGGGGACAACCACAGTTCAGATCCACTCCATCAGTGTACGGGGACACCACACAGGCAGCATCAGCCAGAGTTTGGGCATCATTGGCGGCAAACTGCATGATCAACGGACGGTCCCCTGGGAGGGGAACCCGAGGCATCAAAAATGTTTCACCCCACGGACCACAACACAAAGTCTTCCAAGCCCAACTGCCCACTTTATCGCTTATGTTGAATGGTTGTTAGGAAAAAAAAACAAAAAAAAAAACAGAAATATCCGAATCAAAACTGAACTCTGTCTTGAAACATGGCAAATTATATTAAAAAGAACTCAAGGTTCTAAATCAATAATGCAATTCAAAGATAACACATAAAAGATAACTCTCTGACCAAAACCCAAGCCAGTCTCTCTTCATGGTTCAATTAGCACTTAATCAACCAGAAACTTAAATTCACAAAGCGCTTGCGTTTCTGGACTAAGCACCCAGTTCATACAACATCGTAGATGACAAGTTTTGAGCGTTTTCAAAATGTAAAACGCGGAGAAAAATCTTACCCTGACTTGATGTAAATTCGCTGTCTCTGGCTTTGACAGATCGCATGAAGTCGGCAGCAACGATCATAGGAGTGAAGCATACATCACAATCATACTTCCGCACCAGGGATCTGAACGACAACCTGGGGATGGAGAATAAGGGCATAATTTATCTTCAATCAACGAATCCCACGAAATTCAAGGCGCAACGTTTGCACTCAGCGCAACACCAAAATACTTAGTTCATTCGATAGAACTTACTTTGAGTACCGAACCATTGGTGCGCATATTTTTAGTACTTTGCCTTTTTCAAACATATCCATGATATGCTTTGATCCCGCGTTGAGGCTCATTTTTAATTATTAATCTCCCCTTACAGTCAATGGAAACCTGCAAAAGAATGACAGCATTAATGGAATTGCAACCTCTTATAAACCATAATCACTCCGAATTCGTTCAGAATCTTCCTGCTTGCAAGATGTGTAACTTTAACTCAGCAGCAATAAAACGGATCAAGCGTAAACATTACAATGACGTGGCAGCAAGTAGAATAAACCCTTTAGGTTTGCAATTTGCCTCACCATTCACGATGCCTGCCAGCAACGCAGCAGGATATTATTCACTTTTTCATGCATTTCCAACTTAATTCAATGAAGCAGTCTGCTAGCAAGCTAACTTAACTAATTTCGCTTCAGGTCTCTTAGCCAGCGAACACCAGCGTGATTTGCGGTTCTTCGGTTCACAAGTACCGGTAGCTGGAGCGGGTATTTAAGACTTTAGAAAGTTTAATATGACATGAATGTCATACTTAAGACAGATAAGAAAGCAAATACTAAAAACGATCGATTTCATTGCATGACAATACACATCCCTACAACGTGTCATCGGTAGGACTACAGATCACATGACCCTTGACCTGCACATTTTAAAATAAAAAAATTTAAAGACACATATTTCTTATAACACTATAAATAGGTTGATATTCCTTTTAGATTTGTGCTCTTGTTTAATATTTCGCGCATACAAAATGCAAATTTGGGCGTTTAAAAAAACGTTGTAATTAATTTTCCGGCGCTCTTCTTTTACGTCATTGTGATGAAGTGGCCAACATGGAAGGAAGTAAAGAGATGGCTTCAACGAATGCACTTCTAAAAGATGGTAAAATACCCTTTGAGCGTATCCGTTTGCTTATTTTGTTATTTCATGCTTTTGAGAGCATGTCTGACTCCAGTTTGATGCATTCATCGAAGCGATTGTTTCTCGTTTTCAACTTGGAGCCGCTTATAATAGCTAACTAGGGAGCTAGCTGGCTAACTTGGCTAAAAGCTGACAGACTGAGAAATAAGATTCTAGCTCACGTTGGCTTGCTAATTACTCGAAAATCGTCGGTACAGATAGGAGTTGCTGGCTGTTGCTGGAGCGCACCTTGCATACTGGCCCCTCTGTCTACGTTTGTTTTCGTTCTGGGATACTCACTTTGAGTCCTCCGCAGTACCATCTTGTCATGATGTTTTCCTCCCCCTATTTTATTCGTGGTGGTAATTTCATTCATTTGCGATCAGATTATGACTCAAGATCGGTCCTCTCGCGAATATGACAGAATTACCTGGTATTTCGATTTAATCGTAGTGCTACATGCATTTCCTTGACTGTAGGTAGATCTTTGCCACAGTACAACCAATCTGAGCCGTCTGAAAGAAATCCTGTTGGTTACAAAAGCGTTGGGTTTCTGTTTTTTTTACGCTTTCCTTGGTTCTCTCTCAGACTGCTATGCGGATTTTTGTAACGAGGACTTCGATGTGAAGACTTACACCGCTCAGGCCATCCACCATGCTGTCATCGCAGAACAGCTGGCCAAACTCGCTCAGGGCATCAGTCAGCTGGACAAAGAGCTGCACGTCCAGGTACCTGATGCTGTCACATTCGTGCAACCTATTTTACGACTGTATGTGACTGTGTGTGTGTGAGCGTGTGTGTGTGTGTCTGTCTGTCTGTCTGTCTGTCTGGTGTTGCAGGACACACCATGGCCCCAGTTGCTTCCAGACGTTGTCAAAACTCTGCTCTGGTGTCTGGCATAAGTTTGGGCGCACCAAAAATCTTTAGAATTTAAGATGTCATCAATTTTTGGAAATTCAAATTGGGTAACCAAGATGTAGTAAATACCAGTCCCTCTCAATGCTGTTTGCTGTAGTTTTTGCTTATCATAGTTCTTTGTTTCTTATATTTTGATTCTTGTCGATCTGTGACATTGACTGGAAGAAGGGACTTAGCAGTCCTTGTGGCTGTGGGAGACATGCTCCCTCAAACCACCCCATTTAAAAAATATTTACCTCTCTTATTCCTTGAAAAATGGATGGAAAGTACCGTGGAAATACAAATGATTTGATACCCATGCCCCCCAGCCCTGAACTGGGGCTAAATGTGCTATATGTTGTGTATGTGTCTATATTTGTCCTGTAATTATTATTAATGTTTATATATGTTCTCAGGCTCCGTCCCAAAAGCTTTTGATTGCTTCTCTGGGAGGCCTGATTCACACGTGAACCCATAACTACAGTTATGCACTATAGATATACTCTTCCAAAAAAGAAACTATGCAACTATTGAATTATTGATTACACTTTCTTTTCAATATATTTTTCATATTTGTCAAAACATTTCATGTATGATAAATTGATGCTAACAACAATGTATGGTTTCTTTTTTGGAAGAGTATAATATTTATGCCTGTTTGAATAAATAAATAAATCTGAACCAACCCTCCCCTTCCCACACACACAAATGCATCTGGAAAAGGTATGTCAGAGCCCCTTTTGTGTAAGGACTTTTCTTGAAGAGTGTGACAGATTTGTACTGTTCTTTTGGGATATATTTTTTTAAAAGTGGGCTTACGAGCAACTTATGAATATTTTTAGTCATTCTAGGTCGCATTCAAAGCAGGTTAGGTTAGTGAACAGAAATTAGATGTTGGCAGTTTACTTGGTGAATTGAAAGGAGTTATGCTAACGAATGCATGCTTAGGAATGGGATTATGGTTTCTTCAGTTTGTAAAATCCAATCAGCATGGGTAGTTTGACTTCTGAAAATGTGGTATGTATGTAGTGGTAGACAATGATGTCAGATTAATACTTCCAGGTTGTTGCCCGTCATGAAGATTTGTTGGCACAAGCAACAGGGATTGAGTCCCTTGAAGGTAAGATTTTTTGCTGTTGTGTTGCAGTGGTTTTTGCACCAATTGAGCATTTCAAAATTTTGGCTCACAAATTCCTTTTTCCTGGAGTTAAAGGCAGTACTGTTTTCATGCAATTTGTTTATAATATATCAATGCATAATTGCCTATGTTTGGTACAGAGTACACGGGCGCTGTTTTAGAAGTTTGTGTTGAGATGTTGTTTCATAGGTGTGAAATATTTCGGTAACCTGGTAATCTTTCATGAAATTCTCTCAATGCAATCTCGCAAAAACGATACAGTGAGGTTGCCACATGATGGCGCTGTAGTACGGGGTTGTCATAAACTGCAGCAGATTATGGCTTTGACCCTGTTCTTCCCTCGGGGTAGTAATGGAGACATTGGTAGAGTTTTTCTCTCCTTCATCCATGCAATTTAGTGACTTCAGTCATTTTAATGATTACATTTACATTCATTGTAATTAATTGTTAATGTAATATGCAATGGCTCTTAATCTTTTCATTTTTCAAAATGCATTATTTTACGTACTGTAAAAAAAGCATGAAATTTCCTGCACGAAGAATGAAATCGAGAGCGTTGAACTCTTACCATAACAACCTCATTTTGAATTATTCTGAACCACTGTTGATCTTTTCTTTTGGGATGTGGTTTCAGAGAGACCCACGTAATGAAATGTAGCATAGCCATGGAAGTTTTACTGTGCCACAGCTACTTCGGTAAAAAAAGAGAAGGACCATTAAAATTATGAGTGGGAGCAAGCCTGTTATTGTCTCTGTCCAACCTAGTCGTTGAAAATGTGAAATCATTCCCTCTTTGGTGAAAATCCTCAGGTGTGCTGCAGATGATGCAGTCCAGGATTGCTGCTTTGCAGGGAGCAGTGGACAGGTATGGCCCTACAGACCTAGAATTAGCCCTTTGAGATGAACAAAAATACCTTTAAGTCAACCACTGAGTGGAGCTCATTTCAGTTTACAATGAGCACGAACATTTGTTTACAATTGTAGATTTATTAATTATTTTTCTGCCTCTTTTTTTTCCTGCAGGATAAGGGCTAAAATTGTTGACCCATACAATAAGATTCTGGCCCGGACTGACCAGCTAGCCAGATTACAGGTACAGATGAGATATTGGCTGTTTTTGGGGGGGTGGGTTGGGGGTGGGGGTGGGATGGGATGGGGTTTGGAGATTTAAAGTAATTCCTTTCACCTGTATGAAGCTGTGACCCGGGGTGAAATAATACAAAATTGCTTCTGAATTTTGTGTTATTTTGGATCTGTCACCTCCACTCTGGGCACCAACCTGTATATGTGTCTCCCTTGAGAGGTAATTTCCATGTTTATTGGATGGGATGTCTGGGGAAGAGGGCCAGACTTAGCCTGGCTTTGATAATGGCTTCTGCTGGGCAGAGAAGAACTGGGTTAGATTTGATTGTGTTTGTATTGCCAGGGTCGCTTCAAAGGCACATATTGACTATGTGATGCCGCCTTGTCTAGGTTTTCTAGGAATCATAGCTGGTGTAGTACTCTCGGAAATGTGGAGTTTAACAACGTTGTCTCTTGATTGACTAACTATGCTGAGTGTCTGTCAGCTGCATGGCGCTAATTTCTACATGTGAGAAAAGCAAGCAATCGTGAATTATGCAAGTTTGTGAGAAGTGCTTTCAATGAGGAAATCATTTAGAATGTTCAATGCTTGAAATTACATTGGAGATCAGCAAACTGCTGTGCATTCCCCTTATAATCAAAGATGCACTCAGCTCTGAACTGCATTATACGCCGCTCACATCACTAATCCATTGGATTCGTACCGGAATGAAGCCTTCTTGTGACATGTTTGCTTGCAGAAAATGATGTTTCCAACTGGAGGTACAGCACGTTTACTGGATTGATTTAATGTTCTCTCTTATTAGGAGAAGGAAAGAACTGTGTCATTGGTTGGTTGTAAATTGACCTTGTCAGAACGGACACTGAGCGTCTTGGCATGATGTGATTTACTGATTCGTTGAACTCGGTGCAGCTGTGGCTAAAACGAACCAGTTTTTGAACCTGCCGATACCTGTTGTGACATCATTAGTTAAGCAGAAACCATGGCGTTGATGTGTGTTCTATTTAGAAAGATCAATGCAAAGCAATCTGGTGACGTGCGTCTGGCGAGTTAAATTTCTCTCCCTCTTGAGTGTATAGGCCCTGTGAGAAACTTTTGGATGTGTGGGATTGGGGGGGGGGTCTTCAGCTGCCAGGTTGTCAGGGCAGGACCTGAAGCAAATGGAAATGTATGCACCTTCTAATCTGGCTATGGTGTGGACTCTGGTCAGTAGGGGATTGGTCTGGCCCTGCTGCAGACTCAGGTCAGGAGGGGATTGGTCTGGCCCTGGTGCGGACTGAGGTCAGGAGGGGATTGGTCTGGCCCTGGTGTGGACTCCGGTCAGGAGGTGATTGGTCTGGCCCTGCTGCAGACTCAGGTCAGGAGGGGATTGGTCTGGCCCTGGTGCGGACTGAGGTCAGGAGGGGATTGGTCTGGCCCAGGTGTGGACTCAGGTCAGGAGGGGATTGGTGGATGTTAAAAGAAGTATGAGCCCAGACCACAGTGCCTTCCGGAATTATTTGCGCCTGTAGTGCATATGAGCAAAGTGTGCGGTGATAAAAATGCCCTTGTCTCTCAATCAAAATATTCACAAAAATCGAACCTTGTAATTACTGTATAATTATTGAAACAAAAAAGTTGACATTAAATGAATATTTTCCTTCAAACCTGTGCGCCACAATTATTGGTACTTCTAGAAAATCGATTTCACTAAAGTGTATTTCTTGTCTTTTTTTTAGCTCGCCGGGACGAATGTCCGGAGAGCTATTGTTGTACCCCCCGCGTCCATCCGCGTCCGTCTCCATCCGCGTGCAGAAAAACTTTAACTTTGCCCTCCCGGCGAGCTTTGTTGTCTTTCTGACAACTCTGGTTTTTTTTTTTTTAAGTTTTTAGTTTAAGTTTACTAGTTTCAGAAACTCATAGTTGGTCAACTTTGACTTCCTCTTTCAGTCGGACATGAATATGAGATGATACTGGCCAGATTCCCTCAGTCATTCATCACTATGGGAGACCGGAGAACACAGTGATGATGTGCTATGAAAAGTTGTTGTTCTGCGCAAATCAGGAAATGTTTATAAGTAAATGGCTAAGTTAAAGATACCCATGTACGCTATCAGGGCTATAATCAAGAGGCTGAAAGCGATAAGAGATGTTAAGATGCCTGGTAGAGGGTATATGAGCATATCAACTCCATGCACAGTGAGGAGGATGGTTCGACTGGCAAAACTGTTTCCAAGGATCGCAGCTGGAGAATTGCAAGGGTTAGTCGAGTCTTGGGGATCAGAAAGTCTCCAAACCTACCATCAACCTCCACCTACATCGCCAGAAGTTGTTCAGGAGGGCTGCTAGGAAGAACAACTACCGTCAATCAACCGCAAACTAAGGAGCCTACAGTTCATCATACTTTACTAAGACTTTCTGTAAAGCCAGGTTATGCGATCAGATGAGACGAAAATGGAATTTTTGGCAACAAACGCAGGAAGTGGGTGTGGATTAGACAGAAAGATAGCCTTTCAGAAAAGTGCCTCATGCTCATTGGCCCTCATTTATCAAACATGCGTACACCAAAAAAATGGGTGTACGCCAAATCTCCCGCAAGGATCGGCATTTATCAATCTGAAAGTGAGCCAACTGTCCGCAAAAATCTCACGCCAGGTCAGACCGGATGTACGCAGATTTGAAACCAGCATGTATCATGCAGGAATGAGTGCAGCTGTCAGCATGAGTTATAAACCATATGCAGCGATGCAGACATGCTGTTGTTGCTCTTATTAGAAAAATGAATCAATAGGCTAAATAGATAAATAGGCTAAATAAATAAATAGGACACCTGTGTTGAGAAATTAATTGAACGAATATTTTGCAACCTGCTTGTCAGGCCAGACGGCTAACAATTACAGTCATTTTGATTAAGAATAATGCGTGGCTTGAGAGATATGCAGTGTGGTATGTCAGATGCTCATCCAGTCAGATGTATACTAAACAAAAAAAGAAACGCAAGTTAATTAAAGACTGGAAAATAAGTTTGAGCATAATTATTTTGGAAAATCAAATTTATTATTCGCGCGTGCACATTTACACTCGTTTCATCAAACTTTTCTTTATTTTGCGGTCACTTTGACCGAATAACCATAACTAACCATAAGAGTACATTAACTAACTAGCTAACTTGCATATCTTTTGTTGCTCAGTATATATAGGCCTACGGACACTTTGACCGTGATCACATTTTAACAATGGCAGATCTTCTGTTGTTAGAGGAATAAGCTTCTGTCCGACGTGAGAGGAACTTTCGGCACAGAGAAGATCTCCTCTGGGAAAGTGGCGAGTGGCTGCTCATTTTGCGTGGCACCCAATAAAATGTCATGGAGTAATACTAATACGAGTACAATGAAGAGTGATCTCTGTAGACTGTATTTTAACAATTGCCCTCATGCAGCTCCGATCGAGGCAGTGGGGATTCATCCATGTCTCCACCGCCTCATATTCCCACGATGGAGGGGGAGCCCTGTTTCCATGCGCTGCACGAACGGTGACAGCTGGAGGTTCGAGTCTGGTTGGCCCCCACTGGTCCGTGCGCTGCTGCTCCTTAGCGCCGCAACCCGTTTTTTGGTGGCGATCTTAAAATCTGACCACTTTATTTACCTACTTGTAAAGCATTTGGATTGTCAGGTATGTAGGCTATATAACATGAAATATGATCGATCTATAAATTGAATTTATTAAGGCTGATGTTATTCGCTCTTATATGCGTGGCCAAGGCTGAATTTTTATCCCCTTGCCGACAAAGTAGTCAGAGGGGGATATAGAGACGCCTCCGTCCGTCCATTCGTAACAAATCTGGTTTCCGTTCAATAACTTCAGTAATGTTTGATGGATTTTCATGAAATTTCATGTGAAGGTACTTGGTATCAAAATACAGGCTAAGTTCGATTTTGGAGTACATAAGTCAAAGGTTATAGCTCATTAAAAAAGCGAAAATGGTTTCCGATTGATAACTTGAGTAATGTTTGACGGATTTTGATGCAATTTGATGTGAAGGTACCTCATATCAAAATACTGTTTAAGTTCGATTTCAGAGTATGTAAGTCAAAGGTCATAGTTCATTAAATATGCTAAAATGGTTTCCGTTCCATAACTTGAGTAATGTTTGACGGGTTTTGATGAAATTTTATTTGAAGGTACATGGTATGAAAATACAGCCTAAGGTCAATTTCGGAGCATGTAGATCCAAGGTCATAGCTCATGAAGTATGCGAAAATGGTTTCTGTTCGACAACTTGAGTAATGTTTGACGGATTTTAATTAACTTTGATATGAACGTACATGGTATCAAAATACAGCCCAACTTCAATTTCAGAGAATGTAGGTCAAAGGTCATAGCTCATTAAATATGCAAAAATGGTTTCCAGAAGATTTAACAGCATAATGTGATGACTGTCTCGTTGGACCTTATCATTTTGTTGTCATGAATGCTGCTTCTTAATCACATCCAAGATTTCTTTTCATGCCATTACACTGTTTCAAATATTATACAGTGCTAACCTTTGAAAGTTCAAGGATACATTAATATTATGTTTTCACTTTTCACTCTTCTTTCATTTTGTCACCTTCTCATATATGCTTTAATCTTCTTCTGTAAATCCCTGGTGTTATCCACGTCCTTTTATTAAATTTTTTTACCAATTAACATAAAGTTTATTTTCAGATCTTCTCATGGGCCATTCCATAAAGTAGTGAACTTTCTGTACATCCAGTTCCCAGGTTTTAATAACTTCCTTGCCTGGTGATATAATATAGTCTAATGAAAGTACCCTCTTCTGACATATACACACACATATACAACATTTGTACTCGGCAAGGGGATGGTACACTTTGCTTTGCCCTGGTTTCCTTGGCCACACTTATAAGTGCGCCAGTTGATGATCATTCCAGTGCCGCTTATAAAAAGTACCGCTTAAAATAAGTTTGGCAAAGAAAACATTTTTTAGCTTTGGACACACTTAAATTAAGTTGGCCACACTTAAAAGTGCGTCTAAAGCAACTTTCGATCAATTTTTGTCCTTGGATGCACTTAAATAAGCGCAAATAGTCACTTTGATTTATTAATAAATTAAATCAAATGTCTGCTGCACTCCGGTTTTCCACCCCAACGGTGTTTACCGCAGCAGCTATAGTTTCAAAAACTGCAGCCTTCAGGGCTCCCTTTATGCCGCTCTTAAGGCTTCCAAATAAAATTATTTCATTTTTCTCCTCCTCGGAAGTGATCATTTACATTTCCTCCTCAGTGAAGTTCTTTCTTCTTTGCCGTCATTCAAGAGTCCATGTCGTAAAGTGGGCAGCACTATGCCTCCCGGAGCATGAATTTATAGGGGCGTGTCATGTAAATTTCAGCCGCCAGATTTATCAACGCCTCGCCAGTTCTACACAGAAATGCAAATGCTGATATTTGCACCAGAATCTCCACCAGATCCTACGGAAGTTTGATAAATGAGGGCCATTGTGAAGTATGATGGCAGATCTTTGAAGGTTTGGGGCTGTTTTCCTTCCAAGGGCCCTGGACATCTTGTTGAGGTACATTGTACTATGGAGTCCACCTAATACCAGCAGATATTGAATGAAAACCTGGCAGCCTCTGCCAGGCTGGGCCTTCCAGCAGGACAATGATCTGGAACACGGCTAAAAATCTGCACAAAAATGGTTAATGGACTGCAGAGCAAAGGTTTTGCTTGGGCCATCACAGTCCCCTGAAAATGTGTGGAATGAGCCATAGAGTAGTATCCATATGCGTTAACCCTAGAATCTGAAAGATCTGGAGAGATTCTGTATGGAGGAATGGTCTCAGATTTCATACAGTGTGTTCACCGACCTCATGCAGCAGTGTGTTCACCGACCTCATGCAGTATGGAAGATCACTGAGTTTTCACCTTGGTGAAGGCAGGCTGCAAAAAATATTCAGTGAAGGTGTTCCAAGGATTTTAGCACGCATGTTTTAGAAAAAAATAATTGTTTCACGATAGGAATCGTGTTGCTTCAATAAAAAATTAGAATTTTGTGAATATTTTGAATGAAAGATCGTGCGGATAAACAATCAAGTAATTTTTTCACTTCTTGTTTTACTCCTTCTTAGACAGTAAGTGTGCCAGTTGGTCTGGGGGGTGCTATATATTCCTCTCTCTTTTTCCTTGTTTGCTCTAATGGACCGTATTTCACATGAATCTCCACCTGAGGCTCTGCTGGTAGGTGGGATACAGCAATATTTTGTGTCCTTTTGTGTGAAATGCTGCCATTGGTCGGTCACAGCTGTCTGTCCTTATAAGGAGATGTTGTGTCGAGGTGTTTTCATGTCTCATCTTGACAAACACAGGTGAACTTTCACCTGCTATGCCTGCACTCTGAAGGGCGATGGATATTTTGGTCCAGAGTCAGGAATGGAGACGTGTGCGTGTGTGCGTGCGTGTGTGCGTGTGTGTGTGTGTGTGTGTGTGTGCGTGTGTGCGTGCGTGCGTGCGTGCGTGCGTGCGTGCGTGCGTGCGTGCGTGCGTGCGTGTGATGGATTAGTGACATGTACTAGGTTGATCTCCTTTGTGCAGGTGAGTGGGTCTCTTCGGGATTTGGAAGCTTCTGGATAGGAGGGGAGTGTAAGGGCTGTAGCAGGGCTGGAGCTTAGGGTGGGAGAAGGGTGAAGGCAAAGATTTAGGGGTGTAGGGAGATTAGGGTGTAGCAAGGATGAAGGTGAGGCGTAGACATCAGGGTTCTTAATTTTTCTGACAGCAGGAAATTGAATTGCTATAGGCGGTTACAGGACGCCGGGGTCTAGGGGCTGCGCAAGCCCTCAGCAGGGCCAAGGGGCAGAGCCCCTTGCGGCGTCTCAGGGGCTACGCCCCTGGGAGCTACACGTTTTTCACATAGTGATATGGTGAAATAAGCCAATCTAAACTACCTGTAATGCATACATGACTATCTTAATGAAGTAAAAAAGAAGTAAAAAAAAAAAAGAAAATGAACTGAAATGAAAGTGAAGGTGTTCCAAGGATTTTAGCACGCATGTTTTAGAAAAAAATAATTGTTTCACGATAGGAATCGTGTTGCTTCAATAAAAAATTAGATTTTTGTGAATATTTTGAATGAAAGATTGTGCGGATAAACAATCAAGTAATTTTTTCACATCTTGTTTTACTCCTTCTTAGACAGTAAGTGTGCCAGTAGGTCTGGGGGGTGCTATATATTCCTCTCTCTTTTTCCTTGTTTGCTCTCATCTCTTAAAATCTCTTAAACTCCTATCTTACAAATTACACAAACAAAAGCAGACAATTCAATACACAAAATAAGAAATCCTGTCTCTGGGAACATTGAGACACATACAGAGAGAATACAGCAAAGTTTTGAAATATTTTATAAATTGTTGTACTCCCAACCAAAAATGAATAATGACCTTCAGATTGAATCATTTTTAGCCACTCTTAATTTACCTACCATTACTAACGAACAAAATGACAGACTATTTCCTGATATAGAAATAGGAGAATTAAATGCAACAATTAGTAAATTGAAAACAGGAAAGTCGCCGGGCGCAAATGGTTTCACATCTGAGTGGTACAGGACTATGAAAGAATCATTGACTCCAGTATTATTGAGAACTTTTAACTGGGTGTTGAAGAAGACAGAAATTCAGGCCTCCTGGAGATATGCCATTATCTCTGTGTTACCAAAAGATGGAAAGGATAAGTTGGAGTGCTGCAATTACCGACCAATTAGTGTATTGAATATAGACTATAAATTATTTACAACTATAATGTCCAAAAGAATTGAAAATGTACTACCAGAACTAATTCACCTTGTCCAAACTGGTTTTGTAAGACAATGACAAACACAGGACAATAGTAGGAGAACTTTGCATATTATTGATCGGATTATTGAACAAGGAACAGAAACGGCCATTATAAGCCTAGATGCCGAAAAGGCTTTTGATTCGGTCAGGTGGCCTTTTTTGTATTAAGTTTTAGAAAGATTTGGCTTTAATAAATCTATTATTGAAGTATTTGAAGCCCTATATGACAAACCTTCTGCAAAAATAAAAATTAATGGTGACCTATCTAATCCATTCATCCTTGAAAGAGGAACTAGACAAGGCTGTTGTGCCTCACCTCTCCTCTTCTCTCTATTTCTCTCTCTTCTCCCTTGGCCCAGTGGATCAGACAAAATACAGACATTAAAGGAATTAATATGCCATTAGGAGAAAATAAATTGGCCTTATTTGCAGATGATCTACTGATATATATATCACAACCCATTCAGTCACTTCCAAAACTTATGAACCTGCTAGAACAATATGGGATGTACTCAGGATATAAACTTAATATACAAAAAACGCAGGTAATCACCTTTAATTATAACCCACCTAATTACATCAGAAGCAAATACAAAATGAAATGGGATGCAGAATCAATCAGATATCTTGGGGTAAACTTAACAAAGGATATCACAATATTATTTGATTTGAATTATAACCCCTTAAATTCCCAGTTTAAATCTGATATTTTGCGTTGGAATGTTATCCTTTTCTTGAGCTTTAGCTCCAGAGTGGAGTCCATTAAAATGAATATTCTGCCAAGATTGCTCTATCTTTTCCAAAATCTTCCAGTGTCAATACCAACTAAACAATTCTTAGGATGTGATATGATGATATCCAGGTACTTATGGCAGGTGAAAAAACCCAGGATAAGGTTTAAAACCTTACAAGTAAGCAAAGAGAGTGGGGATATGGGTCTCCCCTCCTTAAGAGAATATTACTTAGCAGCACAGATGAGGCCATTGATCTGCTTGTGTACCCTGGCTTATTCTGCGCGTTGGAAAGAAATTGAAAATGCGTTACTAGAAGGGATACCTATTGAAACTACGATTGCAGATAATGAACTTTTAAATAAACAGTTGAACATAAGCAGCACTTGGTTAAATATACTATTGAGAACCTGGCAGGAAATTGTAGAAACTTGTAATTTAAATGACTCAATTAAACTACTGCGATGGTGTGCTTATGACACTGAATTTTTTCCACACAGATGTGATGGTAGATTTAAGGGATGGGCTGCTAAAGACCTAACAAATTATTACTCATTTACTAAGGAGGGGACATTCAATAGTTTTGAATTCTTATGGAGGAAGTACAATCTTGAACAAAACGATTTCTATAGATATCTCCAAGTTAGAAACTATCTCAACCAGAATCTGAGGCCAAATTTAGGCAAAGTAGAATCACCAATTCTGAAAATTCTTTTGTCAGTATCAGAATCTCCATGCAACAAGATTATCTCTAAACTATATAAAAATATACTCCATCCCAAATCAGGAAATACCTGATATATAATAGAAAACCTTTACAAAAGGGATATGGGAGAGGGGATTCCAGCTGCTGGAGAAGATGTGGGATGGACGACGCCAATCATTATCATGTTTTCTGGAACTGCCCAGTTATTGTTCCTTACTGGAGGGAAATCCGCAAACACATTAACAACGTATTTGGAGTCAATATTCCTTTTGTTATGGATAAAATTTATATGGGACATATTCAATTGGACGGACGGAGAGATGATGATAAAAAGCTGGTTCAAATTCTCCTGGCTGGAAGCAAAAAAGTTATCACGAGAAATTGGCTCAAACCCCATCTACCCACTATAGATCAATAGATAGACATTATCTATGAAATTTATGTATCGGAGTGACTGTCATATTCCCTTAAAGTCCAGAAAGATGGATTTTACAAAATTTGGAGCAAATGGACTGAGTATGTGAGTGTGTCAAAGCGATCAGACAAGACTTTTCTTAAATTACTGAAAGAGGCTCAGGAAAACAGTGTTTTATTGACCTAGGCATTTTATTTGGTGATTTTTACCCTGATCCTTTTTACTTTGCTGTATGAATATACTGATATTTTGCTTTCTATACATCTCCAATGTGAAGGCCTCCTGTGTTCTTTTTGTATATAATTCATACCAAAGTTTACACAAAGGTTTAAAAACATCTGAAAGAGCTATATGAAGAAATACTCAGATGATTTGTGACTATCTATATCATAATGTCATTGTATACATACGTGTCTGTGGCTGAATGTAACAGATTATGGCATTGTCATTTGAAAGTGCTCTTTCCAAATAAAAAAAAAACTACTCCTTTTGCCTGGTCTGACCACATATTCCATGCCGATGGAATTAATGTTTCTTTTATAATTAACGTGTAAGCCACATTTGTAAATATAGTTTCACCTGTTTGGAAAATAAAGATTATAAATAACAAAAAAAAAGTTTTCCATTTCACAACTTCCTTTATATTAATCACAATGGTCGTTTATTCGTTTCTGTCTCTGGCATTTTCCAACATGAACTGCAAAAAAGTGAGATTGAGTGACTATCTACCATTATTAATGGTAATGTTGGCGGCCATCTTGAAATCCAAGATGGCGGATGTCAGATGCGCATTGAAAAGTTTAATTGAGTTTCAAACATACCTGTGGGGAATTATGTGTAAATTATGTGTATATGTGCTATGCATTTAACGGTATTGCTTACTATTGGGTTTGGTGGCGGCCATCTTGGAATCCAATATGGCGGACTTCCAGGGTCCATTTTGATAGTTTCACTGGATTCCCTGACCCTGAAAACGTAGGTCTAGACACCAAAATTACTGTTCCATCTGCCTTAGTTTAGATATTATGAGTAAAAATATAACAAATTTGGCAGCCATATTGAAATTCAAGATGGCAGCCACCAGGGGGCAACATCCGCAATGTTGCATTCCTGTCTCGCACAATAGACAAACAAATCCGCAGGATATTTAATCATATTTGACCATGAGAGCAGCAGCAGCGACAATGACATTTTTTGTATGTATCTGAACGATAACCTTAGCCTCAACTCTACATTTGCGTGACATGTTGATGCCCAGAGCTGGTCTTTCAGCTCGTTGTTCAGCTCGTTGTTCAAGTAATCGTCCCGCCTCGAGTTATAGAGGACAGGATGCTGGAGAACGATATTGAGGAGATGCTCTCCTTTATCACCTTTATTTATTTGAGGTTTGGATGCTGTAACGTGAATAGAAACAAAGGCCATCTACACGTTATTAGCTGCGCTGCACTGCATGCACTGTGTATACTGTACGAGGAGCTCGAGTGGACGTGTCGCAAGCACAAGGCGGAGAATTTGGACCTGAAATTCAAGATTTCGACGGAGAAATGTTACGACAGCTCCAGAGGGACACTAAAACAGGATATTTTGCTTTTGCATTGTCCATATAGTCCATGTGCATTTTGAAAAATGTATTTCTCTTTCTTTTTTCAACTTTTATTTATTGATATTTACCAAAGCAATAGCCGGTAACTTTGCGTTTCATCGGCGGAAAAAATAACTGGTTACCGGCTATTAACAAGGACATGCATATTAGGTTGTAGCTGGTGGCTAGGGGAGAGTGTATGGGTGTAGCAGTGGAGGTGAGGGTGTTGTAAAGGTGGAGATGAGGTTTAAGGGTGCAGTGGTGGAAATTTAAGGTGTAGTGGGTGTTAAGATGTAGTTGTAGCAGGGGTGTAGGTGAGGCTTAAAGGCGTACAGGTGGTGATTATGGTGTAGCTGGAGTTGAGGTGAGGTTATAGTGGTGCACCAGGGTTGAAGCAGAGCCATAAGGGCTTAGGGGTGGAGATTATAATGGTGGGGGTTGAGCTGAGGTTGTAGGGGTGTTGCAGAGGTGGAGGCCAGGGTTTAAGGGGTGTAGCAGGAGTAGTGGCGTGAACTTGGTGCGTAGTTTGGGTGGAGGCAAAACGTATATACGGAGATTAGGCTTTTGTGGGGAGCGGAGTTGAGGGTGTGAAGATGTAGCGGATAAAAGGTTACGGTATTGTTGGGGTGGAAGTTAAGATTTGATAGCAAAGAGATTCGGATCTTGACGGAGTGGAGATAAAGGCAGGGACACAGGCCTCATGGTTGTTTTGCTGTGTTGCAGCGGTATTTCAGAGATTGATGTGAGAGGTGGAGATTATTTCTGGGGCGGTGCTTGTCCTCAGGGAAGAGATGGAGGAGTGCCCGCATTGCCACCAGGGATGGGTTTTAGGGCTTAAAGCCTGCTGATAGAACCAGAGTGTTATTTACTGTTTGTTTTCCCTGGCAGCTTGCCCTTGACATTGGGGATCTGTTAGCATAGTGGGGCTTAGATGCCCTTCCACCATGTGTTTTAGCTAGCGGCGCTAATCAGTTATTCGGAGGAGTCCCCTCACAGGCTGAACACACAAAAACACACCCTCTGTCACTCCTTGATAAATCAGTTTGTGTGTCTAACGGAGACCGGGGGGAGAGAGCATGCTGGCACACAGATGCACCGCCTCAGCACCAATCAAAATACTCCTAACCTTTACCGTGCCCTTAAAATCTTCCCCCTACCCCCCTGTGAGGAATGAGCTGTGCCTGTCCAACACTGGAGTCTGTATTTATATTTGCATTGCTAATGAGGGTGCTGTTACTCTTCTGAGCTTAATGATAAATGGAAACACGGTGCTTAATTAAGTGTTTAGTACAAAGTGGCTTGCATTTATATACTGGCAGAACATTTAACAGTGTACGAGAGCATGTTTTCAGGATGGAATTCATCGAGTGTTTCATATCATAGGGATTGGATTCTTTGGATTGAGTTTTCAGTATGAAGAGTCTTTTAATAATGCATTAGTTCTGCTGCGGCAGTACGCAGTCACAAATCACCAGTTGGTTACTTCACAAGCCACTGGTGACGCCGTATTTTCTGCTTTGAACAAATTCTTTCTCTGTTAGGCCTCTTAAAAATTTATTAGAAAAGAATTAGTTTAATGTCCTCGCCCTCATCGGAATTTGTGGCCACTTCAATTTTTTTGCTCACCTGGCCCATACATCTGGTGGGCTTATGTCATGGACCGTCTGTCCGTTGGCGTGGTCCATAATCTTCTCTGAAATCAGTGGACGGATAAAACTAAAACTTGGCGCATATACTCCTACCCATAAGAGCACCAAAATTTGTCCTTGGCGTTCCGATCCGATTTCAAATATGGCCGCCATGGTGGCCCTATTAAAAATGCCATTGCGACACAGTTTTTGAAGCGATAAAAATTATATTTGGTTTATGGGTAGATGGAAGCAAGCCCGAAAACATTTTTTTTTCATTAATTTATTGAAGAACAAAAGTTCTACAACTATTCACTTGTTACATTTTCATCTTCTTGACATTATGAAAAACAAAAAAAAAATTTAGAAAAGTGAATTAGAAACCAAAAGTTATTGGTATTTCCACTCTTCATTATTTTCTCCTTCACCCCAACCCCCCCCCCTTTTTTTACCCCGAACCTTGTTGGAGCCACTTTGCAACACACTGAGAGAAATAAATAAATAATTAAAAAAACCACAATTTCAGAGAAAAGGACAATTTAAAATAATAAAAATAGCGACGGCTTGGGGTATATCCCCGAACGGCCCCAATCCTCCAATTCCCCAATCCTTGAATAGACCCAATACAATATAAAGCCTCTCAGGTCATGACCTTTCATTTGAACATAATTTCAGGTCAATCGGACAAATGGTTCTGAAGATATGGCCAAAATGGTAATTTTCCATCACAAAGCGCCACCTAGTTGCCAAATATTGAACCATACAGGTATGATGTCGTCATGTGACACATTGTGAGGTCATGACCTTGCAGTTGCACATAGTTTCATGTCAATTGGACAAATGCTTCCAAAGATATGGCAAAAATTGTGAATTTTATGTGACAAAGCTCCACCTTGTGTCAAAACTTTGAACCAAACGGGTATAATGTCATCGTGGACACATCCTCAGGTCATGACCTTTAATTTGCACTTGAATTGAGGTGAATCCAAGAGATATGATAAAAACAGTGATTTTTCAGTTTTTGGCCCCTGTTGGCCAATCTAGAAATTGTAAATTGTCCAAAATCGATCAGTTCTTCCTCTCTATGATACTTACTTATATGCAAAACATGAAATTTCTAATTGAAATATTACTGAAGCTATCGCGTTAACACGTAGGGTGGGCCGGAGGCGGCGGCGGTCGGATAAAAAACATAATATCCCCAAAACGCCATTTGGCATTCGGGGATATAATAATCAATGCAGTTTGCCTCCCAACTGTCCATTTTCAGTATTTGAAAGCATTGAAGTTCAAGGCTGTGTGTGGTTTTCTCTAACAGTTTTTGTGGAGAAGGGGACAGGAACCACACTGAAGGGAGTAACTATTGTGTATAAATTACTTATATTTTTGATCAATTCAAAATGGCCCGTTTTATGAATCCAGAACACTGGTCTCTGCTGGTCCTGGAAGAGTTATGCGATTGTGTTGGTACACAGATAATCATGGTCATTTGTGCTCGAAAGCTTTACAGTTGTCTTCTGAAAAGGAAATGGCGGCCTATTTGAGCTCTGCTGGAGTTTGAGAATAAGTGGGGTTTTGTGTAAAATGCGTGAAGAAGAATTCATAATGGCTCCCCGAGTGAAAGGTTGGAATTGTTCCTTTTTCTTTTGTATTTTCTTTTCTCGTATCTGATTTTTGATGTTCCAGTATATACTTGCTGCTTTGTACTGTTGGCTAAAGCTGAAAGTTATGTAAGTGATTATTTAAGTCAAAGTAAAACTTTAGGGATACATGCCTGAGTGAATTATCACTCTAGATCACACTTTCTCCCTCTTCCACTGTACCCCAGCTTTCCTGGTTGTTAACGATCTGTTGACATGATTTTTAATGCAGATTTTTAATTTTTAATGGACATGCAGTGCTTCCTGTATTTGGTTTTTGTGTTGTGTGAAGGTAATATTGCTGAAATGCACTGACTGACTCACGCACTCTCACACATGTAGGTAGCATGTGACCTGCTGAGGAGGATCATCCGTATCCTGTACCTCAGTAAGCGCTTGCAGGGCCAGCTGCAGGGCGGCAGCCGGGAGGTCACAAAGGCAGCGCAGAGCCTCAGCGAGTTGGGTGAGTCCAAGTCCCAACTTTGAATCTTTTGAATCCTCTAAATCCTTTGAATCCTCTGAAGTTTTTGAATCCTCTGGACTCTCTGAACCCTCTGGATCCTGAGGCCCTTGTTGTATTCCCTGCTGCAGCGGAGGTGGTACTGGGTGTGTGCTTGTGAAGGCTTCTGTGGGTGCGGGATCTGATTACTCTGCCACTTACTCTTGGCGCAACAGGTTGCAGGCCTCTGTTACATGAAGTTTTATGAATTTCTCGTTGTATACCTTGTGAACCGCACAGCAAAGGAGTACACATCAGATCAAATCCTTGTCTGTCTCCGTGGCAGAGGCAGGAAGAGGGCAGTGATGATACTTAGTCTTGGTCTTGATTGCTTGTGTCTTTATTATGGCCCTGTGGGTGTGGCTGATTGGCTGACTTGATGGGGGTTAGCGTGGGGGAGGGTGGTAGAAATGGCGGCCTACTTTGCTGTCGTTACCCTGCCCATAGTACTGACCTCACTAAGCTTCTGTAGAAAGCTTCACAAAGCTTCGCTGGTCATTTTATTAATAGTGCTTGCATTTTATAGTTGGATAGTATAGTGTTTATGAAATGAACATCAAAAAGTACTTTGAGATGTAACTGGAATATATTTCTCAAAAACCATTTTTCTGATTGGAGGACCTTTTTTCCTGGCTTGTGTAGTACAATGTGTATGCCATCCAGTCGTGGCCTGTGTTATTGAGCCTATTTCAAGTGGTGCTTTACAAATGACAGACTTTTTCTCTTTATTTTGAAATCTGGACATGTTAGTGCTGTAAGCCTTCAATACCTCTTACTAGTGTGAATCAGTCGCTTTTCCTCTGATGTTATTGTTGCCTGAGGTATTTGTGCTATTGGCATGTCCTTTTAGCTGCCAGTCTGCTTTAACTGTTGAATGGTGCTTTGCACTTCCTTGAATGGAGTCTTGACCTTTTTCTTTACAGTACTCGCATGGAATGGCCTTCTTTATCAGCAATGACAGTAACATTTCTGTTTTCTAAAGTAACATTTTTATTTTGCTATGTTCTATGTTGACCTTGCTCAACTCGCCTCTCCCTGTAAGTTGTTATCAAATGACTCTCAACTGTCTTCCATCAATTTGCAAATAACCCCAGAGAATTCTGGGAAATTTCTGGGGCATTTAGGAATAATCTTGAATTTTCTCATCTCTGGATCCACCTACAGCTGTTTTCTAAACTAATTTGTAATCATCTGGAACTCGACGTGTAATGATTGAGGACAATTGTAAGATGTCTTTATTTTTCATAGCACCTTGGAAGTTATTTTAAATCAATTTTGGTGCGTAATTGTAACAGACATGGTAAACTCTTTTTTTCTTTTACTAGCATATATGCAAAATTTGTCATCCATTATTAGGAACATGGACTCTAGCTATATGAAAAAAGCAGTGATTCCAAACTTAAAAACGTTTGTGTATATCAACATGGCTGTGCCTTTTAATGTTGCCGTAGGAACCTCTGTGAGCATTTTTCCACACCGGTGAGCTCACTGCATTCATAGCATCGTAGAGCTGGAGCAGCTTTGTGTGATTCTGAGTCAGGAAGGCTGGATGTTGTCATCCTTCAGGTCCTTAAATTTGGATGCCCCCCCCCCTGCTTGTCCTCTTGTTTTTGGATCTCATTCAATCAGTTCCTATGTATCTGAATGTTTTGGTTTGATTTTTTTTTTTTTTTTTTTTACCTCGGGTTGATGCAAAATCTAAGCTCTTATTAAGACTGCTCCTCCTCCCTGCCACTCTGCTAAAGTGTGATTGATTCCCAGGTCACGACCTGTACTGTGGTCATGTCTGTAAAATATAACTGGTTCGATACTGTGGGTACGGTGAGCAGGCATGGGTGAGAGGTCTTAAGGTCAGGCCCCTAGTCCCTGGTGTTTTCAGTTTGTTCAGGTTGCATGGGTCAAACCATATGACACTTGGGTACGCGGTGCGGTTACCACTGATCGTTGTGCTGAGCGAGTGTACGCAAGTGCTCACAGGTGAGCTGACCTGCTTGCGTCTGCAAGCATAAGTAAGATTTACCCTGATGGCATTCATCTTTTTTAGTTGCGATTTATTTTTAAAATGAACAATGTGCCCGGCAGACAGAAATTTGAATAATGGGTGACCCAAATGTTCTAAAATGGCTGACCCTGATTTTTCAGCAATATACCTTGGGAGGTTTATGTAGATTTATAGGCCACTGAAATACTCTGGCTACTGTGGAATTTGTTAGACTGCCAGGCCAAAAAAATAAAAAAGTTGCACACTCCTAATATTTTGTTGGACCACCTTCAGTTTTGATTACGGCGCGCATTCGTCATGGCATTGTTTCAACAATCTTACGCAATGTTACAACATTAATTTCTGACCAGAGTTGCGTTAATTTTTGGCCGGGATCTTGTTTTGACGATAGGAGAGTCGAACCACTATGTAAAGCCCTCTCCAGCTCATCCTCGAGACTTTCACTGGATTTAGGTCCGGACTCTGAGACAGCCAGTTCACGTTTGAAAATGATTCCTCATGCATGCTAAGCCACTCGTTCGCAATTTGAGCCTGATCAATCATGGCATTGTCATCCTGGAATATGCCTGCGCTGTCGGGGATTAAAGAGCCCATTGTTGTGTTATTGGTTGTTCAGTATATTTAGGTATTCTGCAAATTTTATTTTATTGCTGCATAACATTGCAGAGCCTAGACCTGTCCCTATAACACTGCCTCCAGAGGTTTGCACAGGCACTGCTGTATGGATGGGCTTCCTTTCTTACCCTGACGCACTCATCACTGTAGAATTGGGTAAATCCGGACTCGTCAGACCTCATGACCATTTTTCAATACTCAGTAGTCCGATCTTTATGCTCCGCAACAAATTGAAGCATGTTTTTTCAAATGTAGTATCAAATATAATATCACTTACTATTGGCTTCCTTGTGGCCACCCAGATGTTCAGTCCAAATCCTGCAAGGTCTTGTTGCATTGTGCATGTGGAAATGCTCTTACTTTCATAAGCAAATATTGTCGTATGTTTCATTTTACTGATGCCCTATCTTCTGCAAATTATGATATGAACCCCATTCCAGTGATTTTAGCAAACCATTTGCCTCTTGGATCACAGTAACATCTTTTCAACGACTGTAAGTTATGTCTTATGATGTGTCTTAGTCTTGCACTGAATCAGTCAGCCTTAAAATGATCGTTGCCAGCTGAAACATATTTTTCACTGCAATAATGAGTCAGTCACTGACTCTTAATTATTTGCTTATTTAAATCCAGATGATGACACTCTTTTTGGCCAAGTAGTGTATTTATGACTTTGTATATTACCTTCTAAGGTCAGTGAGGCAAGGCTGGTGGTTGGGTGGGCAGTATTTATAACTGATCTGAGGTCAGGGTGTGGAGTGTGGGTTTAGGGCTCGGATAATCTACAGTTGCCTAGTTGTGCATTTAACAAAGATTGTTAGGTACAACCTGTATTCTCATGCTGCAGTTGCTATCAAACCATTTCAAGCAAGAAGTGCTGTTGCGTGCATCTTGTACCGACATCATTTAATTGAATCCAGGGCAATAACAAAAGATTCAGCTCTGCAGATACTGTGAGGTCCACATGTATTTGACAGTGATATTATTTTAACAGGTTCCTCGTTCTTCACGGTGGACTTGCTAGGATTATAAATATCTTTAAATTAATGTGCTGAGTTTCAGCTCTATTTAGGCCATTCACATCCGTATGAAGCAAACCACATGAGTCTTATGCTTTTTATGTTCATCTCTCAAATAATTGGAGACTTCCATGGATTACCTGAGTATTGCTTTTATTGCTTTTAAGTTTGCACAGCTGTGGAAGTATTACTTTCAATAAATACGTTTATCTCAGTCAAATGATATTTAAGCTTGTTTTTTTTAAACACCGTTCTTTCCTGCTTGGGTGTCTGTTTTATTATGGCAAGCCATTAGCTTTTCACTCTGTTTGCTGACTGTGGAAGGCATTTCGGGTGACCATTACTGCGAATCCGCAAATGTTCAAGTGCAATAATGGCCTGTGTTTGTCTTTAAATGTAGCTGAAAATAAACCTGATATCTCTGAGGTTTATGAGGAACACTGGAGGTTGTTCCTGCTGGAAGAAGGGTGTGCCTTTGTTTCAAGTCTGGAAGAAGCATTTATTACTTGGCAGCAAAGCTACCAGGTAAATGGCAAGCCCTAGCGCTGTTGGGCTACATGTCGGCTTACTTGGTCATAATTTGGAAGCCTTGGCGGGTCAGTCCAGCTCTGTTCACCCAATGAGTTGAACCTCGACCCAGCCAATTTGTATGAAAGTTGGTTTACAGGTAATTCATGGCCAGAAAAGCCAGATTTTCAAATTTCATCTATCTCCAACTAACGGTTTTCGAGATATCGCCATTTCAGTGTTTCACTTTTCCGCGAAAAAGAACGTGGCCGTCAAATTTCAAATTGCTGTAACTTGGCAACCACTGGGCCGATTTTGGAAAACAAGGAATTTCTGTAAAGGGGAGATCACAAGGACTCTAAAGCTGGCATTTGTTTGTGCATTTGGGTACTTTTGAGTTGGATGACCTTTTAACCTATATTTTGACCTTGAAATTGACACTGTGGGACACGCCCATCCTCTTTGAAACTGCCATGAAAAATGTAGCCCCATGTGTCAACTACAACATATAAAAAAATTGGAGCGATTTTCCTTTTCATTTTCATGCAAAACCACGTAGAAGTTGGCATCCCCATTCCCCATTCCTACCCATTCCTTCCTTCTCCATCAGTCTCACCTTTTAGACCCGGGTGCTGTGTCCATCTTTTTATACAGTCTATGATTCAAACCCCTCCAGGGCCCCTCATGAATTTTCCACTGTGGCCCTGGCATTTAAAAATCTTTTATCCTTTTATTAAATGCTTAATTTTTCAGTTGAATTGGCATCTGTTCGGCAGTCCTGCCGAACCAGAAGTTGTGGCGGGAGGATTTGAGTTCTTCATTTGTTTGAAGGGTTTTATAATCCATGAAGCACTTGGGAACCTATTGCTTGGTAAGTTAATTTGAGTGACTGCCCGGGTGGCGGTGCGTTTGCACTGATGACTGGAGCGGGTGAGCGTGCGAGTGGGCCTGCATTAACACTGCTGCTGCGTGCCTTCATCTCACCTCCCCGGTCCCCAGGGCCTGTTAAGCCCCGAAGAGGAAGCCCAGCGATGAGTCATGCTGCTTGTCCACAGGCAGCGGTGTCAGCCCCCAGCTGACAGAGGCAGTTGAATGGCCATCCTTGTTTATTTATTGTCTGTTTAACGGTCGCATGTGAGCCCCCATGGACTGTATTAGTGAGATCCCAACTATGAGATTTAACTATTCTTAACTCAGCATTCTAATGATGATCTCACCAGCACTGCAGATTAAGGGCCTGTGTCCACAGGCAGAATTTTTTGAGCTGGAACCGCCCATAACTTCATTTTTGGAGCGTTCTTCTCCGCCACTTATTGTTGCTAAGTTACAAAAACTGTCTTATTAGCACTTCCGCAGTCCATCGTTACTAGCGTCAAGTCTTTGTTGTTTAACTTTGTTACATTAGAAAGGTTAGCTAATGTAATAAAAAGAAATTGAGTATAGGCGTAGCAACTGACCTGATGAATTTTCATTTCCCAGAAGCACGACTGGACCCATGTACAGTCGTTTGTGGCTTGAACTATGCTGCTAAGTTGCAAATGTATCTTGCTACTATGCTTTCGGAAACATAACAAGCCTAATTAAAATAAATTGGAAGCCAAGCGATAATGGTGAACCTAGATACAGTATACCTGAACTTTAGTAGTAAACATTGTCTTGTAAACATTGTCGTAAAACATTAATATTAACTAACTAACTAACTTGTCAGCAAACCTAGTCCCTGATCAGACAACAGTTTGCAAATCTAAACAGTTGCTAATTGATTTGAGCGGCCATTGCTGCTAATGTTGCAGATCCCTCCCTTTATCTTGATTTTGATTTTTCGGTGAGAGGGAAGTGACATTTGACGAGTCCAGCACTGTTCCAAAAAGCTCTGAGTGGAGCGGAAAAAAAGATGAAAGTTCAGGGAGTTATTGCGTCGAGGACGCTGAACGCTGTCAACGTTGTACCTGTATTTCCATGCGTATATCTCCCACGGCTTCTCTCCGGGGTACTTTGGGCTGTTTCGTTTTAAGAGGGACTTTCTGAAATTGGCAGTGACCAATGATTCATCAAGTGCGGGTCACTGTGTATCCAGCTCTCTATATTCTGCACCGCAATGGCAAAATTGTACTAAATTACAGGCCAATACGCTAGGGTAATACAATAGAAGCAACATACAGGCTTGGTAATGTGATTTTCCTGACTGTCATCCCTTAAGCCTGCTGGTTATGCCAGCCAGGCCAAAGAGAGGAGAGGAGTGCTGAGGTAGGAGACGGGATGAGGAGGAAGAGGAGGAAACATGGTGGGGAGTAGAGAATGGGAGGGCGGAAAGAGGGGGAAGGGTGAAACTGTGACATCGCTATGTCTTGGATGGTTAAATGGGGAGTGGAATCTGTGACATTCTTTCGCTATGTGTTCCCAGCTATTGTCTCTTCGCGGCAGTTTGACTTTGTGCTTCGAAAACTGTACCCCAGAGGTCAACGTTTCTAGTCCTGGCTTGCTATGAGCCTCAGTAAGATGCACGACCTGAAATGCTCTCAAAAATATCCCGCTGTGGATGTATGTGACCTGTTTTTTAAAAATGCTGGCGAGTTCATGTGGAGCACCTCTGGATGCGCGCAGAAGCTCGGTGAGTTATGGAGTGTCGGGTTCAGCAGTAGAGGCTGTGCACTGCTTTTGGGTAAAGGGGTGAGCTGAGAGTAGATAATGTTGCTGGCATTCTAATACGTTAACGTCGGGAGCCTTGAAGCTGCTTACCTTGGCGTCACCAATTCTTCCTGGATGAAAAGCAGAGGCACTAGTTCACACATCTTCTATCTTCAGGTCTGCCTGTGCATACTGCAGGTGTTTAATGTCAATAGGGACTTCCTGTAGAAACCTTGGACTCCTCTTGAGTATTTGCCTCCTTACCATTGGAAGTTAGATTCTTCAAAATTGCCGGTTTGGAGGAGCTCTGCTGCTTTCAATTAGCAGTAGTAAACGTAACATTAGCCTTATAATTTCTAATTTCAAAAATAAGGGAAAATGGTCCCTCAAATGGTCTTTTAGAATAAAATGTGGCTGTATTGTTTGAGATTAGAAACAGGATTTTATATTTTGAGTTTTCATTTTCGGTTTTTATTTGATTGTAATTTTTAACAAATAATAAAATAATAAAAATTGTTATTCAATACAAATGCCAAATGAGCGCTTTTGCCTGCTGGCTCTAATGTCTGCTGGCAGACATCAGTTGAACAACATCAATTTCATGGTCAAAATTGAGCTTCGTTCAACTTCTTTTGTTGCAAACTGCAAATCTTGCAAATAATGCTTCTGGATTAATTGTTCAATTAATTCATTTGCATTTTTGTTTACACAGACAATGGTACATTTACACAATAACAATTCATTCATAATAATGCATTTAAGGATTTTGCAAAACAGAAGTGACTTGTTGTTGTCATGTTAATTGGAAATGTGCCGTCCACAACATTGAGCTGCATGCATTATATCAGGACATGGACACCTCAGGCGTGGACAGACGTACGGATAGTAAACTGTAGTTTATTAATACAGAATCAATAGTCAGCAGGGATGGTCGGACAAGTGGGATTCAGAGCCTAGCAGGGAAAATGCGGTGCAGAATCTGGATTAGTAATCTTCGTCAGTGACCGATGCGGGATCAGAAGCGAGAGATTGCGAACGGACTAGGTTTCAGAATGGATTAGGAACAGATTTGGTTTCAGACTGGCTCAGAAACAGAAAATACACAGCCAAACTGCAACACTGCAGACCTACATCACGCAGATGTAAAAGGGACAATCACGCACAGAGGAAAGGAAATAAGGAACACGTATACACACAGACAAAATGAACTAAGCTGATACAGCTGGGGAGAGACACGGCGAAGATGGGCTGAGAAACGAGTCGATACAAGGAAACACGAATAGAATTGAAGGATATAATTGAGGGATTTGGGTGACTAGATGGAGAGAGAGACAGAAAAACGAACACACATTGGATTAGAAAAATAGAAACTGCAATCACACGGAAGCAGCAAAAACAATGCACAGAACGGAAAACAGATGACAATGCTAACGCATGAACTGAAGTGCATGGCAGTACAGATACTCAGCAGTGGGAGGGACTTCAAGTTTTAATATCGCAGCCATTGGCTGGTTTTGGTCTTAAACTTGTCATTGGTAATTGGCTACTTCTCTGCATTGGTACAGAACTGGCCAGTCAGCTCACATTTACAAATTCAGAAAAACAAATGTTTTAGAGAACTGATTTAGATGTGTTTGTTCGCAAACAATTCATAGTTAGCCAGATTTGCCTATCCCTGCACAGGTCTTCACCAAGGCCTGGGAATCGTGGCGTTGGAAATCTCCCCACCGCTGTCAGGTTTTGCCCGTTTGCTCAGTTTTAAAAGGGTTGGCCGTTGCATTATGAGCAGTGAAGCACAGATGCCTGCCCGCAGCTGGAGCCGAAGCGATGAAGCCATTTCTTTTTGATTTGCCATTGAGAACGCGTACAGTTAGCTGTTATCAACTGCCTGCTGCTGCCGATTATTCTGACACATTTCGCCCTGTGAGGCTCGAGTGCTGTAATGGAAACTGCAGTCTGTGTTCCCGAGAGCAGAAATCCCCTTCTTCCTCTTTTCCGTATCGGGAAGGTTATTTCAGATGAAAGCTGTTCAATTGTTTTCTGAGGTTGATCATTTGATGTTTGATTTGGTGAAATAAGTACCAGCTTATTTGTGGTTAAATTGCAGATTTGAGAGTGGCAACATTTCAGCATTGATTGACATTTTACCTGCACAGAATTTTTCTCCCCCCGGCATATAAGGCAGGGATATATAGTCATCAGTGCTGTCATCTGTCCCTCTGTCTGTCCATCCTTGGTCATTCTGTTTCCGGATCAGAACTCGAATACCGTTCTGTATTTTTTAACAAAACTTCCTGTGCATATTAATCAGGGCCTAGACTGGCACCTTTTGATATTTTGGGATTTCTGAGATTAAATTGCTGGGACCTGGGCGATATGTTGTCTTCTGATGACTCGTTTTAGTCTAAAGCCAGAATGTTATTTTTGTATGCTTTTCATTGCGGGTTGGCGACAAAAGGGGCACATTCGATGGGAGACGGGAAGGGAAGAGGGCTTTGAAATATGGAAATTGAAAGCAGAGTTTCAGTCTCCAAATCTCGGATTCTTAAATAGGTTACGGACTCTTTAGTCAGGGCTGGCCAACAATGCGCCCAGCACGCTCCACTTTCGAGCTTAACTTCTGTTTCACCGCAGTAATCAACTTTTCCCCTACCCAGATCTACCACTGGGAATACACTAATCTCTCTCTCATGTCTGCATTGCACCTGCTGAGCGAGAGAGGCCGAATTTAAACCTACCTGCTGCTTCCTCCTCAGTCACCAGCCTAAAACCGGGGCAGTACAACCCTTTGTGGAACCCAGCATCAAGATGACGGTGTTTTAACCCTTAGAGCGCTGAAAAAAAAAGTATATATATATTATATATATATATATATATATATTTTATCTTGTGCTGTTGAAAACCTATCATGTGGCGATCAAGTCGCCGCATGATAGGTTTTCAACAGCTTTGATTTTGATATCTTGTATTATTGAGTAAAAATAGTTGCATTTAGTGCACTAAAGGTTAAGCCTGGCTCTGTCTTTGCGGGAAGGGTGTTCACCTGTTTGCTCTCAATGGAGGAGAAGGAATTTAATCCGGGTAGAAGTTGTCGTTGTTTTGAGGAAGGCCTTCATTGTTCTGCATCCCTCCCCTCCGGTATCGCGCGGCGCATGCTTGCCTCCTCCTCCAGTCTGTGACCGTCACGGTGTCATGGCATTACAGCGATGCTTTCGATTTTATTTAATTGGACTTAATTGAATTGAAAGCTTATTGAATCACGGCGTAGGTAAGGCTGCGTGGCGGGAATTTAATCGTGCCGTTTTTTTTTCTTCTCATTTCTGTGCAGTCGTTATAACAGAAGTGCTGCACGATGTTGCCATTTCTGTATGTTGTACTAGTTCTGCAGAATTGTGGGGGAACCGTTTGAGAGCTGCTGACGATCAGTGTTTTAATATTATTGAGTGTAAACCTTAAATACTAGCACACAGTGTCAATAGAATTTTCCTGGTTTGAACATTGATCTGTTCTTGTGTATGTTTCACAACTGTCGTAGTACTAGAATTTTATTAGCTTTAGTGTATGGCAGGAACATAATCTCATGTTTATTAGCTTCATTTTATGGTGATAATGGAGTGTTACCTGAATTGGCTTTAGTCCAAGGCAGTAATGGAATCTTGGCTGTATTTGCCTCATTCTTTGGTTGTAATGGAATCTTATCTGTTTGCTTGAGTTTTTGACGGTGGTGGAATCTTGCCTGCATTAGCTTTATTCTGTGGTGGTAATGGAATCTTACCTATTAGCTTGCATGTAGTTGGCTGCATCAGCTTCTTTCTGGAGAGGTAATGGATTTTGACTTGTCGCTTGAGTCTGTGATGGTAATGGAATCTTACCTGTAGCTTTAGCCTGTGGTGACATGATTGGAATGGTGCCTGTATTTGCTTCAGTCTTAAAGTGCGCTGGTTAAGTTACTTTTCATTGGTCATTCTTGTATTCTTGAAGTCTACCAAGAAAGGTTTAAATGTATCATTGTTAAAAAAATCACTTGAGTTTTCTCATGCTGGTCATTTCTGCAGTACCTGCGTGTGAAAAGTAATGTTGAGATCCTGGCCCTGCCCTCCCAAAAACCACAATGTGCCATGATTTGTCGACTTAATCATTCACTTGTGATTGGTCAACCGCTTTGCGCGTGTCGGAAATGTCACGCCCCTTAACAAAAATTGGTTCCCGCTTCAGAGTGTAAATGAGCTTTAGAAATAAATTCTGGTGTAGCCTTGTGGGCGTAACCTGCTTGATTCCAGGGCGTGCCAAACTATCTGCTTGGCACGAAAATTCATTGGCATCACCAATTGATGAAAAAACATGCCCAGAAGGTATCTGGGCTTTTCAGAGTGCTCTGGAGCAGTGTGTTTCGCAGCCGACGGAGCTTCTTCTGGAGGTGACTTTGACTTGGTTTCTGACACAGACCTTTTAAATGTACAAAAACACGATACGATTCTCGCAAAGACATTAAAATAATGAAAAACCATAATAGCTGCACTTTAAATGGAATATTTCCCTGGCTAAATATGCTTGATGACACCAACCCATTTAAGGCATTGAAAGCATGTTTTTCTCTCTCCTCCCCACGCTGGAGTAGTAATTGAAAGACGTTAGACCCAGTCTGTGCTAATAATGGACATGTCCTTGTGTAACACTGATGTTGGTCTGCTGCCTGTGTTAGTGGAGTCTACAGTGGGAGTAAAGACTGTGTAAGTGGGAGTCTACAGTGGCAGTAGAGTCTGTTTAAGTGCCAGTCTACAAGGCAGTAGAGCCTGTGTTAGTGGAGTCTACAGTGGCAGTAGAGCCTGTGTAAGTGCCAGTCTACAGTGGCAGTAGAGCCTGTGTAGGTGCCAGTCTACAGTGGCAATAGAGCCTGTTTAAGTGCCAGTCTACAGTGGCAGTAGGGCCTGTGTAGGTGGCAGTCCTCAGTGGCAGTAGAGCCTGTGTAGGTGGCAGTCTACGGTGGCAGTGGAGCTTGTGTGAGTGGCAGTATAGCCTGTATAAGTGGCAGTCTACAGTAGCAGTCGAGCCTGTGTAAGTAATGTTACATGTAAAACAGTGGCATTGGAGTCTACAGTGGCACTGGAGCTTGTTTAAGTGGCTTTAATGGGAGCACTGTGTCTGTTGCCTGGCCCAAAGCCTTTCGAGCCTGCGACCATAATGGAGCAGCATGCTATCTGTGTTTATTTGAGATGGCAGAGACGAACTAGCCTACGGGGTTGGCAGCCAGAATCAAAGCCCCCTCTATTCCACCCTCGTGCCAGCCTTGGATTGGCATGTTGCCCGTCCTCACTTGTAGTCATGTTTCTGTCCTGGGGCTTGTGGGACGCAGATGCCCTAAAACTGGCCACACCAGCAACCTGTCCACCGATCCCTGTGGAGTCCAACTTGTCCTTCCTAAGCGCTCGCCTGGCACCAACGCTAAAACCACCCATGTCCCTTCATGCACATTGCACAGGTGCTGCAGTTTGTCATTCCTTTGCTTTATATTTCAGCATATTAGGACTTTAAAGATCAAATTTTCTCAATAGCAGAACCTGTATTTTGTTTCTTTTCACAAAGGTTTATAATGACCTCATATTCTGCGGAAATGGCCTGGTGACCGCCTTAATTCATGAGCATTTTTCGGCCAAAATAATTTCTATCTATTCACTGTTCGCTGTATTTTGCATAAATTGCTGAGGCATTCCTTCGTGAATGTTGATGGAAATGGAAAAGATCCTTGGGATTAATTTAATCCTTAGGTAAGTAACATAAATAGTATTACAAGTTTCACTCGCAGTTATTTTTACTGTGTGCACGGACTTGAAAATATACAGACAGTTTCAGTAATGGTCACTGTTTGGTCTCAGTTTTAGCCAGGCAGTGTTGGGCTTGCTTTTACCATTGTAGGAGTACCAAGCATTAGGGTTTGCTAACATAAGTGAAAAGCTCTGAAAACTGTAGTTAAAGTGATTGAAGTTTCTGTTGTCTGTATACAAATTGTTTCTATACTCTTGAATCCTCTGGAATATTCTCATTTGATGAAACATCATATTTTTGGAATGAACTCGACATGAACCATGAGCAGCAATCCTTGGGGTGTCTGTCTTACCTTTCACCCTCCCAGCTTCAGTTTAGAGATCAGCTACTGCACTTTCCAGCCACTGCATCACATGGCCTAAATACTACTTAGTTTCTAAACAAGTTGCAATGCTGTGTAAAATGTTAATAAATAGGGAATGTAATAATTTGCAAACCATTTAAACTCTGTATTGAATTGGAAATAGTACCAAGACAACATGTAAGATGTTGGCCCTGAGAAATGTCATTGATTTTTGAAAAATATGTTCTCATTATATCCCCGAGATACAAGTTTCTGGGATATCATGGTTTCGCCCCGTCCGCCGCCGCCTCCGCAGATTTTAGCCGTTAGCGTGATAACTCACAAAATACTTAACATTGGCGTAAATTTTTAGTGTATGGGTAGATATGGTAGAGAGGATGAACTGATTAGATTTTGGGCAAGTATGCGCTCCTAGGTTTGCCACCAGGTGGCGCTATATATTAAAAATCAGTTTTTAACCATATCTTTGGAACAATGACTAACACAGACCTTAAATTTGCCTCATATTATTCTGGTGAAGGGCAGTCTAATACAGAGGGCTTCGAGGATTGTGGAATTTCGGATATATACCCCTTGCTGTCGTACGCCGACAGCGTAGGCCTAGTTTTGAATTTGATGCCAGCAAAACTCTTCCAAAAAGTTTGAACAACCATGTTTGCCACTGTGTTGCATCACCTCATCTATTAACTAATCTCTGTAATGTTTGATAACTGAGTTGACCAATTGCTGTAGTTTTGAAAGCAAAAATTTTCACATTCTTGTTTAATGTTGAATTACAGCTGCTGAACACTTTTAGACCTTCTTTGCCATATTTTTTGTTCCATAATGTTTTCACTGGGTGACAGGTCTGGACTGCATGCAGGCCAGTTTAGCACCTGGACTTATACTATGGTGTCATGTTGTTATAATGCATGCAGACTGTGGTTTGCCATTGTTTTTCTGAAGTAAGCAAGGCCTTCCCTTAAAAGTACATTGCGGCAACATATGTTTCAGAAAACCTGTATGTATTGTTCAGCATTAATGGTTTCTTCACGGATGTGCAAGTTACCCATACTGTATGACCCCCATAAAATCACGGATGCTTGCTTTTACACTTTGCACTGATAATAAGCTGCATGGTCCCTCTTCTCTTTGGCCTGGAGGATGCAACGTCCATGATATTGAGATAGATTGTCTCATTTTGATTGGTCAGACCACAGGTCAGTTTTCTCGGACTTTGGCTCAGTTCTTAAATGAGCTCGGGGCCCAGAAAAGGCGACCACATCTCTGGATCATGTTTATGTTTTGTTTATCTTCGCATAGTAGAGATTTTACTCGGACCTGTGGATGCTGCAATGAACTGACTTTCCTGACAAAGGTTTTCAGGGACAGGCCTAATCCATGCAGTGATTTCTACCACGGAATCCTGTCTGTTTTTAATGCATTACTGCCTGAGGGCTAAAAGATCACGGCTATTCAATACTGGTCATCAATACTAGTCCCTTTCATGGAGAGATTTTTCTGGATTCTATGAATCTTTTAATTACATTATATACTGTACTATAAATTATGAAATCCCCATTTTTTTTCCAATTTTATGTTGAGAAGTCTTATTGTTAAATTGTTGAAGACTGCCCGTGCAGTCTTTCACAGAGCGGTGAGGCCCCAGCCCTTTTTACTTCTGGAAGGCTCAGCCTCTGAGTTCCTGTTTGAATACCCTATCATGTTATTGACCATTTATCAATAAACCCAATGAGTTTTTTTTTTTTAGCATCATGCATGCTTTTCCAGTCTTTTGCTGCCCAGGTCCCAACTTTTTTGGAAATTGTTTCTGGCATCAAATTCAAATTGAGCAGATATTTTTCAAAAAGCAACAATATTTCTCAGTTTTGACATTTGATGTGCTGTCGTTGTGACATTTTCAGGTAAATACATGGTTTGAATGATTTGCAAATCATTGCATTCTGTTTTTATTTACATTTTACACCGTGTCCCAACTTTTTGGGAATCAATTTTGAATGTCGAATTGGCATCTTCCACAGCTCATGCATCGTGCTCACGGACATTTGTACTGTACATTCGGTCTGTTGTTTGACTTGCTGTGTGCTTTTGTTGCACAGGCACAGAACTGGGAGTTGCATAAATCTGGAACTGCAGTGTGAAATCTGGGCCAGCGTTAGTTTCTGTTTTTTTTTCTTTGCACGGTTTACGCTAATGCTGAGAAATGCTTTTATCCTTCTCTACCTGCACCGGGAGCTTGCGGCGGTGAGGTAGTTCCCAGGCGTCGATGCGCTTTATTTCAGACCCTCGTTCAGCCCGCTCCCGTGCCACAGTGACACGGCGGTGCGCCCACCTCCCACACACCCCTCCCACAGCTCCACCTCGTCCCCTCCAGCAGGGATGACTGATGGAAATAGGGAGATATTTTCATTGCGCGCGGTGCGAGGAGATGCTTTGTGAATATTTAACGCTCCTAATGAATAAAACATTCCCATAGATGTGTTTCTGCAGTGCGGCCGCGAGGGGAAGGCTTCGCCGCTGGTTTGAAGGATGACGAGATTAAAAGCATATATGCTGTGTATTTATATCTAACGTTTTTTTGCCGGTAAATAAAAGAAGCCCAGGAGGGCGGTACTGTTACGATATGAATGCAATAACTGCAAAGCCGGTGCGTTCTCCATTGAAAGAGTGACATTGGAGACGCCCTGATAGGTTACCCCCCCAATCCCACCCCTCTGCAGAGTCTCGACTGCCTCAGCTGATGCCATTAATCACCATTCATTGTAGGTATGAGGACCATCACTGCACAGGTTTTCTCAGAGACGTTTGACCTTCTAATGTCCGACTGGCTATGGTGATATTGACGTGTCAAGAGGGCTCTTGCGGGGGCTGTGGCAGGAGGTTAGGGGTGAAGGGTTTGGGTCAGTGCTTGGTCTTTATAATGGCCCTTGCGCTCACTTGATAATTAAAAACACCCCCTCTGCCTCGTGTCGGCTAGGTCAAACGTTTGGAATGTGGCGGCCACTTCTCACCATCGGGGAGCTGGTGCTGTCCTCTTCAAGAGCCGCCGCTCGTTGCCGACAGGAACAATGCGGGCGCGTGCTCTGGCTTCTATTAAAGTATCCCTCTGTGCTGCCAACTGGAAAGCCAGGGTACGTTTCAAATAAAGCAGGCCTTCTTGGCGCTGTATTTTAAAAATGTCACCTGCTGTCAGATATGAACGGTGGACAAGCTCCACGGCAGCTGTCAACAGAGCCTATACTGAAGAGACCCTGGCAGGGGGTAGTTTCAATCTCCCACCTCCCGTCCGGTTTTTTGCATGGAGCACGGGAGAGGGCACAAGTAGTTGGACGCTTTTGTGAAAGGTGGAGGTCGGGGTGGGGCAGGGGAGAAACTACTGGATAACAGAACGCAGAACAGATCCCTGTTTTTGCTATTTATTATAAAGTGACAGATATATGGTGCCTAAGTATCTATTTTATGTACATATACATTATATACATGTCTAAGATATATACACAATGTATATCATTACTGTTACGAAAAGCCATGCAATATATACAGCGTATTTTGTGCCATCCTATGAAACCTATTGTCTTTCTTCACAATAAATAGTAATAAATTATTCCACTCTGTTTTCTTTTTTACATTTGATATGCTCGTATTTACACACACTGCTTTGTGCAAGTGATTTCCCCTGTTGACATGTCCTTTGTGTACTTTATGTGCATTTACGATCTGTTATCTTCAGTGAGACTATTGTCCTAAAAATGTGTTTTGTTTTTTTTTTTTTTGAGAACAGAGATTGGTGAGTTTTTGTTTTTTTTTTTTTTTTTTTTTACTCGACATCCTCAGAGGAGAGACATTTCTGTCGCAGTTCACTCTCCTCAAAAGTCACCTTTTTGTTCCTTTTGGGGTCGATCCATGAATTGTGGATGACCGTGTTGTTGGGCAGGGGGTCAGCCTCCACGATTGACACCACCCTCTTTTTCATCTTGCTCTTGAGAACCTTCTGGAACTTCTGCCGAGTGAAGGCGTAGAGTAGCGGGTGGAAGATGGTGGTCCCGTAAGCCATGACGAGGAAACCCAACCGCAGCTTGACCATGAGGTCGCTGGGGCCCACGCTTAGAATGACCGTGTTGAGCACGGTGATCGGCGTCCAGCACAGCAGGAAGGTGGAGATGATGAGCAGCGACATGCGGAAGACTCTCTTCTGCCTTTCGCGGCGTTCACGATGGCGCTTGACCGCGCGCCGCAGGGCGATGATGACCGACACGGACGTGCGCATGCCCAGCATGGGGTTTCGCCCCCCTCCGCTGCTCTGGGAAGCGTCGGTGGCCTCCTGCTGCGCGGTCATGGAGATCGTCTTTTTCTTGCGTGCCTTCTTCTTCTGGCTGGAGTGGAAGCGGGTGCCGATGCGGATGTTGAGCGCCTGGAGGATCTTGGAGTAGGTAATGAGCATGACCACGGCGGTGAAGAAGAAGATGGGGATCTGGGCCAGCAGGTGGTAGTAGAGGCCCAGCTCCGTGTAGTACTGGTTAGTGTGGGCCACCACGGCCGTCTGGTTCTGGTCAGTCCGCTCCTCGCTGAAGAAGCCGACTTCCATAAAAGGCACCAGGAAGCTGAAGAAAGAAAGCACCCAGATGGCTCCCAGCAGCACCACGGCCCGCCCCATGGTCAGCACTCGGTTGGCGGGCTTGACGGAGATGTCGTAGCGGTCGAGCGTGATTGCTAGCACGTTCGCCGCCGTCGCCACACTGGCGAAGGAGACGCAGGCCTCATGGAAGCAGCACACCAGCTTAGTGTTGCCCTCCAGCGAGAGCAGGATGATGACTATGGTGAGGGGAATGCAGCAGACGCACACTATGACGTCCAGCACGTGAAGGTTCATGGTGACCACGTTGCTGACGGAGTTAATGAGGTTTGACTTCATGCAGTAGAGCACCAGCACGGTGAGGTTGCTGCTCAGGCCTAAGACTATCTCCAGCATGAGAAAGCCAGTCAGGGACACCTGGAAACTGACTGGGTAGGGGGCCGTGGCGTCCATGGCGGGGCTGATGGACTCGGTGTTGTCACGGACGGTGACGTTACTCATGGTGACTTCTTCTGCCGGCACGGGGGGGATATGCATTATCCTGCATGGCAAGAAGAGGTGTGGGGTGGACAGGGTCAGTTTAGCAAGCAGCAGGCATACCAGTCATGCTAATATACACACATCTTAAAAAGTCTTTCCTTTAGCAGTGATACTTTGCTTGGGGGAGGAATGAAAAGAATCTGTTTCTGCCTAGGAATCGTCAAGAGTGAGGAAGATGTTCCGGTTTTATATCCCTGGGGCTTGTAGTGTTTTCAGGGCTTTAGAATTTTTTGAAAAATTTACCTATGAGAGCAGAAATATATATGCAGTAAGGAGATTTGAGTACAAGCAGGTCTTTGTGTTGCTTATTGGATTACGGTTCAGCATACTGGCCACTGGGAAGATGTAATACGTTCAGCAGTATTTTATCAGTATTTTACTTATTTTAGAAGTACCATCAAAGTATTGTGTACCATATATGCCTGCACAGTGTCATTCAGCTTTTTTCAGGAATACATCTTTAGCAACCAAACTATCTTGGGTACTTTAATTTTTAAACCCATTGAGGGTTTTATTTTCATTCTTGATTTAACATCTCATACCCAAATAAGATCTAGTCTGACCCACACCTGTGTTGTGACTCAAACTGCTTATGTCTACAAAAACGCGACAGGGTAACACTGCTCATACTGCCGTTTGTGGGGTTCACGTGGAACTCTCTCTGTGTGATGTGTCCCCTTTCTGTAAAAAAAAAAAAAAAAAAAAAGCGGGGTGCAGCTCAGGTGTTGGCCCTGGGGTGGTGATAGTGGTCTAATCTTGGAAAGGAAAAGTGAAGAAAATGCTCATAAGATTGAGGGGTCCATTTTTGGGCTTGGGATATCAGAGCTGGCCCAAGAAAGTGCAGTCGGTGAAAGCTGCTGCAATAGAGGAGACTGTTACAAATTGAAGGTCATTGGGGTACAGAAGGACTATTAGTACTTAGTACTGTCCCTGCAGGGAGTGACTACCTCATAACTCCCACCCAAACCCCCCTGTGCCCGTATGGAACTTACCCTTCCCCCGAGTGCTCTGTCTGCCTCAGGAGTCCGTCAGCGGGGCAGTGCCACGGCTGCCTGGTCCAGAGAGACGGTCATTGGAGCCCAGCATTCTGTCGGTACCCTCTCTCTCTCTCCTCTCTGCCAGCACGGCCTCTCCTTTTGCGCCCACCGCTGACCTCCCTCCAACGCTCCGGCACCGCACTATATTGCGCTGCACACTCCGCTAGATGAGAGGCAGCACTTGGACAGCTGCCACGGCGGAGGCCGGGAGAGAGAATGCAGAAAAAAAACTCACAATCTTTCTCCCCCCACCCCCACCTCTTCTTTTGTTTTGGCCACTGCGAGCTGCCGAACGGATGGAGCGAATCAGGAATAAACTGTCCGAGCCATCTTCCGTTTATAAGCGCTCTGTATTCCCATTACCGGCCAGCCAAGCCGCTGCAGATCCGTGAAACTCGCAGGCAAGGGCAAAGCGGGTAAAACGCGCATTTTATTATTTAATATCCACGGCTCTCTTTTTTTTTTTTTTTTTTTTTTGTTTATGTTGCTTTTCCTTTTATACTCCCTTCGGTTTTTTTTGTTTTTCACATCTCCACTTTGACGGGGGTCCGTGGGGAGGGACAGGTTCTGTCTTCTTCTTTTGATCTGCTGTCTTGGAAAGTGGAAACGATTAGCATTTGTGAGGTTGCGAGTGAGGGCGAGCGTACGCACTCTAATCCCCTTCGCTAATTGAAGACCCCTGTCGCTCTCGCCATTTTGCTTTCCCTCCGCTCGATGGGTCCATCACCCGCTGCAGCAGAAATCCGATTCCAAGGTTAAATCCCACCAAAGCCACCACTGCGTACAATTGAAAACTTGTAGTGGGCAAGTCCTGGAAAGCGATCAAAGTTTGTCCGTGTGTTTATGCCAGCACACGCAAAGGTCTCAATGGAAGGTCATCCTGATCGAGTGGATTTACAAGAAATTCTGTTAGCCCAGCATCCTGTAGGCGGCGCTGTGAATCCCACAGTGGTCACCAAGGAAATGGGTGATGAAGGCCAGCGACCACGTTATCCATAGGTGGTCCCTATCAGTCATAGTGCCTTCCACATCTGTAGAGTAAAGGAGGCAAAGATGATGGTTAGTTTGAGGAGGTATGGAGAAGCCTGTTAAGAGGGATAATTATGGCTGACCTTAACTCTACAGTGTGAGACCCAGGTATATCCCAAAAAGGTAAATGCTGCACGAAATAGTCTGTCATCCAATTCAGAAGACGTGTGATAAGGACTAATTAATAAAGCTGACGGTTGCTCAAGGTGTGCACTCCTGCCCGTTTCTCTGTAAACAAGCGAGAGCCGCTTCCAGTAATGAGCCACTCGCTCCCTCCCACCTCTCATGTGGCTCGGGTTTCAGCAGCAAATGGGGCCTGAGCCCAAATGGCACACGGCACTGGGAAATGCCAGCAGTCGTGAGCCTCCGAGGTCGTCCTCGTACCTTTGGTTTGGGCTGGGTGGGATGGGGGAAGGTGGAACAGCAGAGTCAGAAGTCTAACGACACAAAACCTGTCTCCTACTGGAGCAACCACTGAGTGAGCTACCTGCTTTCTCTGAGCCGCTGCACTTGACTATTGGAGCTCAATATTCCGGAAAGTCCCTAATAAATTCTCTCCTACAAGTGGTGGACTATCACTAGGCAACATGTTGGCTTGGAGACCATTCTACAACCCCTGTCTTCTGCCCTTTATTGCCTCCCTGGAGCACTCAGGGTGGTTGCCATGCTGTAGCTGTGAGGACCCTGCACGTCTCTGAACAGCAATGTTTCTCTTAAACCTCTGATTTTAATCGGTACTCAAGGAAAACTTGTGTCTCTTTGGGACTCTGTTATTCCTCTTCAGCTTTGCATGGTTTGGATCAAAGGCTCAGAAAGAACTACGTGTCTGAAACTGCAGACGTTTGATTGTTTACACTGATTTGGTGTGACTAATGCTTTCTTTTTAGAGGAGGTGTCAATACCAGCCAAGAACATCCACCATGCTGCTTTAAAGTCTCTGTAAAGCCTTCTTTGAAACATTTTCTACCCCGGCTCTTTCCAAATGGAAATAAAAGCCCATACAAGTAGTGGTTATGAATCTACAAGGAATAATTTGCCTCAAGAATGAGGATTTTGCATCCTTCAGCAAACCTACCGAAACCCGCTGCTAAATACAGAAACTGCTTTATAGATCCGTTAAACGGACCAGACGTCTGAGCACGACACACCTGTATGTGGTATGCTTAATTAATGCTAACATCGCTGGCGGTCTGTTTGCTCCAAGCGCATTTCCTCCTCTCTCTGCTCAGTGTGCTGCGGTGCGAGTGTGGCAGCGATGTTTGGCTTTGTGGCGCAGTGTCGGCGCTCTGCAAACAGCTCGTAAGATTGAGCCCGAGCTCTAGGTTCTCTGCCGACAGCACGTAAGGGGACAGTTACCTTTCGGGAAAGATGCGTCGGGGGCTTGAAGTTGTAGCCCAATTTTGTAGCCTCTCGGCATCCAGGTCTCCCTGGGTTCCCCCTCGCCTCCTCCCCCCTCCAGATGTAGCAGCCTCCCGGAGTGTGGGGGATTGGGAGTAGGCAGGGGTCGTTCGCTCCAGACCCTCACGATAGGGATGACAGCTGCTTCAGCGGCAGTCCCTCGCTCCGCCACTTTCCATAACACTTGAAGTCAAGGCGTCCAGTGGAAAAAGTGCCATGGGAGGAACTGATAGTCCTGCTTTTCCTCTCTTCTTCTGCCACTCACACTCCACTTCTGTTTTCCTCGCTTCTTTCGTTCTCTCTCTCTCTCGCTCACGGATGCATGCTCTCTCTCCTCCGTCCGCTCACGGACAGTCTCTATCTCGCTCAAGCACGCTCTCCTACACTCACTCATTCTCTCCCACTCTCTCTCTCTCTCTCTCTCTCTCCCCCCCTCCTCTCACTTGCTCTCTCACTGCAGTGGTTTGCAGTGCTCTCTCCTGCCCTGATTGGTCTCCTGTAATGGGCTTAACCCTTTCCTCCCCGCGGCACCAGCTGCTTTACTTAGCGCTGGTTCTTCCCCCGGCTGTGATCTCTGCACAGAGGGATGTGATACGGTTTTTGCAGGTTTCGGCGCCGCGGTGCAGCGCAGTCGTGGAGCTGGCTGCTGCACTCCCGGAGCAGCGCGAGGATGCGGACGCAATTCCAGAGCAGCCAGGAGCACGAAAAGACAAATGCACATGCAGGGGGAAAAAAAAACATGCCTAACAAAATTAGAGAAAAACATAGGTGCAACTCTGGGACATGTGCGTGAAATGAATGGAAATGATCGTGGCAAAAATAGAACCTGTTCCTCGTGGGGGCTGGGAGGGAAAAACTGGGGATTGGCGGGGGGGCTAAGTGAGATTTTTTTTTTTCTTCCGTGGCGGAAAGAGGGAGAGGGCGAAGAGAGAAGGAGAGGGAGAAACCGTCTGATTGATAGTTTTAATTACATTGCTCTGCCGGATTATGGGGCCAGTGGTCGTCAGCCATTCGTTCCTATTTGCCTCATTTGGCATGTGTAATCAGGGCCACGGGGTTGGAACAGGCGTGCGCGCTTCTCAAAGGGCCCCCAGGAACCCTGTCTGGTGCACAGGGTGGTGAAAAGGGGTTTGGGGGCTGGGGGGAGTGTATGTGTAATTGCTTCTGGTTTTCACATTTTACAAATGCCTCATATGGCTGATGTCACACTGCTAATGCTAGCACATTCTTCTGCCACTGGGCTCCTTACATTGTATCCAGATAATGAGCAGGGTCACAGAGGAGAGGATTGGTCTCATTTCATACTACAAAAATCTCCTTTTTTTTTTTTTTACTGTTTTTGGGAAGTAGTGCCATTGCTGTTATGGATCAGGTTTACTGGTCAGGTCGTGGACTGCGAGATCCAGCTGTCTTGCAGGGCATACAGTGTAGGTGCTAATGCTAACATGCTAACAACAGAGCACAGGTGGGCGTCAGTGTTTGCAGTGCTGTCTCCTTGCTTTCATGTCCTCATCCCTCATCTCTGACCTGACTTCCGCTGCCCTACATCAATTAGCCCGTACCCGTGGTGCTCTCGTTGTTTGTATAAAGTGCATTAAATGCATCTCGGGGCAGGTGAAACCGCAAAGGGGCCCTGTATTATCTAAAGATGAGACGCGGCGGTGATATCTGGACAGGCCATTATGCAGTGAGTTACTGCGGCTCTTTAATTAAAGTGTTGTTAAGACATAAATACATTTTGTCTGCCTCAGGATCCCTTCAGCATTGTGGAGAGTAGCCTGTACAATTGTGTGTGGTGCATGCGTACGCATTTTAATCTTTCTCACTTGGGGTTTCTCAATGTCAGAGGTAATGTCAGATTGGAAGGATTAATTGCGGTGTCCTGTGATTACTGACGATTTGCACAGATCAGCAGACATCATTTTAAATAGCATATTTGTCAGCGAGGGTAGCTGATTAAAGTTATTGTTTTCTATTTTTTTGGGTGCACTGCTGCTTTGTATATGATTGATTGTGCATGTTAATTCTTGATAGATGATGATTGAGTACATTTATACTTGCATGCTAGCCTGTGTGTGTGTTTGTGTGTGTGTGTGTGAGAATTTGTGTGCGTTCCTGTGTGAGTGTGAGGGCGTACCTGTGCTTGCGTGAGTTACTGAGAACGTGCGGTCCACACCTGTAGGCTGTTCCATACCGTCGCACCATCAGTCTCCCTCGGTGACCAATGCACCACCATTTTAGAACCGCAGATATTTTACACCCGTCCAAGGAGCTGCGTCTGATAGGCCCCTGTCAGGGCTACAAAGCTTTCAGCGACAGTTCATCTCCTCTCTCTCATCTCCGAACCGAATCCCCGTATAGCGTTCCCATTCCCGACGGACGAAAAAGGGGAGAAGCGGGGCTCATTGCACAGTCACCTTGCAGTATTATCACATTAGCCACGGCAGCTACAGTTTGTCACCTGTCAGGACCTGGGGGGGGACGGTGGGAATGATGTAATGACCTTCAATGGACAGACGCATTTGAAGCCCCCTCACCAGTTTTCTAAAGATGCGGGGAGGGGGGAGGGTGACTGATGTACTGCGCTATGCACTCGGTGGCGCTCGGCGGAGAATGCGGTTTAATATTTCATGCTTCCATTAATATTTCAGGCCTGTTTTCTGCGTCCCCAGACTCCACGGTCTGATATCGTCGCTTTTTTTTCCTCCCACCATCTCAGTCCTCAGTTATTTTTTTACCTCTCACTCTCCGCTCTTTGCTTCTTCCCCCCTTCTTCTTCTTTCTCTCTGGGCTGAGTGGACATATGTATGTTTGAGCTGCTTGTTAAATGAGATTCTGGCTGTGCTGCGGTTCCCTCAGCTGCCTGCCATGTTTTATTTCTTACCAACATAAAATATTCTCACAATGTCTCTGCAATGTTTTGTCAGTGCAGTCGGGCGTATGGCTACTATTAATCTGGCGATTTAAGCATTAATAAAAATTCTGGTGTCGATTGTTGATTAGATTGGTCATTTGCAGTAAAAATTCAGTTGCTATCAAAATATCACTCACATTAGCAATCTGTCATTATTGATGAAAAGTGGCAAAACGGTTTCAGTATGTTACTGAATTATCGTGGGTTGGGTGGGTTTCCAGGTTTAAAGATGGACTCTTTACACCACCTTGTGTGAATAAAATGGGGCGTCGGGAAGGTTGGGATTGGTGTTCGAGTTCGTCCTTTAATGCAAAGGCTCTCAGAAAAACGAATGCGCTCTATGCCTTCAGACGGCTGATTAGCACATGGAGGTTGTGCGCTAAATGGAACCGTTAGCTTGAAATATTGAAGTGGTCTGTTCTGTTTAAATCACGCTACACTCCACCGCATCGGGGGGCTGAAGTCTGGGTTTGAGAAGAGGGGCGCTTCAGTTGACGAAACCCAAACCATTAATACTGTATCTCACTTGAACTGACAACCACGACTGGGTGAACACTTACTACTAATAATGTGAGATGTACACAAATGAATATTTAAATGTGTGGCCAATTTACTCGCACAAAGCTTCGCAACCACGGATAAGTTTAACACTCTTCCTAGAGATCTGCTTTCTTGTACAGCCCTAACACTGAACACATTCTACACTTGGACATGTCCATGAGCAAATTGTAGATTAGTCCTGTTGGTAGAAAATTAACAGTTGGAGTCAAAACCTACTGGTGGATCCCCTGGCGTAGTATTGGTCAGTACTAACCATGCTGTGGACCGTGTAACTGGACTCTGGGAGAATTGAGTTAAACGTCTATGGTAACCAGCGTGATAGGTCAGGACGGTAGAATGAAAACTGGGGCAACAGAAGACCATTGCAGAGCGTTTAAACCGCGTCTTTGATGAACGCTCACGCTTCGGACCCCCTGAGAAGTCATGGCTGATAACCACGTGGCACGCTCACGGTTACGGCCGCCTTGCCTGCCGCATGAACAGTCCTCAGTCGTGACGGCTTAAATTATCGCCCCACCGTCTGCACCGTCATGTCATCTCAGCCGTAAGCCAAGCGTTATCGATCTACAGGAGGCAGCAGCCAAGGCTACCGCCGCGGTGCGAATGACCAGTGACCTGCTGCTATTTTTATTGAAAAAGCGCACTTGACTGAGATTTGACACGTGGAGACATGATATCGTGCTAAGCGTTTGAGTTCATCCTGTAACACCGTATGACACCGTACGATTGCACCATTGTTTATGGGCTGGTGTCCCGGCGTAGCGGGCAGGTGCCACTGTGCGGCTGGCGTCTTCACTGGAGTGATGGTGACCTCATTGCCATCCTGCCGCTGTGAAGAACGGCTCGGTGCGCGATCCGCTGTCACGTAACGCTCGGCGCTCGCTGCCATCTTTACAGCTGTCTGTGTCTCTCTCTGCGCCTCTCCCTCCCTCCCTCGCTTTCCCTCAGTCGCTTTCTCTTCCTTTCTCTCTCTCTTCCGCTGTCAGTCTTCCCTCTCTCTCCTCCCTTTATTCCTCTTTCTCTGTCTCAATCTCATTCTGCCTCGCTCACCCTTTCCCAGTGCCTTATTTCTTCTGCTTCTTCCTGTCTACCCTTCCTCTTTCCCTCTCTTCCCTTCACACCTTTCCTCCCTCTCTCTTCTCCCATCTCTCCTCTCTCCCTCCCTCCCTCCCTCCCTCCCTCTCTCTCCTCTCTTTCTCTCTCTCCCTCCCTCCCTCCCTCCCTCTTTCTCTCTCCCCCCCTCCCTCCCTCTCTCCTCTCTCTCCCCCCCTCCCTCCCTCCCTCTCTCCTCTCTCTTTCTCTCTCTCCCCCCCTCCCTCCCTCCCTCTCTCCTCTCTCTTTCTCTCTCTCCCTCCCTCCCTCCCTCCCTCTCTCTCCTCTCTCTTTCTCTCCCCCTCCGTCCCTCGCTCCCCCCCCCTCCCTCCCTCTTTCTCTCTCCCCCCCTCCCTCCCTCTCTCCTCTCTCTCCCCCCCTCCCTCCCTCCCTCTCTCCTCTCTCCTCTCTCTCTCCCTCCCTCCCTCTCTCCTCTCTCTTTCTCTCCCCCTCCGTCCCTCGCTCCCCCCCCCCTCCCTCCCTCCCAGTCTCTCCCCCTGTGTCCCCCCCTCAGGATTCACGGCCCTGCTCTTGGCTGCTCTCCGATCCCAGTGTCCCACAGCACATACATCATCATATCTGTCTTCGGCGCTCTGTTCTCCTGAAGCGACTCCTTCGCACTGCTTTTATGGACTCTCTGCGTCCGTCTCGCTTTACTGATGGGCACGAGAGCACATCTCAGTGTTGTTTTGTGTTTGTGCGCTTGTGTGTGTGTGTGTGTGTGTGTGTGTGCGTGTGTGTGTGTGTGTATGTGCGCGTGGGAGTCAGCCCACAATGTGTTAAACAAACCACAGGCTGTGCTGTACTGATGGCTCTTGGTAAGGAGCCATGGCCTGTTTTCTCATACTGCTCCCGTGCAGGTGTGACATGCACTGCAATCCATAAATATTTGCACACATTTTGGCTTTGTGCTCCAGCACTTTATATAGGAAAACTTTATCCACTGAGTATTGGTTAAAGTAGGAAGGCTTGCTTTTAATTCTTCGGTATTGGTTTTTGTGTGCGTCATGCAAGAATTTCGGCCCTTTCCATTATGTCGCTGTCCAGAGATACTTGCTGACTGCATTGCATATGAGCTGTAACGATTGTTTGAGCATGTCGGCTGTTTCAGAGAATATCGGGTCGCTCCATCTTATAACATTTTGTGAATCATTAAGAGATGAAATGATTTGATCTGATTCTCTGACATCCTGTTGCCCTGTCCCTCCGTCAGGCTCGCAGGAAGTGGGCTGATTGGACGGCCTCTTGTTTACGCGCCGCCGCGAAGATTGATGGGACGAGTGGAGCGGCTTTGGCAGGGAGATTAAACATGGGGTTGGAGTGGAGGGAGGGGCGGGGGTTGCAGTGTGACATTGTAGAAGCTTCTCTTGGTCACGTTCCCAGTGCTGCAGAGCGGCTCTTCGCGTGCGGACCGGAGATGAGCCCAGCGGGCCTCCCGACAACCTGGGAAGAACTCCAGCACTGTGCATCCCTCCGCACCGCGAAAACTGCTGTTCGCCGTGGGGGGGTCACTGCGTCTGGGACTCAGCTTAAAGGGGGCGATGCAAGTGTACCATGCATCGCTGATACTGGATGATGATTTGAGCTACATTAGCATCAGCTGTATAAGGCAGTCGAGCTTTAGCGTTAGGTCAGGGAGCCAAGCAAGTCAGGTTTAGTCAGAAGCGCCTTCCTGTCCACTCATTCCTGACTTCAGTATCTCCCACCCAATATACCTGCTCCTATAGTAAAGGCAGCTCTCATTCATTTCTCTGGCTCCAAGTCCTCAGCTCCGCTCCCAAGATCTGCATCTCATCTCCGTCACCTCCCCAGCTTCCTTTTTCATTAATAACACTGTTCATCGTAAGCGTCATGTGTTCATTAATTTAAATATCCTGAGTCTCAGGCTTTGCTGGGGTGTTGTGATCTCGGGGACTGTATGTGTCATGCTTGTTCAGATTGTTCCGGAGCATCACTCGAGCAGAGTCATGGTCAAACTCAAGTGCCTGTTGTTCTGTAATAAACGGTTAAATCTGACGCAAGTGTCCAGCCTGAAATGCACCACAGAACTGATTCTGTGAGCTTCATAACACTGTATATTGGAGATATAATGCACTGATGCGGTGAGCTCCATAACATGTACAGTATATTGAAGGTAAAATGCATCTGATCACAGCGATGGTTCGTAAGGTGTATATTTGTCGTGAAGCTTGCAAGCTGTGTGTAGATTGCAGTGGGTAAGTATTCAGACGGTGATATGCGGCTTTAAAGGTTGTTTTCCCAACACGGCTGACTTCATATGAATGTAAATGCCCGCAAATTTAAGTGTGGCCAGTCATCCATATGGAATGAACTGTTGGAATTGTAGCTATCACTTTAAAAGCAAATCATCGTCCTGATTTTTTTTTTGGTCCACTTATGCCCACCGAACCTTTTTGCACATGCAGAGTGAATGTCAACGACTTGCACGAAACACATGCCTCGAATTGATATTCTTTGTGTTCTCAGTTTTTCAAATACTTAAGGTCTTCGAAGATTTGGCCTCAAGTGTGGTAAATACTTTCACTCCTAAGTGTGGTAAATGCTTTTAGTCCTAAGTGTGGTAAGTACTTTTACTCCTAAGTGTGGCAAATACTTTCACTCCTAAGTGTGGTAAATACTTTTAGTCCTAAGTGTGGTAAGTACTTTTTTGTGGGATTTCTGTTGCTGCTTCTTACAGCAATTGACCCAGTTTTCCAAAAGTCTGTGTTGTTTCAGGCCAGACCCTGTGGATAATGGCTGTTGCACTGTAATGCATAAAGTTGATTAAAAAGTGTAGCTGGCTAATGTAACAGGCATTGTGTTGCTAAATGATGTAGCTGGATACCGTGAGAGCATGGCGCTATATTGTGAGAGACAAAGTTTATAATGTACAAAATGGCTGAGCGGTTACGCTGCTAACTTAGACGATGTATTATTTTGCGCTCAGTGATTTTTAAATGATGCAGCTGTGGTGTGTACTATGCAGTGTTTATAAAGGATTTAGATAAAAGGATCTCAATTTACTGGGGTTTTTATATTTGTTTCCAATTTTGAGACAGCGGGTAGAAACAAAGAGGAGTGCCGGCAAGAGATTGTGTTCTTTACTAATCAGTCCTTTCGCTCAACTGTCAAGGAAGTCTCAACATTAGAGCGTTAAGCGCCCTCCGCGCTGCAAATTGTGTTCACTGTAAAGGACAGCGGCTTAAGCTATATCAGCACAGAGCTATAAAGAATGGCTGCTTAAAGTATACGAGCAAAATGGCACTCTGCAGCCGGCAGCCAGGCTCGGATAAGGTCAGAGCAGCCTGGGGGGTCGCATTAACGCACTGTTTGCGGAGTTGAAATGTGATGTCATTAAATTCCTGCACGAGCGCGGAAGAACGCAGCTGTCACATCCTCTTTTGATCCGTCCTTACATACCCCTGGATCTTTACCGCCGTTTTATCGCCAGATTACAAATTACTCAGACCTGTTAATAGTGGGTTTATTCTAGACTGCAGCTTGCCAAGGAGGCAATTATCAGCGGGATGCTAATTTGCGACAAAAACAGTGGATTTTATGTTTTTACAGTCCCATTGTAAATAACCAGCCCCCGGCCCACCCAACCCACCCGCTCCTGCAGTCTGCCACCCCAAGTCACCATTTATACAAAGATGCCGTAGTTGGAATAGTCACAGGGTTACAATGATAATGTTCCAAGATGCTAGAGTTGACTGACTTCTTCTTTGGTAGCAGTTGAACAACTGCTGAAGCAAGCGCATTGAGGTTTATCATTAACTTCTCATTCTGGTAATGATTCTATTCTGCGATGCAGGAAGTCTTATTGATGGCAGAGCAGAGCATAATAAAAGCAGGGCAACGTCCCAGAGTTGATCTCCAACTCGGGAGATTTGCGGATGCATGGCCCCTTCTCTCCTCCTGCGATGGGCCGACCTTCCTGTCCGGGAACGCCTCTCCCCGTGACCGCGGCCAGCAGGGTTTTCCACGAGCTCCTCGGAAGCGCGGGACTTCCTGCCGGGGCCAAACATCTGTTTACCTTCGTAGTGTCAGAGAGCAGCGAGAAGGCGTGGGAAAGAGACCGTCTGTCCGCAGGGATGAGCGAGTGAGCTGTTGGGATATCGAAAACAAGAGGGAGAAGAGCGACCTGGGGGGTGGCTCTCGCGCACTCACCCGTCATCCTGTCACACGGCACTGAATTTCGATGTTCCTCGAGACTTTTCTTCAGTCAGACTTCATGAGGAAAAAAAATTGTTAGAAATGAATTGATACAAGCAAAAATAACTTATTCCGATGATGTGTAACGTGTTTCGGGGTGGGATGTGAGCAAGTGGAGGGACACGGAAATAGTTTTGCCCCTTGTGTCCCTCATTCTGAACAATAGTGACAGGAAGGTTTTCCTGAGGATTCTACTTGTAGGTGGCATCTTTGAAGCCCACAGTCTCTTAAGCAAACTTTCCTGCCCTCTGAACAGGCCTGGGCATGTTTGGAGTGCCACTGTGTCTCTGCCCTCATCTCCTGGCAATGTTTTGCTTTACCAGCCCACTGACTTCCAAGCAAACAGTCATGTCAATCTAACGGATGGAGGGGGTGCCTCTCAATGCCTAAGAACGGGCCTAACAAAGCCAGCACAGACCATTAGCTTATTCTTATTAGCAGAGCCCAAGAGCGCTGAATGTTGTCCTGCCTCAAAGGGCTTTACTGCCGCTGCCTGCCGTTTCCATCGCTGTAGAGAATTATGCCTCGTCTTCTTCCTCTCCTCTGTTTGCCTTGTTGAGTTACTGCTTGGAAACCCTTTGCCTTTCTGATTTATGACATTGCTGTTGAACAGTTCAAGCCCATTCTTTCCCCAAGTCTCCAAGACCAGGTGTGTTTGTAACCTGCAACTTAAGTCTTGTCCATTTTGAACTACAGTTCCCAACATGCAATGACCATGCGCACCATCCCTCCCCCTGCTTCTTCCTTGGGTTCATGCCCGAGTGAAGTCCGCAATTTTCTGGAAGTGTGGCTGCCAAGAACCTCGAAACATTGAGCGGTTGCATCCAAAATCCTGCTCTGCGTTCGGTTTACGGTCAGGAACAGGAAGACACTGCCAGGCTGTATTGTGTCTTGGCATAGGAGATGAATAACATTTGCTGACTCGTTCAATAGTGTTTTGGCCTTTCATCATTGAATCCTGTGTGAAGAATAAAAGCAAGAATTTTCTAGAAGAAAGTAGAGTTTCATACAATCTCAGTAAAGTATCAATACTGCAGAATCATCAATGAAAGTCTGGCTTCTCTGCTGGTGGTGTTTCTACCTTTCGTCCATAGTTGGCTGGGATAGATCCCAGCTTCCCCTCAATCCTAACGAGGAAGAAACGGTTTAGATAATGGATGGATGGATAAGTGTTTCTCTGGGTGTTATATGGACAGCAACAGGAATAGCTAAAAGTAGTGTGTGTGTGTGTGTGTGAGGAGTTAATCTTGCATACTAATATTTATTTTACTAATGTACAGATAACGGTTGTGAGGTCAGCTGTACTGGAATGTAATTTTTTCTGGCCCAATATAGCAGTAAGAACGTGATTGAGTTCAGTCTCTATTACATCATACCTGTGTGCCAGTTTAACCCTCTATTAACCAAACCCATTTCCAATTGAGTTAATTATTTGAAAAACAGTAAACAAAAAAACTTTCACACATTTGGCCCACCTTTCCAAATTGTAGCAAATCTGCTACATTGGATAATAATGCTAATGAAAGAATTAAAGTGACGGACCATTCAAGTTATTCTCAAATGTTTTTTTGGCAATAAGAAACAAAACCAACCAAATCCAGGCTGTTAACCCTTTTACTTCATGTAGCAGATATGCTACGCTGGTTAATAGAGGGTTAATATTTCGTATGATAGTGGTACATTTCTAGTTTGGAGAACTAGTGATGTCACTATATCATGAAAGATGCCGATAAATAGGCTATTTTTAATCCAGCAGCCTGAACAAAAGGCCCATTGGGCTGATCAGCCCCAAAGGACTGCTCGCATGATGCGACGTCCAGTGTCCAACATCCGTCATCCGTCTGTTGTCTGCGTTGTTAGTCGTCTTCTCAGAAACAGTGAGCCAAAATGACTCTATATTTGTGAGGGACCATCCTTGTGACAAGGTCTACCTGGTTTGTTCAAAGAATTTGGAAATACTGATTTTTTCTTTTACTTTTTTATTTTTTGAATAATCCTCCCATATACTCAATATTTAGTATATATTCAATGGGCTATAACATAGAAACGATTGTAGCCATTGATATGAATAGTATTAACAACAGAGAGGAAGTCTTGGAAGGGCTTTCATTTGGTATCATGACCTTTGACCTTGAGTGACCTTGAAGGTCAAGCCCAAGGTCACTTGGGGGAAAATTTCCAAAATCTTCTCCAAAACTGTCTGCCAGAATTACTTGATATTTGTTATGGAGTGTCCTACAGACAAGGTCTATCAAGTTTCTTCAACAATTTGTACTTATTTCTGCTGTTTTAATCTTCTTCATCATACTCATGATTACAATTTTATGTCTTTCTAGTGGAAAATGGTGCTATGGTCTTATAAAGTGTCTGTAATTTAACACGAGGAAACATTAACACATTTTTACCTAAGTGTTGTAAGTACTGACAATATACAGTGCATCCAGAAAGTATTCAGGCCCCTTCACTTTTTTCATATTTGCTGTGTTGTAGCCTTTCAATAAAATCATTTAAATTCATTTTTTCCCTTGTCAGTCTACACTCAGTACTCCATAATGACAGAGTGAGAACAGAATTTTAGAATTTTTTGCAAATTTATTTAATATTTTATTTAAGGATAAACTGAATTGCCGCATTGTCATAAATATTCAGGCGCTTTACTCCGTCCTTATTTGAAGCACCTTTGGCAGCGATTACAGCCTCGAGTTTTCGTCGGCATGACACAACAAGCTCTGGACACCTGGATTTGGGGATTTTCTGCCATTCTTTTCTGCAAATCCGTTCAAGCTCTGTCATGATGGATGGGTAATGTCAGTGGACAGTCATTTTCAGGGGCCTCTAGAGATGTTTAATTGTGTTCAACTCTCAAAGGGCTTTGGCTGGGCCACTCAAGGACACTCACAGAATTGACACTAAGCCACCTCTGCATTGCCTTGGTTGTTTGCTTACTGTTATTGTCCTTTTAGAAGGTGAACCCTCAGCCCAGTCTGAGTCCTGAGCACTCTGGAACAGGGTTTCATTTGCACCTTAGCGCAGAAGCCAAATATGGCAATTTCTGCGTTACCCTGTTTAATGCTTTATAATTCAAGATTTAAGCTTCAAAGAGAGAGGGAATATGACTCAATTGAGACAAGATACCTGTAGCATTCAGAATTCCATCATATGTGAGTTTATATTCATGATTTTGGTTGAGAAAAGGGGCTGCAAACATAAAAAATCATCTGAAAATTCAGCATTGAAATGATGAATATAATAATACTGAGGACTGAAAAATGGCAGGGGGTCAAGAGCCAGTTTTTATAAGAGTCAGGCAGGCGGTGATTCATGACCTCTTCGGATTTGACCGAATTTTTCTTTTCATAGATGCATGTCTGTGTTTCCTCTACATTCATTTAGGAGTGGCGGGCCGCCATTTAATACGACTTTAATTACTTGCGAGAGCGCAGCCTTGAAAGTGACATCATGTCACCCACCCAGGCACCAGTCAGAGAGTCAGAAGAGTGTCTTCCTGGAACATATGGCAGCGAATTTCTGGAGAAAAGGTACACTTATTAGCTTAAGATAACTCATTATAGATTTTACAAGTTAAATAAACATTCGCAAAATATTGATGGCCAGATAACTTAACGTAACATATTGGTAGCTTAAGTTAATTGGGCCTGGTGCCAACTCCGTGTCGCTAACAGTGTCGCTAGCTCAGTGTAAGCTAATTGATGGCATTTGCAGTGGTGTACTGTACTGTCAGATGTCAGGAAGGCCTTCATTAACATCACCCTTTCCCGCATAAATGCTCTAAAACGATCAGCTTTGCCTGATTAACAATCAAACAGTTAATTAACATAACAGCCACCACCAATGGCTATGTTGGTATAATTGATGTGACTCCGCAAGGATAACGATCTGCAAAAAATCCGAAACTTTCGCAGACTTTTCAGCAATTGCTTTCGCTATTATCACTCAGCTGTGCATCGTACCTAACAACGCACTTTAGCTGTCACTACATTCAGACTATAGAACGGATTTTCATGGCTTATTGCTCAATGAACCTTGCGAACTAATTTACGCAAATTCATAAATTATAAAGACGTAGGCTATTGATATTTTCCGTAGCCATTGGTGTGCGGAAGTAGACCCCATATAATTTCAAACTGCAGTATATAACTAGGCTTACACCGTCGGAGGCGACGGCTGGGGGTATATCCCCGAACGCCCCCAATCCTCCAATTCCCCAATCCTTGAATAGACCTTGAATAGACTTTCATTTGAACTTAATTTCAGGTCAATTGGTCAAATGGTTCTGAAGATATGGCCAAAATGGGTATTTTCCATCACAAAGCACCACCTGGTGGCAAAATATTGAACCATACAAGTATGATTTCATCATGTGACACGTTGTGAGGTCATGACCTTGCAGTTGTACATAGTTTCATGTCAATTGGAGAAATAGTTCCAAAGATCTAGCAAAAATGGTGAATTTTATGTGACAAAGCTCCACCTTGTGTCAAAATTTTGAACCAAACAGGTATAATGTCATCGTGGGACACATCCTCAGGTCATGACCTTTCATTTGCACTTGATTTCAGGTCAATCGGACAAATATTTCCAGAGATATGATAAAAACAGTAATTTTTTTCCGTTTTTGGCCCCTGGTGGCCTATGTAGAAATAGTAAATTGTCCAAAATCGAAACAGTTCTTCCTCTTTATGATACTTATTTATGTGCAAAATTTGGTATTTGTAATTGAAATATTACTGAAGTTATCGCGGCGGCGGTCGGACCAAAAACATAATATCCCCCGGAACGCCATTCGGCGTTCGGGGATATAACTAGGCTTTCAAATTCAATTACATTCTCGTCGGTTCCTCCAACCAGTCTGAGCAACTGTTTCTAATCGGAGAGGTAAACTGCGAGAGGCGTCTGTCATTAAGAAGTGAAAGGTGAAGTTATTTCTGGTCTGTGTTTCTGCCGACGGAACGTCATTGGCATTAAGCTAATATCTACACGCCGTGTTGTACCTCTGACTGCATTTTCAGATGAGCTTGTTCAGATATTTCTCGAAGAAGATGAAGATTACACTAGTGAGGCATCATTAGCCTTTTACTAACTCAAAAATAATGATGGTTTGGTAAAAAAATATGTCCACATTTGTAATCAGATGTGATGTGAAGGAGCAGGAGAGCCAAGTGATGGTGCAGGAGAGAGAGATGAGAGTAGAGGAGAAAAACCTAAAGGGAAGCACAGGCCATCAGGCTGGGACCCTAAATGGGTTGAAAAAAATAAACTCATGGCTCTACAACACTGAGAATGGTGAGTTTTGATGACCCTTTTTTTCCACTTCTTATTTTTTTTGCATAATATACATGTCAATATTTCTGTTAAATAAAAAATAAAACAATGAATGCATTTCAACTTGTAAGAGTAATGATCAGTATTTTTTTTTTTTTTGTTTTATTTATTTATTTTCTTATTCAGCCTTTAAAAAGCCATTTTCAACTGGCCAATCAATAAATAGGTTGTAAAAGTAAAATTTGAAATCAAGTGTCATTTGTTTATGCCGCCATGGCTCCCCGAAGAGCCTACCCCCGCTGCTGAAAAAAATCCTAGAGGAAATAGTTACCGGTTTTTTTTTTGTTTGTTTGTTTTCTTTTTAGGGGGTCCTGGAATATTGGGGTCAAAATCAGCTAAAATGGCAAAAATCACCAAAATGAGGTTTTTGAATGCTTGTATATCTGTGCGCCCTGAGTGAGCCAAATTGATTTTCATTTGTGCAAGTCTATCGGGTATGGACGCTGTGAAGATGTGAAAATTTGGGCGGCTGACGTAGGGCGTAGCCCCTAGGTGGTGCTGCAAATCACTACTTTTTGTAATTATGCACACCTTTACAGGGGTTGTGTGGCTTGCGCCCGAAGTCAGCCAAGGTATTTTATGCATGTCATTATAGATTAGGACCTCTTACTTTGATTTGGATGAAAATTAGGCGACTGACTTAAGGCGCACAGGTATAGGGGGTGCCTTTTGCCGTCGAAAGGTGAAATTGCCACTGGCTTTCAGTGGGTCTTTCACTGAGATGAGGCTTCTGTCTGGCCACTCTGCCGATAAGCCCAGATTGCAGTCCTACAACGATGGTTTTCTTTTGGCAAGTTTCTCCCATCTCAGCACGGAATCTATGGAGCTCAGCCAGAGTGACCATTGGGGTCTTGGTCACCTCTGGGACCAAGGCCCTTCTCCCCCAGATGCTGGATTTGGCCGAGCGGCCTGCTCCAGGAAGACTTCTGGATGTTCCAAACGTCTTCCATTTGAGAATTATGGAGGCAGTTCTGCTCTTGGGAGCCTTCAATGACAGCAGCATTTTTTTTAGCCCCAGATCTGTGTCTCGACACAATCCTGTCTCTGAGCTCTGCAGTCCGTTCTTTCGACCTCTTGCCTTGGTTTTTGCTCTGATACGTCTTGACAGCTGTGGAACCTTATATAGACAGGAGTGTGTCTTTCCAAATCATGTTCCATCTGTTGAATTTTCCACTGGTGGACTCTATTCTGGGTGTAGAAACATCTCAAATGTGATCAAGAGGAACGGAAGGCACCTGAACTGAATATCAAGTGTCGAGGCTAAGGGTCTGAATATTTATGTCAATGTGCTATTTCAGTTTTTCCTTTTTTTTTTTTTTTAATAAATTTGGCATCTCCAATCCCACCCGAATCTGGAATGCCCATGACGAGGACTATGTACAAGGCTTGCTCGTGTGCGACCCCTTGTTGCCAGCTCAGGAGAGAGAAACAGTTCCTCTCCTCCGAAGCGCGCGTCTGTCAGCCCCTGCATCTCTCATTGGTCAAAACTTTCACAAGTTCAGAACGAGGGCAGAGGATACCCAAACATGTGCAAGCTTACAATCTCATTGACGAGCGCCCGGCTGGCCAACAGGAGGCGCTTAAGCAACGAACAAGGCAGTTTTTAATATCCTTTCCCAGCAGTCCCTTCCCAGTTTGCATCCCTGCAGTGCTATAGCCAATCGTGCGCTGCCCTGAAAAAGCTGCCGACCACTGCTGGTTGGTACGACTGGGGATCGAACCCACACCGTCTTTGTCACTACTGCTCCGCAAATGTGACGCCTTAACCGAGTGAGCTAACCCGGCAGCCCAATTTTTCCTTTTTAATACATTTGCAGAAATTTCTAAACTTTTGTTTTTGTTTTGTCATTTTGGGGTATCTAGTGTTGACTGATGCGGGGAAAAAAATGAATTTAAACAATGTTTATCATAAGGCTGCAACATAAATGCAAAAAAAAGCGAAGGGGTCTGAATACTTTCTGAATGCACTGTACTTGGTACTGTGACCTTTGACCTTGAAAGAGCCAATTTGTTGCAAAAAATTGCTAAGTTCATCTTTGGCCGTTGGACTATGGGAGCTTTGGTCCTGTCCTTCTCTTTAGCTGCATGTTTCAGGCTTTGCTGTTCAATCCTGGTCCAGTCTATTCTGGTCCAGTTCTAATCTAGGCATTAATCCATGGCGTAATTAAACATCTGTTTTCAATCCTGTCACACTTACAGATGTTAATAATGCAGAATAATGCCGGTTAATTTGCTTCTTGTCTGTGCAGTGTTTCAGGCTTCTGGCTGGAACAGAATCCTCTCTGTGCCAAAGCCGGAAACTCTCCTTTCATGCGAGCAGCTCAAGCCAAATTATTCGGTCGGCAACCGTTTTTGGGGATGGCTGCGCACTGCGCAGTAATGGTACCATCTGCGAATGTGACGGGGCGTTCAAAATTGGGGAAACAAATTAGGCACCGGAAAAAGTGGATTTATGATTTGTCGTTCGAAACTTGCGCTCACAGAAATAAGAAATATGAGGTCGTAGAAGGTGGGCTTAGGACAAGCGCATGGCCGTTGCACCCCGTCTGAGTCTGGGGGTAGCTGCACAGCTCTGTCCGGAATGTTCTAGTGAGTTAGTGTTGACATTGTCTGAAAAGAGAAGATGAGGGTGAGAGGGCCGGGGCGAGTTGGTTGCGAGCTCTCTCTTCCTGCTGCTGTGCCTGCCTTGGCTGGCATTTCCCCTGCTGTCGCAGAAGGGAGAACAATTGGTCCAGTTCCTGTGTTCATTTGGTTTTTGGTTTTGATGAGCCTCTGGCAGATGTTCCTGCTGCTGAAGGTGTGTGTGTATGTGTGTGTGTGTGGGCATGTATGTGTACATGCCTTTGCTATGGCTGAGCGTGTTCATAAATAAATGTATACAATCCTGTATGTGTGTTTATTTATGCACATGCCTGTGTTGGTGTGTGCGAGTGTGTATGTGCATGCCTTCAAGTGTATGTATGTGCACATAGCATATGCCCCTGTGTGTGTAGACACCTGTGTGCGTATGTGTTTATGAACACGCCTCTGTGTACGTGTTTGTGTGATAATGTGAGTGAGTGAGTGAGTGAGTGAGTGAGTGAGTGAGTGAGTGAGTGAGTGAGTGAGTGAGTGAGTGTGTGTGTGTGTGTGTGTGTGTGTGTGTGTGTGTGTGTGTGTGTGTGTGTGTGTGTACATTGCAAGGCCTCAGCTTTCGGGGGTGGGTGACTGCTCGAGCAGATGTTCTTTGTGCTCGAGGTGATGACCTGGCACCGCTCCTGCTCTCTGACTCACACACACACACACTTCTCAGGCAGAGGCTCCAATAAGAGAGCTGGAAGAAGAGACGACAGATTACAGGACTGATATAGAGGGCGTCCGAACAGAGGAAGGTACAGGGGCGGGCAGCAGATGTTTTTGCTGGATTGGAAGAGCTGGTCGGATTAAGCCGGAGGAATGGCGCAGAGGATGGGGGCCGGCAGACATGATTGCACCTGCGCCTCTCTACATCCACCGCTCTGTGAGAGTTTGGGCATGCCTTTCAACCCGCCTGTCTGCGTCCACATCTGTCTTTTCAAAAATGAGAGGGGCCACCTGCTTTGAGTTCAAGGGTCGTGCGGTGACTTCTGCCTTTAAGCAGCCGAGGGTTAAGCGCCGTGCCGAAAACACAAGCGAAACAAACTCCAGAGCTCACATTGTGCTCTGGAGGAATGTTCTGGAACCTCACTGGGAAGGGAAGCTTGGGTTGTTTGTGTAAGGCTGTTTAATTGATGAGAGAACGCGGGGCTGCTCTTTTGTTTATAGCAGGAGCAGGGAGCCCAGCACCGCGTTCGGAGTTTCCCCCCTGCGAATATGCCTCCGCCAACATGAATTCGCAGCTCGTCATTGCGAGCGAATACCCGCGCTCAGCTGACCCCTCCCGATTACGCACAGGCGAGACAGACCTTGATTTGTGTATTGAAATAAATGTTTGGTTCTGCCGCCCATTTATCACCACTTTCAGGTGGTTTTGCGCCCTCGAGGAATTCTGCCGTCAAACCACTCGGCTGCTTATTTTCTACGAGAGGAAAACTGTGAAACCCAAAGACAGGCCTCATGGCTAATACATCTGTGGTGTAGACTCAATGCCTCGGGTTTTCTTTGCTCCTATTGAAAGTGGCTTTTCGGTATTAATAAATAATCTGAAGTCTGAATGTACTAGGACTGTGACGCAACTTGAAAAGGCTTTGATTCCTACAAGGTCCACTCAGAGCTTCACTGTGGATGGGCTTAACCTCAGATTTAAGTGCCGGCTGTCAGCTACATCTATCCATCTGTGGGGAACTGCAGTTTAATTACTGTTCTGTTGCTGCATGGTAATGCAGTAGGTAACGCTGTTACCTCACAGCAAGGAGGTCACGGGTTTGAATCCCGCCCTGGGACCTTTCCGTGTGGAGTTTGCATGTTCTCCCCCATGTTTGTGTGGGTTTTCTCTGGGTAGAACCATTTCCTCCTTCAGTCTAAAGATATGCGTAGTACACTGGAGACACCAATTTGCCTTGTGGTATGAGTTTGTAATCCCTTAATCGCTACAGGTACGAAGTCTGGCACAATGTAATTTTGAAAGGGTTAAAATGCTGTTGAAGCATAATCAGTCAGCCCTCCCCGTACTCAAAAGGTTGCACCATTACTTGTCAAAGCTCTTTTAATCTTATTCCCAGGCTTTTTTTAAGACTTGCATTCTGGTTTACCAACCTCTGCCATAAGACCCCTGCAACTGGTCCAGAATACTTCAGCCAGCCTGGTCCTCACCCTGCCTCATGCCACAGCACTTTACGAGTCCTTCAACAGCCTCCCCTAGCTGCCCGCACTCAACACTAATCACTCAGGCCCTGGCTGATGCGCAGAGCCGCCCCTCGCTGTTTTCAGGCAAGCGCATGATCCAGCCAGGCCCCTCTGTTTAGCATAGTCATGCTAGCTGGCTAAAACTTTCCCCCCCGCCGGAGGAACGACCTTTCTCAGCTGCCAGAAAGGCAGGCTCTCTATCTGTTACAAAACTTCTAAATACAAGGTGGGATGGCTCAGAAGTAAAATGGGTAGCACTGCCGCCTCACCACAAGAATGTTGTGGGTTTGAATTCGGCCCGGGGCCTGTCCGTTTTGAGTTTGCTCGTTCTCCTCGCATTGGTTTCCTGCAGGTGCTTCGGTTACCTCCTGCAATCCAAGGACATGCCAGACTAATTGTAGACTCTAAATTGTCCATGGGTGTGAAAGAATTGACTGTACTTCGATTCTTTCATGTGCTGAGACGAGTGCGGCAGGTGACACGAGACAGCTGAGAACTTGCTGAAAGTGTCGTTACGACAGTGAAGGATTAGTCTATGAAGAATCTAAAAACAAGCCTTTTTGAGCGTCATACACTCTCCTTCCATTAGAAAGTCGCCACTTGGATTTAAATAAGTTCATACTCAAGCCTTTGATGGAATCACTACATGCCAAGATTTGTCAGACTCACTTGTGAAAGAGTGGTTCGTCGAGCATGAGGAATCATTTCCACACATGCATTGATCACCTCAGAGTCTGGACCTTAACCAGTTGAAAGTCTTTGGGAAGTCTGGAAAAGGCTCAACAGAATGGTGTGACTTCCCTGTCATCAATAAAAAATCTCAGCCAAAAATGAAAGCAAGTCTGGTCGGAAATAAATGTAACTTTGCAAAATATTGTTGAAACAATACCATGGTGAATGTGCGTCATGATCAAAGCTAAAGGTGGCCCAACAAAGTATTATATTATCGTGTGTGGCTGTTTCTTTGGACTGGCGGTGTCTCGTATTTTTTTTGGCATTTACCTTAATTGTGGAAATAATATGATCATAGCTTTGCCCAGCTCGCTTTACACAGCCATTTGCTTCGCAAGCGAAACACTCCCTGACTAATTGAATCTGATCAGTGGCTTAATTGTAAATTGCTACTTTTTTGCTGCTTTGACCTACTGATTTACTGAACCAAAGGAACCATTATTGAGCTTCTGCTGAGTTTTGGTGACAGCGGAGCTGCATGTTTGGAAGGCCTTGCAGTCGGAGGCCATTTTGGAGAGGCAGCTTCCAGTGGGAGCGCTTTGTGTCAGTTAGGCCGGGGTCAAAGGGCACGTAACGGTGGGCCTGGCAGTCGGCGCTCCCTGCCCCAGTGTCCCCCTGCGGTTGGAACGCACCAGCTTGTGTGACTGGGGATAACCTTTGTTTCCTCTGTTTTCTTTCATGTTCTTGCCCCCAGATCTGCCTTTGAAGCATATGCTAGGGGACGTGAAGACATTGGCAGAGCTTGTCAGCATAGTTCTAGGAGACTCGGACCCTCTCTCTCTTTCTCTCTCTTCGTCTATTTCATGCTCGCTCTATTGTTCTCCAGCTTCTCTCCCCATATACCCCTCCTTTAGTCTCTGTTTTGGCCCTGTCTCATCAGACCGGGTATCTATATTGCCTGGTCTCCATTGTGCTTGTTAGTTAGTTAGTCTCGTCACTCTGTGTAGAATCAGGCTATTGTACACACACCTGCTTCTCTGTCATTTTGCGGGGAGATATCACTGTCCCTCTGTGACAATTCAAGCAAAGCTCTGTCCAGCTTAGGTACGATCCCTAATTCAGAATAAGCGCTCAGGTCCTTCATTTCCGGTATTGCCCGAAATCTTATGCATTTCCTCCATGTCGTCCATAACGGCTATATCCCCATCTCCATGGAACAGTTAAGAGCCGTCACTTTAGTGCAGAAATGAGCTTCGTAAAATGGCTTTAGTGGTTTTTTTTTACCTGTGCCGCCGGCTGGCCGAGGGGTATTGCTGTCCCCTGCGGCGTCCGTCTGTCCGTCTGTCCAGCCGTCCATCGACGACGTTATGGTTCTAGCGCCTTCAGGTTTGCTTCTAGTTTTCTCGTCTTTGGGTGGCTGGTACATCTACGCATTCTTCACGAACCTATTGAATTCCGGCCATTTTCGACTCTTATTTTGGCCACCAGGAGTTTTATTGTGACAAATGAATAATTACCTTCACTTCCTTATTATTTCAGTTGCGGCACTCAAATTTTTACTGAAGGTACATGTTATCACCCTTCATCACACATCAGACGCGTTTTTGATTTGACCTATTTTTTACCGTTTTCTAGGTCAAATATCGTCAATGCTGCTGATCTTTAAATTCAACGATGTTACCTCTCTAGCACCTGCAGGTTTGCTTCTTGGTTTCTCATTTTTGGGTGGGTGGGACATCTATGGATCCTTCACTAACCTATCAAATTCCAGCCAATTTTGATTCTTACTTTTCTCACAAGGGGCTTACATACGCGGCCGAGGGGTCTTAAGCGCAATTAGCACGGTTTTTTTTTAACTCACATAATTGGCGTCAACACACCTACAGCTAGTTAGGCAGCAGTTGTACTGCAGAAATTCAGATCTAAAATTCAACGCCGTTTCCCCTCCTTTTAAGTGCAAAGGTTCTTCTCGGTGGATGCTGCTTGTTTTTCTTCTGATATGTTTCTGAAATTGAATCGCCGTAGGCCACAGGCGTTGGCTCGGTCCTCTTAGGTGACAACAAATGAATTTCGCACATCGTTAAAGACACCGATCTGAGGCCTTGCAGGAGTGAATTTAGATTGCGCATTTAGGCAGGACTTTCGGGGAGAGGGGGGGGGGACGCTTCTTGTGATGCACACTTCCTTTATTCCTTTCTGCAAGAGGGAATGCGGCTGAACTCGCTGAGACGGTGGCGTCTTTCAGCTGCTACAGTCAGAAGCTTCCATTTAACCTGCCACAGTAACAATCACAAACACGATCGGCCTGGACTTTTTTCCCTCCTTGTGGGTAGATTTTATGCTGCAGTTCATCTAGTGTTTATTAATCAAGAATATTTCATTGGCTAGTTTTTGTTTATAATTGGTGTGAAGGGACCATTTAAATTGGAAACTGGCTCCTCTTGGTCCAGTGCAGAATGGGTGCCCTTCTTCAACTGATTTGTTCAACATATTTTTGTTAAATGCTGAAGGTAGTATAATTTGAAGCTAATTTCAAGTAAATGTGGAAGGGAATCGACGGTTTGTTAAATGCGGTTGATGATAATCTTTCGGTTAAACGTGGTTGGTAGTCATATTTTGGATCAATGAGGAAGGTGATCAATTTTCAGTGTCACTTAATCGTAGTTCGGTTAAACATCGCTGAATGTGGTCCTCCGGGTTAAATTTGGCAGATATTCATCTTTTCTGTAAAATGTCGAAATCCTCCCTGGAGGTAGCGGAGCTGTCTAGCAGAAACTGCTGTGGCAGCGAGGGTGGATGTCGTATGCTTCTGCAGCTGCCGCTCTGTGCCGACCACCTTCCTGAAGGTATGGTTTGGGGAGCCTGGCACCACTCCATTCTACTCTTAGCACCGTTAGAAACACATGCATGAGTCGTGGCTACAGTGGGCAGGGTCCATCAGCGACAGAGTCCGTTTCCTGTTCTCGGACACGCAGTCAACTGATTCTTGACCGGATTCAGGGCGTCGTGAGCCATGCCATTTTCTTAAAGCTGTCGTATTCCTTTTTTTTTTTTTTGCTTTATATAGGCCATTGACCACACCCTGAAGAACAAGTCGAGCGTCTCTGTACACATCACAAACAGCTCAATGTTTGTTATTACAGAAGTACTTGGCGCATCCGCGTGGCTCGCATCAGGATTACAATACCACACGCTTTTCTTTATATCACTCATCTCTCCCTGGAAAAACAATAAAAACCTCTTTGATTCTTCAATTTGCAACAAATACAGCGCAAACCTCATGCATTCATTTTTAATGGCGCTAAGTGTAAATTAGCTACATTTTATCAAACTGTATTACATTACACGCACTGCAATACATTTCTTCACTGCTGGGCTGATTACGCACTTCTCCACTTGTATATAATATTACTTTCCACTACATTGTGCACATTACACTGTATTATATTATAGGGCACTAAATTACATTACATAGTGCTTTACATTATATTGCACCATATTACATTGAACACTTAGACTGCATTACTCTGCACTACACTAATATTTTACTGTTACTTCACTGAATTATGTACGTAACAAACACTACATTACACGACACTATATTACAATACAGGCACTACGTCAGGCTGGTATAGCATGAGCAAAATTCTTACATGGTGCATTCTTACTGCCACATAATTACACCAGGGTTGCCAACTTTCAATCATTCGGCCTGAGTTGAAGTGGCATATTTACGTTCCTGTACTGTATGTCCACAGTAATTCAATCAGCGCGTTTGACTCTCAGGCATGCGTTACGGTGGATTTCACAGCTAGTAACATGGAAATCAATTATGACTCTGGACTTCTCACGGTTTTCTTTACTCAGGGGTTGAAAGCAATGGAATTGCATAAAAGCGTTTCAAATGCTCTTATTTCATTGAAACAATTTGAGCGATCGTGAAACGCGTGCATTGTATTAATGGAATAATTGCTGACTATGGCACAGGAATGTGAATGTGCCACTAAATATCATGCTGAATGCGTGAGAGTAGGCAGCCCTGGTACTCATAATGCTAATTATTGTTAGCTTTGGGCTCCAGGGGTAGTGCTTCACCCTGGGGTTGAATCTTAAGCATTCTCAGATGGAGTAATAAAGTACGGTAGGGGACTCCGATAAAAGCAGCTGGATGTGCGCTTTGATGCTCCCCTACGTTTGCTTCCGTGTGCTTAAACGAAGGCTCGCTCATCCTCTGTTATGCTAGCTTTTATTTTGTGAACTCTCTAAACTACACTTTAGTTTATCCACTCACGTTTGCATAGTACTGGATGTTCCTGCCCAAGTTTATGCACTGCACCACTGTATCAGTCGCTCTGAACTACCGTCCAGTTTTATGTTCAACCTAATGAAAGCTGGCCTGGTACTTACTGGCTGTCCTGTGTGGCTCCCTCCTGCTCGTGCCACTGGGGCGTCTTCAAGGTTGTGTTGATGCCCTCATTTACAAAACTCTTTCACGTTGATGAGTGGAGTAGTCAGGTTCGAGGCTTTGCTGCTGGAGGAATTGGAGTGTCCGTCATGGAGCTGCTGCCTATTGGGACTCAGGAAATACCCTACCATGTTGAGATGGGCGTGGAACTTTCCAGAATGGCCCGGTGAAAGTGTGTGTGCGTATGTGTATGTCCCGTGCGTCTGTCATCTGCCTGAGTAGGGCGGGCGGGGGTCGGAGCATCCCCAGTGAGGATATAGCAGCTCAAGGCTGTTGGGCTCCTCTCGGCTCTAACCTCGGGCTCTGCAGCTCCTCTGCGCCACCACTCTACAACTGCGTTCACTTGGGATTGGACCTCATGCAGTCACACTCACTGGCTCGCTCCATCACACACGCGCATACACACGCGTGCGCACACTGCCCTGCCCACGGTCAAATGCCTGCACTTACACAAGCACGCAGGCTCCCTTTCCCACACACACACGCACCCACACAGACTTGCATGTGCATCAACTCACTCACACACATGAATACACAGGCTAGCTCGCGTGCACACACGCATGCATGTAGACAGGCTTGCATGCAGGCATGTGCTCCCACGCCTAAACACACGCGCTGGTACACACACACACACACATACAAACTCACAGGCAATCACATATTATACACTCGCAGACACATACACACACTGCCATCGATCAAGCCTAACTTGGGACCGTATCTGACAGATATGACCTGCGATGCTCCTCGGAAAATACAGCACTGAATATGGACACGTCAGGAAGGACAACAAGTTGGATTCCACATTCCTGTCAGGATGTACGCACAAGTACATACAAGCACACTCGTGCATGCACGCACACACACCCACATACACACACTCTCTCACGCAGGCCTGTCTCTCTCTCTCTCTCTCTCACACACACATACATCACTCTGGTCTCTCATTGACTTGTTATGACAGTCTGTCATGGCACCGTCCTCAGGGTAAGTGTGCCTTATACATGTTTAATTGGCCATTATGAGCAGATTTACAATGCATGCTGGGAGGCTCAGTCTCTTGGTCCATGTCGTTTTCTCAGACTGCAGTCGGTTAACAGGGTTGTAAAGAAGTGCCTTTTGCAGCAGATGAATTGAAATTGGTCCCGTTAGGTCTGACTCTGGCTGTGCGTGTATGTTTTAGGAGCGCTTGCAGTATTAATGAGACGACAGAGTTTGATGCATGAGGCTTGGCATGGCCACTGCTTTCAATAATTACCTCCGGGGATTAATCCCTATTTATTGGTGCATTCATGTATGTGCACTTGCGTATGTATGTGTGAGTGTGTGAATACTTATGAGCTTCTTGGAGGGAGGCAACCTGTCTAATTAGCAGCTTCAGCAGGTGAACACGACATATTAAACCTAATTTCTCCATCCATTTATTTTTCCCTTGTTGACATGCAAGATGTTGCTGACAGAATTGCGTAGCCTGAAGTACCAGGTACGATTATTGCCGCAGAACTTGACACCCTCCACCTCCATTGTAATTGCTGCGAACTGGGCCTCCATTGGCAAGCTGGTATCACTGACACTATTAGGCGCTTGTATGCCTTGCTTGTAAACCAAGCAATTAAGAGGGCCATCCCAGGAGCCTGTGTCGTCAGGCTGTCAACATCCACTGTGTTTTAAGTTCATCGATTGACTGCCGTGCTCGGAATAATTCAAACACCGCACCTCGCGTAAAACGGGCTGACGGTGGTGACTGGTACCGGTGTTCAGCATTCATAGATTAAAGTGAGGTAGTCAAAACCAGAAGACGGCTGAGGAAACCGGCCTCCTTTGCTCTGTCAAGGAAATGTAAGTACCGCGTTGTTGATGTGGCCTGTTTGAATCCCCACCACCAAGGACGGTGCGGTCTTCTTTATGTCTCTTAATTAAACTGCCACGATCTTAAGCCGGGTGTGCCCTCAATCCCCCAACGCAATCATTCGCAGACTGGAGATGGTAGAACCAGATGCCCCCCACAGGCTCCACTTGTATTGGCCCCAACTGACCTCTCCCTCTGCTGCCTGGAACGTTTGTTTACTTGGCTGTGAAGAGCCACGGTCGCTCGCTGGGTCCGGACTCTGCCGCTCGTATCTTGTGTGCTGGGTTTTGCCTGCGCTTACTGAGTGGGGAGCTAAGCTGTCGCTCAGGTCATTACCCACAACGTATCACTTCTGCCTCTGATTGTGCCAGTTATGATTGGTGAGTGGCGGTGGAACTATAGCGGGGTACTGGTGAATGATGAATTATGGGCCCGCCCAACTTTGGTAAATGCCACACACTGGCTGACTGGTCAATCCTGTGGTCAAAACAAAATGTGGTTACTTCACCCTCAGTGGAGAGTATGAACTCTCACCAGTATCTCGCAGTAATTTGAGAAAGGAATCTATACTGATCCTTGGTATGAGTCGGCTGTGTTACTCTTCAAGCTCTTCGGCTTTTAATCTTGAAAAACCCCCATTTTGTTGTTGTTTTTTTTTGTCGGAGCAGCATGGCTTATAGGTGGAGCAGGTGGCCTAGGAATTGGAAGGCTCCTGGTTTGAACCCCGGCTCCTTCAGAGAACGTGTCAGTGTCCTTGAGCAAAACGCTGAACCCCACACTGCTCCTGATGCGCAGGGTGGCGCCTTGCCTGGCTCCCTCTGCCATCAGGGTGAATGAGAGGCGTAGTTGCAAAGCGCTTTGGGGTCATGTCATGTGATTAGAAAGTGCTTTATAAATGCAGTCCATTTACCATTTACCAAGAAAGGGCTAATTTTTTTGAATCAGGAAGTTTGGGTCCTTAATGGGGCCCCAGTGGAGATGTGTCATATGCCATTAGCTGCTGTAAAGTGCTCATCTGCTAAAACGGTATATCAGTTATTACATAATTTCATTCTGCTTTTTGTTGTGGTTGTGGTGTGACACAGCATGTCCCACAGATGTCTGGCTTAGGGGTACAGTTCCTTCTCACCACCTGGGACTTGTCCCACTTCCTCTCACTATCTGAGCCGCCCCATTTCCCGTGACTCATCCGATGAAGGTTGGCATCTTGCCTGGCATTTTCAGATAAACACTTGCACTTCTTGTCTGATAGTTTTAGTTGTGGATTAATGCCTTGACCGCAGCGTTATGGTCAGTGTGTTGTCTTTATCTTACCGATCATCGGAGCGTTCTTATCTCTGAAACAGCTGGACCACCCCCATCTCCTGCTGTTTCCAGTGTTTGTGTCTTCGCCTTTTCGCCTCTTTTTCAGACAAACTGGAATTGTTGCAATACAAATAAACATACCGACAGTGTGCAGTGTAGATGAATAAACTGGCATTATTCTGCACAAGTAAACATGCCAACAATGTGCAATTTAAACAAGTAGACATGGTCATACATTACATGACATTACATTACAGGTTCTTAGCAGACGCTCTTATCCAGCGCGACGTACAAAAGTGCACAGGATCAGCACAAAAGTGCAGAGCTCCTAGGAGACGAGTACAAGTGACAACAACATCCCGCCAAAATGCCTTCTTTAAAGATACTATCAACAGAGGCTCCCAAAAATGCCACAAGGGCAATAACTGTGGGGTAAAAAAATTGTGTGCTTCTTATTTTCGAACTCCATCAGGGTCTTTATGGTCTTAAGCTACACACCAAATTTGGTTATCCTATCTCCAATAGTTTCTGAGGAAAGCTGTCCCCTTTAGAGATACCGTGGACAGAGTGCAAAAATGCGGATTAAGGGCAGTAACTGGGGGGAAAATAATCCCGCGCATCTCATTTTCAAACTCCATCAAGGCTTTTATGGTCTGAAGCTACACACCAAATTTGGTTGTCCTATCTGTAATAGTTCCGAAGAAAAGCTGTCCCCTTTATCTCGGACGGATGGACGCACGCACACGCACGGACGGATGGACGGAGGTCAAACCTATATCCCCCTCCCACTTTGTGGCGGGGATAATGCATACACTGGCAGTGTGCGGTATAAATAAACATATATATAAATAAATTTATAAATAAATTTGCTGGCAGAGTGTGGTATTAAGATGTGCACCAGCAGTGCATAGTATAAACAGGTCGACATGGTCAACAATATCCCCCGACAATCGTGTGCTTCTTATTTTCGAACTCCATCAATGCCTTCATGGTCTGAAGCAACACACCAAATTTGGTTACTGTATCTGTAGTAGTTTCTGAGTAAAGCTGTCCCCTTTATCCCAGACAGACGGACGGACGGACGGGCAGAGATCAAACCTATATCCCCCTCCCACTGCGTGTTGGCGGGGGATATTAAATATACTGGCAGTGCGGGATATGAATAAACATACTGGATAGGCAGGGTATAAATAAAAATATGCCAGAAATGCAGGGTAAAAGTAAATATATTTTGGCAAAGCAGGGTTGAAATAAATATATATACTGGCAGCTTTTAAATGTACATAGAGTGACTTTACATGATATCGACTAATAAATACCCTCAATGCGGGGTAGAAATAAATACATAGTGGAAATGCGGGGTATAGATAAATATATCCAGCTATCCGGGGCATAAATGAATACATACAGGAAGTGTGGGGATTAAATAAACATATACTGGAAAGGCAGAGCATATATAAATACACGTATATATTAGAAATACAGGTCATAACATATGCTGGCAATGTAGGTGTAGTGGCAAAAAACTTTGGCTGGGGTTCCTACAATTCCATTTTACTCCTCCTTTCCTATTGCTGGAGAGTGGGGTGCAGCTTTTCAGACTCGCAGACTCCTGTACATAAAATAATTCACTAATTGTGATAATGTAAAATAATCGAATAATGTAAAATTTGAAAATACAGTTAAAATATAGTTGCCACAGACCCCAGTAATCTGTGAACCGCTGAGGTGGCTTAGACTGAGGCTGAGGTCAATGACGGTGTGCGTCACCCGCCCTCTCACCCGAGTATGCCATGGCCACCATCCTTTATGCGTAAAACCCTCACTACCTGAGAGGACGCACTCACAAACGCATAAATAAGAAATAATGTTCATGGAAAATAAACTTAAAAATGGCTCATACAGTGGGGTATAAATACAAACCCCAATTCCAATGAAGTTGGGACGTTGCTTAAAACGTGAATAAACAATGATCTGCAGTATAATGATTTGCAAATTTCATAAACCCACGTTTAATTCACAATAGAACATGGACAACATATCTGATGTTAAAAGTGAGACATTTTACCATTTCCTGAAATGTATTCGATCATTTTGAATTTGATGGTAGCAACACATCTCAAAAAAGTTGTGACAGGGGCAACAAAAGGCTGGAAAAGTAGAACTTACTAATAAAAAACAACTAGAGGAGCATTTTACAACTAATTGGGTTAATTGGCAACTGGTCAGTATCATGAATGGGCATAAAAAGAGCATTTTCGAAATGCAGAGTCTCGATGGGCAGAGGCTCACCAATTTCTGGGAAAAAAAAAAAAAGAGTCTAAAAAGTGTGGAACAATTCCAGAAAAATGTACCTCAATGTAAAAATGTGAAGATTCTGAATATCCTACCATCTACAGTACATAATATCATCAAAAGATTCAGAGAATCTGGAGGAGTCCGAAGGTCAATATTGGATACTCGTGATCTTCGAGCCCTCAGGCAGCACTGCATTAAAAATGAGCATAATTCTGCACTGGAATTCACTGCAAGGGCTCAGGAATACTTCCAGTAATCATTGTCTGTGAACACAGTTTGCAAAATGGAAAATTTTGCAAAATGGAAAATTTTTCTGTGGTCAGAGGAATCAAAATTTGAAATTGTTTTTGGAAACCACAGATGCTGTGTCTTGCGGACTGAAGAAGAGAGGGTCCATCCAGCTTGTTATCGGCACTCAGTTGAAAAGCTTGCACAACTGATGGTCTTGGGTTGCATTAGTACCTAAGGCATGGGCGACTTACACATCTGGATAGGCATTATCAATGCTGAAAAGTATACATAGGTTTTAAAATAACATCTGTTTCAGGGAAGGCCTTGCATATTCAGCAAGACAATGCTAACCCACATACTGCATCCATCACAACAGCATGGCTTCGCAGTAGAACAGTCCTGAGTTGAACTGGCCTATCTGCAGTCCACACCTTTCACCAATAGAATACAGTTGGTGCATCATGAAATGAAAAATCTAGCTTGGAAGACCCAGGATTTTTGAGCAGCTAGAATCCTACATCATACAAGAATGGGACAACATCCCTCTTCCAAAACTCCAGCAATTGGTCTCCTCACTTCCGAGACTATTACAGACCGTTGTTAAAAGAAGAGGGGATGCTACACAATGGTAAACACGGCCCTGTCCCAACTTTTTTGAGATGTGTTGCTGCCACCAAATTCAAAGTGAGCTAATATCTTCCATGAAATGGTAAAATGTCTCACTTTCAACATCAGAGATGTTGTCTGTTACATTGTGAATAAAATGTAGAATGATGAGATTTGCAAATCAATGCATTCTGTTTTTATTCACGTTTTACACAAGGTCCCAACTTCATTGGAAGTAGGGTTAGTAAGTTTATACTGGCAATTCGTGGAATAAATAAACATTTACTGGCAATGCGCAGTGTATTTATTTATTTTCCCCCTCTGTGCAGTTTTGCGGGGGACACCATGTAGCCTTGTTGCTCAGCCTCAGTCAGGCTTCTGAAAAGCAGTTTCCCTGCATCACTTCCTTCTTTCCTCAGACTAATCCCTCCTGGCTTCACTGAGTTTTCTCAAGTTACCTTCTTCTCTTCTCAGTCCTTCCTTTTTATCTTTCCCTTTTGCACCTCTCGCTCCCCCTCTCTATTTATTCCACGCCCCTCCCCACTCTTTCGCTTAGCAGGAGGGCTGATTGTGTCCATTTTTTCCCTCTATGAGAAGATAAGAGGTTTGTTCTCCCGTGGGAGTAGAATGCATATCTATTCGTTAAGAGTGGTATTCGTGCTTTCTTGCTACTGCAGCGGTGCGTAAACGCGAGCGATGTCCGCACAGCATGCCAAGAAATCGGCCCGTGTGTAAATCTGAGTGCTGTCCGTTACTAGGAGGCTTGAGTTTTAATTAGAAATGTTGTTGTCCAGTACTCCCACCCTGCTGCATGCAGTCACAGTTGCAGCAGGGAGTATCAGTTCTGGTGTTTGTGTGTCTGTGATTTTCAGAAGAGTGTTTTAATGTACTGAAGCTTCACGTGACGTATTGGGTTTCCTGCGCCTTGATTATTCAGCTGTGTTTTCAACCTACTAATGGTCCTGTTCAAAATGCATTTTTCACAAAATAGAAAGCGGCAATGCTGAATTCCCTTATTTTACTTGCACTATTGCTGTCGTCTCTTATAATTGAACGGTAAGTGACTAGTGTGTTGAAAGAGCTCAGGACCTTGTAGGACCTCTGCAAGTATTTGACACAAGTATTTGTGTTGAAGAGTTTACTAACTGGGTGTGTTGGACAGAAAATGTAGCCGAATGTATGAATTGCAGTCTTTTATCCGTTGTGGGGATTTAAAACGTTGAGATGTTAGTCTCAAGCAAAACAAATCAAGTCTTTTCATGACTGCAAGCTCCTTTGAGAAATCTGTTTGCACACATGGAGGCTACATTTTGATTTCCTGTCAGATCAGTGTCCAGAGACGAGGCTACGTGCCTATCTGGATAATGCACAGCACACGTGTGACAAAGCGCACATCGCTTTATTTAGCAAACCAATCTGGGCTGTAATTCTCAGAGTGGGAAATTGACCTGGGTCCATGGGGACTCTATCCTCGGTAGAACACATCTGCTCTTTAGTTGCTAGAGTAATTCTGTGCATCTCTTTAATGTCTTGTCTACATCTCCGATAGTGTGTACCCATTACTGAAATTGCATTTTGTGCTGATGCTTGGCCTACAGGGGGACCCTTGTATCTCTGTAATGACACTACTTGTTAGCAGCAGCCTTGTCTCTTTTAGTGTGTCCCATATTAATGTAACTGAGCACAGCAGCAGTCCTTCTTACATTTAGCTATGCGAAGAGAGATAAATGGGGATGGTTTATTTGCTTTTAAGTTTTTGTGGACCTTTGTGTTTGCTACACTAACATTATGTCTGTAATTCCTCAATAGCCGAGTTGGTAATCAAGGAAGTAGCTCCGCTTAGGCTTGGCCATTTTACCCAAACCCAGTAAGACCCAAAGGTAGGTATCAGAGTTGGGTTGGATTTTGTTCTGTAGTCATGAACAGGGTTCTGCATAAAGGCCAGCAGCGGGTGGTTTACGTTCGGCTGTTTTTTGTTTTACCACTGGGTGTTTTTTTGAAGTCTCAACCAAAAAAAAAAAAAACTGAGCTGTGTTTCAAATGAATACCTGGCAATGTACCAACCAGCTTACAAAGACTGCTCACTAGCCTCACAGGGCGAGATAAAATGCAGTTAACGTTACTGGCTAGCTACGCACCATTAGCTCCGAGCTAATCTGGACGCACAGGGGCTTGTCACACAGGATCGTGGACTCACGGCTTAATTAAGGAGGCAGATTGCTTATAAGCACAAAGCCTCCGTTGGTAACAAATTTAGCGCTTGTTACACTGGCCTTAGATGAGCACTAGATCTGTACTGTTGATTATACAACTTTCCATTTGATAGCAAGGTAATTGAATTTACCCATAGGTATAGATTTGCGCGCAAAGCTTGCCTAACTATCTCAAAGAACATTACATTTATAATACCGTCTGTAGCTGGCGGTTGTTAGCACATGCCTATATGCAGACCTGACTTGTGTTCTCTTCTGAGCCTGACTCAAATATCCTCACGCTGCAAGAGATGATCGACTTCGGGAATTTCATTAAGATTTTAATTCACGCAGAGTGCTACACCCTCTCCCCTCCTATTGGATCTGTCCTTCCTTACGAGCTTGTAACCTTCTATATTGGATTCATCCACTTCACTGAGCCATATCTCTGTAATCCCAACCATTTCACTGCCCCCACTATTCAAAATGCCTCAAGTTCTGCTTTTTCATGCTCCTAGCATTTAAATGAAAACATTTCAGACTGTTACTTCTGTACCCTCAGCTGCTTGCTGCTCCAAGCCCCTCTCTTTGTTTTTTTTTTTTTTTTTTACTTTAGAACAATGTCACTAGTGCATGTTGTACCTTGTCTGCTTCTATTTGGGCAGTCTGTGTCTCCCTGTTCTTATCACTGTCTAACCACCCTGCCCTCCGAGTCCCCAGTTTAGATAAGCTTGTCCTGCTCTAAACATACGCTGGGCCAATGCAAATATACCCCTCTGATGTCACAATAGTTTGGGGGTCTCGCTCTTGCAAACTAAAGTGGCTGTGTTCATGCTAACACGAGTGGAATAGGCCACTGAAGTGTGTGATTTGCTGAAGTGTTTTATGCAATATCTGAGAAATGTTTTATTTGAAATATTCCTGAAAGAAAATTCCAGTGCAATACAGAAGCCTGCATTAAAATTCTCAACAAAAAAAAAAAAAAAAGACATGCATAGAGGAAATCATCTACGTACCTCCTTCATGGTATAAAATATATATGTCGTAGAAATATAAAGCTGTTGGTTCAACATGGTTGGTCTGGACCCTTGTGGACTTTCAGGCTGACCGTGTCAGATAAGATGTGCACTAAATTCAGAGCCTTGCTTAACTTAGCATGCCAGACTCTTGACCTTGTCATCAGGCTCATTTTAGATAGAAGAGATAACGTTTACTCAACCTTACTGCAGATATCTGCATTAATAGGCCTCAAGAGATGCAAAGCATCCACCATCCTCCTTGGGCAGCCTTTAGCGTGTAGCCTGGTAGTTAAGGTGCCTGACCTGGGTGGTGGTAGGTTGGTGGTTTGAGCCTCACTGTGGCCTGTGTCAGGCCAATGTAGCATTTGGGCCCTTCAGCAAGGCCTTTACTCCGCATTGTTCTGGGGGGCATTAGCCCTTATTTAGTCTGCTCAACTGTAAGTTGTTCCACCTCCCTCCCCCTGCAGGTCGCATTGACATTCTGGACTTACGCAGCACTTGGTAGCAGTGTTGCCCCTAATGTAGCTTTTGTTTGGTGGGAACACTCCTCATCTATCTTCGATAAAGTCCCTTCCACTGATCGGAAGGTTTTACCCCTGGATCCCTTTTTAACGAGGATCTAATGAGAGCAATTAATCAGACTGTTCACCGTCTGGAGCTTAGTCAGGATTTCTGGGAGTCAAAGAGCGGGGTCACTCATTAAACGCTGATCTGTCTGCTGCATAAATCATCCTCACGTTCTTCAGTCACTCAAGGCACATTTTTATTTTATCGAGGTTCGTTGTCTCCCCGAAACAAAGTTGGCTGCTGCAGCCACCTCGAATCCTTTGTGTTAGCGCGGTAACTTGAGCTGTTTTTACGGAATCGCGTTGAAATTTTTGTGTTCATTCCTAATGCACAGAGAAAAAGCCTTATTGTTTTGTTTGACCCTGCAACCTTTCCTACAGCATCACCACCACCAAGTCAAACGTAATATTTCTAATTGCGATAACTCAAACAGTTTTGATGGGAATCTCGCCACACTTGCGATTGTTTCTGGGGCTGAGAGGAGGCATGTTATTGCTGTTTTTCACCCTATCACCTTTGCAATAACCCCACCACCAGCAGGGTTGGGTTCAATTTCTTTTCTTCAGTTACAATTGATTGTAATTTTAATTACAGTTACAATTACTTTCTGGACGGAATGTTCAATTACAATTACAATTACTTTTTGGGGAAAAATTCAATTAAAATTAAATTACAATTATGAAAGTTATTGATTACAATTACTGTAATTGTAATTAAAAAAAGTAATTGAACCCAACCCTGACCACCAGGCAAAACTTTTCATTTAGAAAAATTGCTATGACTTAATGGTTTTTATTGGAATCTCATGATACTTGTTTTGTTCATTCCTAGTGCATACAGTTCAAACCCAATTGTTTTGTGTGAAGCACAGTTTTTCCCGAAGCCCCACCACCAGGACAGACTTTGCATTTCCAAATCCGATAACTCAAACATTTTTGCTGGGAATCAAAATACCCTTCTTGTGATCATTTCCGGTGCATAGAGGATTGATGTTGGCCACTCTCTGACCTTTGCTGTAGTGCCACTCCCTGGCCAAATTATTCATCTTTAAAAATTGCTATGACTCGAACAGCTTTAATTGGAATTATGGTAAATCTGCTTTCAACATTCCTGGTGCATGGAAGAAGAAGGTGTTGAATGTGCTGGCTCTGTAATGTTTCCTGTATGGCCACAACTTGGTCAGATTTCAGATTTGCTAATGTAATAACTAAACAGATTTGGTTGGAATCATGTTGTACTTTGTGTGATTGTTTCTGGTGCATGTAGAAGGGTAAAAATTAATATAGGTCATCCTATGACTAAAATTTACTTTGAATATTTCTGGAGCCCAACGTAGTTCTGCTGTTGAATTTCTGGACCCAATACCTTTTCCTTTTATGCAAACTATAAGGGTCAATGACGTGACATTGTTTGAGTGCATTTCTTTGGTTTAAAATAATTATAAATGATTCATAATGAGCATCATTTTATTCGATTAAACCAGTTAAATTTGAACACATTTCCAGTTTATTATAAAAATACTAGATATTTTATGTTTTGCCATCTCAAACCCTCGAAATGTCTGGGGGTGTAACCGTCCAAGCTAGTTAACACTATGTGACATGTATGAAATATGTAATTTAAAATATGAATTAATATAATATTAATATGGGGGCATCATTTTATATGGAAAACCTTTCAAATTAACAAAGTTTAATAGTCTAATTGATCTTAAATTGTTTGGAAAACAAAAATACCCACTCCTACAATAAAGAATCCATAAGTTACTTTTAATACCCAGCTCAATTACAAAATACAAATGTTTTAGGCAGAGTCGGGTATACTTACTAAAAAACATTACTTCGAAAAAGAAGAGGGAAGTGTTTTTTTTTTCCAAGAAACTTTTGGTTGCGCCACCTGACAGTTTGCAAAAATTGCAAAAACCCTGAAAATGTTTTGCAAAAATTAAGACTTGCTTAAACACACTCTTCCAACTTCAAATAAATGTATTCTGTACATTTTTAAAGATTTATTTAAAAAAAACATTTTTATAAGGCTTATTTGTCATTGACCCATAAACCTTTCCCAAACTGTAAACTTTGCCTATGGGGAGAATGATGTCCTTTCAGGGATTCTGGAGCCCAGAGTAGTTCTGCTGCTGATTTTCAGGACCCTTTGCCCTTTCCTTTTGAGCAAACTATGACCTTTTGCCAAACTATGAACTTAGCCTGAGGGGAGCATGCTGCTGTTTTGGGCGTATCCCCTGATGTCTTGTACTGACAGCATTTGTCTCGTTTACAGGAAGGCGTCATCATGGATTTTTACTCTCTCATGTCCCAAGCTTGCATTTGATCTTTTAAGTAATGAATTCTAAATATTTCTCTGGGTCTTTCTATCCCGGTGGAATTTTTGCGTCCCCTCCACAGATGTGGGCCCCCTGGAGTCACCTTTCGGCCCATTACTGGTGGACCCTGTCCGGGCCCAAACAGTCATGTGGTGCCCTTGAAGTAGCTTTGCCCTGACAGCTCCTTGGCTCCCCTTGGCTGGGGAAATCAATTCCCGCACCGGTTCAGTTTGGAAGAGCTCCAGGTTTTGCTCAGTTGGCCAGGGCCGACTCTTAGGGGGGAATATTTGGTGATTGCTTTCCATTAACAGGACTGTGGCCATAACTGCACGGTCTCTGCAGTGTTATTACAGTCCAAATGGTCAGTTGGAGAGCATTTTTCCCGGCCGCTGCCATCTCAAAATGCGCTCAGGGGCCTGGCTAAATCGCATTGCAATTAGGCTCATTTTGATTGATATTCTTTGCCGGGCATTTGGATACCTTTGCTGGCTTAGGCAGTGATATCGCCTAAATTAGATTCCGGAGAGACATTATTAATGTATCAAGCCATGGGTCGGCCATTTTCTTGTATACCCTTCACGTTTTAGGAAAATGAGTAAATGCGACAGCACTAGCAAGGAGTCACAATATGTATGCAAGCAGTAGTGCATGTTCTCAGCACAAGTGCAAAACATCTTGTCTCGCAAAAAAGCGTGTGCTGGGTGCATGCTAATTAAGCTGATGAATTAACTGCTAATTAGATTTAGAATGTCAGTCAGCAACACTCATGATACCCGTTAATTGGCCCTAAAAAGCGCCGCCCTGTTATTGCTGTTGTGTTAAATTTTTCTACATTTTAAAATCAGTTTTGAATTTGTCATCAGCACCTCAGGCTACTTAGTTGCTGTACTCAGATCAGTTTGCAATATGCATTTCACGTCTTGTTTTACTTCAGCGCAAAACATAACCTTCTATATTTACTGCCTGGATTGTTCAGTAGGGTACATGAAGGATAAAATAAGTTCTCTATAACGGCTGTGTGAGCATTTGCACTCTTGCGTGGATGAAAATATTTCTGGTCGTAATGTCCCAGCTACCTTTCGGCCTCTTACCCATTTTGTGGCGTTTCTGCTTTATGATCCATCACTGTGATAAACTTTCTGTGTTATTATATCACTGTTTACCGCTTTGTGTTCACATTAGATGATTACCATGCATTATTATTTCTCTTTTTGACCGTGGTGCCCCATCTTCAGCTGCGTGGCTGAAGCTAAGCAGGTGTGGGCTTGGCCAGTACTTGGATGGGAGACCACTGAGGAAAACCAGGTTGCTGCTGGAAGAGGTGTTGGTGGGCCAGTAGGTGGCGATCTTCCCTCTGGCGGGATAATTCCCAATGCCCCAGTGCAGTGATGGGGACACTGTACTGAAGGAGATGCCGTCTTTCGGATGAGACGTTAAACCGAGGTCCTGACTCACAGTGGTCATTAAAGATCCTATGACACTCTTCGATAAGAGTAGGGGGTTCCCCGGTGTCATGGCTAAAGTCCCAACCTAGCTCATTCAATCTGCCACCTAATCATCCCCTGATTTAATTGGCTGTGCAATTCCTCTGTCCCTCCCCACCTCTTCCCCCAGGGCTCCCTTGAAAAAGAGATTTCAATCTCAATGGGACTTCCCTGGTTAAATAAGGGTAAAATAAAATAAAATAAATAAATCTTTTGTCTACTATGCCCCAATAAATTTTTAATTATCAATGGTCAGTGTCCTTGCCCTACAGCTGACTCGTGCTAACTGCGCACGAACGTGCCGTATGCGTGTTTGTTTTATATTTTATTTGAAAGGGGAGTGTAATCAGCAGGGGAGCCGATGGGACCCAGTCAGACCGGTGCTTTAGCGCCAGTAGTAGAGTGACTGACAGTCTGCCCAACAGAGAAACGCCGTATTATCACAATAATAGATTGGTTTTTGTTCCACATGACAAATAAACTGTAATTTCTGTTCAAGATGGTCTGGACAGATTGGATTTTGGCTAATCTGAGATGGATAAAAATGTATTTTGGACAATTGCTAGAGCAATGAATACAGAAAAAAAAATGACTAAATGGTTGACAAACAGGAAATTGACAGTGTTCAGTGTGGCTCTCCGAGTCGGTGATGAAGCACACGTCTCGCTCCGGAGGGGGGAAAGTGTACTCCCTTCTCTGCCAAACCACAGTCACCACCCCTTGACCCTTCTTTCTTAGATGTTTTTGTTTTTAAATCTTTATTTAACTGGGGAAAGTTCCTTTGAGAATATGCTTCTTCTTCGAGGACACCCCGGGAGAATTGTCAGATAAAACGGTTGCAAGTTTGGAGGGAAAGGGAGAAATGGAGTAAAACCCCTGGAGTAGTTTTTGAGGTTAGGGGCCTTGCCCAAGGGCCAATAGCACAGTTCTTGCTAATTTCATCTCTCCAGATGCAAGTCAGGATCCTAAGCCCCAGGCTTGAACCAGCAACTTTACGTTTGCTAGTGAAACAAGCTTCCGCAAATGTTTTTTCACAGATTTAGATCTTTTATAGATTGTCTTTACAGATGCAGCGATAAATGTCTTGAGAATGTAAAAGCCAGTCTGATTTGTATGTTTTGTTTCCAGATTACCTGTCACAGGGTGTGGATCTCTCTGGGATTGAGGTGATTGAGAATGACCTGCTGTTCATCAGCCGCGCTCGCTTGGAGGTCGAGAACCAAGCCAAGAGGCTGCTGGAGCAGGGCATGGAGATACAGGTAAGAGCTCAGTGCACAGCTCTCTCTCTCTCACACTCACACTCACACACGTACTCACACACAACCACAAATTTACGCACTCTTAGGTACTCTCACGCACGCACACAAGCACTCAAACACAGGAACGCATACTCACACGGGCTCACACAAAAACACACACACATCCACACATTAGGATCCTGAAAATTTCCCAACAATGCTATTTTTTCAGTCAATACAATACTTATGGGGTCTCTAAATCCGCATAAGGCATGTATACCCGCAAGCATAGATATATATGTACTCTGACACACAGCACACAGAGGCGATAGCTGCAGTCTCCCAGGCTGTAAGTGAACAGAAGCTTTCTAACTATTGAAGAAAAGGGGCTTTGATTGTCAAAATGACTGAGGCATCAACAGCCGATCCTCGCCTCAGGGCATGCGAAAGTAATGGTTTTCTCTGACCTCAGAGACGGAGAGACACTATTTATATATTCTAGCACTGTTTAAAATTTGCTTATATAAGTTTCCTATGCCATGCCCTAAATTGGCAGAACTTCTGTGGTTATCCTGTAACTGCCGCCCCGCTGGGTGTACTTGAATCGAGAGATATGAGGAGAGGGAACAGATCACCTTGCCTGAGAGCAGGGGCCTTGCACTGCCTGCTAAAACGTGCTCACTTTGCCCAGCACGCTGAACAGATGGCCAACTCGCCACTTCCTGCCGTTATCGCGGAGAGGCCTGTGGCGTGGGTGTATGATCGTCTGTGTGTGACAGAGTGTGTTTGTGTGTCTGTGCGAATCTGTGTCCGGGCGAGTCAGGCAATGTGTTTGTGTGTATGTGTTTATTTATACTTGTGGGGACAGAAGTGCATCCTGGGAACTAAAAGACCCCTCAAGTCTTGTACGGTCTGAAAAAAAGCAATTTGGGGACATTTGTTTGGGTCCCCATGAGGTCCTTATTATGGGAATAAGACTGGGTTTGGGCTGAGGGTTATAATTGGGCTTGTGGTTAGGAGTAGGTCTTGTTCTAAGATTAGGTATTTGAATGATGTGTATGGTTAATATGATGTATTGAATTAAGGTTAAATTGTTGGGCTTTAGGGGGGGTTGTGGGTAAAGCCCCTGTCACACTGTGGCGGCTTAGGAGGGCGAATCCCCGCAAACTAAAAAAAGTGAAAAAATCTTGGCAATTCGTATTGGGCTCATGGTGGATTCTCCCTCATTCGCCGGCATTCTCGGCCAGTCTCAGAGGGGCTATGACTGTTTTGAAATGTTCAAAACATTCACCGTTCAAGCGCGATTTATTTTTCATCGTTCTGCATTCCTACTGCATTCTTAGGGCCAGTCGTGACGATTCGCATATATTCTTGAACATTCGTAGGGCGTCGTACCCTGGCTCTCTCCAGAAATTGACCCCTGTGACGTCATGATCCGATAAAAAAAAGTTGTACGTTTCGGTGCGTCCACATTTCCCACATTTGTACTCAATCCTACTGCGTTCGTACTGCATTCTCGGTCAATCGTACTGCGTTCGTACTCAAGCGTAGTGAGTTTGTACTGCGATCGTATACATTCGTAGTGATTCTTCATGACTCCTACTCCAGTCTTCTAGCTTTGTACAAAGTACTTACGAGAGCAGATCGAATAGTGGTATGGCTGCTGGCTAGTGCTTCAGCTGACTGGGATAGTGGCACTGACCATGGGGGGTGGGGGAGCTGGGATAGGCGGATGTGAGCCAAGGATGATAGAAGGATAGGCTAAAACCTAGCTGTCCAGCCATGTTCCTGGAGATGTAGGTTTTAATTCTTACCTCTGTATTAGCCACTTGGATCTTCTAATTAGCAGCTCAACTGGCTCTAGCTGTTGAAAGTCATGTACTTTGTATTGACTTGAGTGAAAATGTACAGCGCGATGTATCTCCAGGAAAGTGGTTGGGATGAAGCGCTCTGGCGTACAGAGGAGGTCTATGAGACGTGACCATGCCCTGTATCTCCTTTCTATCCTCCTCCGATGTTACTCTGCGTAAACAATTGCTGTAGCAACTCTAAAGGAGGGCAAAATTATGTACTCTATTAATATTTGGATGGCCCTTTATGAAGGAAGCCTTTTGTGTGGTTGCTTGGGTAAACAATGCGTTTTGGGACCTGATATTCACAACCCACCGCTGCGCCTTGCCCCGCTGCTTGAATCTTGGGCCTCGCACTGCTTTCATGGAAATGATTAGAGCAGCATCCATGTTGTCAACGTCTTAATCCTGCTATATAGCATTTTAGCGGGAGGACGAGCGAGCGTGTGACATCCCTGATTGAGCTGTCGGCCTCGTAACAAACACGCGTTCAGTAGACGCAGTATTTACGGCGATGATATCGGCTCGGTTCAGTGAGCTGCAGCAGAGTCTGCCTTCGTTCCCTTGCAGGTATAATTATTTCACTCTGTCGCATATTATAACATCTCTGTGTATGGTTTCTTACCACCATCTTTGTTGTATTGCTTTCTCTCTGTGTGTTGTATTTTTTTAGGTTCTGGTTCCGTGAATCTCTCTTATTATTTACCCCCCCCGCAACGAAGTTTAGGGGGGTATACTGGATTTGCTTTGTCCGTCCGTCTGTGTGTGTGTGCGTGCGTCTGTGCGTCCGGATCTCATAACCTACTCATCCGATTTTGAACATTTTTTTTTTCTTGGTGGAAGGTCTATTGATTGTGGTACTGCCCGACTACTGGTTTTTTGTAGTGTTTACACATTTTTGTTATTGTAGGTCTGATGGTTGCGGGGGGTATCCTGTAAGCCATGCTTTCTGACTAAATCTTGTTTAGTTTGGTATTTTTTGCGCCTGTGTATCTGTTTGAAGACTTAAAATCCTACTTCAACAGAAGTTGCTTACTCTCGTGTTAGGGAAATTTAAGCAGACTGAAGACCTGTACATAGTTTTTCAAGACCTCCCATTTGCTTCAGCAGAGTTTATGACTCCGCAATACCTTTGAAAATGGTCTAAATTTAAATCCCAACGTTGTTGTGAAGTCATGAGAAATATCGCCCCTCTGTGCAAGGCTGCTTATCTTGATTTCTTTTCTTTTTTTTTTTGAACTTTGGCTTGGTTGACTTTTCTCCTAATTCACTTTTTGTTGTGCGGGGAATCTGTTTTACAAGAAACTGGCTAGATTATGTTTAAAAACCTGCTTTGGAATGTCAGTTTCTGTTTTTTTTTTTAATTCCTAGCTCTGAGACTCTCAAAACACATGACTTCATTTACCTCCAGACATGCCTAGAAATCTTGAAACATTTACATTTTTTCATAATTTCATCTCTCGTTGCTTTATTTGAGGAGCTGCACCATATGAAAAAATGACCTCAATAATGGCCATATAAATTAGGTCAGTGCGACATAGACAAAATAAACATATAGGCAGAATGCTTCAGTATTCATATTGTGGCAATATTATGAGGATAACTGTTTGTGCTTTCACAGAATATTCACACAGTGCAACTTTTGTTGAACTGTAATTACTATTGTGGATATGATGACCATGTAGGCACAGGCAGCAGCCAGACTAGCCAAATATGTGAGGACAACTGCATTTCCTTACCGAAATGCATCCTTTAAAACCAGAAAAGACAAGTCTTGCATCGTATAGCGATATTACAATAACCAAAATCTCAGACGATATCTTTTTTGGTATCACAATAATATTTCCCAGCCATATTTTGGCTTGTGTTGGTGCTGCAGTGAAGTACTTTTGTCAGTATCAGTAATTGCTCTACTCTCATTCACAGGATTCCTCAATGAACAATGAAATTCACACCCTTTAGATGGGGAGAACTGGCATCTATGGCATTAGTATGATAACATTTCATTTAAAAATGAGAATGCTCTGGAGTCTTTTTGTATTGCTTAGCAACGGTAACTCTTAACAAATCTTCTTTACTCTGGCTTGAAAAGAGGAACATAGTACAGATTCGATGTGGTAACTTTTAGAGAGACACTATTGCAGACATAAAGACGCTTAGTGTGTTATGAAGTCATAAGGTGCCTACTGTTATTTTTTTACCCATAGTGATCTGATCGAGTAGAAGACTAATAACTCGCTCACAGAACTGCATGATGTGCCCTTGCAACCAGTTATCTGGCTAAGGATCAGACAAATGGGCTTGTGGCAGGTTGAGATGCATTACTGTGATCCTCGCAATAGATCACAGCCCGACAGAAAGCCAAGTCGCTGCTTGTTTCTGTTTATATAATGACATGTATCCTTGGCTTCAATCGCCAGCGCATGATAAACGCTAGCCTACCCTCCTGTGTTATAATTCGAAAGTGTTGATTCAGTGACGGCTTACATACCCTCCAGCTTATTTTGCCCCACTGGCTAGTGATATTTCACCATTTTAAGAGATTACTGGCATGCATTTTTAGGGAAAAATCAATTATTTGCATTGAATAATTCAGCATTGTGTGTTTTAAATGATTGCGAGTGAAAAGGAGAGGTCAAGTCTTTGGGCCGTGTTTGCGGAACAGCGGATTTTCTGCTCTCCGACTCTGATTGCCACTCTGAGCCTTGCAAATATTGCTTATGCAAATGTGCTTAATGAAGCCGGCAATTATTTTTGCGGAGGAAACATTTCCACACCGATGTCTTTTGAAGCTCACAAGAAAATCAAAGCCCCAAGTTGTTGTTGTGACTATTGTTAATGTCCTCCTTTCTGGTGTTACTGTTCTTTCATATGCACACACTGTCATGTAATATTCATGATTGATTTTCTCCCATTTCTACTGGATGGAAGAGAAATGAACTATATGGAATATGCGTTTTAGATTGTTTGTTTCGGTAAGCAGCATCGACTCCCTCAGTAACGGAGCACATTCCGGCTGGACTTTGCAGGAACGGCTCGCAGCGAGTGGTGGATCCTCCCGCTAGTTCAGCTCAGCTGTATGATTTATTTAGAGCCATTTTTGATGATAATTCAAACGCGCATTCGTAGCAAGTCAGGAAACGAAATGCAGATTGGTGAGACGCCGTTGGTGGCACTTGCCGCTAGGAAGGAAGTAAGCGGTCTCGTTAGGGCGGATAGATGGTCCACGCAACTGCGCTCACGCTATCGGCAACCCTCGGCCTAGCTGATACGAATACGCATCCTTAGTGAACATGCACAACGTGCACTTTTACCATGGGCTCTGTCATACTGGTGGAGGAAACGAACTTCAGTCCCCAAGGTGGTTATATAGAGCTAATCAGGGTGTTTCCATGACCACAATAGTAAACAAACATGGCGTCTGTGGAGGAATGTCTGTGGCTGTTGTTTGCCGTTTCGTTATTGCGCCCGCAAACTATAACCATAGATTGAATGACTAATACACAGTTTGCCCTTGCCTTGTGGTTTTCAGGTGACGCAACAATGCTCGAAATCAGTCTTGCCTTGGTCTGCATTTGCATTACGGGTGCGGAAATTAATCGGTTTTTCTTGCTTAATACCCATCCCAGTGCATAAGTACAGTATTCGGCTGTTACTTTGTGTTTACTGTGTTCTTTATAAGCTTGTTATGAAATTACAGCTGTACCGAATAGTTCAAAGCTTCATTTATGAAGTTTGTCATCAAATTCTAAATCAACATTGGAATTCTTCAGTTTTTTTTGTTACATGTATTTTTCCTTTTATTTAAACCAGTAGTCCTTTTTAAACCTGGTATTTCCACACGGTTGCTGACAAGGTGTAAGCTTTACTAATATTTTGATTACTATCCTGTTTGCGGAATTAGATTCTAGCAGTGGCTGCATGGCACTTTTTTCGGCTCTCGTGATCCGAATATTTCAATTTCAATTCTCAAGTCCAAATTCAAACCGTTAATATTTATTGAATGAAGGTAAAGGTAATCATTTCCAAAATTCAATTTGGAAATTTTTTCAGTTCACTATTTTCATGTAAGGAAATACTCCGCTTCAATTCGTATTAAATGGCAAGTACATTTCAAAACTAAATTTTTCATTGCAATCCCGCGGCATGTACAAAACCCAAAACCAGTGAAGTTGGCACGTTGTTTAAATCGTAAATAAAAACAGAATACAATGATTTGCAAATCCTTTTCAACCCATATTCAATTGAATACACTGCAAAGACAAGTTACTTAATGTTCGAACAGGTAAACTTTGTAATTTTTTGCAAATATTAGCTCATTTGGAATTTGATGCCTGCAACATGTTTAAAAAAAGCTGGCACAAGTGGCAAAAAAGACTGAGAGAGTTGAGGAATGCTCATCAAACACTTATTTGGAACATCCCACAGGTGAACGGGCTAATTGGGAACAGGTGGGTGCCATGATTGGGAATAAAAGCAGCTTCCCTGGATTGCTCAGTCATTCACAAACAAGGATGGGGCGAAGGGCACCACTTAGTGAACAAATGCGTGAGCTGATCGTTGAACAGTTTAAAAACAACATTCCTCAACGAGCTATTGCAAAAAATTTAGGGATTTCATCATCTATGGTCCGTAATATTGTCAAAAGGTTCTGAGAATCTGGGGAAATCACTGCACGTAAGCGACAAGGCCGAAAACCAACATTGAATGCCTGTTACCTACGATCCCTCAGGCGGTACTGCATCAAAAACAGACATCTATGTGTAAAGGACATCACCACATGGGCTCAGGAACACTTCAGAAAACCACTGTCAGTAACTACAGTTCGTCGCTACATCTGCAAGTGCAAGTTAAAACTCTACAACGCAAAGCGAAAGCCATTTATCAACAGCACCCAGAAACACCGCCGGCTCCGCTAGGCCCAAGCTCATCTGAGATGGACTGATGCTAAGTGGAAAAGTGTTCTGTGGTCTGACGAGTCCACATTTCAAATTGTTTTTGGAAACTGTGAAAGTCGTGTCCTCCGGACCAAAGAGGAAAAGAACCATCCGGACGGTTATAGGCGCAAAGTTCAAAAGCCAGCATCTGTGATGGTATGGGGGTGTATTAGTGCCCAAGGTATGGGCAACTTACACATATGTGAAGGCACCATTAATGCCGAAAGGTACATACAGGTTTTGGAGCAACATATGTTGCCATCCAAGCAACGTCTTTTTCATGGACGCCCCTGCTTATTTCAGCAAGACAATGCCAAGCCACATTCTACACGTGTTACAACAGCATGGCTCCGTAGTAAAAGAGTGCGGGTACTAGACTGGCCTGTCTGTAGTCCAGACCTGTCTCCCATTGAAAATGTGTGGCGCATTATGAAGCGTAAAATACGACAACAGAGACCCAGGACTGTTGAACAACTTAAGCTGTACATCAAGCAAGAATGAGAAAGAGTTCCACCTGAAAAGCTTCAAAAATTGGTCTCCTCAGTTCCCAAACATTTACTGAGTGTCGTTAAAAGGAAGGCGATGTAACACAGTGGTAAAAAGGCCCCTGTGCCAACTTGTTTGTAGTGTGTTACTGCCTTTAAATTCTAAGTTAATGATTATTTGCAAAAAAAAAATGGTTTCTCAGTTTGAACATTTAAACATCTTGTCTTTGCAGTGTATTCAATTGAATATAAGTTGAAAAGGATTTGCAAATCATTGTATTCTGTTTTTATCTACGATTTACAAAACGTGCCAACTTCACTGGTTTTGGATCTGACAAGCTACATTCATTAAAGAAAGTTGATTTAATAAAAAAGTAACTAATTTAATGTGGGTCATCACTTCATTGAAATTTAGGATTTTTTCCAAGGATTTTTTCTCTTTTTTTTTTTGGTGAGGGGTCATGACATCCTATAATTCATAAAATGGCACATAATGGCAAAACTTTTAAGCAGCGCAGTTTTGTGCCAATGTTACACAAGGCTCAACATGAACATCTTTCTATTTTAAATTTAAAAAATTGCTGAAACTGGAGATGGAATTCAGAGAAAGTGTTGGATTCATTCATTGTGTGCATTATTGTCATCCTTAGAGTATCACTTGTATTATATACAGCCTATCGCTGCACTGTAAAAAAAAAAATTTGTCTCAACTGAAAAAAGTTTGTGTCCAGGCTGCCTTAAAATTTTAAGCTCATTGAACTTGAGATGACAATTTGAGGTAATATTCAACTTATAATCTTCAATTCAGTTAACTTGAAATTTTGAGGCAGCCTGGACACTAACTTTTTTCAGTTGAGACAACTTTTTTTTTTTTTTTTTTAACAGTGTGGTCTCTCAATCATGTCCAAATAAATAAATTCCTAATCATTATATGCTTATGTATTGGCTTTGCTAATTCAGTATATAATTGATTTGACTGGTAATTAGGCGATCTCCAATGGGGATGGGTCATGATCCATCATGTGTTAGAGGTGAGGGGCTTCTATCTGAGAGCGCACCACTGAACATCCCATAATACCAGCCTGACACGGGGTTGAAGAGGTTGAAACAAATTCAGCAACAAGCATGACAGCTTTTAAATGACTCCTATAAGCCTACATTACACAGAAACTTATGGGATAAAATGTGGAAAATATATGAGACTACGAAATGATTATCAGTTATCATTTTTTTTGTAACCGTTTATGATTCGCACAGCAAAGTCTCATTTATTCGAGGACTCGTTTGCACCCTGAGTTTGCATACTTGCGCGGACCATGATTCTGCCCTTATAGGATAAGCTTGAAACCAGTGTCCATCCCTTCAAGGCAATGCTGGGGGTTTGACTTGCAATAGTATATTAAGAATTTTTAATGATTTTTTTTTTTTTTTTTTTTTTTTGCCGAGACTTTTTACATTTTTTCGCTCAGAAACTTGACTGCGTTATGGCTTCTGGAACGGGGGCAGTGTGCTAATGACATCAGATACAGAATTAATTTGAAAAGGTGCAGGGCTATTTAGAGAGTGTAATTTTCAGCATTCTGTTTTGTTGGCTGTCTGTTGAGCCTCTTGCCCTCAGAGGGCTGGTCACAATTATTGCCCCTTAGCGGCATAATTAATTCCGTCTGTCTCAGCCCCTTGTACCGTGGAAGCCAAACATTTATTTTGGGTTTTGTTTACTCAAGGGCTGTGCGCTGCACCAACTGAGTGACTTCATGGCAACCGTTTACTCAATTCATACATTATTAACTCCCTTGGTGTTTTTGCACTCAGTAAATTTATAAATGGCAACGCGCTAAAGGCACGACAAGGACCCGGTGTTTTTTTATGTTGCTTCAGGGTTATCATTGACTGTTCCGATCTTAGTCTCCTCGTACTTAATAAAAAATTTTGTTTCTTTGTTCCGTATTCTGACAAGTCATTTGTAAGCCTTTGAAGATTAAATGAATGAGTTTTTTTTTTTCCCCTTTTTCTTTTGACCTGGACGCCAGGGGTAGCACTCTTACATTTCAAACAGTGTACTGGGAGCTGTAATGAATGCAGCAGTAACTAATCTAAATTAAAGCACAGATTCTTGCACAACATTCTGCCTGTTTCAGTCTACCTATCAGAACATCTCCTCCCTATGCACTGAATCAAGCCCAGTCCAAATTGCCTTTTGTATTTTGTTTGAGGCGGATCCAGGTTGGTTCCGCAGCTGGCTTTTTACGACAGAACATCAAGTACATGGATAAATGTGAATTTGCCACTGCTGATAAGGTCTGGGGAACCGTCCTATATGACTTTAGCTAAGTTCTCTTCTCTGAAAACTCTTTTGGAAAAGGGGGTATTGTGGCCTCTCAGCGAGCTGTGAATCTGGCCTGAGGTGCGTCCATGCGGAGTTGGCATCTTCTCCCTGTGTTTGCATGGCTTTCCTCCCACAGTCAGAAGTCATCAAGTCAGGGTAATCAGAGACTGAAAACTTCCCATACGTATGATTGCTGGAGTAAACGGTGCGTCATTTGATTTCCTACATGTGTTTATGAGGGTATGATGGGCGACAGAGTGAGCTGCAAAATATCTGAAAGTGTCCATAAACATTAAATAAACAAACAAGCAGCCTTGTTTTTACATGCATTGTCATCTCAGCCAGGAGGTATTGTGAGCACTTGCATGAGTGCGTGTGTGGGTGTGTGTGTGCGCGCATGTGTGTTTGTCACACCAAATTTTATGGGAAGTTGGGCTATATGAATGGGAAGTGGGGATCACAAATTTTCAGATCAAGTGAGATAAAGATCTGGATTCTGCAGCTGATAATAAGTGCTAGTGGATCAAAACCACCTGGCAGAGGCATGTGTTCTCTGATTTTCCTGTAGTATTCACTGTGCTTGGACATTTTTTGTCTTGTTACAAACTCGCACAACACTGCTACTGTTCATCATAACGCCTTCTAAAGTTGACCATTTGGCCGAAGCATATGGCATTCTTTAACTCTTAACTGGACTCAGAGACTGCAGTAAAGACTGATCTGAAACTGAATGTCATATCAATATCACACATGTAGTACAGTGCTGAACAGGTATGAGTTAATTGACAATAATAATAATATTTCAGTACGTAAAAAATAAGGGAAAGAAACCTGACTGATATCGGCATCTGTTGTATGGTTGTACAACAGCCAGTCAGCCGCGAGGACTAAAGGCAACCTCAGAACTGGAATTGAAAAGGGTAAGATCGCATGCATACAACCTTGCTGAGGATTCTCAGCTTCAGACGTTTTTATTTTTTACGACTGTTAAGGACACGTGTAAGATGCCTTCGCGTCCCGTGGTAGTAGTTATTGTTGTCGTGCTTAAAAAAATGTTGTACGACTCTGGGAATATTCTTAATATGAAAAGGCTAAATTTTCAGATTTTGTGTTGTGTCCAGTTGGGGGCATTTGTTTCCAAAGTTGGATTTTTTGGAAATCTACCATATGGCATCCCTGCTGAAGGTGAGCTTTATTTGCACTGAAATATGGCTTCAGTGTCAGTGACACGGTCATATTCTGGAGACTGAATGACTAATGTAGGGCCCTCATTTCCTGTCTGTGGTAAACCAAAGATTTGAACTGTGTGAGAAATGAGTCCTCTGAATTTTTTATGTCTCTATCTTATTTCATCTTTTTTTAATTTATTCTAGTCTCATGCATACATATCAACCACCAAAGTAAGGCGGAATGCAAAAAGTGTTCAGGGCGATATGGACAGCACGCTTGCGTGAATATCGTTGGGACATCGACCTTCTAGGAGCTTGGAGGGAGCTGAGGGTCTGAGTACCCTCGCCTGTCTTGGAGGACGTTGAGATGGTTGCGACTTGCCAGAGACCCTTTCCAGCTGGGCGATATGGACAAAATCAAATGTCTCGATATTTTTGGCTGAATACATTGATATCGATATTGTGCCAATATTGTCGGGATAACTGTTGTTGCTTTCTCAAAATATTTACACAATGGGATTTTTGTTAAACAGCCATTAGTTATGTTGATGTAACATTCAAGCAGCCACAGGCAGTAGCTAAAACCGTCTAATTGGTGCAGAAGACCACACCCCTTTATTGTAATGCAATCTTTAAAACCTGAAAAGCCTGCACAAGTCATATCATGATATTACAATGTCCAAAATCCATAACGATATCGTACTTTAAATAAAAATATTGATATAGATATATTGTCAACCCTACGCAGAGCAACCTTTAGAGTTACTTGTGCAACTTCAGAATGTACTTGGATACAGAGAGGTTATTGCTGCTTATAACATGGTCTGTGTGAATGCTCTTTTCTGATTGGCTGGCCAGTATTCGTTAAAATCGTAGAATGCACAGGTAGTTCGGCTACGGTAGTTTCACTGTTTAAAATTCATCCGCTAGCCAACCGTAACCATAGCAATGTGAGAGTCGCTGTGAAACTGTCCGCTGTCGAGAGGATGAACGTTTTGTTATCTGCTATTCTTTATTTTAAAAAAAAAATTAATCCAATAAATTGATTAATTAACAAATTAACTTTTTTTATCTGCTATTCTTTATTTTAAATTTTAAGAAATCACCATCGCTCTCCTCACCCTGTCCATCTGTGGCATACTGACGTGGTGGTAAAAGGGATTAGAATGATTCCTTCTCTATGACGACGGTTCTTGCTTCATAAACTTTAGATTTTAAGCGCAAAACTTTCACAGAAACTTCTGAATGCTCTGATTTGATATTGCAAATAACCATGGCATAAGCATGATAATCAACCCAGAGGTGTGCATCACACGGTTTTAAAGCACTTTGTTATTCGCCTCCGCATCGTGCCTTGAGACCGTGTAATGCACACCTCCAAACTGATTATCCCTTACTTATGTTCTGTGCCTTTATTAAGAGATGGTATTGCCTTTACTCCAAATACCTGTCCTCATAATACCTGTTGTGTCATAATCCCATATAATATGGAAATATGATTAGACAGCGATACCATGAAAGAATGAATTCCTTTCACATTTATGTCTTCATGGCATGACATTTTTGTATTAATTTTACTTCCTGACAAATATGCAGTATTAACTATGCAGTATTAAATATGCACATTAACTCGTTAAGTGCTGAATTATGTTTTTATAAAATACAAACACACCGCTCAAAATATTTCCCACAAGGGACACTTCAGTGCTGAATTGATCAGATCAGAATTTCTCGCTCCTTAAAGCCGAGAAAGTCAGCTTCATTTTTGCTATGACTTTCAGCACACAATGTATCTAGATATTCAACATTTTCATTGCTAAACTCACTGCTATCACTTGAGAAGTTTTCAAACGCTGGCGTTTTGAAACAATGCGTGATCAAAATTCATGAAACAAGAATAGTGCAATAATTCATTCATGGGATGACTATGCAGCTCACAGAAATAGTTAATGCAGACTCTAGGGCCCCCAGCAACCAGTCCCCAAAGTCGCTGCGTAAAATAATAAAATCTGATTCGCATAGTAAAGCACACCTACCCCCAACTAGCATTGACTCGCAGATGTGGCTGGAAACTTCCTCGCTGCAATAGCCGTGATCAGCAGTTGTTATAATTATTGTTGCTAACGCTAAAAGGGTTAATCGATAAGATTTGGCTTGTACTGCCTATATATGACCATCATATAGTCCATTTTTCATTTTTGCCGTGTGAAATAATATGTATACTTTCACCCTGTGTATTTGGTGAGCACCACAACTTATTTGACAGTGACTTTTTTTTTAAATGATTATTTTGGTTTTGTTGGCCGAATTGGTCACCGGATCTGAATCCAATTCTACATGAATTTTATATGGTTCAGGAGAGTGAAAGCACAAAATCCTCAAAAAAGCAGTAACTGCAATGCAGGCGTGGCAAAACATCACCATGGACAATGCGCTGTGTCTGGTAATGTCTGCGTGTCACAGTTTTTAAACAGTCAATGCATGCAAACGATATAAACATAAAAAATGATTACTTTGTTAAACTGTTTAGTAATTTTTTTTTTTATGTGCCCAGATTTCGGGAGGGGTCTATGAACATTTCTAAATGATTAATTCATTTCCGTATGATTCATCTGACATGGATGAAAGCAACCTCAAATTAAAGCTTATAATCAGCACTTCAACCTCATTGTCATTATATCCTCTTAGACTCAAAGTGCTTGAGTGCGGAACCCAAATGTTGCTGCTGTTTAATGAAGAGTGGTGCTGCCTTTGTCTTCGGTTCTAGCCGGTTTGAGAAGGCTCGTTTTCCTCATGTTTATGCATAGCATTGTTTTTTGTTTTGTGTTGAATCCTTACCAGACAGACGAAGACCTTTGTGGCATTAGATGTTGTTGGCTGCCCCAAACCTGTGCAGTTCAGAAACCTTTATTACATTCTAACTCAGAGTGTAAGTGGCTGTGTCCCGGCGCACCATAGAGAGCATCTTATGAGCCTTTAATGATCGGCCTCGGCTCTGAATCGGGAGAGCTGTGCTGTTCCTCAGGAGCGCTGTGCTACAACCCCTGGTGAAAACTAGACAGTCCGTTTGGCCGCGACTGCATGGGCGTAGCCCCAGAAAGCCCGCTTCTCCCCTTTTTTGCGCATTATTCAGCCAATACTGTCGCTATGGCAACCGAAATTGATAGGTGTCAATAGTGAAGTATGACACATGTCCGTACCAAATATGAAAGTAATCAGTGAAAAATTTCAGCCTGTACTGCGTCCACAAGGAAATCCCAATGTTTTGCCACTAATTTGGGTATTATTCAGCGAAAATAGTTGCCATGGCAACCAAAATGGGTAGGTTTCATAAGTGAAGTATGACACATGTCCGTACCAAATATGAAAGTAATTGGTGAAAAATTGCCGCCTGTACTGCGGCCGCAAGGAAATCTCCGTGTTTTGCCACTAATTTGCATATTATTCAGCCAATACTGTCGCCATGGCAACCACAATTGATGAGCTCCAACACCGCAAGAGGGGCCAATACTGTACTGCCACCACTGACCCCCCCTCCCCCCAAGCCCCCTTCCCTCTTCTTTTCTTTTCTCCTCATAGTGGAGGCTTTTCATTTCTTTCTTTCCCGCCTGACTGTTTGCATTTGGAAGAAATGAGTGTTACTGTTTCTGCAAGAGAGAGTCTGTGTTTCTGCATGAAGGAACATGGGTCCGCAAATTGGCTCGTGAGAATGTACTCTACATGACCACTTCATGATTATGTGATGCGTTTTGAATGGCACTGCTATTTCGATGTAACTGAAGTTAATTTAACCATCTGTGTCGGCTTGAATGAATGGCAGGGAGATCTGTGCAGCTGGCTGCCTGTGGCGTGCTGTGCTTTCAGATGGATGTTCTTTACTGTAAAATCTTACTCAACTGGCAACCCCGGGTGATAATGATGAAAATCTTCTGAAATTAAATGAAGGCAGTCGAGCACTTGACTTTGGTGCTTTCAAGAATGTTTTCCTGTGTGTAAGGAGTTGCTGGTATATATATATATTTTTTTTTTTCTTCTGTAATACTCCTTTAAAGCTATTTATTGAATATGATAAACCCCTTACAGTACATTCTGTACCATTCGCTTGCCTGTAAGGTTTGAAAGAACATGACATTCACAACTGTGCAAAGAATATGCTGTCGTAACAGAGCTGATAATGTTGCATTACTTCACAGGCCCTTCTTCAAATAAGTTAAAAATAATGACACACAAATATTCAGTTATGTAATTTTAGTGCTGCTTATTGCATTTCAATGACTGTATCAGTGTGCAGGAATATCGAGAATGGCTACCTTATCTAATTATTTATTTAAAGTTATAACCAGATGAAAGTTAAACATTCGGACATTTTGATTACAAATTCCTTCAGTGTCCATTTAGGAGTGCAGAGATTTTTCTGAATCCCTGCACCATATAATCTGTTGGCACGGTCTTAGCAGTTTAATCTGTTAATATGGTCACATTTTCTCCACCCTGAGAATATTTTACCCATGATGCATCAGGGAGGAAGCCATGCTGCCTTGGACAGTCACACAATACTGATGAAACCATGTCAAGTGGACTGATTATGGATGGCTTTGTTCTAATTATCCGAGCAGTTGTAGCCAACCCTGTTCCTGGACATCAACCATCCAGCACATGTTCACTCCAAACCTAAATTTCTCCCCTAATCAACAGGATTTCCTGGGTTTGAGTGTGTTAGAATATGCTTTGTATTGGTTAGAGTGAGAACCTCAGGGAAGGTAGATCTCCAAGAGGACGTTTGGCTCCTTCTGCATGAGAGCTGGGTTCTGGTCGGTGCAGATTTACACTAGCTAAAGCTGGGGTTACTGAAAGATTTACTTCCTTCCTTGCTGTTGTGTTATTTTTGTTGAGCTAACTTTTTTATCTGCTGATATCGTGGCAAATCTGGGACTTGAACCATCAGCCATTTGTGTCAGAGTCAAACAACTTCCTGGATAGCCAGGCAGGCTATTTCTACTTGCAGTCCTATGGTAAGTGTATTGTGGGTCTGTGGCATTGAGAGAGACGCTCATGGTGAACCACATCAGTAAATACCCGGCATCGTAACTATGTCATATTTAGAGTATGGGCTGAGTAAGATGCTTGAATAAGGTACTTTCCGACATTTTTGTCTCCAGCTCATATAAACGATGTCGGGCATTATCCTTTCTCATGCGCGGTGTTCCACAGAACGCTGCCGCTGTCTGGTCTACGGCCCTCTTGTTTTGTTCTGCTGTGACACTGTAATAAGATACAGCTCCATATCTCACTCTCGGAGCGTGGTGCTGCATTTTGGGTCATGTAACAGCAGTCTTTCGCGCTGAAGTATCGCCCTGACGTGTGCACTGCTGTAGGCATTGAGGCTCGCGCGTCTGTTGTAATGAAGCGAAAAGTCTGGTCTGGACTGGCTGGCTCAGCTTGGCTTTTCTCATGATATCACTAGTGTGTCTTGGGTTTTTCGCTAATGTCATTTGTAAACGTCCGGCCTTTATTTAGCTCTTGCACAGCGGCAGAGCGTAGAAAGGGCACCGTTGCTCTTAGTTATGGGCAAAACATCATCATTACTCAGTATTGGGTAAGTTCTGCCCTTCCATAGCATTCTTGGCTTGCAACCAGATGATGGGTTTGAATCAAGCTTCTTGCTTGTCTTTGCGGAGGCTACAGAACGCTTTCTCCTGTGGTTGTGTGGGTTTCCCTTGGTATTCCGTTTTCCTCACTCGATCCAAATACATGCAGAACAGGCAGATTGGAGACTCTAAATCGGTCTGACTGGGTGGCTGAATGTTTAAATCGGTCTGACTGGGTGGCTGAATGTTGTGATTATGATGGTATGAAGAATGCTCTGCAGAAATTAAATCTTAGCAATCATTTTACAAAAGTGTATTAAGATTTGAAACGCTCATTTATATTACCTTTGTTCTTTGAAAAGTGGAACTCTGCCAAATGATTTTGACTCATTTCTACAACGTAGATTTGTTGACGGGGTCCATGTGAAATTAAGCAGCCCAATGGACAAATTTAGAATCTCTAGTGTTAGCACTCTTTTTTTCCTGAGAAAAAATATTAATCTAAATAAGTGTTTATGTAGGGCCTGGATGAGAACATAAAATGACCCCGGGAACCCGTGAAATAAAACTCTTCCTTAGTTTGGGTTACCTGTCAGTATCTTGCATGATCAGTCAGTTGACTAACATGGACACAAATGATGAATGAATGTTGAAGAATCATAAATATTGTTGTATCTGTATCAACATCATGAATATAAACCATGTAATGTGATAACTTTGCATTAAGTTTCATAATGTGAAACTTCCGTGCATTAATCAGTAAGCAATCATTTGGGCCAAAACAAGAATATAACCGTTTTTTCCGTGTTTTCTCAAACATGCTTTGTCTTTGGTGTTGCATTGCCTCTATCATTGAATTTTTAGCTGGCCTAATATCGACCTAATGTTAATAATTCGATTTTTTTCTCCCTGAAATGACTTTGCCTAAAAATTATTAAATTTGTGCGAACAATTGCATTTGTATCTTCAATGCTAAATAAGCTTTAGTCCAATAAAGTGAATAAAGAATTGAGGCAAATACAACCTATTAAAAATGAAATAATCCCTTTCTTGTTATTTTGTTGAAGATTATATTTCAGCATTATTCATTATATTCACTAATACTGATTATATATATATTTTATCATTATTCATTCATTACTCATACTAATAATCAATAAACTAACAATTAGATTTAGATTATATTTAGCCATCATTAATCACAATCAATAACCATATTATGTAGGCAGCAGAAAGACACACACGCACACACAACATATCACACACACACATGCAAGTAGTTCACATACTGCAGTGCAAACACACAGACACACACACGTAAAACACAGACAAACATACATACAAGAGGTTCACACACAGACAGACACACATATACAAGCAATTCCGTTCACACATGCATGAGCAGCTCACACACACATAAGCAGCAGCTTCTGCAGCTTTTATTAGTAAGCAGGCTTCTGTTTCGTTGACTCAAAAAACATAATCAGAGGATGTATTTGATTTCTGTAGCTTTGATCAATATTTGTTCAGTAAAATCATTAGTTGCTACTGAAAACATACTCAATTGAATCTTTTGTAATAATTTGATATGCATCGGATTCATCCACTGGTATCTTTTTCTTTTTATCATATTCATCTGGCTGTATTCTCTGTCTATGTATCTCTTTTATATCTCTTTCTAGATGTGGCTGTAAGTTTCCACGCTTTTGAAGTAATGCGCATGCATCTTTGCTTTGAATTCCTGAAGGATTAGCAAACAGGGTTTTGGGTTGCCTGTCCAATTGTAGTGCGGGAATGAGAAGCAGAAAGATCATATTTGAAAGATATTTCCGATGATGAGGGTATAAGACCTGGGTGTGAAAGTTGGGAAATCAGTTCTTCATGCGCAGGAGGAACTCGGCTTTACATTTATCAACGTGACACAATAAAGCCTAATTTTCTTTTTCAGAATCTGTCTCTCTCCAATTGCTTGAGGATGGGGGAACCTCAATATGTTGAAGAAAACTACAACAATTTCTTCACTAATTTGCAATCACGTTCAATGACACTTCAACCTACACCACTGAATGACTCACCAACTGTCCCCCACAAATAGAATGACTTGTATTGGACTAAAAGGAGTCAAGTCTCAAATGGCAAAATCCAAATGCATTAATGCAAGGCTGTGAAAATGGAAAAAAAAAAATGCAACTCTTGGTTTTTACACTACTCTATGAAAGAAGTTATAAAATTGATTGGTCAAATCTCTCTGCAGTCTTTGCAATCTGCATAGCAAAATGTAATGTTCATCATCACAGTGTGTAATCAGCCAGTGCGTGAATTCTTGGATGCAGTGCCAACGTCTGCTGGAAGTGGAGTGATATGCGAGGGAAGAGGCTTCTTGACAGCATAATTTTTGTGGAACAAAACAATCTTTTCTACAAACCCTGCAGTCGGAAAGAATCTCTCGCTCGGCAATTTTGTGGCTGTAATTCTCAAGTATCTCTTGGCTAGTGTGGTGAGTTTAGGAAGCAAATTTTTATTTTTGGTTCAGGGGTAGGGGCGGCTGATTTGGCACCCAGGTACTGCAGGTAAATGACCTGACCACGGGTGCTCGTTGACCCGTTCAGGCTCTAGTTTTAAGTCTAAATACAAGATTTAAATGACGTAATTTATTATTGTACTGTGGCACAATATTTTCTTAAAAAATTCTTGAAGTTTAAACGTAAAAAAAAAAATAATTCACTGTGGAAGTCATTAGATCCCCCCCCCCCAAAATATTATTACAGTCCTTAGAATAAAGGTTACGCAGAGAACATTAATTGATAGATATTAAAATTCTTTGACAGGTAAAAAAAGACTGAGAAGCACGTTTGTGAAATGGAAGAACATATTTAGAGATCATATAACCTCAGCCAGTTCCTCCAATAGCATTTATACTACTCAAGTCATTTATCTATCTCATTTTCTTTTTGCAATTCTTAATGAGGCCATTTGATGTATCATTTCTCTTGATATGAATTAGGTCAAAACTGATATTCGTAAACCTTGCGAAAGTCCCATGTTCAATTGCCTCTTTAAATGTGCGTTTTAAATGGATGCTATTATTGCCTTTTATGTTTGCATTTTTTTTTTCCGGAAGGCTTACCGAGAAAGTCTTCATATTTTATGACTTTGCTCTGCTCCTATTCCCAGAAATGAAGGTCTCTTCCTGTAGGGATGGAGGAGGAAGTCGGGGCAAGCGTGCGATGTTAATCTGAGTCACACGCCCCTCTGGCTTTGAACAGCAGCTCGCTCTCGGATGAGTAACGGCCTTCTTGCATAAGCAAGTCAGCAAGGCAGTCAGTTATTTTTTCTTTCCTTTAATGTAGTGAGTCACCACTCTAAATTGGCTTTTCAGGACGATTTAGCTCAGGTCAGGGCGAGTTTGCAATCAAAACGGAGGTAGCAGAGCAGGGGGTCGAGGGTGGGCTCATTTGTGTCAGGTGGTCAGTTAGGCCCAGGCATGAGGTCTGACTGTTTGGCCGATGACCCAAATTTGAATGATTCCACTTCTCAGTGATTGACTTGATATAAACACAGACTCAGAATTGACCATAGGTATGAGTTTGTGAGTGAATCCCTGCCATGGCTTGACAAACTGTCCAGGATAGGTTCCTACCCCTCACTCATTGCATGCTGGGATTGGTCATAAGGTTTGGTAATGGATGGACTGTAAATACCCTCATATAAAGTGTGGAATTTCAGCTATAAGCTTTGATTTGTGTACATAAATGACGTCAAAAAGTGGAACGAAGAACTGGAATGCTTTCAGTAAGATATTTAAATATACAGACATTCTTATGTTTAAAAAAAGAAAATAAATAACATAAAATGAAAGGGGAGGGATTTTGAAATTCTGGATTGGTGGAAAACTCGGTATAGTTGTGAACGGCTTCGCTTTTGTCAGGTTTATGAAGTCAGGAAACTTAGGGATACATCGAGCAATTGTATCTGTGTAAAATATGAGGGGTGCAAGAACAACAAGATTACCCCTGTGCCTTCTTTTTCATGGCCATTGTACATTAAACATTTTTTAACCGTTATTTTTTATTTTAATAGTAATTTAGATTTTTGTATACTGTGTCAAGAGTACAGAGTCATTATTGAAATAATTTGTGAATATTTTCATTTTTATTGAGTGAAATGCATAGCAGCGGTGAAAGGGCATCCTCTCCCCCTTCTGCGCTTGTGATAGAAGGTTGGCAGCACAGGTTGGGCATCCACGGGTATTTCAATATGTTTGAGACCGAAGGTTGCAGTTTTACTGAGTGAAGAGGAGTGTGAATTTAACGATGGGGGGTTCAGTTGAGCGTGGTCGAGCGCGATAATTTACCTTTTGATTTGCTGACTGAACTCGGCTGAAATTGTACCTTCCAGTTCTCCACAGCGCTGCCTGTTCATCGCCTGCCGTTCGCCCCAACGCCAAACCGCCTTAAATGAGTCGGATGGTGAATGTGGCGGGTCTAAGTTGTGACCTGCCTCTCTCCGAGAGCGATTATTATTCATAGATAATTGTCTCCTGTCTGCGCTGTGAACCTATTTATAGCTGCGATTGCAATTTTCCGGAACGAGGCGAGATTCCATGGCTCTTCATCTGCAGCACGGAGTACCACCTTCTGCCTTCATGGATACAGTTTCGCTCGGAGCTTGGTTTTTAAGGCCACCCTGCACTACCTTGTTTAATTGGCTCAGCTGAGCTATGCGTTATCATCAGGAATGTTTAATGGTGACGGGCTGTGGGTCTTTGGGAGCCCTGGGCATGGACCGAACCCAGGACCCATCGCCACAAAGTATACTGACAGGGCCCCTGCAGTCTACCGCATGAGCAATGTGGCCTTTCTGCTGTGCTCTGCCATTAGGGCTCTTGTTGCCTCCCTATGACTGTGAAATCAATAGGCGCTTGAGAAACTGGGACAGACGAAATGGATTGGGGTGGCGGGGTGGCTCCATACTCTTGTTAGGAAATGGCAGAAGAACAGATGGGTCTCTGTCTTTGGAGCTTGCATCGTAGTCATGGCTCTAACGTGTTTGTGTGTGTGTGTGTGTGTGCGTGCGTGTGTGTGTGTGCATGCATATGTGTCTCTGTGTGTACGTCACTGGAGAAGGATTCATGGGGAGTAAGGGAGTGAGATCTGGAGAGAACATAAAAAATAAAGAGCAAAGCAGTTGTAATCCTGTGCCTTGATTGGTTTAAAATGAACTGGAACGTTAGCTTTTTTTTCGTGCGCGCTAATGCCTAACAAAGAAGAAAAAGCCAATTTTGTGTTGCCACAAAGTCATGAATAAACATTAATTGTGTGGCGCACCAGATGCAGCAGGAATGAGCATAATTATACAGGAGCTAAGCACAGGTGAAATTGGAGTTCTTTTCCTCACACCTATGTACTCTGTGCCTGGATAGGGGATTACACTGGTGTTAACGTACAGGTCTTTGGTTACAGTGTTTGCAGTCACAGGGTTCTTGTAGGTCGCAGTCCTTTCTGTGGGATACCTGAAAAACCGTCTCCAGCTCTTGGGGCACTTTGAAATTACAGGGCTGGCACCCGGCGAACGATATTCTTTAATCCACTTCGCCTGAAAAAGCCCCGTCTTGAGAGAGGGAGTGTGGGGGGGGGGACCTTTTGAATCTGTCGGCCTCAGAATGAAACGGAAATTTCTTTTTGAAATCCGTTCTCGGTGTGGCACATAGTGCTACCCTGGCTTTAAACCCCTTTGTGCAGAATACTAATAATGCCAATTTTTTCCTGTCATGCATGAACCTATTTAGGTCTTATAACTCCCTATTTGTGTCACAGAGACTCTAAAAAATTATTCCAGCGAAGCAGGACATTTGGAAATTCAATTACAGAATTATTTAGGAGTTAAAGTGGGGAATTTTTGGACGCTGGCGTCTACATCTGTGCAAAGGGGTTAATTTCGGTGTGTGCAAAACCTGGTAGATTTCTTCATGATGTTCTCGGCTGCTCGGTTATCAGAGCTGCATTGGTATTCTGCTGAGCTATGTCCGGTCAGTGAGCGCTCCTTCCAGACACCACCTTGAATTGGAAAAATAAATCCGGTCTTCCCCACCCAGATGGGGCAGTATGTTTTTTTTTCTCATTCCCCCAAAAAAAAAAAAATTCTCCTCCTCCTGCCTGTAATTTAGAGGTGAAAAGCTGCACGTGCGCATCTTACACAAGCCACACAGTCTATTTGCAGCACACGCTTTGGCTCAGCTGTGGAGACCAGGGCTATCCCCAACTCACACACACACCCCACCCCCCCCCGACACACACATTTTCCAAACGTTTTCTTAGTTTAAGTGATTTTATTTGTAGAACGATAAATGCAGGAACATCCTTCTCATAGTGCTTTACTCAAGCGTTTTCTCGAAGGACTTCCTTAATTTGTAACGCAGTTGAAACATTTGAGAGTGTGCTGATGGATCCCGGTTCATACAAAATGCAAGCCAAAGTCATTTTCCCAGTTGTGCATATCAGGAGAGAATGCTTCTTAAATGGTAGCGCTGTAGACTCCTCTCTTGCAAAGCTGTCCTTGCCCTCAAAGGAACCGCCTCACTGTTGGTCCCTTCCTGCGATCCACGCACTGCTTCGTGCTTGGGAGCTGAATTCCTCGCTCATATCTTGCTGTCATTTTCCACTCCCCCGCATTGGAATTTTTCAATGGTAAGGTTTTCTGCTGACTTCATAGCAGTATGATGTCAAGACTTTAAAAAAAAAAAAAAAACGTTCTTCATTTGACACCTGCAAAGTCACTCCTGCTGGTTACCATTTAGGTGTAAAAAGCACTGACTCCATCCTTTGCTGCTTTGACTGAAGCCGGGGGTTAGACTGGCCTGGCTTTGCGAGTTGCTTAAGGTCTTCAGAAAATGATGTCTGAGGGAAGCAGTTCTTGAATTTCCATGAACTTTCCGGCATTTTTCTTCACCTCACCCTCCCCATTAACTCAAAAGATGCTCTGTGTAGACTTCTACCGCACCAGTCATTTTAAAGGTCACACTCTGTGATTTTATCCTTTTATTTTTTCCCCTCCTTTTCTTCATGAGACTCATGATGTGCCTGCGTTCAGGAGGGCTGTGTGTTAGGCTAACCTTTACATCAAAGGAAGACCCTCTTCGTCCCTTGAGGACCCAAGGTTGCCGGGAAAACAAATGGCTTCCGGTGTTGGTCCCATTATTTCTGCAAAAAGGTTCTGTTGCTTGCTCCGATCAATGGAAGTGGCAGACCCCCATCATCCAATGAGAACATTTGGCTCCCAGGGGGGAACTTTAATGGCCATGAACCCCCCATCAAACCCCACACTTCAGCCATTAGTGGCATTGCAGTTGTGTTAATATCTCCATTTCTTTTGCATCAGTGTGGTAGTGATGTCGGTTTGAGAAAAGCCATCAGGTCTGTGAAGAGCTCAGCTGCGAATGTAGTTTGTGGTGGAATATGCAAAAGGCATAGCAGTGGATGAATGCAGATGCCAAAGCATACAGATAGAATGGCGCTTGAGCACTGCAATGTAAGAAAATCCAGACTTAGTTTAATTTGAGAAAGTTAAATCTTAAATTTGGAAAACTTACCACTCTTTGTTCTGGCTTTTAATTCTCATGCTCTCTGTCCGTTTTGCCCCTTATGGTTCATGATAAGGTCATAGACAATAGCCAGGTAGGCCTTCGACCAAAGGCTTTGCACCCAAGACATTTCAGTTAGGATCTTGGGTGTTTCCCCTACATGGTTCTGCTGTTGTCAAAACTCATTCCTTTCACGGGAGGATAACCCTTCTTTATTTGCCTTTGGATCATGAAGCCAGTGTTTGAACTTTTCTTGTTCCTCCAACTGTTCAGCTTGTTCGATTCAGAACGTTATACTTTTTCCCCTGAGGCTGTGTTTGGCTTCATTCATGGTTATAAAGCAGCCTGGCCCAAGTTCACCTGGACCCAGCAGGTATAATCGCTCATGGGATTTGTTACAGGCTGCAGATACATTGGTTCCTGAAGCGAGAAGCTCAAAGGTTTGCAGCAGTAATCGGTGAAAGGAGTGGAAGCTCTCCTGTTGAAGAATGTGAAGAAAACCTGCCAGATCCCACACATTGTCCAATTGCATTGCCTCCTGCTCAGTTTGTGGGTGGTAGCAGGGCTGACTGATGCCTCCTATGGTCATCTTTACTCTCATCAGCAAACAGGATTTATCGGTTATTTGCCTTATTCCACCTCCTATTGATCCAGCTAGCGAATGGTCAATAGACATAAGCATGTTGGGTCTCGCTTTATATTTGTGCTGATTTTCTGTCTCTTTCGCTTTTTGTTACTTGTTACTATACTTTTTTCTCAACCTGGGTTTGTGTAATAAGAGCTGATCTGTCCGACCATTTTCCTGGGAATTGTCATACAGTCATAATTTTACAGATAGTTTAACGAGTCGCGTTTTCTGTTGATATTGCTTGTACTTATTTTCACTTTGAATGTACATTTCTGTCTGCCTCATTTGCTCTTCCCGTCCATGTGACATATCTTATAATTTTGTTGAGATATGGCTTTAATACGATTGGTTTGCTGGATTTGTTTTGGTTTCATTTAGCAGTACCCTGATTCAATTTGTGGAAGCAATTTAAGCTGGAGCTGTTTGTTTTTTGTTAGTTGATTGCCAGAATTGCTGAGAAACATTATGCATGTATGGTTGCGTGTTTGAAGGGTTAGCTGAGGTTGAGGACAATTTGGGGGGGGGGGGGGGGGGGTGGCGGTCTTTGCTGGTCTAAATCTTGGTGAATTGCCTCTGTAAAAGAAATGGACATTCTCTGGCAGCGGGGATATGTAGTCTTTTTTGGTTTTTGTTCATTGCATAGTTATTGAGAGATTGTAATTTAACTGTTTTGAGCTTTAGTAATTTGCGAGTTTGAGAGAATTAGAAATCAGTGTGGCATAGATTAGCGTTTGGTTGCCCTGGGTTGCGTCACTGCCTCCCAATGGAGCCCCACATAGAAGGCATCTTGATGCGCCAGAAAATGTTGCTCATCGGTTTATTAACATGCTCTTGTTTACGGAATCTCACAAGAGTCCACATGTTCTGTCTCTGTTCCTTAAGGTTATGGGCCGGTCAGGAGAGACTGGAAAGTTAATGGCCGCCGGTTCAGTTGAGTTGCGAGCGCTCTTTGCTGACCAGCTGTGGTAACCAATTTTAGGATGGCTTTACTGTTGTATTTGCCTGTCTCTCTCAGTGATCTCTTTCCTGGAAAGTCGCTTGCCTTTGTCATTGTTGCATCTGGCTTACTCATCGGGAATTCAAGAGGGTTTGTCCTCAAAGGGCTGTCACCATCTGGCCTCTCGGTGCTGCAACGAGCAGAAACGAGCTGTATTCAATGAGATGAGCTGCCACTGAATGGCTCTGTTAATGTATGCTAACGCAAGCTAATAAACAAGGCTGTTGTTATTATTCAAATAATTTAAAGGGCCGAGTTGAAGTAAACGGTTTTTTACGAGATGTAAACTGTAATTCAGTTGATTTGGAGTTGGACATTTTGATATTGCATCATTAGTTAGGCCTGTTGTATTTGATTTCATACTTTCATCTGTCAATTAATTCCTTTAATCTTGACCATTTTGTGTACCTTTTTAAAGCTGTGATTTTAGCATCATATGTATCAAATTTGACATGAAATGCATCTAAGCCCCGTTAATAATTAATGTATTTTATTACGTTTTGGTTGTGAAACAGGACGTCACCGGTTCAGTTTCAACTAGGATGCATTTTTCCCCTCTCAAGAATCGTCCTTTAAACATACCTGTACAGCTTCTCTGGTTCTTACTGTTGACCAACTGTAATGCTCACCAGTATTTTCATACTTGAGAAATTTTAGTTGGCTACAAGTGTGTGTCAAACTGTTGTTTAGTGATGTGTTTTTGAAGAATTGGGATGCAACTCAGGAAGAATGTAAAGCTTTATAATTGCCTGAACTAAATGTAGTGAGCACATTGTGCGTATGTTACTCGAATGGCATCAAGTCCGGTGATTTCCTCTTTGAGCTTAATCTATATTTACTGAAAAAAATTGAATTCTTCTTTACCCTGTCAGAATTTTGTATACATTTTACTCCAGTAACTGCAACTTAAAAAATTATACACCCTCACTATTATCCTTTGTACGGTATACTGTAACAGCTAGTGTCACTATTGAAGATATTCTTGTTGCAAACACAGTGATGGAGTGTTTACAGAATGTTCCACATAAAAATCAAAGTGCTTGCACTTTTGGGAACATCATAGTCTTGTTCTTGCAACATTCCATCTCGAACGACAACAGAGAATCTACAATTATCTGCTTCCATGGTTACCAGAAATAATAAGCTTTTATGTTCCTAAAGGCACCTCGGTTTGAGATAAACGTCTGTCAGGAGGAGTCACTGCGCCTCTTCAGAGTTTGTGTTTATTCTCCTGTTCCACACGTCCGTCCTGGAGGGACTTGGTGATTACAACCTGTGTATTCCTGTGTCCTTTGTGTTTCAGCTCTGATAGTTATAAGAGCCAGGTTCGGAGAGAGAACAGGCGTGCATTTGGAAACTCGCCATGGTAATTTCAGGTGACAGATATTGTTTTTTTCTGTGTCATGTGTTTAGATATACTTTGGGTAGTGTATGCGCCAGTTTATCGAGATTTACTAAATGCTTTTCTTGTACCCCTCTGAAATATTTTGCCATGAGCGTAACCAACAATGCCAACCCATATTTTTTATTGTAAATATGAAGACCTGCGGCCTCATTTATAAACGGCGGTAGACACGGCGGATTTTTTTGATTTAAAAAAACTAACTTGACATTTAAAAAAGGAAAATTATGAAGATTATGCGCAATGTCAATAAATTCTAAGTCCATCCCGATTAAATAAATAAATTCCATGCAGTTTATTTTACCCTTAGGTTTATGAATTTTTTTATGCATACCTATTATTTAGGTATGAAATCCATGCAAATTTTTATAAATAAGGCCCCTGATCTCCATTCCGTAAAGGCCCAAATTGGTTTCATTGGACAGAAATGCTTCTACCAATATTCATATTCAAATATCTGGCGAGTAATCGTGTAATCCGAACACAGTGGATGAGTGGACTGGTTGTGCAGGAGCCAGGGCCCTGATGCACCTTCAGCTCAGATGGCTGGAAGAATAGGCAAGACCTCAATAGACTGAGACTCGTCTGCTGGTGAACTTTCCAGTTAGACAATGACCCAAATGCACACCTCAGAATCCACACAGAATTGCGTGCTATGCCCACTTTTTTCTGCTTCGACTCGTTTGGAGATATGCAGCCGTCACAGATGAAGGCAAGGCAATGAACAGTAGCTTTTATTCGTCTCCGGTCATGAAATGGTCAACTCCCCGAATCTCTGATCAATATTGACATGAGGCTATTAACCATTTGTTGAATTTGCTGTTATTTCCCCAAACAATCATGCAGTATTAATGTTCTCGCTGGCAAAGTTGCAGGGTCTGTAGGCTGTGTTCATAACATATTAGCACTTGATGCTAGCGGGGTTTCAGAAGTGCAGCAGACTCTGGTCTTCCGTACGGGGAGAGGGTGTGAGACGAACACTGCTGTACTGTACCTCACCGGCACCGAAGGACACCTAATAGCGAGAGAACTTCATCTGAAGGAGCTGTCCATGCGTGACCACAATAATGAACCCATTAGCCATGAAATTGACTTTGCTGATAAAACAATTGGAGCTCAACCAGAGATTTGGCCTTCTGTACTTTTGTTAAGAACTTAATTACGTTCTGCTATTGTGAATCAGTATTGAGTGGGGGAAAGAGGGCGAGCGAGGATGCGTCAGTGCCACATTATCGAATTCCTCGCACGCTTGCCTCTTATGTTCGTCTGAAATGTGGGTCATGTCGTGCTTTGATTAGTCATGTGGCGGGGGACTACTTTTTTTAGGGGCGGTGGTTTTCTTATTGCGGCTGAAGATTGTGTAAAAGCGTGATGTATTTGAGCTTTGCGTTTTTGTCATTAATGAAGCTCTTGTCGTTGCACACTTCCTAATACATGTCTTTCTACTGCCGTAGCTCCCAGTTCCATGCAGAACAGTTGATGAACAATATCAGTGCGCAGAGGAGATTTGATGGGCTTTTGCAGCTGCGTTTGTTCGCATCATGGGCGGGCGATGTGGTTTTGTGGCGAAGGAGCTTTGGATTGTGCCCCTGAAGTTGGAAATTTCAATCACATGTTTAGCCTCTGCCATTTTGCTCTTGATTTAAAATACTTGCTGTTCTGAAATTATACTTAATAAGAAACATATGGGCTGTTTCACAATTGGGGTAAATTCTAGAATATTGATTCTAGAATATTGAATCAAGTTAGCTTTTTTTTTTTTAAATTTTAAATAAAATTATTAGCAGCAAGGTGACATATATCATCCGTTTTAAGTTCTGCTATCATGGACTAAGCTACAGATGCCGTTTATCTGATAAAAAATGTCAAATGTCAAAAATTTGACAGTACGATCTATTTTTTTGACATTTTGTAGTCTCATTTTCTTTTAGAAACGTTTGTATTCCTCATCAATAAAATACCACTGCACCCAGTAGCTTTTGTAATCATTATTTAAAAAATGGGAGGGATTTTAAGCTACAAATAATATTTGGGGGGTCAGAAATGCACCGATTCATGAAAACTTCACTTTTTCTACCAAGACATTCTGTCTGTCGAAAAGTGTCTTCTCTGGAAATGTTTTTTACATTGTTAATATTTCAACAGAGGAGGGGGGTCAGTTTGGATGTATGTATGATTTTGACTCCACATATTCATCTGATTGTGCATGAGGAATACTGTGTCAGTATATGCACTGGTCATTACACAGTGCACCAAGTGATGAGAATATGTTCTTTGTCCATCAAAAACATGTCTTCTCCGGAACTGGTTAAAAAGGTGAAAATAGGTAAATTGTCATTTGTTAGAACCTGTGAACCCAATGCTCCAAGATTTTCAGCATGTGTTCTCAACAAGATATGTAAACAAATAGGCATCAATTTGATTCTATATTCCTCATATGATTTTTGAGGGTCCGTGGGACAAACTTTGGTCCCTGATTGTGAAACAGCCCATATGGGGGATGCCACTAATGGAGTGTAAATGTATGATGGTTGTATCCTTTTTGCCTCCATTGAAGTTTATTGTTTAGGTCCTGTTCAGTTTTTATTTTTCCTGGCTCAGTCCTGCACAATTTTCCAGTTTTGCTGTCAAGCTTTTTATTTGGTTTTCATTGTAAAAGTGGATGTCTAAATCAAATTAAGTTTTCCAGGAGGTATAAGTTACATAGTTGCTTGGATCCACAGTTTCTTTTTTTTTTTTTTTTTGCATACTACCGGACTGCCACGCGTGACAGTTACTGTCAAGAGAACCATCTATGACCACGATTGAATGTTCCACCTCAAAATTCATGTGTGACTATCACGGTTATTTTCAATGAGTTACAACTGCCGCACTTTGATTCGAAGGAGAAGTGCTTTGAAAACCGTTAAGCTTGAGGCCTTGCAGAACTCGATATGAGATGAAAATCCCCGCTGGCTAGATTGACTTCGCAATGTCAACCTGTCACCTGCATTTTGGCAATACTAAACATCCGCTCGGTTCGCAGCCCTTTGATTGGCGGCCGGGCGGCTCGGATGAGAAGGCCCTCTGTAATAAACGCTTCGCACCTTACCCTGAAAGATGCACCGCACGCCAAGTGAGGCGGTGGAAAAAACAATCTCTCGCTTCGTCTCTTATCAGCTGTCAGTTTCTTAGACAAATATCCGCTTCCGTGTTGTGTGTGTGATAGACAGCAGATCAAGCAATGGAGCTGTCACTAGTGCTCTCTGCTACACGATGGCTCGATGATATGTTTAACCTCACAGCCATTTTGAGATGACCTTATTTTTGGTACAGAACTTTAATAATTTCATTTAAGCTATACTTTATTATATAAGATTATATATTAGATTATATAAGACAAGATTTTACTGTAAAGTTTCAGTACAGTACTTCTCTAATTATTTAATCGGAGCTATAATTGCAATTTCTGTTGACGAGGCACATTGTACTCTCTGTTGTACCATACAAATCATATATTGTAATCAAAGCTTATAAATGACGCTGGCCTAATCTGCTTTTTTGTTACCGCTTTTACGGTCTTAACCTGTTTTGTGTTAAGTAGTCATATTTCTCTCTCCTCGCTGGATGTATGAATTTAATCCCCCCACTCGTCAATGGCACTCCCCAACTTCCATCCAATCATCTCTCGAGTATTTGCCACCCAGCCGCGGACCTAATCCACAACTGTCTGTGCTTTTGTTTGAATGAACTCGTGCTCATGTTGCCAGTGGCCATTTTCTTTCTTGCTGCTTGTTCATGGGCTGAGTTAAGAAGCTGAATATGGAGGGGGGATCTTCTGATATCTGGAGTCTGGAACCATTGTGGATTCCTCTGACTATCTCTGTGTGTCTCGTCAGTTGGGTCTCTGTGCTACGGCCCATGGAGCCTACTTATACATACTATACTATACTATACTATCCATTCAATTGAGGCCAGGAAAAAGAGCGCACCTCACAAAAACAAAGCCCGAAAAAAACGTGCGCCTCGTGGAAACTAGACTGGTTCCGTCTCCATCGACATTTCGAGGTGAATCGTGGCCTTCGAGAATGCTTGTTTACAGCAGATATGTGCATAAATTAACGATTCTCGTTCACAGAAAATCATTTGCTGTGAACGCTCGTCGTGTTACTTGGCTGAAGCGTCAGTGGGTACTTTGGACAGGGACGTTTGTTTTGGTTTCCAAATTTGGTCAGGTTACGATCCGGAGTCCGCGTGCATGGTTTGTTAATGTAGCCACATAGCGACTACCATTTCATAGTGAATCAGTGATTCTTTTGAGCCATGTCAGGTTAAGCAGCTAGTGAGGTAAGCCCCTATAATGCAACTGACAATTTCATAATTCTGACAGTTTTGTTTTCATTGTATTCCTTCTTTAATTTTAGATAAAAACGTTTTGTTAAAAAAGTACATTTTTTTGGTAACTCTGCACTTCGTTTCTGTATTCTCTGGAGAGACTCCCATTTGGCCCATACAACTGCTTTAAGAGGTTTAAGCTTATATTGGAGAACAGGTTCAGGATACTTTTCAAAATCTCAGCATGTTTTGTGTAAGAGGTAAACGAAGTTTAAACTTTTTATGTGTCATAATGGGCCCTATAAGTCAGAATGAATCTATCTTGGAGTAACGTGCCCATCATAGCACAGAGACATCCAATCTTTTCATTCTTCCGGCTACCCCAGCCTTGGAACGAGCCGCGAGGGCCGCAAAAAAAGCTCGCCTTGAATTCCTAGCAGAGCTTTTACTCACCTTGAAATTTTAAAAGACAGTCACTGCTATACTATGCTATAAAATAACATATACTCAGCAACAAAAGTTTCTGTGACATCAATATTGTTAATTATTTTTCATAACGCAATTATGAAATTGTCATACATGGTGATATCAGACTGAAACAGTACACGTAAACACAACATTGAAATGGAAATCATGACAATGCGAGAAAATGACTTTGCACGTGAAAATGTGCGTAAATCATGCTTGTGGATGGCAATAAAAGAGGAGAATTTTTGGAATGTTCACATTGTGCCTGATGAACGACGGAAGCATCGCTTATCGAAAACACAGCCATTTCGGATCAGGAACTCTACCCTCTAAATGCCAAGACTGTCTGAAAATGATCGGTGGAGGGCCATTGGGATGATTGAATCCGGAACCTCGCAGAGGGAAGTTGCTCATTGCCTGAATGTCCACCGAAACACCATTTGGAACTTATGGCAGCGTCATCAGCAGACAAGACATGTCAGAGACCGTCCTCGCAGCGGCCGTCCACGAGTAACCACTCCCAGACAGGACAACTGGATTCGAACAACCCATCTCTGAAATCGATTCCAACCTGCAACCATAACTGCAAGAACGATACCTGGTTTGAGGCGACTGTCTGCACAGACAATCCGTCGCCGCCTCCGTCATTTTGGCATTGTCCCACATCGGCCAGCAAGACGTCCAATACTCACAGTACAACACCGACGACTGCGTCTACAGTGGGCACAACAACATCGACGGTGGATCCAACGTCAGTGGGATCTTGTACTCTTCACTGATGAATCAAGATTCATGCTTAACCGATGTGATGGTCGTTTACGTGTATACCGTCGACGTGGAGAACGTTATGCCAACAACTGTGTTCAGGAATTTGATCGTTTTGGAGGTGGTAGTGTCATGATTTGGGGAGGGATCACGGCTAGAAACAGAACAGATTTGCTTATTATTGATGGAAATCTGACAGGTCAAAGATATCGCGATGAAGTGCTACGGCCATTGGTGGTACCGTTTTTGATGCAACATGGTCCCGGAATAACGCTGCAACATGATAACGCCAGACCACACGTTGCAAGGATTGTACAGCAGTATCTGATGCAACAACATGTCAATGTCCTGCCATGGCCAGCCAGATCCCCAGACATGTCCCCAATCGAGCATCTTTGGGACGAGATGGATCGACGTTTGCGGCGGTTGGATAACCCGCCAGCTACACTCCAGGAATTGGGACAACGTCTACGTCAGATTTGGAATGACATCCCACAGCAATTTCTGGCACATCTGATTCGGTCCATGCGCCGGAGATGCGTTGCTTGCATCATGGCACGAGGAAGTCACACCCAGTATTGAAGTGTGAAGGTCACAATTGGTTAGACGTCAGACAAGTGCTTCATGACGCATGAAAATGACATTTTTCGTTTTGAGTGACGTTGGCACTGAAAAGTCAGTGTTTCTCCTGTTAAATAAACATATTGATTGCATTGAGATCTTTGCGTGTCATTTATAACATACACATAAATGGTGTCACAGAAACTTTTGTTGCTGAGTATATAACAAAAAATGCATAACATATAACACAAAACATATAACCCATACCACATAACACAGCATATAACATCTAACATAACATATAACATAACATGTGGCGAGTACAGGCCATTCAGCTCAACTAGGTTCACCAGTTTCCCATGACAATAATGAGTCTTCATCACTTCACTTCAGATACTCAATGGTATCTAGCGCTAAATCGAGCCTGCTCTTGAACACATCCAAGGTTTCTGCCTCAACAACATGGTCAGGCAAGCCATTCCACACAGGGACCACTCTCTGGGTGAAAAAAACATTTCGTAATATCAGTGCTATGTGATCGATATCATCAAGTTTCCCTTTTCATGGAGCGAGAGGGACAGTGAGTGAAAAATTCTCTCCCGGTTCATGCATGAACGCACGTTCGTGCGAACGGCTGAGCGCTCGTTGTCACGTAACAGTTCTGTGTGCCGCCTTCTGCGTCCTTTCAGTGCTGAGAGGAGCTTGGAAAAAACAACACTCGTCACATCCAGATCTCACATCTGATTTCTTTTGCCTTCTTCGCAGATTTATCTGTCATGGTAATTACAATGACATAACAGTCAGAAAGATATGGAGGAAATTGAATCTGTATTGAGCCACCTTTTTTTACATCATGGTGCCAGTGTGTGCTCAAACTGTCTCCAACAGCATTTTGCTGTCTTTTACTGTGGTTATTCAATGTGGACTATAGTACTCATGTTGCTCAAGTTGTGCTGTGTGTCCTAGAAAGGAAGTTGAGCACAACGTGCAAGAGTAGTCCTTATAAGTCTGGTAGGGCAGTCTTCCAGATACGTGTGGATGCTATACAACAGGCATTTAGAAATCTGTGTTCTGACAGACTGTTCTGAGCAGTTACAGGGCGTGTGAGCTGCAGTGTCGTTGGGTACATAGAGTGCGAGGGCTGTCGTATTGAACGGTTTGTTTTAGAGCAGGCAAAACAAACCGTTTATCTATTAATGCAGTCGTTTAGGACGGTGTATGTGTATCAGAGCAGTCGTTTGGAAGTGTGGTTATTTTGCCTATTTGCGGTGGTAAAGATTTTGACATGGTGTGATATGCCGATAATGCGGAACAATGTGTGAATTAGACCAAGCATAAGCAAATACTGTTGTATGGCATGTAAGCGCTGACGTTTTGTTGCAGTCACCATTCAGGGTTTAAATGCTACACTGTCTTGTTGTCTCTTTATGAGCATAATGCAGCTGTGGTCATGGACTTATGAGTGATTGAAATGTTGAGCCTGCCTGAGACCAAGTCATGTGACTCTGATCCAATAGAAATCAGAGGTTCAGATACGAATTCCACCGTCAACTAACTAGTTGCTGTGTTGTAAGACTGTAGTTCCTGGCCCCTTCCTATTGAGTGATGTCACAGTAATGACCCAAGGACTTCCCCTCTGTAACCTCTGTCATTCTGTGGACTTCTTCTCTTTTTCAGTCTCTGTTTATGAAAATGAGTCATATCAGTGATGTCCCCAAATTCACCTTAATTTTATTTAATTTTTGTTTTATAGGCATCACAGAAGTGATAAAAGAAAGAAACGGTCAAAGCAGATTTGCCTAATTCGAGACCCAGACTCCGTTAGTCGCTAGTGAGGGTGCTTGTGTTATGTATTCTATTCCCATGTTAGTATGGAAAGGTTACTTCATGGTTTACTGGATATGGTGGCACATACCCTCAAAATAAACGTTGGGTCCATTTTTAAATTTTAATTTTTTATTTTATTTATTTATTTATTTTTTGTGGCTGTTATATGATTTTGTAGCTTCCCAGTAGTGTTCCATTTGTATTCAAATCCTCGCACTCAGATTTTGGTCCAAGTTCATATGTTTCAGAGTCTAAATGCTATTTTCCCATAACGTTATACAAATGTTTTCCCTCTTGACCTGACGCTGGTTTCTCCTGGCTAAAATCTTCCAAGCTAACATGAAATCATTCTTGCTGCACACAGTATCTAATCAAAACCCTCTTCCGGCCAACTCATGGAAACCAAATGCCCTCATCATAGTGACTTCGAACGCCATTGTGATAGCATGTAGAATAGCGTCTAGATATCGATCTGCTAACAGCTGATTGAGTGAGCGAGTGAGTGACTCATTTACATATCTGAGTCTCCATAATAACTTGTTTCTTCGATTTGTGTATCCACGAGAAACCGCATGTGTGGAGGAAGGGTAGGGCATCAGCGCTCTGCATCTTCCTAATGGCTGAGTGGCGTTTCCATTTGAAAAAACCTGGAAAAGAATGCAGGTCAGGTTTCCCATTTAAAGTGATGGTGGTCAAAGGCTGTTTACATACATATGAACTGAACTACTCAGTAATTGTAGCGCTTTGAAACTGTGTCTCTGTCCCAATATTTACGGAGCTCTCCGTGCCTACAGGACAAGGAATGCCCACTGTACGATTACCGTTTCAGAGAGACGCTTGATGTTCCTGCGGTACAAAATGGACTGAAATAACCTTAGGAGAGATGAACCTGGGATTCCTGTTGTGTGCACTACCTCTGAAGTCTGTGCGATAAGGCGAATATTCCCTCGAGGATATCGGCACCTGTTTTCCTAAAGATAGCGGTTTAAAAAAAAGAATGTTGAATTAATGTAGGTAAAATTGGATTCCCTCTGAATTATCATATGCCACTATGAGTCAGCTAAGATGATTTGCATTCGCTCGTCCTTGAGCGTTTTAGTGGCAGCTCACCTTCCCTGAAGGTCTCTGTGTTCCCCTGTGCACTCAGCTCACCAGCGTGGAGGCCAGCCAAGCCTTTTAACTGCATTTTCCTCCCGCCGGTGAAGAAACAGATCGTTGGACACCTATTAGAACAAAGTGCTAATTCTGGTTGCAAAGTGCTACATTACCTTGACGCCGGAGAGGCAGTGGTTCAGTAGGGAAATTGTTTGTTTGTTGTTGCTGAGATGCTCGAGAGCTACGTGGGACTCCGGGGATATTTGCCTCTGACTTTTTTTGTGTTTTGTGTCGTGTTAGAGATGTTTTCAGTCATGTTCGCACATTAGCATGTGACCACATTAGCCTGCCAGGATATTATTCTTCAACAGGGTATGATCTGAGTGGCGGTGGACAGACGCAACCCCACTCTAGTTTTAGGGCTTCCAGAGTAGCGATGCTTTATGCTTTTCTTCCTTGACTTGACTTGACATTTTTTATTGGAGCTCTTAAAAACCTGCCTGACATTAATTTCTTTTCTCTTTTTTTTTTGCTTTGTTTTTTTGCCCCTCCTCTGTCTGGAGTGATTGATACCGAATGACTTCGACCTTCAGCCCACTGGTTCTGGAAGAGTCTTGAAGTGTGCGGAAAGGGCACACCACAACACCCAGCGCTGCTCCACAGGCCATTTTTAAGAACACGAGTGAAGAGCACACACTACTCCGATGTCAGTATTCCCTGGGGGACGCAGTGGCGCAGTGGTTTAATATGCTCGACTTGGGATCAAGACTTCCTGAGTTCAAGTCCTTCCGCTGTGTGTTCTTGGGCAAAAATACTTCACTCCCAGAGTGCCTCACTCCACCCAGGTGTGTAATTGGGTACCAGCAAAGTGTCGGGGAAACCTGACTGAGAGCTGGGGGGGTAACCTGCGATGGAGTAGCATCCCGTCCAGGGGAGCAGAAATACTCCTAATCGCTTTATGCTGCAGAAACCGGAGTTAAGCACCGGCCTTATGAATTACATTGACTTGAGACAGACTTTTTTCTTCTTTTTTTTTGCTCATTATTCAATGAGCTCTCCAAAGTCTCAGGGCCACTATTCACCAGAGCAGAGTCACAAAGACCTTTTACTGCACTCACGCTCAACCCATCTTCAAACGGCCTCAGCTGCTCCTCCAGTAGCCTGGCCGCTCTGAGACGGAGAGTGAGAGAGAGGGAGGGAGAAGGGAGAGAGGGAGGCATGGAGAGAGAGAGGGAGCGAGAGAGAGAGCTGCTCTGGCCTCAGTCCCCGCTTCCTCCGTGTGACTCAGCGGGGGAGGAGTGCTCCCGGGGGGCGACTGCGGAGTGAACAGCGCGCCGATCGCTGAGGAGAGCGTGCTCTCATTAGACGGCGCTTTCATCAGGGCCGGCCCTTCACTTTATATCGCCTCTCGCTGCCATTAGTGCAGCAGGAACTCGTGCATTATCCTGTTGTCTGACTCTCCCCCTCCGCTCCATCCTATGTCAAATTCAAATTCAAATCTGCTCTATTCGCACAGCGGCCATTTCCAGCTCGCATAGCTGGAGCAGGAAATTTGCAAAGGATGACATGGATGAAAAAGTAACCCATCACTCGTTCCCTCGACTGCCGATTTCTGGATCCACCCATTCATGCACTGACTGCACGTGTCCATTTGATATAGCAGCAAGCTCTCCGCTCCCCAGAATGGTTCATAAACTTTTCCCCGTTTGTTCCTATTTTTAGATTTTCGTTCATTGACGCACTCGGTTTGTTGCTGCCCTCGATTCAACCAGAGCCAGGATAGGATGCATTTAAGCATATCTTCCGCCTTTTGAGTTTTTTTTTTTTATTTTTTGTGCAGACAGTGGAGTCTATTTGAACGTGACCTATTTTTTGCAGAACCAATTGCGTCTTCTGATGCTAGCGCCTAGCACCACAGATTAGCGGTTTTTTTTTTTTTACTATTTACACCTTCGCTCTATGATACTCCGCCTGAGTCTCATTTGCTCTCTCGCCGCCGCAGGTTAACGCCCCGCTCGCGCCTGTTTCTCAGCTGCGCTTATGTTTGTGTTTTTTCATCCCAGTCTGATTTTCACATCTCAATTCGCGACTCTCCGTTTGCTTTGCCTGCGGCTAATGGGCTTTGAACTGAGACGTGATCCTCCGGCGAGGCCCTGGGGGACGTTCAGTGTTCACTGGCAGTCTTATGCTCAAGAAGCTGTGTTTGGGGCAGATTGAATCATAAGTTGTTGTTTTCTCTCTTCCTTCCAGAACCCCACTCAGGTGGGCACCGCACTGCAGGTCTTCTACAACCTGGGCAGTCTGAAGGAGACCATCAGTAGTGTGGTGGAGGGATACAGGTCCTCCATCCAGGAGAACGTGGCCAACGCTCTGGACATCAAGGTCCTGTCGCAGCCAGGAAACACTAGAGGTACTTGACTAAGAGATATGATGACGCGAGTTGGACAAACGCATGTTGGCGCTATTTGGTTTGGGCCTACTTCTCACAGTTTCTCCTAATCCTCTTAGTTCCACTAGAGGGCTGAAAAAAATTGCAACACTACACAGTTAAGATGATATTTTGGCTGACTCTTTGCCTCCAACACTTTGATGAAGATCCCTCTGCTCCTACAGCATGACCTGGTCCCCGTGCTTAGTGTGAGTCCATGCATGCTTGGTTGAGATCAGTGCCAAAGAACTTGACTGGCGTGTTAAGTTCACCGACCTCAATCCCATCTTATACCGTTGGGATCAACTGAACACCAACTGCGAGTCAGGCACAATCGCCCAAGTTCATCGCACAACCTCGCAGTGCCTTTCCGGGGGCATTTGTAGCCAGTCCCTGCAGTAGTGTTCAACATGGAGGCAATAGCCTGTCCGTAAGAGTAGTAGCTGTCCGAGCAGCTGAGGCACCATGTTAATGCCCATGATTTTCAAGTGAAATGTTAGATTAGAAGCTGTTCACATACTTCTGTGGTATATAAGTTTGGTGTGTAAATACACTGGCCGTCAGCCAACATGTTACTTCCTCCATTGTTTTGCGGTCAGTTGTAATGAGTTGAAATTGACCTGGCCATTTCAGCTTGTATGTTGCGATGTACTGTTTATTATTTCTCTTCGTGGTGCTTATCGATTGTTTTGATTTGTCTGCGAATGTATATGTTTATGTGAATGTGTGTGTGTGTGTGTGTGTGTGCGTGCGTGTGTGTGCGCGTGTGTGTGTGTCTGTGTGTCTGTGTGTGTGGGTGTGTGTGTGTGTGTGTGTGTAGGTTGTTGGTGTGTCGGTTTCTGCGTGGGTGTTAGTATTTTTTTCTGCATTTTAAAGTGGTTACATAATGGATTAATAGCATTAAACAAGAGAAGGCAGGAGGAGGAAAAAAGTTCCATTTGACATGCTCATAACAAATTAAGAAATGGGGAAACAAAGTATACAGTTGCAAAATCTTATGGGGAAAACTGCTATTACAGAACGAAAAGGCATAAATTGGACCAGGAAGCATAATTTTTCTTCTGCGTGTGATTGAGGATTAAGGGCAATTTGAACTGATACTGAAATGTAAATCTGTCATATTGGTACATGTGTATCTGTGTGTGTGCATGCGAGTGCCTGCATATGAATGCTGAGGAGTATGTACACGTTGTATGTTAGGCCGGCTAAGGGACTGATGGTGGCTTTACTCTTGCAGGTGCCCCGGGCCGAGCGGCGATGCCCACCCCGGGCAACACGGCTGCCTTCAGGGCGGCTCTCTGGACCAACCTGGAGAAGCTGATGGATCAGATCTGCGCCGCCTGTGGGCAGGTGCTGTATAACCATGGGCCCCTGCAGCCCTTAGCTGATACAGGCATTTAGACCCATCCGTATGACGCAACTAGGTGCTGCGCTGAGAACGGACTGCGGTGCGATCGAAATCTTGAGACTCTTCAAGTCTCAGTCTATAGCACTATAATGCATTACTTCTGTTTGTGACGCTCCGTAGGAAACGTTCATGGGAAACGACAATGATGTGTTGATGAAGGATTTTTATCATCTAAAATGAGTGCTTGAATACGATCTTAATTAATTCAAAGCTGTTGATTTATTCGTTAGGATGGCTCTACGCTCTTTCACCTCCCTTTTAAGAGTCTTTGATATGGAACGATATCTGATATGGCCTTCACACTCAGCTCTTTGTTTGGGGTTTGTGCTAAGCTAATGTGCAGGACTTGGCTATAGTTTACTAAGTTCTGCTGCTGTCTCTCATATCCTGTGTTAATGAAGGTTTGTCTGTCTGCAGGTCCAGCACCTTCAGAAGGTCCTCACTAAGAAGAGGGACCCGGTCACGCACGTTTGCTTTATTGATGAAATCGTTAAGGTGAGACCCGCCAGATTTCCACAGAACCAACCCTGGGGACCAGTTTCACGCTAATGTCATTTTTACATGAAAACATATTGAACGTGTACTCAGTGCTTGAAATGGGCCGGTCCTCTCCGGTATGCAGTACCGCCGCTTCTGATTTTAACCGCTTTGCGCACCGTAACTTCTTATGGCACCCTACAGCGTACCGTCACCTTTTGACACGCCTAGGTACGCATATTGTTGCTGCAAATTACGGTCTATGCGGAAATTTATTTGTTCTTTATAAGCAGCGTTTGATTTATTTTTATCTGCACAAGACTACCATACAGTCTTCTAGAGGAATGCATTCCAATATTTAAAAAACCCATTTCCGTTGTAGTTCTTATGTGGTTCATAAGAACGGCAAGTGAAATTCAAGCCAATTATATATTATTTTATAAAGACACGTCTACCCAAAATGCAATATTTTACCGCATCACAAGAATTTACGTGCATACAGAGCTTTCCATAATCTTAATTTAGCCAGTCGTCACTTGTAACTGAAAACAGTACAATTTCGAGGATGTCCGCTTGGCTTAATCTTGCGAACACTGTGAAACGAAAGAGATTTTCCCCGGACAACGACCCAAATTTATTTCTGTAAGAACAACGAAGGGCTCGTCAAACAATGCTTCTAGTGGGGTGGGTACGGTTTTTTCCAGTCATGACTGTTTTTGATGCACTTAATTTGAACAGCCACCACCGCAAGTAACCTATGAACCTGTGTGAAACACTGATGTATTGTCCATTATTCAGTTGGTTTGTATTCTACATTATTGACCTGTGGAGGCTTGCCTGTTTATCAACATCGGACTTATAAAAATCTGTCCTGCCATGTTACATGTGTCATTCTGCCAGGTAATTTAAATGTCCATTCAGTCCATAGTTATATGCATATTGGTTCACTTCCTAAAATTGGCTGGCTTGGAAATGGCCTGATTTCTGTAAAAAGCATTATACGCCACAAATAAAATTATTCTATTGAGTGGAATATTCTCATACCATTTCCCATTTTGACAACTGTTTTGAGAAAGCTGTAGTTCTGTGGTAGCTAGTATTATTTTTTTCAGCAAAATTTTGTCAATATCACCAATATAATATTTCACATAAATGTTAGTTATTTGGTATTAAATTCATAATTTCTCATGACATTATCTAAGATCTACTTGTAAATTGAGAATGTGGGAGCTTAAGTAATACTAGTTAAGATGTGCAGTGGTGTCTGCTGGGTTGGGGCGGAGTGTAATGTGGTTCTACACTCGGCGGAGTGTTAGGTTTTGGTTCAGTTTTGGTCTTTTGGAGCTGCTGATTCAGAGTACTGGCACCTTTTTCATTCCAATTCAAGCACTGCGTGTACTCTGTTCCAGCGCAGTCTTCATTTGAGATTCAATGGGAAGTGGCGCTCGTGTTTTATAGATACCCATCATTGCGGTGTGGTAGTGCATTGTTAATGTTCACCGTTGTAGGCTTTGTCTGCTTTAGCTGCGCTTCAAGAAGTGTGTTGGTGTTTTGAGAGCTCACCCACAGCTTTTGCGTTCTGAAACTACGCCTGGGTGTGGGCTGCTTCTTGCTTGCGTGTTTCAGTGTTTGCGCGCTGACCTTGCATGGACGGAGGTGTTTAGAAACGCCTATCTAGTGAAAAATTACAGCTCGGGTACCCAGGTCCTCAAACACAGCAGGGAAGTACCACCGCCCCCCCACTCCACCCTGGCATAGGGATAAGCCCCTGTAGCGCCCGTGACCCTGTTTTTACACGCACGGGCCAGCTGGCTGACCCATTAAATGCTGCGGGGATCAGTGATATCACTGTATGCCCCACAGCTGTCGGTCTGTGTGCCGGCTGATGTTACAGGGGCATGTGGGGTGTGGTCATCTCAAGCTGTTCAATGAGTGGGGCAAACAGGGTAATGTAGTCTGTGGTTGGAGGTTTGGACTAAGCCAATCTCTGAACTCTTTCAGGGTGCTTCTAAACCCCCCCCCCCCCCCCCCAGGCCTCAAACCGCTGTTTGACAGCACAAAACTCCTAACTTTAATAGACTTGATCATTTTATTGTAGCCCCCGGAAGAAGTCGCGGCTATTGTTGACTTGGCCTTGTCACGTGTCCGCCGCCGCCGTAGAGATTTCGTTGTTGACATTCCACAAATTTAAAGCCGTTGCATTTATATTTGGCATTTATATGGGCAGTGGTTAGGACACATCAATTTTGGTTGCCATGGTAACATAATTTACTAAACAATAGAAAATCCTGTGTCAAAAATGAGCCAAACTGAAAAATGTCGCCGATCGGGGGCTACACCCATTGGTCGCGGGCGACCAACCTCTCTAGTTTATTACAACATTCACATTCACTTTATATAAACTTTTTTCCTTCCTTCAAGTTTATTGCACATAAAGCACCAGCACTTTCTTTTTTATAGCGCCTGTTTCGCAGTCTGGCAGATATTATGGATGTATCGATAAATGAATGCGTTTGTGTAAATGGGGCATTCTGACTGTGGAGAACGGTATTTTTCTCCCCATAGATGTTGAAATGTACCTTATGGAAGTTACAATAAACTCCATTCTGATTCTGAATCCCCGCACCTCTATAGCTTTTGCAGTAAAGCCGGTAGGAGGACCTGCTCTGAGCGATAGTGCTGTTTCTCTCCCAGTGCTTGCGCTTGTTGTCTTGTTGCTCTGTTCATGTTCTTATCTTCTGTTCTTGTCCCCTCATAACTCTCCCTGGCTGACAGTAATAGCCTTTTGCGGCTGGGAAGGGTACAGGATTTAACACTGCAAAACCGGCTACTCCCAGATAATCCGGGGCTGATGTAGCCTTTTTTTTTAATGTAAAGGAATAAAGGAGCATTTGTTTTTTGAGGTCATCTGGGAGTAATGAATCCCGGCGAGTGCATTCAGCGGCTTTCTGTATAATGCACTCTCACTGTCGTGCCCGAGGTGTATTTCATGAGAGGAGTACTTACAGATTACATTGATGGGGAGGGCGTATGTGTCTGACTGGTTCTTTGTATTGGAGGGGATATACCTCTGTGATGTATGAAATGGCAAGGATGGATAATTAAGACTTGTTTGTCTCAATAGTCCTCCTGCAGTACCAAATTTGAGTAGCAGGACACCTGCCAAGTTAGTAATCAGCCTCATAAATTTACTATTATCACCTAAAATATAGAATTTTGATTAACGGTTGAAATTACCAGTATTAATGATTATATGAAATTTAATTGTATCCAAGATTTGATTCATAATTCGAAGGATTTTTGGAGTTCTAAATTGGCTATTTTGACTCAGATTCTCACGTTATGCAGCACCAAAACGGATACCGGGTTTAATAAATAATTCATTAAACAAACAGAATATACCGGAACTGATCTAATGGGGGACTATACAAACTGTGGGAAGGTAAAAGGGGTTAGACGTGTGTGCGTGCGTGTGTGTGCGTGCAGGCATGTGTTTACTTGCATGGCGAATGCGCGTGCGTGCTTGTGGGCACACGTTTTTTTTTTTCTTCTTTTTTTGCCCCAAGAGAGAAACGGCGGATGACTGGCCACGACTGTATTTTGCAATGCAAAAACCTTTTTCCGCACCCCAACAAGGGCGGCGCCATGTTGTGCCATTTTGTCTTTGAACTTCTGGGTGAACAACTCTGTCCAATGCGATTGCAGTACTTTGGCACATTAGCAAATCAAGATGTTGAGCATTACTTATTCGGTGAGGGGCTGCCATAACAACTGGAAGAAAAGACGGCTGTCGTTGGAACAATCCTGTGTTGTCCACGGAAAAACCAGGGCAGAATGTTGTGGGGCACCTTACAACCTACATCCTCCGCCATCCAGCGATGAGGGCCGGCGTATGTGGCTAAAGGCGCAACACCTAAAGAATCCACTGAAAAAGCTTTACGTCTGTTCATTTCATTTTGTGGACGGCAGACCATCAGAACATCACCCATACCCCAAGAAATGGTTGGGATACGTTACCCCTCCGGCGAAAAAGGCTTGTCGGATGCTTGTGAGGCTCCCTGGTAAAATAGCATTTTGCCGGCGATAACCACTATCAATATCGCTAGCCGGTAGCCAGCTAGTGTCTAATGAGTATGATCAGCATCATCACATTAGTACCTTTTTTCACAAGTATATTCAATTATGCTGTCTAACAGATGAGTAACTACATTTATGGAGTCATACGATTCTTGCTTGTCCGCGTGTGAACTCTATTATCTTCTCCGGATTCAAGACGATAAACCGAATACACAACGCACTGCACGTGCCTTATAAACCGATATGTTTTAAAGCCAATTCTGGCAAGGTAATTATATCCCCGAACGTTCCGGAGGATATTATGTTTTTGGGTCCGGCCGCCATCGCCGCCGCACTAGGTGTTAACACGATAACTTCAGTAATATTCCAATTACAAATTCCAAATTTTGCACATAAGTAAGTATCATAAAGAGGAAGAACTGATTTGATTTTGGACAATTTACAAGCTCTAGATTGGCCACCAGGGGCCAAAAACTGGAAAAATCACTGTTTTAATCATACCTCTGGAAATATTTGTCCGTTTGACCTCAAATCAAGTGCAAATGAAAGGTCATGACCTGAGAATGTGTCATACGATGACGTTATACCTGTTTGGTTCAAAATTTTGAAACAAGGTGGAGCTTTTTCACATGAAATTCACCATTTTTGCTATATCTTTGGAACTATTTCCCCAATTTACATGAAACTATGTGCAACTGCAAGGTCATGACCTCACAACGTGTCACATGATGACATTATACATGTATGGTTCAATATTTTGCCACCAGGTGGAGCTTTGTGATGGAAAATTACCATTTTGGCCATATCTTCAGAACCATTTGACCGATTGACCTAAAATTAAGTTCAAATGAAAATCTTTTCAAGGATTGGGGAATTGGAGGATTGGGGGCGTTCGGGGATATACCCCCAGCCATCGCCTCCGACGGCATAAGCCTAGTTTACTTTCAGCTTACGTGATTTAGCTTTGCGCTGGACTCATAAACATTCTGAGGAGTATAGTAAAATGTGGGTCTACCCTGAAATGTTATGCACATTGTACTGCGTTATTTATTTTACCTTTCTTTTAACTCTTCTCGTTTCTGTCCTTCCCCTGTTATCTCATAATCACCATCTCCATTCTAAAATTTACATCTGATTGATTTTTGTCTCATGCTCACCTGTAGCGTTCTCTTGCATCACTGCCGTTGATCTCAGATGCTGCTCACAAAGAGATGCTCGGATTTCACATACTCTGACATTTCCACCCACCAAAAACTTCGATCTAATAAAGGCTGTACCACAAATAATGTGTATGTGTGTTCAGTGCTTTTCATGGAAGTTCGGATTATGCACAAACAATAGTTGTAATTTTGGATCTCACCTGTCAAGTTGCTGAAAAGTTTAGTCATCAAGTACGATGGTCTTAATAAATAAACTCGATCTGTGAACGGCTAAATATCATTTCAAAATACGAGAATGAACGCAACTGTGATTGTTCAATTACACCAGTTTATGGCAAATTGAAACGCTATACCATTTCAGTGAAAACAAAGCTAAACTGCATCACCTGGAAAGTTTATTCCGTCTTACTGAAATTCATTCAGCCATGATTGCCTCTCCCGATCCGCTGAATAACAGTCTTGACGATGTGATTCTGCGGGGATTCTCAGCAGCGATGCCGAGATCCGAGGTCCTGTGTCCTCGTGGAGTAGCAATGCCGTTTCACTGTAACGGTCACAAAAGTAATGTTCTTTTCTATTCGGAAAAGTCATTTATCGGACACCTTCGCTGATTAGCTAGCGGCAGCATCTGGCTTAAGCTAGTTAAATAAGAGACATGCAGTCTTCAACTTAAACTGATTTAAGCTGAGAGCATACAGGAGGCAGGCCGCATGGAACTGCAGTGTGTGCGAATTCCAGACACAAGCGCCATCCTTATGCTTGATGTGCCTTAGCTGATGGAGGAGGAAAGAGTGGTGATGGAGAGAGAGAGAGGGATAGATGGAGAGAGAGGGTGAGAGAGAGCGAAAGAGACATTGGGTGCTCTTTTTTTCTATTGCAACCCGATTGAGGGCAGGGAATTTTCACACCTTTGCTGTATGACGATGATGCATGTTTGCGCAGATGATGTCATCTTGTGTGCTGCATGTTCTTAAACAGATAGTCACTGCTGTGTAGGAACTGTCAGTTAACCGTTGGTACTTACAGTGTCTATAGCTGGTATGTTTGTGTCTGTGTGTGTGTGTGTGTGTGTGTGTGTGTGTGTGTGTGTGTGTGTGTGTGTGTGTGTGTGTGTGTGTGTGTGTGTGTGTGTGTGTGTGGTGTATGTGTGTGTGTGTGTGTGCGTTTGTGTTTGTGTTTGTGTTTGTGTTTGTGTTTGTGTTTGTGTGTGTGTGTGAGAATGTTACCAGCTCCCTTTCATATTGTGGTATTTTTGTTTTGGGTAAACCCCATGTGAATGGCAACAGAGCGGATGCTGTGTGTGTGTGTTTGTGTTTTATTTGTGTGTGTTTTTGAAGGTTGTATCTTCTGGGTTGTGATGTTTATGCTTTTATGCATTGGTGGTGGGCTTGCAGTATATGGAATCACAGCAAGTAGTGCGTATACGTGCCAGGAATATGGGCGTACCTGGGTTCAAATGTGTAAGTGTGATGCCATCTGTCATCTGTATGGCGTTGCATGTTTGTGCTGTTTGATTGCATATACAGTGCTATGATCTGCCATTGGCACTGGGGCCCTGGAACCATAATTTTGAAGGTGAATGCAGTACCACTGGGGGAGGTCAGTAGATAGATTGACGGGTCCAAATGCGGCTAAGCATTTTCACTGTAACCAGGCGGAGTTCGAGACGAGGACATTTGAAATTCCGCTATTTGCGGTAGTGCATTCATCGATCACCAATTTTAAAGGAGCCGTATTTAGCACGCTGTTGAAGTAACGTCTGGAGGTGGCTTTCAGCTGGCTCTCATTCCTAGAATGATGAAACGAAAAGCGAAGCAGTGAGCGCTTTAGCGGCGCGTCGGAGGAAGGTCACACCTACAGGCAGTGGATTCAGGTTTAATTTACGAGTTAGCATCTGTATTTGTCTCACATCTCCCAAACACACTTACAGACTGACAGTGCATTTGCCAGCGCAGGGCACAGTTGTGGCCAAACGAGATCAACAAAGAACGGTTGATTGGTTGTTGAATAAAACATCATATAGACACAGTAGACTTGCAGAAAAGCAGAAGTCGATGGTAAGTTGGTGATGAGAGGTTGATGGACGGTTTTCCTCTACTATAAGTGCTGGGAGAACTCCAGCTCTGGGCTCTATACTAAATTATTTATTCCTTGTCATGTAAAATAGTATTTTCTAGAGCGCCTCCCTCTGCGACTCTCTTGTACTCCTTTTCTGACATCCTGCTGGCATTGGGGGGACTTGATGGGGTCCGGTGGCTTTGGGGGAACCAGTGTTTTAAGTTTCAGCAAGAAATATTGGAATAATTTTGAGAAGCAAAACCGATAAGGAGGCAGCCCGCCCTTCGTCCTTTCTGTGCCCGTCCTTCTCCCGCTGTAGATGGCTACACCTTTCTGTCTCTCGGTGTTGTGCAGACGGACAGAAGCCTGATCATAATGGGGCTTTTTGGCTTTGCTGGATTTCATGTCAGAGGCTCTGTTAACGTGTGTCGATTGAGAGCCTGAAACATTATCCTGTGTGTGTGTTCTGGAAGTGTTTCATCAGCCAAGCTCACTGATATGAAGGAGGTCTACTGGTTGAAGACCCGCATCTTAGTCACTGCTGTTTGGACTGACTCTAGATTTACTGCATGCCTGTGGCCCAGCTGGGCTTCATTTGAGCACACTTACTTACCCTGCAAGCGTCAGTATCGTCTCCGTTACATTTAGGTTTGGCCTTCCTGTGTGGAGTTTGCATATTCTCTCCACATTTGCTTGGATTCCCTTTGAGTACCCTGGTTTCCTCCCACCGGTTAAAGATCTGCATGCCCGTCTAACTGGAGTCTAAATTACCCATGGGTTAGGGCTGCACGATGAACGAAATCGCGATTATGGCAAGCGCAATAAAAGTAACTGCCACTATGAGGCAGACAGACGAACTTGCTTATTGCCTTTTCTTTGACACATACCTAATGCGATCATTTGAAATGCTTCCGGGAAGAAAACTGTGATTTGAAGTCCGCTAATTACCAGCGAGGTTGGACAGCCTCCAACGCCTTGGCATAATTAGTTTACCTTAAATCAATTCCTGTGTACTTTGCCTAACTTGCAGTCAAGCCATTTATTCAGGCAAATGATCAATTAAAATCATTATTGGCCACATTTTGGTTAAGAAGAGATAATGAGAAGCAGACGGACCTAACCAGGCTACTGTGTTAGATTGAAAGAATGTTAATAATCTTTAAGATGGCCCTGATTCTTAAGCATTTCAAAACATACACGAAGTGGAAAACATTTTGCGAAGCATCTCGAGCGTGAAAGAGAGAGAAATTATATTTTCGCATTGCACACAAGAGACAAATGCAGTAAAGACTTGGCAAACAAGTTCAGGCGAATCTGTGGCGCAAATTTGTTGCATTTTTTTATTTTATAATTGAAAGAGATTAATTGAAAATAAAGTAAATCGTTGCTCTTGATTTTGGTTACTTTTGAGCATCTAAATAGCCGACAGTGAAGGCGCTTTCACACTGGACGCGAAACAAATTTTTCGCTCAACAGATTACATTCAAAGTCATTTTGTTTCTTGTCCGGTGTGAAAGCAGCTTGAAGGTGGAAAAAATTTTGTTTAAGCGTATCGAATGTCACGTTAATTTTTAATGTATTTGCATGCAGCGCAGCGGAATTTAAAACTAGAAATAATCTAGCAAACAGATTCAGGCAAATCTGTCATGTTTCATGGTCATTTAAGTTTCCATATGTACAAAACATATTTAAATAAATCAGACTGTCTACGAATTAAAATTGTTAATTGAGCGAATTAATGATTTGATTGCAAATTGAGCGAAGTAATTGAGAAGGAGGTGAGAGCAATTGTCGGGTTGAGGATGATGATTTTGCAGACCTTTAACTTTTTTCAGCATGTAATTTACTGGAATGTGTTTGTGAGATTATTTCTGGTTTTACATTTGGTCACGAAATGCGAAGGCAATAATTTATACACGTCACGACTCACGTTCGATACGCTTCCACAAAATATTTTCCACCTTCAGTTTAGGCTATTTAGATCCTGAAAAGCAACCAAAATAAACAGCCATTAATTACTTTATTTCAAATCTTGGTCAATTATCAAATAAAGAATGCTCTTAATTTTGTTTGCAAGTCCTTGCTGCATTTGTCTATGGCGTGAATGCGAAAATAATTTCTCTCACTTTCACATTCGGTATGTTTCACAAGATTTTACCACTTCATGTATATTTTGAAATGCTTAAAAACCAAGGTCATCTTAAAATAGTTTACTTTTGATTAATCTTTTTAATGATATGTAAAAATTCTATGAGATGGAATTCTGAGGTTTGCTATTTATTCAGATTATTTACATTCTAACATGGCAGCCTGGTTAGATCCGTCTGCCTCTCATTAGCTCTTCTTAATCATAATTGGCCACATTTTGGTTTTGGTCAGTCAGTTGATTGAATAAATGGCTTGATTGGAGGTTAGGCAAAGTACACAGGAATTGATTTAAGGTAAGCTAATTATGTCAAGGCGATGGAGGCTGTCTAACCTCGCTGGTAATTGGCGGACTTCAAATCACAGTTTTCTTCCCAGAAGCATTTCAAATATGTGTCATAGAAAAGGTAATAAGCAAGCACGTCTATCTGACTCATAGTGGAAGTTACTTTTATTGCGCTTTCGATTATCATGATTCCGTTTATCGTGCAGTCCTACCATGGGTATAAGTGTGAGAGTGAAAGGTGCATGATGGTACTTCGATTTGACAAGAATCCGAAGACAGGCATGACATAACCTTAAAGAAATGTGTCGAAAGTCCTGTTAAAGCATAATCAATCAGTCGCAGTATACTGCTGGAGAATTACGGCCCTGTTAGCAGAGGAGTACCTGTCCACAGTAATTGCGTATTTACTGTATCCAGCAACTGATTCTGTTAACCCTGTGCTCACCTGATGGTCTTGATGCAATGTAGACTGTCCATTCATTCCTCATCTGTGGCATAGCTTTTTATATTTACTCCATGACTCTTACCTTTTGATTGTATCTGCTTTTTGTTAGCGATCCCCCCGTGCGTTCAATGTTCTCTACTAAATGCCTGTCAGTTTTTCTGCACTACTCTGTATAATACTGAAGACTTTGTCATCAGGGAGCGTCATAAATGTATGATACGATTAATCGGTGGGTAAACATTTCCAACTGCTGCATAAGGCATAACTGGATGACATCAGTTGTTTCTGCCACCTTGCACTTCTGGCCACATGCGGTAAAATTACATCACATTGGCTGCAGCTTTGGTTATCTCCACTGATTCTTCCTCTGGAGTCAAGGTCATTGCGAACTGGTATGTAGCTACCTGGAGACGATGTCTCTGTTGTGATGTTTGAGGCGATGAACAACCTTGGCGAAGGTTAATATCATAACGGTAATAACCAGCTGGAACTGATGATGCTTTTGTCGGGCACATCCTGCTGCCTTCCTCTGTTGACTTCAAAGATTAAGGGGAAACAAAAGTGAAATTTTCTAATCAGCAGTAACAGCCTCGGTTTGCGTCCCTCTTTGACGCTCCGTCTCTTGTTCTTTCTCCGCGCAGCTCATTACTTTCCCCTGTTAACTCGGGAAGCTTATCTTGCTGCTATAATAAATGAAACTGCAAAACGTGACACTGCAGTAATGATGCATACACAGCAGTCACCAGGTTATGTAATAAAATAATTGACACTGTATGAAGGCATTTTGCACAAGCACCACTGTGAACAAACTGCTGGACTTGTAGTAGCAGCTAGCTATGTGAAAATAGGACAGATAAGGCCATGTCGCTGCCGGACGTATGAATGAGTTTTATGTTTTCCTTCGCTATCCCTCGCTTCTTCACTCTCATTTTCTGTATTCCCCTTATCCCTCCTTTTCCACACTCTTTCCCTCTCTGTCATCCATGATCTGTTATTCTGGGTACTGGAGGCTAAGCTGAACTCCAGTAGCCGGTGGGTGGTTTGTGTTGTTGGCGGCAACTGGCTGAACGCAACTACACCACCGCTATAATCAGGTCACTGAGACTAGCTAAATTGCACACAGTGCGGTAAATTCTCGTTGTAGTGCACATCACACCCTGATGGTCCCCGCACTGTTCCTTTAACCCTCACAACAATGCTGGACTGCACGGCCCCAGGATCTGAGACCTGCTGTCACTATGCTATACTGCTCAGGCTAATGATAGAGGAGATAACCAACGCTCGACTGCCCGCCCAAAAGCTCCAGTAGCCTTCAGGCGCCTCTAGATGATGGAGGATTTTCGGTCGATAACTGGCACTTTGTTTGACCTGTGCCTCACCTGTCTCGTGTTCTGTAGCTATCCCAAAGACCTTTGGTATGCTGGTAATGTATGTTGCTGTTGACAGAAAAATCTGTCAAATAAATGTAATGCAGTTGGTCGGGCCTATCAGGCGAATGGAAGGGGATCTTCTCTGAGGGTTTGATCACATTGAACGCACTTTATTGGCGTGGAAATGTGAGGCGCATCAGATTTTTTGCGGCCTACACTTTGTAGAATGTCTCTTCTATGTGGTTGCGAAGAAGTGCTTCTGCCACTCACTTGGCAAGCGTTCTGAATAACGTTAACGGCAGCAGAGAACTAATTCCATTGGGAAGTCTGGCGTGTTGTTTTTTAATCTTTTATTTGACTACTGTTTTAAAGTTGAATGAAAGATCAAAGTTTTCAAAAATGTAACAATTTCCTCGGAATCGTTTGTCATATGGCCAAGACTGCTAATGATCACAACCGATTTCTCCACCTGCTTTGTTTACAATGGAACCTGATGTAAAATATAACTGCACCTTTGACGTGATTGGACCACAAATTGATAATGTCGTGAAGCACTTTTTTTTATTGAGGCATCTAAAATAAGTATGTTTTCCTCTCACTACGCCCTATCACGTTATGGTATCTGATCACAGCCTCATTGTTTTTTTTTTCCTCTGAGAAAAAATAGTTCATTTCCTGTGCAAATACGATATCAATTCGGATATTCGTAGTTTTAATTTATTCTAGGTTTTTAGCAAGCCACTGTGAATTTGCTCAAAATGTGACATTTTGTGTTAGACCAAAAACTCCTGAGTGCCTCAAAACTAGCCATTTTAAAGCTGTTGGGTTGAAGAAAACTGTATTTGAACTATCTCTCGTTGCACACAGACGAGAGTCTGAGGCGAGAAACCCCCGAAGAGAAACGATTCCTTGAAATCCTGACTTGTGTGATGAACTGTTTTTGGTATCTTTATTTTTTTGAGGGAAATTTATTTTCTTTTTTGAACTAGTAAGGTAGGGTGCATCATCTCTGCCCACCTTATCTCAGACTAAATTAAACGCCTCTGCCTCCGTTCTCCCGGGCAACCTGTTACATCAGAAACCCACATGAGGAGCTCAGTAAACCGAAGAAGATGAAGGACGACGGCCTAAATTTCAACTCGCTTCATCCTTGCCTCTTGTCACATTGAGAAATGAGACGTGTGACCTGCTGGGCTCATAGACTGGGACATCACTCATGAGGTGACTGGACATGACAATTCTCAGAGCCTCAAGGTTTCTGGAGGCCGCTACTGGTTTTACTGAGAAGATTGACAGTGCAGGGGCCCCAGAGTCAATACACGTCGAGCACCTAAAAACCGAGAAAGTGCACCTTTTTCCGAGGAATTCCTACAAAAACTTAGAATACACCGAGGTTTACTGAAGATTTGAGGCCAACTCTGTAAACCTTGGAAAAATTTTACTGCGGTATCCCGAAGTCTGTCCAGTTTACTTAAGTTTGGACAACACATCGATGTTCACTTTCTCTCAAGGTGCCATCTTTTAAAAATTACATTGTGTATCTAATTTGTTTTAAATTGGTGCTTTTGCAGATTGAATATATTCTGAATACTGAACGTGTTTTGTTCTTAATATAATGGTGGTGGTTTGCTCTTTGACAGTTCCAGTATGCAGAACAGATACAGCAGGCTGCACTACAGTACTGACCATTCCAAAGTTCCCATGAAATTCAGCAAATGTTTATGTATTTTCATACATCTGAAAAATTTCCGGTCTACCTCGGTAAAATTTTTCCAAGGTTAACAGAGTTGGCCTCAAATCTTCAGTTAACCTCGGCGTATTCAAAGTTTTTGTTGGAATTTCTCAGAAAAAGGTGCACTTTCTCAATTTTTAGGTGCTAGCAGTGATAGCAATGGCCCTGGTTAGAAAATTCTTATATCATACAGCTCTTTTTGACAGTTAATGCCTGTTCTTGGAGGGTTAAGACATGGATATTGATATGATAGCGGCTAATACTGCAGCAGTGCATTAGACAGGTCCTTCTCGCGCTGCAGTGTTGAAATGGGGATTGCCTGCGAAGAAATGGCTGAGTAAACCTCTTATCTGTGGGCCTGTGGTGTGGGGCATCACCCTGTGAAAGCCTCAGGGCTCAGACGTGTGCTGATCGGAGCGTGCTCTGCATGGAGTTCGCAATCTGCACATCGCTGCTGTGGTGATGACCCACTGGAGGCGGGGCCTTGATTAATGCAGAGTTGCCCTTGACTAGTACTGCGGGGCTCCATTAGCATTCCGCAGCGCCGTGGCTGCGCAGCAGTGCTCCGGGCTCCGCACCGGCATGACCTGCTCTGCCCTTACATACAGACTAACACTGACAGGGGGTCTGCAGGCTTGTTCTGTCCTTATATACAGACTAACACAGACAGGGGGTCTGCAGGCGTGTTCTGTCCTTATATACAGACTAACACTTACTGGGGACTGCAGGCATGTTCTGTCCTTACCTACAGACTGACACTGACAGGGGGACTGCAGACATGTTCTGTCCTTACCTACAGACTGACACTGACAGGGGGACTGCAGGCATGTTCTGTCCTTACATACAAACTAACACTGACAGGGAGATTGCAGGCATGTTCTGTCCTTATATACAGACTAACACTGACAGGGGGACTGCAGGCATGTTCTGTCCTTACATACAGACTAACACTGACAGGGAGATTGCAGGCGTGTTCTGTCCTTATAAACAGACTGACGCAGATGGGGAGACTGCAGGCGTTTTCTGTCCTTACATACACACTGACGCTGACAGGGGGACTGCAGGCATGTTCTGTCCTTACATACAGACTAACACTGAGAAGGGGACTGCAGGCATGTTCTGTCCTTACATACAGACTGACACTGACAGGGGGACTGCAGGCATGTTCTGTCCTTACGTACAGACTAACACTGATGGGGGGACTGCAGGCTTGTTCTGTCCTTATATACAGACTGACACTGACAGGGGGACTGCAGGCATGTTCTGTCCTTACATACAGACTGACACAGATGGGGGGACTGCAGGCGTGTTCTGTCCTTATATACAGACTGACACTGACAGGGGGACTGCAGGCATGTTCTGTCCTTACCTACATACTAACACTGACAGGGGGACTGCAGGCATTTTCTGTCCTTACATACAGACTGACACAGATGGGGGGACTGCAGGCGTGTTCTGTCCTTATATACAGACTCACACTGACAGGGGGACTGCAGGCATGTTCTGTCCTTACATACAGACTAACACTGACAGGGAGATTGCAGGCATGTTCTGTCCTTATATACAGACTAACACTGACGGGGGACTGCAGGCGTGTTCTGTCCTTAGATACAGACTAACACTGACAGGGGGACGGCAGGCATGTTCTGTCCTTACATACAGACTAACACTGACAGGGAGATTGCAGGCATGTTCTGTCCTTATATACAGACTGACGCAGATGGGGAGACTGCAGGCATGTTCTGTCCTTACATACAGACTGACGCTGACAGGGGGACTGCAGGCATGTTCTGTCCTTACATACAAACTAACACTGAGAAGGGGATTGTAGGCGTGTTCTGTCCTTATATACAGACTAACACTGATAGGGGGACTGCAGGCGTGTTCTGTCCTTATATACAGACTGACACTGACGGGGACTGCAGGCATGTTCTGTCCTTACATACAGACTGACACAGATGGGGGGCCTGCAGGCATGTTTTGTCCTTATATACAGACTGACTCAGACAGGGGGACTGCAGGCATTTTCTGTCCTTACATACAGACTGACATAGATGGGGGGTCTGCAGGCGTGTTCTGTCCTTACATACAGACTGACACAGATGGGGGGCCTGCAGGCATGTTTTGTCCTTATATACAGACTGACTCAGACAGGGGGACTGCAGGCATTTTCTGTCCTTACATACAGACTGACATAGATGGGGGGTCTGCAGGCGTGTTCTGTCCTTATATACAGACTGACACTGACAGGGGGACTGCAGGCATGTTCTGTCCTTACATACAGACTAACACTGACAGGGAGATTGCAGGCATGTTCTGTCCTTATATACAGACTAACACTGACGGGGGACTGCAGGCATGTTCTGTCCTTACATACAGACTAACACTGAGAAGGGGACTGCAGGCATGTGCTGTCCTTACATACAGACTGACACTGATAGGGGGACTGCAGGCATGTTCTGTCCTTACCTACAGACTAACACTGATAGGGGGACTGCAGGCATGTTCTATCCTTATATACAGACTAACACTGATAGGGGGACTGCAGGCGTGTTCTGTCCTTATATACAGACTGACTCAGACAGGGGGACTGCAGGCATTTTCTGTCCTTACATACAGACTGACACAGATGGGGGGACTGCAGGCGTGTTCTGTCCTTATATACAGACTGACACTGACAGGGGGACTGCAGGCATGTTCTGTCCTTACATACAGTCTAACACTGACAGGGGGACTGCCAGCATTTTCTGTCCTAACATACAGACTGACACCGATGGGGGGGTCTGCAAGTATTTTCTGTCCTTACATACAGTCTGATTCAGACAGGGGGTCTGCAGGCATGTTCTGTCCTTATATACAGACTCACACTGACAGGGGGACTGCCAGCATTTTCTGTCCTTACATACAGACTGACACAGATGGGGGGTCTGCAAGTATTTTCTGTCCTTACATACAGACTGATTCAGACAGGGGGACTGCAGGCATGTTCTGTCTTTATATACAGACTAACACTGACAGGGGACTGCCGGCATGTTCTTTCCTTACCTACAAACTGACACAGACAGGGGGACTGCAGGCATGTTCTGTCCTTACATACAGACTGACACTGACCGGGGGACTGCAGGCATGTTCTGTCCTTACATACAGACTAACACTGATAGGGGGACTGCAGGCATGTTCTGTCCTTATATTCAGACTGACACTGACAGGGGGACTGCAGGCATGTTCTGTCCTTACATACAGACTAACACTGACAGGGGGACTGCGAGCATTTTCTGTCCTTACATACAGACTGACACAGATGGGGGGTCTGCAAGTATTTTCTGTCCTTACATACAGACTGATTCAGACAGGGGGACTGCAGGCATGTTCTGTCTTTATATACAGACTAACACTGACAGGGGACTGCCGGCATGTTCTTTCCTTACCTACAAACTGACACAGACAGGGGGACTGCAGGCATGTTCTGTCCTTACATACAGACTGACTCAGACAGGGGGACTGCAGGCATTTTCTGTCCTTGCGTACAGACTGACACAGATAGCGGGACTGCAGGCATGTTCTGTCCTTACATACAGACTGACTCAGACAGGGGGACTGCAGGCATTTTCTGTCCTTGCGTACAGACTGACACAGACAACGGGACTGCAGGCATTTTCTGTCCTTACATACAGACTAACACTGACAGGGGGACTGCAGGCATGTTCTGTCCTTACATACAGACTCACACTGACAGGGGGACTGCCAGCATTTTCTGTCCTTACATACAGACTGACAGAGATGGGGGGTCTGCAAGTATTTTCTGTCCTTATATACAGACTGACTCAGACAGGGGGACTGCAGGCATTTTCTCTCCTTTCATACAGACTGACACAGATGGGGGGACTGCAGGCGTGTTCTGTCCTTATACAAAGACTGACACTGACAGGGGGACTGCAGGCATGTTCTGTCCTTACATACAGACGAACACTGACAGGGGGACTGCAGGCATGTTCTGTCCTTATATACAGACTGACACAGATGGGGGGACAGCAGGCGTGTTCTGTCCTTATATACAGACTGACACAGATGGGGGGTCTGCAAGTATTTTCTGTCCTTACATACAGACTGATTCAGACAGGGGGACTGCAGGCATGTTCTGTCCTTATATACAGACTCACACTGACAGGGGGACTTCCAGCATTTTCTGTCCTTCCATACAGACTGACACAGATGGGGGGCTCTGCAAGTATTTTCTGTCCTTACATACAGACTGATTCAGACAGGGGGACTGCAGGCATGTTCTGTCCTTATATACAGACTAACACTGACAGGGGACTGCCGGCATGTTCTGTCCTTACCTACAGACTGACACAGACAGGGGGACTGCAGGCATGTTCTGTCCTTACATACAGACTGACACAGACAGCGGGAATGCAGGCATGTTATGTCCTTACATACAGACTAACACTGACAGGGGGACTGCAGGCATGTTCTGTCCTTACATGCAGACTGACACTGATAGTTGGACTGCAGGCATGTTCTGTCCTTACACACAGAGTAACACTGATAGGGGGACTGCTGGCATGTTCTGTCTTTCCATACAGACTAACACTGACAGGGGGACTGCAGGCATGTTCTGTCCTTACATACAGACTAACACTGATAGGGGGACTGCAAGCATGTTCTGTCCTTATATACAGACTAACACTGACAGGGGACTGCAGGCATGTTTTGTCCTTACATACAGACTGACACTGACAGGGGGACTGCAGGCATGTTCTGTCCTTACATACAGACTGACACAGACAGGGGGACTGCAGGCATGTTCTGTCCTTACATACAGACTGACTCAGACAGGGGGACTGCAGGCATTTTCTGTCCTTACATACAGACTGACACAGATGGGGGGACTACCGGCGTGTTCTGTCCTTAGATACAGACTAACACTGACAGGGGCACTGCAGGCATGTTCTGTCCTTACATACAGACTAACACTGACAGGGGGACTGCAGGCATGTTCTGTCCTTACATGCAGACTGACACTGACAGTTGGACTGCAGGCATGTTCTGTCCTTACACACAGAATAACACTGATAGGGGGACTGCTGGCATGTTCTGTCCTTCCATACCGACTTACACTGACAGGGGGACTGCTGGCATGTTCTGTCCTTCCATACCGACTTACACTGATAGGGGGACTGCAAGCATGTTCTGTCCTTATATACAGACTAACACTGACAGGGGACTGCAGGCATGTTCTGTCCTTACATTCAGACTGACACAGACAGTTGGACTGCAGGCATGTTCTGTCCTTACACACAGAGTAACACTGATAGGGGGACTGCAAGCATGTTCTGTCCTTATATACAGACTAACACTGACAGGGGACTGCAGGCATGTTTTGTCCTTACATACAGACTAACACTGACAGGGGGACTGCAGGCATGTTCTGTCCTTACATTCAGACTGACACAGACAGGGGGACTGCAGGCATGTTCTGTCCTTACATACAGACTGACTCAGACAGGGGGACTGCAGGCATTTTCTGTCCTTACATACAGACTGACACAGATGGGGGGACTGCAGGCGTGTTCTGTCCTTAGATACAGACTGACACTGACAAGGGGACTGCAGGCATGTTCTGTCCTTACATACAGACTGACACAGATGGGGGGACTGCAGGCGTGTTCTGTCCTTAGATACAGACTAACACTGACAGGGGCACTGCAGGCATGTTCTGTCCTTACATACAGACAAACACTGACAGGGGGACTGCAGCCGTGTTCTGTCCTTATATACAGACTGACACTGACAGGGGGACTGCAGGCATGTTCTGTGCTTACGTACAGACTAACACTGATAGGAGGACTGCAGGCGTGTTCTGTCCTTATATACAGACTAACACTGATAGGGGGACTGCAGGCGTGTTCTGTCCTTATATACAGACTGACACTGACAGGGGGACTGCAGGCATGTTCTGTCCTTACATACAGACTGACACAGATGGGGGGACTGCAGGCATGTTCTGTCCTTACATACAGACTGACACTGACAGGGGGACTGCAGGCATGTTCTGTCCTTACATACAGACTGATTCAGACAGGGGGACTGCAGGCATGTTCTGTCCTTATATACAGACTGACACAGACAGGGGGACTGCAGGCATGTTCTGTCCTTACATACAGACTAAAATTGACAGGGGGACTGCAGGCATGTTCTGTCCTTACATACAGACTAACATTGACAGGGGGACTGCAGGCATGTTCTGTCCTTACGTACAGACTGACTCAGACAGGGGACTGCAGGCATGTTCTGTCCTTGCGTACAGACTAACACTGACTGGGGGACTGCAGGCATGTTCTGTCCTTACACACAGAGTAACACTGACAGGGGGACTGCTGGCATGTTCTGCTCTTACATACAGACTAACACTGATAGGGGGACTGCAAGCATGTTCTGTCCTTACATACAGACTAACATTGACAGGGGGACTGCAGGCATGTTCTGTCCTTACATACAGACTGACTCAGACGGCGGGACTGCAGGCATGTTCTGTCCTTATATACAGACTAACACTGACAGGGGACTGCAGGCATGTTCTGTCCTTACATACAGACTAACATTGACAGGGAGACTGCAGGCATGTTCTGTCCTTACATACAGACTGACACTGACAGGGGGACTGCAGGCATGTTCTGTCCTTACATACAGACTAACACTGATAGGGGGACTGCAGGCATGTTCTGTCCTTATATACAGACTGACACTGACAGGGGGACTGCAGGCATGTTCTGTCCTTACATACAGACTAACACTGACAGGGGGACTGCGAGCATTCACTGTCCTTACATACAGACTGACACAAATGGGGGGTCTGCAAGTATTTTCTGTCCTTATATACAGACTGACTCAGACATGGGGACTGCAGGCATTTTCTGTCCTTTCATACAGACTGACACAGTTGGGGGGACTGCAGGCATGTTCTGTCCTTACATACAGACTGACACTGACAGGGGGACTGCAGGCATGTTCTGTCCTTACATACAGACTGACTCAGACAGGGGGACTGCAGGCATTTTCTGTCCTTGCGTACAGACTGACACAGATAGCGGGACTGCAGGCATGTTCTGTCCTTACATACAGACTAACACTGACAGGGGGACTGCAGGCATGTTCTGTCCTTACATACAGACTGACACTGACAGGGGGACTGCAGGCATGTTCTGTCTTTACACACAGAGTAACACTGATAGGGGGACTGCTGGCATGTTCTGTCCTTACATACAGACTAACACTGACAGGGGGACTGCAGGCATGTTCTGTCCTTACACACAGAGTAACACTGATAGGGGGACTGCTGGCATGTTCTGTCCTTACATACAGACTAACACTGACAGGGGGACTGCAGGCATGTTCTGTCCTTACATACAGACTAACACTGATAGGGGGACTGCAAGCATGTTCTGTCCTTACATACAGACTAACATTGACAGGGGGACTGCAGGCATGTTCTGTCCTTACATACAGATGAACACTGACAGGGGGACTGCAGGCATGTTCTGTCCTTACATACAGACTGACACTGACAAGGGGACTGCAGGCATGTTCTGGCCTTACATACAGACTGACACAGACAGGGGGACTGCAGGCATGTTCTGTCCTTACATACAGACTGACTCAGACAGGGGGACTGCAGGCGTTTTCTGTCTTTGTGTACAGACTGACACAGACAACGGGACTGCAGGCATTTTCTGTCCTCACATACAGACTGACACAGATGGGGGGACTGCAGGCATGTTCTGTCCTTACATACAGACTGACTCAGACAGGGGGACTGCAGGCATTTTCTGTCCTCCATACAGACTGACACAGATGGGGGGTCTGCAAGTATTTTCTGTCCTTACATACAGACTGATTCAGACAGGGGGACTGCTGGCATGTTCTGCTCTTACATACAGACTAACACTGACAGGGGGACTGCCAGCATTTTCTGTCCTTACATACAGACCGACACAGATGGGGGGGTCTGCTAGTATTTTCTGTCCTTACATACAGACTGATTCAGACAGGGGGACTGCAGGCATGTTCTGTCCTTATATACAGACTAACACTGACAGGGGACTGCCATTATTTTCTGTCCTTACATACAGACTGACACAGACAGGGGGACTGCAGGCATGTTCTATCCTTACATACAGACTGACTCAGACAGGGGGACTGCAGGCATTTTCTGTCCTTGCGTACAGACTGACACAGACTGCGCGACTGCAGGCATGTTCTGTCCTTACATACAGACTAACACTGACAGGGGGACTGCAGGCATGTTCTGTCCTTACATACAGACTGACACTGACAGTGGGACTGCAGGCATGTTCTGTCCTTACACACAGAGTAACACTGATAGGGGGACTGCTGGCATGTTCTGTCCTTACATACAGACTAACACTGACAGGGGGACTGCAGGCATGTTCTGTCCTTACATACAGACTAACACTGATAGGGGGACTGCAAGCATGTTCTGTCCTTACATACAGACTAACATTGACAGGGGGACTGCAGGCATGTTCTGTCCTTACATACAGACTGACACTGACAAGGGGACTGCAGGCATGTTCTGGCCTTACATACAGACTGACACAGACAGGGGGACTGCAGGCATGTTCTGTCCTTACATACAGACTGACTCAGACAGGGGGACTGCAGGCGTTTTCTGTCTTTGTGTACAGACTGACACAGACAACGGGACTGCAGGCATTTTCTGTCCTCACATACAGACTGACACAGATGGGGGGACTGCAGGCATGTTCTGTCCTTACATACAGACTGACTCAGACAGGGGGACTGCAGGCATTTTCTGTCCTCCATACAGACTGACACAGATGGGGGGTCTGCAAGTATTTTCTGTCCTTACATACAGACTGATTCAGACAGGGGGACTGCAGGCATGTTCTGTCCTTTTATACAGACTCACACTGACAGGGGGACTTCCAGCATTTTCTGTCCTTACATACAGACTGACACAGATGGGGGGGCTCTGCAAGTCTGTTCTGTCCTTACATACAGACTGATTTCAGACAGGGGGACTGCAGGCATCTTCTGTCCTTTTATACAGACTAACACTGAAAGGGGACTGCCTGCATGTTCTGTCCTTACCTACAGACTGACACAGACAGGGGGACTGCAGGCATGTTCTGTCCTTACATCCAGACTGACACAGATGGGGGGACTGCAGGCATGTTCTGTCCTTACATACAGACTGACTCAGACAGGGGGACTGCAGGCATTTTCTGTCCTCCATACAGACTGACACAGATGGGGGGTCTGCAAGTATTTTCTGTCCTTACATACAGACTGATTCAGACAGGGGGACTGCAGGCATGTTCTGTCCTTATATACAGACTCACACTGACAGGGGGACTTCCAGCATTTTCTGTCCTTACATACAGACTGACACAGATGGGGGGCTCTGCAAGTATTTTCTGTCCTTACATACAGACTGATTTCAGACAGGGGGACTGCAGGCATCTTCTGTCCTTTTATACAGACTAACACTGACAGGGGACTGCCTGCATGTTCTGTCCTTACCTACAGACTGACACAGACAGGGGGACTGCAGGCATGTTCTGTCCTTACATACAGACTGACACAGACAGCGGGACTGCAGGCATGTTCTGTCCTTACATACAGACTAACACTGACAGGGGGACTGCAGGCATGTTCTGTCCTTACATGCAGACTGACACTGACAGTTGGACTGCAGGCATGTTCTGTCCTTACACACAGAGTAACACTGATAGGGGGACTGCTGGCATGTTCTGTCCTTCCATACCGACTAACACTGACAGGGGGACTGCAGGCATGTTCTGTCCTTACATCCAGACTAACACTGATAGGGGGACTGCAAGCATGTTCTGTCCTTATATACAGACTAACACTGACAGGGGACTGCAGGCATGTTTTGTCCTTACATACAGACTAACACTGACAGGGGGACTGCAGGCATGTTCTGTCCTTACATTCAGACTGACACAGACAGGGGGACTGCAGGCATGTTCTGTCCTTACATACAGACTGACTCAGACAGGGGGACTGCAGGCATTTTCTGTCCTTACATACAGACTGACACAGGTGGGGGGACTGCAGGCGTGTTCTGTCCTTAGATACAGACTGACACTGACAAGGGGACTGCAGGCATGTTCTGTCCTTACATACAGACTGACACAGACAGGGGGACTGCAGGCATGTTCTGTCCTTACATACAGACTGACTCAGACAGGGGGACTGCAGGCGTTTTCTGTCTTTGCGTCCAGACTGAAACAGACAACGGGACTGCAGGGATTTTCTGTCCTTACATACAGACTAGTACAGATAAGGGGACTTTTCTGCTCATGCCTCCTCTGCCTTGCATTTATCCTATAGAGGCATGGCCTTCTTCTTCTGGGGCTTTACACGCCTCAGTTTGAATCCCATGTGCTGTGCATTGGCTGACATGAATTCTCAGCTCATATAATTGACTGCCGGGTTAATTTAAAGGCCCATGCGTCTGCACAGGCTCTGTGGAATACAGACGCCGGGTGCATTCAAGGACACCTTTGGTCGAGTAGACAAGAAGAATGAGCTTAATCGATTTCTCATATCACTTTTGCAGCATATGCCAGCTTGGGAGCTGCGCTCTGCACTCATATAAACGGTCGTCGCCGACACAAAATGCAGCGTATGCTGAGCTCGCACTTCACGGCCCGCAAAATTTCAACTTCAGAAATTTATATGTGCCGGCGCTGTTTGACTGACTGATCGGTTGGTTGATTGACCAGCTGACACTTTGCACTTTATTAGCAGGGCACTCAAACTACCAGTTTGCTCTTACTCTAAAGTGGAGCACTTAGCATGTCTGAATCCGCTTTTAAGAACAGTCTTGCAGATTTGTGCCATGTAATTGCTATACACTCTGCGTGTCAAGCCACATCCACTCCAAGTAGCTCTTTCATTCTGAATTTCTGGGCACTTGAAGTTGAATACTTCTGCTGTGAAAGGCCTTGTGGTCTTTCTTTTCATTCGCATTGGCAGTGCGGGTCTGCCCCTGTATTGGCTATTGTGCCCTTACTGTCGACTGTCAAATTTAGCCTACAGCAGTAAGGACAAGATCATGTCATCACCTGAAATGAACCAGAAAAATATGTGATGAACCCTCTGGCACTTCGTGAAGCGATCACTTTGGCTTAGCGGTTTATAAATAAATGGTCTTTTTCTTAGTATGAGATGCCACTCCTTTTATGTTACCCTAGCGCTTTTTGGGGAGTGTTTCATGTCCCTAAGTACCCTCTTAGTCCACATCCATGACGGTTGGAGATTAGTTCAGTTATGCCGTGAGATGCCAACTTATTTAAGTTCTGTGACATGAGCCTTGCAATATTTGGTCTGTTGGATTGGGTCAGGTTTGGTCAGTTTAGGCCAACTTAGAGCACGATTGCTCGGCAATGCTTGCAGCCCACTGCAGAATATTTGAGTCAGATTTTTTTTTGCTTTATGTGTCAGAGGGCTTTCTACAGGAGACTGAACGGTTCAAGTACAGTTTAGCACCTGAAGGCTAATAATGTACAGATTAATCTCTTGATGTATACTACTATGTGCAGTGTATGGTCATGATCATTTTGTGTTTAAATAGAAAGCTTAAAGCAAAATGGTGTTGTTCGTTTTGCATTAAATGGTTATTATTAGTTATCGTGAGGGGAAATTTATTACATGCACTTTTTACTTGATGCATGTTCCTGTTTATTTTTGTATCTGCCTGTGTGTGTATGTTAATATGTCTGTCTCTTAGTTTTTATATTTTCTTGCATGTTTATGGTAAATATACAGTGAGCACTAAACATCACTGGACCGTGAAGCATTGTTTATTTTACTTCTGCATTTTGACACTATTGGACAGTTTCACAAAATGATGAGTAAAGTAATCATTTTAATCACTGCATTATAATTATAGCAGTTGTGGCGTAGTGCTGGTGCCATGTCAGGTTGGGTGGCCTCTGCTGGATGGGAAGGGGCTCCAGGCCAACTAACAACTGTCCCCAGTCGCTAGCACGTTTGACACTTGCTAACAAGCCAGAGCAGAGCAGAGAGCTCAACCGACAGCCGAGACGATGATCGCAACGCAGAGCGAGCCGACAAACTGAACACCAATTCTCGAGCCACCACCTTCCTTCCCATTCCCTTCCCATCTCCATGTAGAACATCAGTGTGTGATCGTCCCTTAAGGCTTATATTGGAAATGAGGTACATTTTGTAAGGTTGTAATGGATGCCGTAAAAATAGATTCCCTGCTCCCGCGGACTGCTGCTCGGGTATGAGGGAGTGTTGAAGTTTCTATGGAAACGACACATCTCCCTCCCCCCTCCCACTACAACATCACGAAAGTTTGGTTTCCACGAAACAGATGCACTCATAACCGCATTTGGCACTCCGCTGTGGCATAAGATACGATCAGAATCCTGGAATGTGAAATGGCTATATTTTCTGAAACGGAGGCAATGCCTAGAATGAGTGTTGGAGGGAACGATGTTGATGCATTGTTTTCAGCTGGTAATCATTTAACACGGGAGTGTCTGTGTTTACGCTCTGTACACCAGAGGTCTGAACTCACTTAGAGCTTTGTTTCTGTTATTGTGAACTTTCCCCTGACCTTAGACATGACGAAGTACAGGGATTGGGCCTATTTGTAACAGACTTCACAGAGCTTCTGCACATTACATTTTATTCCTGCATTCATCATCTCTTTGTGCCAAGTTTGTGTTCTCTAAAAGTTTAGACGCCATTATTTCTTTCCTGCCTTTGGTGTAAAGACGCTGGTGAAATACGTGTGCGAGCGCGCACACACACACACACACACACACACACACATGCACGCTCGCACGCATACACAGGCTGTGTCTCTACAGCCTTTCCTTAATCTTAACAATAAGCAACGTATGCCTAACCCAAACTCTAACCTTACCTTCAGCTATCCCAAATTTGAATCTTACCCGTAACCTTAACTATTTAGTCACAATTTGCCTTTGTAGATGTGATAACATCTGAAAATGTCCTCACTTACCAATAATCTCCCCAGTCTGTAAGGAAAAAAAAAAAAAAACATTTTTTTGGTTCTCACTTTGCAGCAACACTCACACTCATGCATGAACTCCCTGAGAAGTTCCTGGGGAAATGTGGAATGGTTGGATAGGCGAACGAAGGAAGTCGTCGTGTTTTGATGGATATTCTCTGCCTTCAGATCACAGCAGGGCTCAGTGGAGCACACCTGTCTTCTCTTGTTTGTGCAGAATGCATGTTTGCTTATGACAGCAGATCGGTATTTTTTTACTGAACAACTGGCTCACTATGGCAGCCTTAAGCACTATTCATCACCAGTTTATCTGGCCATATCTGCATCAGGTTGCTGCTCCATGTAGCGCTCCGTTTCAGACTGCCAGTGCTCGTGTCGAGGAATCCAGCCGGCCGTAGGACCAGCAGAAGTCGTGCTAAGTGGAGTTGTGGGTGTCGTAGCACTCCCACGGCTCGTGCTAAAAGTAGCTAGCTCTCAGCGGGAGGTGTGGGAGCACTCAGAGTCGCTACTTAATGTTGGGTGTTTATGCATCTTCACTTTTCTGCCCAGTGACAGGAAGTTCCTTCGAGCCTGTGACGGTCAACCCAAAGGTGCGTGTGCCAGATGCTAAAAGGAACTCCCAGCCGTTACCTGGCAGGCATCACCAATCAATCCCTGCTCTCTGTCAGGGAGGCACTCCTGGGATCAAGATATTTGTGCGGCTATTTTTCCTTCAGCCTCAAGTTATGTACTGAGAAATCCTTTTTGCCGCTGCGGTTACTGAAGCTCAGATTGAGGTTCAGAGCATCTAGTCATTGTCTTGTTCACGGGGGAAGCTGGAGCCTATCCCTGCGAACTGTTATCGAAAATCAGAGGCACACCCTGGACAGCCCGCCAATCCATCTCTGAACGCACACGCCGTTCACGAACGCTTGTACTTACGAGCAACTACAGTTTCCAGCCGGCCTGGCATGCTTGTATTTGGATCATTGGAGGAAACCGGAGTACGCAAACACGGGGAGAGCATTTTAATTCGGCGGAGAAAGGCCCCAAGCTGGATTCGAATGCACGACCCACTGCACCGCCATGGCACCCCAAAGTGAGAAAAATAGAGCGAACGTTCTCATCATCGGCATGAAACACTCATCGCTGCTTGCAGTGAATACACTTTTGAAACAAACATTTGGTCCGTATGCCACTAAAGGGCAATTAAACTCAAAGACTCTTACGTGCACAAGAGAACACACATGAATACGCAAACTTACGCACAATAATGTTTGATGCCCCATATTACATTTATTCCGATACAAGGTGGCATAGTACAATACACTTCCCTCGGGGGTATGAATTGTGAAGTTTCAGAAGCTGCATTACGTATCACTGAGGAAACAATCCAAGAACAACATTTGTTCATTGGGAACAGTAAGTTATTTAAATGAGAGACTACAAACCGCCTGCCAAAACCAGGAATATACGAGGCGTTTGAAATCCAGAGAGAACCCACACAATGCATAATAACAAAGAAAGCACTTACAAATGCTTAGTATTAGTTTTCACACTTCTAAAGTGACACTTTACACTGGGCTTCATCAATATTGCACCTGCACTTTTTTCCACTGAAAGGATTTTTTAAAAATGAAAAAAATATCCATATAACGCCACTGTCAACACGTACTGCTAAAAGGGAAGTATAATATAAGCTCTCCCTGATGATTTTAGCTAAGTCATAAAAAAGAACTCATGCAAAGGCTAAAGTCCGATGAGCACATTGTGGGGTTAGTCCCACAAACCGTATTCTTACCTCCGGCTCTGCTGTGGCTCATTACCGTCTACACTCCTCTGTAGCCTTGCCAGTCAATCTGCACTATTTTCACCCTTCCAACGGTCAAAAGACATTTCTGTCACCATTGGCTTGCCGATAGAGCAGAAAACTTGATGAAATCTTTATTGTAATCACAGATTGTTGATAAGCAGTCAACACAAAAAAAATGTTATTTGATTTGAGAGGAATAGCTGTTAGATTATTGTAATTTTTTAGTTAATTCCTTAAAAAATTGCCCTAATGGTTTTTTATGTCCCCAGAATCGAAGATTCGGGGGCATATTGTTTTGCACCTGTCCCACCGTCTTTCTGTCTGTCTGTCTGTCTGTCTGCAGCAGACAAAAAAACTTTGACCTTGGCTGTAACTTCTGATTGGTCAGAGATAGGCCTTTGATACTTGTAATGTGTATCCCTTGACACAAGACCTTTCGGATGAGGTCATCATTTTTGACCTTGTCACCTTCACCTTGGCGTCATTTTGATTTCACAATAGTTTCCTCGAAAAGTAAAAAAAAAAAAATGTATTTGTTTATTTAACCCTTTGAAAGTCCTAGAGATTCCATCTGGTCCTTTTCCATATCATAATTCCAAAGTATGCTTATATCCGGGGGCATCAGTGTTACACATACACATCTTGTTTTTTTCTTTTTAGCTCTCTGGGACGAAAGTCCTCTAAGAGCTATTTCCATACCCTCTGCGTTGGCGTCGGCGTCCGTGGACAGCAGGTTAAAGTTCCGGCGAGCTGCGTTGTCTTCTGACGACTCGTTTTTTTCTCTCCCTTTTTTCCCTTTAAGGTTCACTAACATTTTCTTATTAATTTAATCAATTTTATTAAAAAATGACTGAAACCCTCCTGGCTCAAATAATTTTATTAGTCGGCTAAAATCTGGTGACTTTCTACACTTGTGGCTCTGATAACTTATTTATTTTTCAACCAAATTGCCTCAAATTTTGACTACAGACTTGTCGGTTCAAAAGCCAGCATCTCTGATGGTATGAGGATGCATTATTATCTATGGTGTGGGATACTTGCATGTTTTAAAAAGCACCATGAATGCTGAAAGGTATATAAACATTTTAGAGCAACAAATGGTCCCCTCCTATTCCAGGGAAGGCCTTGTGTATTTCAGCAGGACAATGCAAAACCACATAATGCAGCTGTTACAACAGCATGGCTTCGTAGTAGAAGAGTCTGTGTGCTGAACTGGCCTGCCTGCAGTCCTGATCTTTCACCAATTGAGAACATTTGGTGCAGAATTAAACGAAAAGTCTGTCAAAGGAGACCCAAAACTCTCCAGCAGCTGGAAGCCTGGATTAAACAAAAGTGGAATCAAATTCCATCGGCTAAACTCAAGAAACTTGTCTCCTCAATGCCCAGACGCCTCCACTCTGTGTTAAAAAGAAGAGGGGATGCTACACCATGGTAAACAGCCCTGTGCCAACTTTTTCAACACCTGTAGCAGCCATCAAATTTGAAATGAGCTCATTTTGTGCATAAAATTGTAAAATTTCTCCGTCTCAACATTTGCTATGTTACATCTGTTCTATTGTGAATAAAATACTGACTGGTGTGATTTGAAAGTCGTTGCGTTTTGATTTTATTCACAATTTATACTTTGTCCCAACTATTTCAGAATTGGGGTGGTAGAAAAATCCTCATGTGATTGCATAGATATGACATATATCTAACTGGGAAAAAAAAAGAATTAAGTGATTTGGTTGGGTTGTTAGGGAGTAAGGCTTGCCACAATACGGACCTTGATTTTGCTTATTAATGTCCATTCCATGAGACAATGTAAATAAAGCCAATGGAATTGTTTATAAGCTGCTGTGTTATTATACTTATATCTGTGCTGGAACGAAGTACATCAAATGAACCTGGGAAGGCCCTTTAACCAGCTACATTACTGAACTGGGCGAAACTTAAACAGACTGCGCACTAACTGGATACTCCGCTCTGTAGCCTCTCTTAATTTATTAAGCATCACATACAGGCTTATTTCTGTAGAATTGGAGTCCATCGAAGCTCTACCCGACCTAGCCCACAGAATCGTCAGGGGTAATCACAGGCTAATTTTTAAGTGAATATGAGAGCACATGCATCTTATGATGACTGCGAGCTGAGGTGTAATGAGAGGGCACCTGGACAAGTGTGCTTAATTGGCCTCTTTTTATGTGCTGTTGCGGCGTGATCGAAGCCCGACTCGCAGCGCTAAAAGGCCGCTCTGTCTGATGCATGGTGCCAGATCGATTCCACCTGTGACGAGTCCAATGGTCATCTATTCTTTGTCACTGGTTTTCAGAGACACGGTAATTGCAAATTAATATCCATCTTCATCTGCCATCTGATTATGCCGCGCGTGCTAATGCGTGGCGCTGATTTTTGACGCGTGAAGCGTTGCATGAGCAGGAACATTTTAAAGTGATATTTGCTGGTGCATCCTTGCCACCGTACTATCTCAGGAAGAGTGATATAGCTCTCAGCAGACATTAAATTACATTACATTCGTTTAGCAGGCACCGCCATCCAGGGCACCTTGTAAAACAAAAGCACATAAGCGCCGTCAAATAGGGCCATAAATACGTTAATAAGAGCAGCACTGCTACCAAAATGGATAATGAACAGCCAGGAAGTGTAGAATCAGCTGGACTGTTGGACTCCACGGCACTGACGAAGGCATTAACCTGACAGCAGAACCATCGCAGTGCCGTGAATTATGCGGCCGTTATTTACTTCCGCATCTCGCCCCTTACCCCCCACCTCGCACTCCCCCCGCCTCTGCATGATGTCATCACCGATGACTTTCACTTACGCCGGTCGTCTTTCACCCTGTATGCTTTGTAACCTAACCTCTATCACCACATATTTTGAATTTCGTATGGTTTCGTTAGCAATTTCCTCCTAAACATTTGTTGTTTCTCATCTTAGAACTTAATCCAAGAATCAGATGAGACTTTGGGGGCTGGTCTTTTCTGACGAGAGGCTGAATCAATCAGCTGGCCTGAAACTCAACTGCTACACCATAGTAGCCGCGGGCCCATTGGCTCTCCTTATTCTCCAGCCCTGCTTTCTATCAAAAATTTTGCCCTGACATTTTTTTATTTTTTAAGATTTTTTTTGGGGTATACACCTTTACTTTGACAGCTGCAAAGTAGAGAGAGACAGGAAAGTTGGGGAGAAAAATGTGGGAAGGCCAATGACCCAACCCAGAATCGAACCCAGGTCGCCGTGGGAAGGACACAGCCTTTATGGTGTGCGCATTTAGCCGATGTGCCACCAGGGCTGGCCCTTGCCCTGCCATTTTTTTTTTTTTTTTTTAAGATAAAGGAAAAATTCCCTGTTGGAAGACATCCAACGAATTTGTCATAATGTGACCCATATGAAGAGAAATTCACTTCTTTTTGAGGCCCGAGAAAGTTAACCCAAAAAAATTATTTGACAGTTGTACAGTGTGGAGAGACAGAAAAGTTGGGGAGAAGAATGGGGGAAGACATGCAGCAAATGACCTGAGCCGGAATCGAACCCAGGTCGCTGCGGGAAGGACACAGCCTTTATGGTACGTGCGCTTGTTTAAGCCCGATGAGCCACCGGGTATAAACATTATAAACAATCCGCCGAGCTGCCCGCCCTTAAAAGAGCGACTCGCCGTGCTTTTATTGAGTGCCAATCCGGGGGGTTATTTTTTGATAATTTTAAACCTGGAGAACAATCCCTCCTCTGCCCCGTTGTATTTCAACGTCGGATCGCCGGCGCTCTCTCCCTCCCTCACTCTCCGCTTCACACCATTCCGAGTCACTGCTCCCCGGGCCCGACCAGGACGGCGGTTTATTTTTAGAAGCTCTTGGGATTTACCGGGAATGAATATGGAAGATTTGGATATGGTTTTTTTTTAACCTGTGAAATAGTGTGGTCACAGACGTTAGTACTTTTCGAAAAATGTGTGTGCGCGCGCCTGTGTGTTTGTGTGGGTTTTTTTTTTGTACTAAAGACCCCACAAGGATAGTAAAGTCTGAGCAATCTAGCTTTGTGGGAAAAAGCTTAATTCTGGGCTTGGGGCTCGGTTTAGGTCTAATGTTACCATTGAGTTTATGATTAGGACCAGGTTTAGTTACAAGGTTGGCTATTAGAATTTGACTGTAAGTAAAGATTAGGCTTAAAATTTAAGTTAAAAGTGTGGCTGTTTTGGGGGGTTAGGCTTAAGGTTAGGGCTAGGGGATAAGAAAACAGGATTTTGGAGAAAAACTATTTTTTCAGTCCTTTTGCAATATCAGAATACAGATGTGAATGTGTTAGTCTGACTTCTGTCCCTTCTTGTGAGAAGGGAGAGGAGAAAACCCAGTGCTTGCATATTTCAATACAAATTGTATTTTTTTGGACTTTATTTCGTCGAGTCAGATGAGATCGGTCACAAATTGCAGGACTCACCCACTTGCCAAGGGGGACCAGCAACTTGTAGGGTTATCAAATCATATATCATCGGAGTGTGCGGTCGACTCTCAGCAGCTTGCAATGGGGTATTTTCTTGTGCTTTATTAGCAAACTACCTGAGTTTACCCTGCTATACACTCATCTCTCTCACTCATCCTCTGTTTGAATGTCCACAGAAACCGTTTTTTCTTATGGTTTCGAATTGGATTAACAGGCCCTAATGTTACAAGTGTGCTATTTTCTGTGTCTGAGGTGTAATTGGAACCCCAAGCTGCCACATCTGAGGTTTGTTGGTCAAGCCAATTAAGGACAAACACACCACTAGCCAAGCACAATGACATTGTTTTGAGGGTTACATCGTTGGAGGGCGTGTCCATCATCACTGCGGCCTGCTTCATTCTGAGCTCAGCACTTCCCCATGCCTTAATAGCGAACTAACCAAGCCTGTCATACACTTGGCCTCTATTGTAGGTTGACATCGTCCTCTGTCAGTAGGATTTAGCTGTGAAACTTTCTGGGAGGGAAGTTCTGACCTTGAGCAGTTATTTCTAGAGCAAGAGTGAATATATGGATGAATGAGGGTGGGTAAAGATGCATTAGGAAGAGTTATTTACCGTACACGGAGTGCCAACCAGATAAGTTGAGGGTTTCCAATGAGGGAGCTTGAGATATCAAATTTATACAACAACAGTGGCCGAAGGCTCTGAATAAATCTGAATTAATACTCGAGTTCATACATTTGATATCTCAGGCTCACATATTTGAGATCCTATTTATCCCATAAATGTCAACTTTTCATTATTTGAAAATGGCAAAATAGATTTAATGTTAGCTTTTAGTTGGCAGTCTATTCAAGTCAATGGGGATGAATAATTTATTACCCAGCATGTGAACGCTTTTTGCCATTATATTCATAAATCCATCCATCTATGACACCAGTTACATATGTGACTTGTTACTTTGCTGACCAATAGCCTTTGCTAGCTAACAAATTATTCATCCCACTAACTTAACTGTCCACTAAAAGCTAATGCCAGCAGTGGTGAATGGTTACCAGCAGACTTGGTAAAGTTAGCCTTGCAAACATATTAGTTGAGGTTTGTCAATGAAAGGAGTCAGACCAATCGCAACGCAAGAAAGCTGTATCACACGTGTGTGATACCAAACCTGAGTCACATGGGTTGTTTCATACCGATTTTTAATCATTTATGGCAGTGATTCTCAAATTCGATCCAGGCGCCCCCCTGTGTATGCTGGTTTTTGTTCCAGCCACAACTGCAATTCAAGGGTTTTAAAAAGCTGTTACTTTGTCTTAATTAGCAGCATTCCATCTTTAGAGTAGTTATTTACCATCTTAAGTCACATTTGGATGGACATATCCATTCTGCTATGAAGAGTAAAAACCCTTGAACATATTGTGCTTCATTTTCAATATTGCTAGGATTTTCAGGTGAAAACATTTTTAAACAGTTCAAATTAGACTCTGAGAAAATCAATAAGCTCCAAATTAGGTTTCTGAATGCAGGTGTTTTGAGTTTTTCCCAAATAACCTTCCTGAACCAAATAAAATCAACAGAAAACACAACAGGTGTGACTCCATTGTTTGCCAAGTAAATTTTTGGGTTTGGCCACCATGTGTCAAGAGTTTCACCAATGAGGAATCTTTTGATTATTTATGTTGATTAAGTATTTGGTTAAATTGTTTCCCTCTGCAGATATTTACAATATATGTCAATGTGGATATTTGCATAAATGCACCTAATTAAAACAAATCAACAGCTTGTTAAAATCCTAAGATTGCAATTGTGGTTGGAACAAACACTAGTATACACAGTGGGGCGCCAGGACCGGATTTGAGAACCACAGATTTATGGGATTAAACTTGCAACTTCCAGGGTACAGACCAGGGTATTTTGGGAATAGCCTGAAATTGACACTGCCACAATGAGGTTTCAAGATGGAAAGACCCAGAAACAAAGCTGGAGATCTACCATCTCACTAGTTTCCACCCTGATCTGGCTCACTTGATTCGACTAATAAGCAGCTCGATGCAGATCTCTGACTGTTGAATGAGGAGAGAATTATTAGAATTAGAAATGAGCCCTATAGGATGGGTCATCTCCTGGGGCAAAGAGTTTGTGGTCACTATTGCTGAGTCCCTTGATGTCATCCATCTGTCAAAGATACTCTGTTTTACTATCTGTCCATCTTCTTCTGTTGCCTTTCCCACCTTGCTCTCTCTGAATTGCTCATTTTTCATATTCCCGCTCTCTCTCTACCCCTCTCTCATTGTTTTCTCAATTTTTCAGAGTTGTGTGATTTGGCGTCTCACTCCCCCGCCCCCTGTTGTCTGTCTCTCAGAGATTGATTGGGCTTTTGTGGCAGCGAAATGCCTCATCCTGTTCATCTAAGGTCGCCTCCGTGCGGCACAGGAGAGAGCGCGGATGTTTACCTTGCTCTCCGCGTCTCTAATTGTCTCGTAATGCCATCGACTGCCCCAGTTATTGGGTTCAGATGTGTAATTAGGGAGCCTTGTTTTAAGGGAGAGTGACATTAATCAAGGCGCTAATCGTTAGCATCCTGCCGCGTGTTGGAGAAGATGAGCTGTCTGAGCGCCCCGCACTTTTCACACGTGACTCCGTCCGTCTCTCTGCAACAACCGCGTCAAGCAGGCTCGAAAGGCAGGCGTAAATATTCGAACGTCGAGGAACCGTTGGTCTGCCCGCTTCCAAAAACAATAGGGCCTCTTATATAAAAATGCTTAAGTGTTAGAATCAATCCTTTCCTTTTGTGACAGTGTTCATGATGATGATGATATGCTTAACCTTCAACACATAATCAGTCATATCTATCGAGCCCATTCTCATTTATTTATGTGAGTGTATTTCAATCTCATCTCATTTAAGGCTCTGAAAGCTTCTGGGTCTGGAAGGGCCTTGAGTCTGTTTTATCATTTGAATGACTTCGTGTGACATTGAGATTGACAGCAGCCGTCCAGGGGTGAATTTACTCTGGAGTTAATTCACATCACCACCTGTGTTTTCACATTATCGTCTCAGGCTGCAAAAATAAAGTCTGTGTTGATGTGTGCATTGCAAAAAAGCATTTTAGCCTTTAGTGCAACTAAAATCCATATTTTTCTTGTCTCAAATTGGAAATATCTGGTTTGAAGTTACTGTTTGCATGACTGGAAGCATTTTCATTCCTTGTTTGCAAATCATTTAAAGAGTCAAAATGTTTTTTTTTTTTTTTATTTCAGTCTTATGTAGTAAAAAATGTAGTTGAGATACAGTTTAAATGAGTCCAAATACAAAGGCAGAATGCATGTTAAGTTGACCTTTTTTCATTTTTATGTATTTATCTTACTAAGTTCACTCCTGAGCTTTTATTATTATTTTTTTTAATGGTCACTCTGTCTCTCTCATTCCTGTTCCTGTTCCCACAGGAAGGCCTGGCGGACATCATGTACACGTTCTGGAACGCCATCACCCAGATCCTTTCGATGGAGTTCCAGAAGGCGACGGGCGGTGAGTTTGCTGATGAATGCTTGTCTGACAGAAGGTTTGCAGTTGTGACGAGATAGTCTGGTAGCTAAATGCCAGCCACACCAAACCCTCCCCAACTTATGTATGCCTCCTGTAAGTGATGCACTGCAGGTACAATGGGACATATTCTCACACGTGCGCACCCACAGACACGTGCACCCTCTCGCGCGTCGGAACACACACACTTTAGCAAAGATGTGCTTGCCCGCAGCGCACACAGCGACACTCACACACTATCACAAACACATTTGCATGTCCACGCACCCAAACTTACATCTCACTTAGAGAAATAAAAGTGTTCACCTCACGCTTAAACGCTTCAATAAGATTCATGCACTCAGTGACACACTTGTGTGCACGCGCTGGGACACATAAATGCATGCATGCATACACTTGTACAAGCACACACAATGCTCCTATCAGCATTGCCATACACTCAAGCAAAGACACGCAAAAATCGTCAGTATCGGCGCAAGATTGATGCAAGTGCGCGTTCTTCTCTGTAATCAGGCCTTTTCTGCTCTGCTGTAGGAGTTTCGGCCATATTTTCCTGCCGAGAACGGCAGGCCCGCCGCTTCTGTTCCCCGAGCGCGTCCTTTAAAACTGTAAATGGATTTTCCCTGTGGAGGTACATGGTATGAAATGATGGCTCATTGCCCATGATTCATTCCCCCAGATCACGTGGCCGGAGCGAATAAACGCCCGCTGCCGCAGCTGCCGGTTCGCCATCCATCACCATCGGCGTCCCCGCATTTTGCTGCCCGTTTTAGCCGCGGTGTAAATACGCGCTCGCGCCTCATGCGGACGGCCGCGGCTGTGGATGGGGGCGAAATGAAGCCTTTGCTCGGAGCTGAATCGATGAGACGGACGGCGCTTGCCGCTTTCTTTTTCTGCTCTTCATACGTGCGAAGACGGCGTGCTTTTCTCCCGCCGGCGTTTGTCCAGAAGGCGCGAGCGTGCGAGTGTTGTTAGCTCGCGGAATGTGCTGCATCTCTCCATATGTTGCTATGTGACGTTACAATCTCCTCAGCTAGATATTTCAATCGCTAAAACACTGAGCGGCGCAGATTGTGAATGTTCATGAAAGGGTGGCCTGTGCTGTTCTCGCAACTACGCGAGACCTTGGATCTCCCAGCCTGCTTTGCATTAGCCTCCCCCCCTGCCACTTCTCTTGTGCCGAGATATGTTGAAACCTTCCTGCAGGCCTGTTTTCATCAACCCACGCCTGTGCTTCAGCTAGAGTTATATTCTGGGCCCGCCTTCGCTGCCTACTTAGTCACTACATGGAGTTTAAGAGCAGTGTTCTTGCCCATGTCTCCATTTTGGCTCATGGTAGTGCTTGCATTTGCCGTCCTTCTGTATTGCCCCCTCTGGGTACCTCTGCCCCCTAAAGCACATGACATGGCTTCCAGGGTTGTCCTCTGGAAGAGTTGTTTAAAGAATCAGAGCTGCTAGACTTCTCTGGTTTGCCTCTGTGTAGTGCTCTCTTTTCCCTCTCATTCTAGTTTGTAATGGAGGCACCACAGGGTTTTATCTTTCCAAGTAATGGATACGCACGAGCCCCCTGAAGCAAACACACACACACACTCACACCTATACGCACTAATACACACATACTTACACACACACACACACACACTCTCACAACACTCAAAAACACGCGCACGGACACACAGACATGCATACACACATACACACAGACGAACGCTGACATGCACTGGCGCACACGCACACACATTCTCACCCCTTTATCAGTTGGGTCACTTATTTTTATCAACGAGAACTTTATAGCTGAGACTTCAGATGTACTCTGATGCTGGATTCTTCTTCTGATGGCATTAAAACCAGGGTTCATGGTCCAAAATAAGTGTTATCAGAATTGAGCTTTTTTTTTTTTTTTTTTTTAAGGTGACATCGATTAAAGTCCATTCCCCACCTCCTTCCTCCTCCTTTAACCTCGTTCAGTTTTATCTCTCTGCATCCCTTTCTCCCCTTCTCTACATCTGCCCCATCCAGTCTGTGCATTTACCTTCCTCATCTTATGGGTAAATCAATTAGGGGTGGAGTTGAAGGCTGACTACATGCTATATATAGTCCGCAGTCTATAGGTTAGTCAATTTCAGTGAGATTGGAGGGATATTGATTAGTTATTAAAGGAAGCATTTTGCATTGGCTCAGCGAAGGGTTTCGAGCAGACATCATTTTGTATCCATTCCAGCTGCGTCTTCCGATGCTGGTGCATTTTTTTTCTCTGCTTCAGAGAGGGGAAAAAAAGGTCAACTATTTCCACCTTAACGAGACCGATTTGAAGCCGCATGCATTTTTATGCAGATCCAATTAAGCGGCCAGTTCTGACAGGACATAACTGAAATGGTAATGGTTTAATTAGGGTTGAAACAGTACTTCATAAATGCATAATATTCCAGTAACAATAAATTACACATTCACCAATTCTTCTGGTTGCAGCCTGAGAACAGTCGACATAATGTTCCGTAATTAGCCGTTAATCACTCCAGTTATTAAAGTTCAATTATTATCATATTAATAACAATGTGATTTGGAATACGGCCACCTGATGTTTTTAGCGAAACTAATTGTGTTTTTTTTTTTTGGGCTGGGGGTGGGGGTGGGGGGTTCTGGGACATTTGTCTTTTTTTTTTATTTGCGTCAGCCTGGGATTTGATGTCGTGCGGCTGTGATTTTCAAGATCACTGGTTCACAGCGGGCAGCAGTCTGCTTTATGATTGACTCGCAGCCCTTGACTGAAACCATATCGCTCCACTCAAGCACTTTATTTTACAGAACTGCCATTTAACAGGGCCTCTTAGGCAAAGTGACTTGTAATGCTAACACAAGGGCCAAAAATGAATGATTTAAGTGCTACAGTGGAGGACTGTATGGTCCTTGGGGGAAGAAAAAATGCATATAAAGCTACTGCCCCGACTGACAACTTGTCAACCTGGCCAATTTCTCATGAAACTACCTTAAATCAGCAAAAATCATATGCTAACAAATAAAGGAACTTCCTTTGACTGGTTCCAATTGAACATCATTCTTTAAAATACAGAAAACTAAAAGCACACTTTCAATCAGTCATATGAAAAGAAAACGGACGGTAAAAGTGACTCGTGACGTAGCAAAGCAAAGCCTTGACACACATCCCTTGGAAAAAGTGCTCTTCTCAAGGCGAAACCTTAAACTCAAAGCTGAAAGTTGTGCTCAGTCGGGTGTGGAGGCTGCGGAAAACGCTGGAGAGTTGCTCAGGGTAAGTGGAAATGGAGTCTGAAGGAGGGCGCTCTGTTCGGGGAGGTACGGTAGCCGATGTCTTCTCTTGTTCTGACTGTTCTGGAAATGTCTTCCGCCTGGCCTGAGACGGGGGGTGGGGGGAAGGAATGTCCCAGGGCTGCGGAACCCAAGCGTCAGGCGGCGCGTGTACGCTCCGGTAATCCTGTGAAGACTTGAAGGGGCTGTTTCCCAAAGCTGCCTACTTCTTCCGAGGTTAAAATTGGAGATTTGCGTGGTGACGGACAGCCAGTTGAGCGCAGTGAGAAGGGCAGAGTTGTGCAAGTGTTTGCGGAGGGTAGGCCAGGCATTCGGGTTTGTATGTGAGCTGCCAAAGACAGGCTAGCGGGCAGACCAGTGTGAGGGAGATGGTTTCAGTGACCTTCAGCCTGACCCAGTGCACATGACACATTCAACAGCGCTTAGTTAGACTCAAATTCATTCACGTTAATTTGTGTGCACATACACTCAGAAACAGAAACTTTCAGACTACAGTTTTCAGTTTTCCTCTGTAAAGGCTTTGTGTGGCAGGTAACTCCTCACTGTCAGGGATTTAGCCCAGGGTTTGTCTCAGGTCAGGCGTAATGGAGCTCTTTACCTCTCTGATAGGGCTGCTACTTTTAATCGAAGGTAGATGGAGGAGAAGCCTTCTTCAATCTTGTGGTCAAAAAGGCAGCACTGGAGTTCGATAATTTTTTTTCCTCTTTCGCTATTCTCTTTTTCGGTCTCGTGTTCACGGACACCCACGCACGCGCGCGCGCACACACACACACACACACACACACACACACACACACACACACACACACACACAGACTTGTATATATACTTGCTATATTTGCGAGGACATTGTGTTGAATTGCATTCATTCTGCATAGCCTACCTCAAACCCTAACCATAATCAAATTATGCCTTAACCTAAACGTTACCTAATCCCAACTGTAACCATAGGCCCAACTATAAGAAATTTGCATAACTATAACTATAGTCCTAATCCTAACTATAACCAGTGGTCCGCCCAAAAGGTCCTCACAGCCTTAGATGTCCTCACAGAAAAGGCAGTTTCTCAAGAGTTGGTTCTCAGAAATATAGCTATGCAAGCCTGCAGACACGTACGCATGCACACAAGCGTGCATGCACGCAAGCAAACACACACACACGCAAACGCACGCACTTGTCTACATCTCTATTTGCATATCCCCATAAATGCGATGCAATTTCCAGCCCAGTCAATAACAGTGGCATCATCATCTAATGCTTTATGTAAATCATCACATTAAGCCTCTGGTGAAGATCACTCTCAGATTAAGCATTAGCCTTCGAGATTGAATCACGGACAGAGTATTTGTATGCGGATAGGAGATGGCGGCAGATGGCGAGCCCTGAAATTACCTGTCTTTGCGATCACGAGATGCTCGGCCTGCCAGCGTCTACATGGTCCCTGGCTTTGTTTTCTCGGCACTTACCGAGCTGGCTGAGAAAATTGTTTGTGTTCAGAAACTTTATGTGGCAGTTTTAACGAACTGAACAGGGTTGTTCACTTCAAATTTACTTCTCTGACACCTGGATTCACCAGGCCTTTGCAAATGAAGATCTCTTAAAACTTTTCTCTGGAGGTTAAAATCAACTTTGCTAAAATGTATCGTCATTGTTGTTGCTGTGGTTGTAATTCTTGGTAGCTGCAGTGCTAGTAGAAGTAGCTGTACTTGTTATCTGAGTGAGAGAATTAATTAAATAATTATGTGAACTCCTGCAAGTTGAGACAAAATTTTTCTGTTTAGATATCGCTCACTTATGGGCAGAGTAGTATATAGGGCTGCATTGCTGGCAGATCTATATTGTGTGACCAGGCAGATGGCTGTGTTTCATACAGCTTATCTATCCATCAAGGAATTGAGCATCTTTGCTCCGCTGAAAGTTAGTAAATTATGTAAACCTCACCGGTTTTCCAGTGGATGATTTCTCCCGGTCTTCTCCATAATTTTTGTGCCAGAACTCTTTGTTTCCATCTTCCTTGGTTTGATAGCTTGACTGCAATTTATAACTTTCTGGCTGCTAGATCTGCCTGTTTTAACTGCCAGCTCTGTGCTTAGCAAGCCTGTAAATTGATAGGATCTTTTTTTTTTTTTTTTTTTGTGCTGCCGTTGTTTTTGTTTTTTTTGTTTTTTTTTTTTAAATGCTCTGTTAATCGTTCAGGAGTGCAGAGCTTTTTTACCGGGCCTGACAGAAGTCAAGTATCTATTTTTTTTTTCTTAATGGGCTTCAACAAGGGGTACGTTATGTCCTGTGCTCTTTTTACATTTTGGCGTAATTACCATAATATAATTTTCTATAAGTTTTTGATGTGGGGGAGGCTACTTTGTGTCAGAGGATTTGAAAGCTTTGAGCTTGAGCAAGAGCTGGCAGATTTGATGATAATCCGGATGTTCCTTTGTTTCTGATGGTTATTTAATGTGATTTACGAATTTGTGGGAATTATACATATGTTAAGTCCGGTAATGTATCCTAGATGACGGGGGAAGTGTGTACTTCACTGGCTCGACAAAACTTCCTTACACTCTCCCTGTTATCATTTGTCTGAAATACTTTAGAATACAAAATGTGGCTTTCTTCTACCAGGGTAGATCCATTGAGAATGATTTGGTTTGTTGAGGACACTCTGGGAGGGACGTTGGATAACACAGTTGCCAATGAGGAGAGTGAGAGAGATTAGTAGGGATGACGGCCTTGGAGTGGATAAGGGCCTCAGTTAAGGGCCCAGCTGCAGAGCTCTTACTGTCATCTCTCCAGATGCGAGTCGCAGTCCCTGGTCCCATCAGCTCTACAGCTGGTAGTCAAGCCGTATACCAGCAGGCTACGGTGCTGCCCTATAGAGCAGGCCAAATGTGCGTGATAAAGGAAGATATAGTGTAGTCATCTGATTCCTTTGTAGGGTTGTGCTCTTTGGGTCGGTGAAGCTAATAATAGGAGTCGTGAGGTTTTACAGACCTCGCATATTCTGGATCAATTCAAATTCACTCAGGCTCAGGACTCTCATTCTCACCCACCAACCTTTTTTCTTTCTCCTTTTATCTCTCCGTCTATGCTGTCGATCACAGATACAGTCTCTTACTCAAGATCTGTCCCTCTCTCTATCCTCTGTTAGCGTCCTCGTTCCTGAAGCAGACTCTCGAAGGGGAATACCCGAAGCTGCTGCGCCTCTACAACGAGCTGTGGAAGAGGCTGCAGCAGTACAGCTCCAGCATCCAGGGGGCGCTGACGAGCAGCGGGGGCCTGGACCTGCCCGTAGACCTGCCTGCTTGTGACACGGAGCCCCAGAACATGTTCATGCAGGCCAAGCAGGACTACGAGTGAGTGCAGGGAGGGTGGGCGGTTCTGTATTGGGTCTGTCAACTGATTGTACTGGCATGTAAATTGAGGTCCTTTTGTTTATGGACTGTGACACCAGTTTAAAGGCCTGTAATTCCTAAATGCTTCACTTGATATGTGTTTAAATGCTCGGAAAGCCAGGAGACTGCTCTATAATTTTGGGGTATTAGTTTACATAGCAATCAAACTCTGTAGGACTTGCAACTTTTTAGAAATTGCGCCACTGTCCAAATAGCTTTGAGACCTTGATGTAAGATTTTAATGATTTCTTCTGGTACCTTCACTTCTTGGGCGTTCTACACTTCGTTCTATCAGAATTTGCCTTTGAAAGGCCCCAGACTGATTTCAAAGACGTCTACTGTGTGCATTCAGTCAACAATTGCAGTCTTTTTTCCACTCCCGTAATTATTTTTCAGGTGATGGAAAGTACGTTTGTGAAATGGCCAGCAAGAGGGATACATGTCGGAATATGAAAACTAATTTCTCTCATTTATATTTATTGCTATTATTTAATTAGTTGGCAGGCACACTGAACCAGTGCAAATCACCTAGCATTTCATTGGCAGTAAAAATGCGCTTCTCAGCCATATGCGTAACCTGCTAGCAAATAACGGCAGCGCTGCTGAAAACGAGGCCTGAGAAGATGTTGAGGTTTATGGGATGTGTTTCAGCTGTTATCACCAAACTGCTCCCATCACATTCTGGTGACGAATACACAACGTCTTCTTCTAGTTACTGCCTTCCTCCGGTCTCCCTGGAGACCTGAATCTCATATGCCAGATCAATCACGACGTAGGGTCTGAATTATTGCCCTCATAAAAACACGAAGTCCTGATGATTAACAAGCGAAAGACTGAAGGCTTCCTTTCTATCTTCTTCACCACCTTTGGTCTTCCTCTGCGCGACCCGCCGCGAGGTGTTACTGCTCGGCGAGGCAGGTCATTAACACACCACCTGTCATGATGCTGTTCTCCACAAACCTCCTGCAGATATTTGCTATGCCAAGCAGTCAGCAGTGGTGTGATCTTCAAGCACTTTTGGAAATATTCTCTTCGTAGCCTGAAAAGCTCTCATTTCTGAAAGTCTTATTTATTTTCTGTATCTATTAGTTGAGGCCCCTGTGGGGAGATCTTTCTCGTTTTACTAATTGGTTTTTAAATGAGTACAGGAAGTGTTGAAAGCTTTTGTGGGCTCATTCCAATGACGTGTTTTTCAGGTTCCGTCTCTTTATTTTTGCACCTTAATGGCTGATCGTTTGAGGTTCACTCTCGTCAAAGAGATTTCAGTCTGTTTTGTGAGTTTGGAAATGGGGAATGTGGAGTTTTACGAGGATGTCCTATTTTGCGTAGTGTTTATTTCCCCGCGAGTGTTTGAATCATGAATGATAGATCTTTGGATCTACATCCTGCCATCTGCTGCGGCTGGAGCAAACTCTTCACACCAGTGTTTGATGGAGCAAGGATGTTCCATTCCACAAATCCATTTACATTTCTACCCTTGCATTTGTCCTGAGTAATTTACCAAGTTTTAGGAGTTGTGCGTCCAACCCAAGCGGTGCTTTCCTTCTGTCAGTGGTATCTCAGAGTGAGGAGCGGAGCAGGAAAGAGATGAGAGCTCGTCTACTTTCTACTTGGAGTCCTCACCTGCTCTTCACAGGTGCTCTAGAGCGATGGGAACCAGCTCAGTCTTTGGAGGTGGACCGTCCTGTAGTTTTTCACCCCAACCTTCATTTGGGATGCAAGTCTTTATTCATTTGGATAATATGACCCTGGGTGTTGAAAGAGCTGTTTTGTGAGGTTTAGGTTGTTGGTTTAGGTTGAAAACCAACTAGATGGTTGATCACCCTTGTCTGATAAGGGTATCCGCACTGTCACTTTTGGAAAGGAGGTTTTGGGAAGAGGAGGCTTAAAATATCCCGTGCACCCATTGTCCATGGAAGTCCTGTCGCCCACAATGAGCTCTTGATTATCTTAGCCTTGCTAGATAAGCTTTGCAGTATGATCAGATCTGACCACATGGTCTCTGTTGTGTTTTAGGTTGGTGACGGTGAAGAGGGCTATAATAGAGGAGGATTTTTTTTTTTTTACAAGCCGATGAAATTATGTCACATTATTTACATTGCATCTTAGTTATTCATTTGATAACTTTGTCCAAAGTGAGGTACAGTGGATTTCAATGAAGGGGGGTCAATCTCACCTTGACCAATATGCAGGTTATGGGCCAAGCTCAAGTGCCCAACAGCTGCATAGATTTTGTTGTAATATCTGCCCATACACCTGAGCCTCTAGGCTATCAGCAAACCCATTGATTAATATTTTGCAAAGATCTGTTATTTTACCCCATCATCCAGAATGGCTTACATTCATCCCATTGTAATTATTCTCCATTTATGCTGATGAACCTGGGCCAAGTTGTTACCCTCTGCAGCCCATTGTTCTACGTTGCGGTGCGCAACTGAAATCGTATAAATCTGTGTTTGTCGGTAAGATGTGCTGTTCCGCCAACTAGGCGTCTCAATGAGTAAATCAATTTACGAGGTTGTCACTTTTCATTGTTGAACAAGGAAGTTAAATTCACACTTTGTCTTTGACATGTAATTTATACTCTGGCAATGAATTTGATAGTTTAATTGCGCGTGTGAAACTTGGTACAGTCCTTGTACTGTAATACAGACCTTCAGTTCGTCGTTTGTCTTGTGTCAACATTGGAACACAATTCATCTGTTACAGGGTGCTAGGCTGGTGTTTAAACCTTGAGCTTAAGACCCCTGAACCACAAAATGTCATGGCAACTGAAGCAGCTGTACAAAGCTATGGTATAAGGGTTAGCTTCTCCTGTTGTTATACAGTTTTGTGGTCTGGAGGCATAAACCTGTACTAAGTGTACTGACATTAACCCTGTCCGACACAAACTTGAAAACAAACACAACCATTATGCTTCACTGACTGATGATTGGACAACATGGGAGTCCTTTGAAGGGAGCAACATTTGGTTCTCAGGTCTTTGATTTGTATTTGCAAAGTTCTTCCCGAGTGGGATGTAATGCTTGGCTTCAAAAACATCGCCCTGTTTGTTGGAATGCCTATTTCTAGCGCACCAGGCTGTCGTGGGATAAGGTGCGACTTGTGACATGGAAAGCAGTAGTGCATGGAGGAGGCTGGCCGCCTGGATACAATTGTTCATCTCCTCTCTCACTCGTCTCGGGGGCCTGCGCCGAGCCAGCTTCAACCCTGCTGTGTCATTACCGCCTCCTTGCTGCTCGCGCAGAGCAATTTCTACTGTGGCTATGTTATTTTCTGAGGTAAAAGAGTTCAAGCTTCCTCAGAGCCTGTCAAGCTAACACCTCCTTGGAAGGCCCCTGTAGAGGATGGTAACTCTGTATGCAAGGGCTGATGTAACCTCCTTGGAGTTAATGTCATTGGTCGTTAATGCTGGTTTGCTGGCTAGTTAGCAGGATTAAGGAAAAACTAATCGCCTGGTTTTCATGAAACTTGGTGGAAGGGAGTACCATGGGCCCAGAAAGAATCCATTGAAGGTTGGAAATTCTAATTCAATTCTTGGGGCGAACACACAAATTAATTTTCTTTTTAGCTAACATTGCGAGATACAGCATTTGGGCTCTAAGGCGGAAGAAATGTAGCCTGGTAAAACCAGACTCTGCTACTTCGTTTTACTTCGTACACAGAGGGCCCGTTTCCACCACTGGAACTTCAGAGTAATTTTACAGGACCAGGGCCGTTGTTGCACGTTTCCACCGCTGGAACTTGAGGGTAATTTTACAGGACCGGGGCCGTTGTTGCGCATTTCCACCGCTGAGCACCCCCGAAGAACAGAGTACCGGAACTTTTACAGGGGCTAAAAAAGTCCCTGCCTTGGACTAGGTACTCTGAACGGCCCCGAAAAACTCCTGCGTGGGGCTTTGGGTTTACTTGGCGCTGATTGGATTACTCAGGGCGGGATGTAACGTCTGCAGAAAGCGAAAAATAGCCGGCATTTTTAAAACTCAGCAGACGACAAGGGGTCGCATTTTTAAAAGGAGTTCTCCTACTTCACCCTCTCGGTGGAGACACGGCAGTTGAGAGGACCGAATGAGAGGACATTCCTGTAGTTGTTCATGCCCCCCAAATACTACCAGGGGGTTCTTTGGTGGAAACGGGCCTAAAGTCTGGACAGTTGTAATTGACAAGTGTTTACTTCCTGGTGGGTGGGCGCTTGTCTGAAGTTTAAAATAATTGGTGTATCCATAAACTAATCGTTAACGTTTGGCGATGACATATCTGCCGTCCAATGGCAGAACCTAGTTACTCACTTTTATTTGATTTTGAGAAAAAAGCAGAAAATGAAACAATTTGATATTAAAGCCTGGTTATTTGGGGAAGGTTAGTTTTATAGTTCATTATTATTCTCTAGGGATCACTGACTCAAGGACAATTTTTACCCTTAAAGGTCATTTTCTGCTTTTTTCTCAAAATCAAATAAAAGTGAGTTACTAGGTTCTGCCATTGGACGGCAGATATGTTATGCGCCGGCTCTGCCGCCTAGTACCTCCACTATAAACACAGTTCTTCATGCTAGGAATGCAGCGAAAACAGACTGATCAGTACATTAAAGTTAATACTGTACTCATACATATGCCCATATTCCTCATTTTAGCCTTCACTTAAAAGAACCTAAGGTGCTCTTTTTGTTCTCCTTACAAGAAACAAACTGTTTAGCTATTGTTGTTCCAACTGATACTGCTGCAATTAAACAAAAACGTAAGAGACCTGTAATGTGAATATAGGCCACTGGATGGCAGTATTTACTTTATTTCTTTAAGCTCAGACTGGGATTATGTTTAGACATGTCCTGGACATGTCTGGGGCAAGTCTCTAAAAATAAAAAAAAGAGGTCTAAATGTGGGTGGGGTCTGCAAAAGAGTATCTAAGGCAAAGAACTGAGACAGTAAAGTAGTAGGAGAAATTGCAAGAAGAAGGATACGTGTGACCAGACCTGTCATTCTGTTCAAGACCTGTGAAGTTTCTTTTGTGGATTTTTGTCTGTGTTTGATCCTTTTTCCTCACCCAGCACATCACCAGGAAACTGTAAATATTTCTGTTTTTTATATTCAATCTTGGTCAGAATATTAGTTTAGTCATTAGTTAGTAGTTTAGTTGCCTTTGTTTAATTAAATGTGTTTGAGTTTTAAAACTGTATCTGTCATCCCTTGCTGTTGCTGTTGTGTTATAAATGTAATAACAAATTGGGGCCATAACAAATTGGGGGCTCAAGGTCCGGGATAGACCATTGTGTGAGTAATTTATTGAAAATCTAACATTTCAAATTGTAAAATTGTTTTTGTGAATTTTCCTAAAAATATTGACAGATCAACAGCAATGGATGATTTCTTGGCATCACCAACCGTTGAGGTTTTGAAGTCTTTTAAAAAGACAGAACTGCTAGAAATTTGCAGACAGTTGGAGCTGACAGAGGTAAAACCAGCCATGCGAAAAGCAAGACTGGCTAGAGAGATAGTTGAATATTACATTGATGAAAATGTGTTTGCACCAGGAGATCTGGAACAGTTTCCAGTGGAAAATCCAAATATAGAAATGGAACTTAAATTAAAAATGCTAGAGATTGAAAGGGAGGAAAGAGAAAGGGAGGAAAAAGAAAAACAAAGAGAATTTGAGAGGGAAGAAAGAGAGAAAGAAAGAGAATTTGAGAGAGAGAAAGAGGAAAGAGCAGAAAGAGAGAGACAGAGACAGAGAGATTTTGAATTAGAGAAATTCGATAGAGAAGAAAGACTCCAAATGGAGCAACTAAAAATTAAAATTGAAACTAAAAATAAATTTTGTGCCAGTCAGGAGGTAAAACTGGTGCCTCCATTTTCGGAAAAGGAAGTAGACAACTATTTCCAGTGTTTTGAAAAGGTAGCAAAGAGTTGCCAGTGGCCAAAGGAACACTGGCCTCTGATGTTGCAAACTGTCCTAAAGGGTAAAGCTCAACAAGCCTATTCGGCTTTGTCTGCAGATGATTCCTCTGATTATGAGGTTGTCAAAAAGGTTATTTTGAGAGCTTATGAGTTGGTTCCAGAGGCTTACCGACAGAAATTCAGAGGTCTGAAGAAATCGAGGAATTTCTTCCATTTGTGTCAGAGGGATTTGTGGCTCTGAATGAGCATACTACTCCTGTCCCCATATATATCCTAAGGGATACCGGAGCTTCTCAGTCACTTTTGTTGATGGACTCCTTGGAGCTACGTGATGAGACAGCTTCAGGGGATTTCATACTTGTACAAGGTATTGAAGGGAGGACTGTATCTGTACCCCTGCGCTCTATATTCTTGAAGTCAGATTTAGTGACAGGACAGGTAAAGGTGGGACTTATGTCAAGTCTACCTATAAAGGGTGTTTCTCTGTTGCTAGGCAATGACCTGGCTGGGGGCAAAGTAGTTCCCCCTGTACATCTTACTTCACAGCCGAGCACTGAAGATGGGGATGAGGACCCATCTCTGTATCCTTCTTGCGCAGTGACTCGTGCTATGGCTAAGAAGCCTAAAGAAGATGTTGTGGTGCCGCCCAGCACATTGAATAGTCAGGACTCAGGTGGTTTGCCTCATGACTCTGATTGGCCTACTATGGTTTCTCCGTTTGAGGACTTATCAGATACTTTTATCAGTTCTCTATTCAGCCAGCCGGATGGGTCTGGTGATTCTGATGTGGCTGGAGACTTGTCTCTGTCCAGAAAGCGGTTGATTGAGGAGCAAACTAATGATCCTAAAATTTCTGTACTAAAGAGGAGGGCCCTTCCTGATAAAGAAATAGACGCAGTTCCAGTTGGGTATTATCTCAAGGATGGTGTGTTGATGCGGAAGTGGCGCCCTCCTGATATCCCTGCCAATGCAGATTGGGCAGTGGTCAGACAAATTGTTGTTCCGAAGGTCTATAGGAATGAGATCTTAACAATGGCTCATAGTTTACCTTTAGGAGGTCATCTTGGTGTTAACAGGACTGTTGATAAGATCATGAAACACTTCTTTTGGCCTGGGCTTCGGAAAGACGTTTCCAACTTTTGCAAAACCTGTCACACTTGTCAAGTAGTTGGAAAACACCAGTTAGACCCACCTGTTGCTCCATTGCAGCCTATCCCAGCATTTGGGTAGCCATTCTCTAAGGTCATTGTTGATTGTGTTGGTCCATTACCCAAGACTAGATCTGGAAATCAGTACTTGTTGACAATCATGTGTGCATCTACCAGATTCCCCGAAGCCATACCTCTACGTAACATCAAGGCAACTGCAATCTCGAAGGCTTTGATAAAGTTCTTCACGTTGTTTGGCCTTCCCAGGGAAATTCAGTCAGACCAAGGTAGCAATTTCACTTCAGGATTGTTTCGGCAGGTTGTGTATGAACTAGGTGCAAAGCAGATTCTTTCTAGCGCCTATCATCCAGAAAGTCAGGGTGCCTTAGAGCGGTTTTATTCCACTCTCAAGACAATGATGAGGACTTATTGTTATGACCATGAGAAAGACTGGGATGAAGGTGTTCATTTGCTGTTGTTTGGAGCGAGAGAAGCAGTGCAGGAGTCTACTGGATTCAGTCCATTTGAGCTAGTGTTTGGTCATGAAGTGAGAGGACCTTTGCTATTATTGAGTGAACAATGGCAAGAGGAAGAGCCGTACATCAGTCTGTTAGACTATGTTAGCAAGTTCAAGGAAAGATTGCGTGCAGCTTGTGACCTAGCCAAAGAGAACTTGAAATCAAGTCAGGGAAAAATGAAAACTTGGTATGATCATAAGGCTAGAAGCCGTGAGTTTAAACCAGGAGACAAGGTCCTTGTGTTGTTTCCCTTGCAGTCCAATCCATTGCAGGCTAGATTTCATGGTCCTAATGAAATTCTGACAAAACTCAATGATCTCAATTACATTGTGAAGACTCCAGATAGGAGAAAACCAAAACAATTGTGTCACATTAACATGCTGAAGCCTTATCATGACAGAAATGCTAGGGTTGCAGCTGTCACTTCAGATTCTCCAATGGTCGAAACGTGTGAAGATGAGGGGGAGTTTCAAGATGATGAACCTAGAATTAAAGCTGAAGTTCTTTCATGTAAATTGTCAAACACTGAAGTGTTGCAAAATCTTGATGTAAAACTCCAGCACTTAGAACCCTCACAGAGAGATCAGTTTGAGAGGTTGATCAAGAAATATGAGGATTTGTTTCCTGATGTTCCAAAGAGAGTTACTATAGCCTCTCATGATGTAGATGTTGGTGATGCCAAACCAATCAAACAGCATCCATACCGGATGAATCCTGAAAAGAGAAAGATTGCTGAGAAAGAGGTTGAGTACATGTTAAAACATGATATTATCAGACCCTCCAACTCAGATTGGAGTTCACCCTGTGTGCTAGTTCCAAAACCTGATGGAAGTACTAGATTCTGTACAGATTATCGCAAAGTCAATGCTGTAACTAGAACTGATGTGTTTCCAATACCTAGGATTGATGATTATATCGATAGAGTAGGGCAAGCAAAGTTTCTGACCAAGATTGATTTATTGAAGGGTTATTGGTGTGTGCCTTTAACTGAGAGGGCCAAGGGCATCTCTGCTTTTGCCACACCATCTGGATTGTACCAGTATGAAGTCCTACCCTTTGGCATGACAAATGCCCCAGCCACGTTCCAAAGGATTATACAGTCTACAATCGCCGGATTGCCACGCACGGGTGCGTACATCGATGACCTGATCACATGGAGTGACTCCCGGGAAGAACATCTAAAAGATGTAGAGACGTTGTTCCAGCGCCTGACCCAGGCTAATCTGACTGTTAACCTGAACAAGAGTGACTTTGGTTGTGCTACTGTCACCTATCTTGGCTACGTCATAGGCCAGGGTAAGGTGGCACCCATAAATGCTAAAGTCCAAGCCATCATGGACTTTCCAGTTCCTGACAACAAAAAAGCTTTGCGTCGCTTCCTTGGAATGATCGGGTACTACCGCAAGTTCTGCAAGAACTTTGCTGAGATTGCTCTCAGTCAAACTAACCAACTAAAGAAAGGCGTAAAGTTCACTTGGGATGATGCATGCCAGAGAGCCTTCGATTGCCTGAAGTCTCTGCTGTGTCACTTCCCCGTGCTCAAATCTCCTGACTTCAACAAACCGTTCTCCATCGCAGTCGATGCTAGCGACCAAGCTTGTGGATCTGTGCTCCTACAGAGAAGTGACTCTGATGACATTGAGCATCCCGTGGCATACTTCTCCAGGAAGTTCAATCGCCACCAAAGGAACTATTCCACAATAGAGAAGGAACTGTTGGCTCTGGTCCTTTCTTCACAACACTTTGAGGTTTATGTTTGTACAGGACAAAAGCCAATGATTGTGTACACTGACCACAATCCGTTAATGTTTTTGAGTAAGATGAAAAACAAGAATCGGAGATTGTTGAATTGGAATTTGATTTTCCAGGAGTTTGACTTGGAAATTAAGCATGTGAAGGGTACAGACAATGTAATTGCTGATTGCTTATACCGTGTTTGAATATGTATATATATATATATATATATATCACGTGTTTATTTGAATATTGTATGATATGTATATATAGACAAGTGTTCACTTAACCATTTTGTATTGAAAAGAAAAATTTTGCCCTTATGAGTCAAAATTTTTCCCTTTTAATGGAGGTGTAATGTGAATATAGGCCACTGGATGGCAGTATTTACTTTATTTATTTAAGCTCAGACTGGGATTATGTTTAGACATGTCCTGGACATGTCTGGGGCAAGTCTCTAAAAATAAAAAAAGAGGTCTAAATGTGGGTGGGGTCTGCAAAAGAGTATATAAGGCAAAGAATTGAGACAGTAAAGTAGTAGGAGAAATTGCAAGAAGAAGGATACGTGTGACCAGACCTGTCATTCTGTTCAAGACCTGTGAAGTTTCTTTTGTGGATTTTTGTCTGTGTTTGATCCTTTTTCCTCACCCAGCACATCACCAGGAAACTGTAAATATTTCTGTTTTTTATATTCAATCTTGGTCAGAATATTAGTTTAGTCATTAGTTAGTAGTTTAGTTGCCTTTGTTTATTTAAATGTGTTTGAGTTTTAAAACTGTATCTGTCATCCCCTTGCTGTTGCTGTTGTGTTATAAATGTAATAACAAATTGGGGCCATAACAGACCCGAAACCAACGCCAGATTCGGCGAGAATAACGCATTATTTACATTATTATTTATTTACATTAGACACGAAAACTGAACCGTTAACCATATACTTGCACTGACATCATACCGAGCTCGCTATCTAACTTCAAAGTAACATATACTGAACAACAAAAGAAACGCAAGTTAATTAAAGGCAGACTGGAAAATAAGTTTGAGCATAATTATTTTAGAAAATCAAATGCATTACTAACGCGTGCACATTTACACTCGTTTCATCAAACTTTTCTTTATTTTGCGGTCACTTTGACTGAGTAACCATAAGAGTACATTAACTAACTAGCTAACATGCGTTTCTTTTGTCGCTCAGTTTGGCTCTAAGCGTTTGGATCATTCATGGATAATGACAACATAGCACTGAGACAGCAAATAGGTCTTGTGACCTGAACAAAAACACGGCTTTTAAAAAGTTTGCTGCTAACTTAAATAGTGTGAAATTCGCAGGCAAAGTAACAATAGGAGCTACAAGCTAGCTTAGGTGGTTCGGCTGTCTCTCACAGAGATGAACAGGGTGCCTATTTCATATGTTTTATGATGAATATTACGTTGATATGACAACTTTTCTCGAAACAAGTGCTACAACATCATTTAGATTAAAAAAAAACTAACCAAAAATTCATCTTGTGGCTATAAGTCGCTGATACCGGGAACATTCTCCACGAGAGAGTGAATTGCCTCAGGTGTAGCTATGTCCTCAGCCATTGTTGACTTCGGAGACTACAATTTCAAACTCGGTGCAGCGGCTACACCATGGCTCTTGGCCACACCTTCTGTTCGTTGGTTGGTCCAGCGTATTTTACGCCGAGGTAAACAAAGCAGAGCTCTGAGTGATCAGACTCAGTAGTGAAGCGAAATGAAATTAAGCAGAAGTACGAAGGCAGGCGGACTCAGGCTAGAAGAAATGGCATGCATCTTAAAATCCAGTCGGTGATGGTAACGCTCAGTAGTGAAAAACTGCTCCAAATTGTAGAAATAGGATGGCTGGACTTGCAGATTTGTGTATCGTTGACGAGTGAACTACGGACCTTTCCGAAGGTCTGCACTCTCCGGGTGCCTCTCTTCTTCATAGATGGTTCAACTTCACCTCATATGGATGTAAATATAGCCACAGGTTTTGGCTGGGGGTCTGTACTCTAACCTTGTTTTGTATTCAAATTTATTGCGCTGGAGTATGGAGCCAAAAAGGAAAAAAATTGTTACTGTTAAATACTTTCGGAGTGTATCATGTTTTTCTGCTCAACAGGCCGTGTGGTGAGATGCGGTACAGTTTTCCATGTGCGCTTCCTGTTAGACATGAAGTTGATGTAATGTCGTTTGTGACTTTGTCTGCAGCCCGGAAAAGGCCCTGAAGGACTCACTCCTGCCCTACGAAGCAGCGTACCTGTCCAAATCCCTGTCCCGTCTTTTCGACCCCATCAACCTAGTGTTCCCCCAGGGCGGGCGCAACCCCCCCTCTGCCGACGAGCTGGAGAGCATCATCAAAACTATAGTCAGGTACAACCACTGCCTCTCACTAACTGAATTGATTGACAACCCTTGCCAGTCCTGCCACTAAGGTGAAAACCCTTGTCACGTCAAGCAGGATTATTTGTAGTGCATATACCTTCTTGTGCTTTATTGCTAATGTATCTAGTATAGTAATACAATACCTTAACATTTACCTAGTGTGTCATTAGAGGAACAAGCTGAGGTACCAGTCTGAGCTACTCTCTCAAAACGGCCATTTTAACTGAACAGCTACAGTACAGGTCTCAGTAAAAGTCAAATTAGCGCGCTAGTTCATGCGCTCAGCTCAGATGCATCACTGAGGACAAATCGCTGCAACATTTTCTGTTTGCACGGCAAGAAAAAGTCCTAGATTGTTTTCGCCAATTGCCTCTTGTGTGGTTATTGCTTTGACAAAAAAATGCACAATTTAATACATACGTAATCAGAGCAATGGTAATTTCACATAAATTTGCCGTTTTGAATTATTTCCAATAACGCTAATGGGCTTAGCATAGGGGTTACAACGACCCATTCAGCTGTGCAGGGGTATACCGAAACAGCCGAAGGGGGTCGCGTATCTCTATGCGGCTACTCCACTAAACCAGCGGAAAATCCCGCTTGACATTCTGTGTGCCCTTCGTAGTTTGCAAATTGCATATCTGTCGGAAACAAGATTTTCGCCTCTATTTTAAGCAGACCAGGCATAAACTTGGTCTCCTGTCACGCGGTGGCATTGAATGTCTCAGTTATAATACCTAGGTAAGGGTACATTCTGGGTACCATTCAGGCGTGACCAGCGGGCCTTGCGCTCCAGCCAGTAGGGGCTAGCGCATTAACTCGCGCGCTAGTTTTTACTTTTACTGAGGGCTGTACTGAAACGGATTTGGCTAATGCAAGCTAACCCACGGTTCGTTACTGCTCACTGTTTGAAACCTCTTAGTCCTCCACTTTTCCATTAAAGACTGCCTACTCGCAGAACTGATTCCTTCTATGTGAATTCGGATTGTGACAGCAGCAGTGCATAGCTGTTTAAGCTGCAAATCAATGAATGTTTGTTATTTTTCTGGGTTGTATGTTGGATGGTGTATGAGCTCAATTGTTGTCTAACAATCCTTAATCTATAATTACCAAAATGTTTCATGTTTCATCATGCTTGATGCAGTATCTTGATTCCACTACCCTCAGTGTTTGTAATGAATAAGACAATTTAATTACACTGCTGTCCGACCCCGGCCTGCCGTTTTCTCTTTCCTAGTGAACTGAACGTGGCGGCGGTGGATCCGGTCCTGACCCTGGCTGTGGCAAAGAATGTGGCCAAGACCGTCCAGCTCTTCTGCGTGAAGTCCGAACAGCTGGTGAGACATCTCATCCATATCCAAGTTCCTCTAAAGGTTGTAATTAGCAGTGGGTTTGGCAAAGCGAGTTTGTTTCTTGTTTTGTCTTTTCTTTTAATTCTTCATTTTCTATTTCACTTCATTCTACTGTTATCACTCTTACAACTTTTTAATTTATCTGATTACACCACGATTTTTATTTGCCTGTGTGCATTGGTCTCTAATTTTTAAATCAACTTTAAAATTGATCATTAGTATTTAATTTGTTTTCTTTTTCTTTTCTACGGTTTTTACTTTTTACACTTTTCTGTGTTTTTATTAGCTTGTCAGTCCGCTGTAAAGCCTTTTGAACTGCACTGGCCTGTGGGAAAGGTGCTTTACAAATAAAGTTTGATTGATTGATAGACAGAACCGAGTCAGACACTTGGTTAGAGCACAGCTGGAGACTTTTTGAGCAGATGTTGTGATTGTGGAAAAAGCCTGTTGCCTTTTCAAAATGGAAGCCTTCCCGTTAATGAGGTGATTACCTCCTACTCTTTGGTTCAAATACCCATTCGATCAGCTAAATTTATGTTGTGTAAGCTTTGAGTAGTTGGAAATTCGGTTTCCCCAGCGTGTACCTGGAGTCACAAGGCTCCCTGTAGGATAGTCTGCCGATGTTTTCCGCTGTCGTGTTTCAGGGAGAGTTATTTATGAGGCGTAGCAGTGCTGAGGTAAGGTGGCTGTAGTCACGCTGTTGCGATTTCAGATGAGCTGATTCATTGAAGCTCTCATTACCACCCGAATCTGACAGTTAATATATTTTTTTTCCACTATTGCTGTTGTTTTTGTCAAATAATTGAGTTTGGTTTGTGTTTATTGGAGATACAAAAAGCAGCGCAAAAAATGATGAGTGCTCAGTGCTGGACATAAGAACAGATACAAAAATACAAAACAGCAGTACGCACACCAGAAACTGCTCCTTTGAGGATATTTTAATGATATCATCACCTGTGTGATATCATTAAAATATCCTCAAAGCAGCAGTTTTTGCTGTGCGTACTTTCATTTTGTATTTTTGGTTTGTGTTCATTAAAATGTGCATTAAAATATGGGAATTTTTGTTTTTCAATTTTCCATTGTTTGTTATTGTACTATTTTTTTCATGTTTACCCTCAGTCTGTTTTTCCATATTCACTCATTCTCTCAGTCACATATGGAGGGAAAACAAAGTTGATGATTTTATTCGCTTGGGGCGCAACACGCTATGAACTCTGCTACGTTCATGTTATACTACTGTGTTAGTACAGTTTATCTCTGTCATTCCCTGTCTATAGAGAAACTGTGTGAAACCAGTAAGTGTCGCCTCTGCAGGTTGTTGCATGGGTTATGAATCCAAATTATTGTTTAATTCAGGTCTGTTTTTAAATTATTGCAATACTGCTCCCAACTCCTTCCTCCCCCAAACATTACCCCAGCGCCTTCTGAGGTTTCTGCTGTCCTTTTCAACCGTTTCAAAAATGTTGAGGCAGGTTAATGAGGCAAAAGAAAATATAGCGGAGGACAAGAGCTGGAGGCCCCACAGGCAATTTCGGGGTCAGTAGTCTTAAGGACACTTTTCTCTTTATTGGCGGTTTTGGCGGGAGGAGCCCTTGAGAACTTGGTGAAGCCACTCGCCACGTTGTCTGGCCCGTGAGCTCCTGCTTGACGGTAAATTAGCTTTCTGCCGCTTGAGCCCACCTGTGTGCTCTGGGAGAGTAGACTGCGGTCTTAGCCTGCAGCTATCCGTCAAAATAAAACATATAAATCTCTTACTCTTGCCCTCTCTCCCCTGAATAGTTCCCCCCCCTTCAGCTATTTCTCTCTCCCTCCGGCATCAGACAGCCACCAGATTCCGCTCTGACGATAACGCTGGTATGGTCACTTTGAGCGGGAGTCTGATAACTTCGCCTTGTGCGACTGGGATGTTTGGTGGTCCAGACTGGGCTTTTTTTAAACTAACGCCCCCCTAAATTTTTGTGCTTGGTGTCAAATTAAGCGCGGCCATTTAAAATCAGCAGAAAATAGTTGAAAATGAAACACTTGGACCATTTGTGGGCTCCTTCACGCATGTTGCTCAAATAAGTGGCCCGTACTTTGAAATATTAAAAGCCTGAATGGAACCTCTCATTTTGGAACCAGAGAGATCACTCAAAGCCTTATGTGAAAGGGCTGGAAATGCAGCCAAAAACAACATTACATTTTGTACAGGTATGGCATTGAGGATTAGAATGAATAATTATTACACAGTATCGAAAAATGGGGATAACTTTGGGATGAATGTTCATATTTTATGTGCGAACGTTGCTCTGCTTACAGTTTCAAATTTCTCTCTGAAGAGCATTTTTTGTTACGTTTTCCAACCAGTGGTGGCGTGAGCATTTTTAGGCTTGTTGGCCATGTTAGCTCATTAGTTGTGTGTTATCCTGCAAGTTGATAAAACCATTTTATAAGCCCTTGAACAGAATCTGGCTCGTTATCACAATTTCCTAAAATGAAGTTGCTGTATAATTATGCGTCAAGGATTCAAAAAATACAACGCTTGAAATGCTTTAGTTTGTTAAGCCTTGGGGGTGCCATTTTTATTATCGCTCTCCCCCTGGCGCTCCAGAGCCCAATCCCAGTTTATCTGTTTCTCTGCGGTAATGCGTGTAATTCGAGATGTCATTCGAGCCCTTTGTGCAGTATATAAACCTGTGGTTGCAATGATCGTTTTGGCCGGAAAGTCTTTAAAAAAAAAAGCTATTTGGAAGACATTTCAGTCAGAGAGCAAATGAAAGCCTGAATGTTTTTATAGCCCCTTACTGAAGGCCTGAATGCTGAAATACTCCTCTTCTGATTGAGAGGACACTGTGAAACGAGAATGCGCACAAGTGGGGACTGAAAATGAGAGAGTTCGGCAGCCATTAAGCCCGTCTCGCACAACCAACCCCTTCTGCTGGGCCCAGATAACGCCTGCGCCCTGACCCTCCAATCCCAGACGAAACGGCCCCAGGTTATGTACTTCCTGATGCAGAAAATTAGAGTTTTCATGCGCGAAGTCCTGCACTCTTGTACGTGAAGCCGTCCCATTTATTGTGAATGTTACTGGAGGGCTGGCATGTCATTACAACTGAAATCATTAGCGTCAGAAGGTCATGTGACAGTGGCCCTTTGGGTTCAAGGTTCACTCACTGTGCTGAAGTCACACTAACAGTCTTCTGTTGTTTTTCACATTACATCCCAACATTCCCCTGAACCTTTTAAGGCAGTTCAGCCTGGTTTGATTGAACTCCTCTCCTAGCTTGTGTCCACAGTGTAGTGTCTTTGATGGAGGAGCCCATGAAGATTTCTGTCATCATTTAGTCAGTGAGCCTTTCAGTTTGTGTAACTCCCCAGGAAGCCAATGCACAGCTAAAGGTTGTACAAATTACTCTCTGGTTTCCACAAGAGCGACCACCCGCCGCATTTCAAGAAAGAGTATCCTCATTTCATGAGCTCAGAGAAATTAATATGAGAAATTAATTTTACCAGGAAGCACGTGGGACGTGTTGGGTGTCGTTTTTTCCCCCTTCTTTTAACCAGTGTTCTCTGCTCATTTCGTTACTCGGCTCAGTTTTCGGTACAGCCTGCCCGTTTTTATATCGCAAAAGCTGAGATTGACCGAGTCTGTGTAAATCTCCTTTATAAGGTCGAAGCCGGTAATGGTGTCTCTGTTTCTCACAAAGGCTGGGGTCAAATAAGTCCGCTCAGCCACCTGAATGTCTTAAACCGAGATCGATTAAGTGCGCCTGCCAAAAGAATGAGACTGCTTGTTTCTTTTTGTCTGCACTGAGCTTGATCAAGTCCGTTCGGTTAATTAGGAGAAGGTGAGGTCAATTATGTCTGCGGTGGATTTAGTCCGCCCGTTTCACGTTCACTTCAGGTCGAGTGCGTCGGCCTGTTTCTGCTATTTTTGAGGGCTGAGGTTCATTGAGTCTGCATATTCCTCTTCTGAAACCAGAGCTCAATTGTCCTCGCTCTCTTCTAAGCATGATAATGTCATGTAATGGCGGAGCAGCTTGGAGCCCAAAGGTCTAGAGGCTGAATTGGCAGTAGGGGCTCAGCCAGCATATCCTTGAGACGAAGCACTTAATCAAATTGCTCGAAGACCAAGTCAGTCAGGATGCGGGCGCCTTCTGAGGAAATAAATAAGGCAGAAGGCTGACTGTGATTAAGTCTGCCCGTTTCTCTCATAAACGGCAAGGTCGACTGATTCGGTCTGCGTCTGAGAGTGCCGCTAGATGCGGCGCTGGCATTCCTCATGCTATTGGTTTGGCCTACCCACTCTTTGCCCTTTAAAGAGCGTCAGCTCGGAGCAGACTGCAGATTCACTCCGCTTGCACGTTGATCTCAGTTAGGATTGATGATGTCTTTCTGGAAGCTGAAAATTCTCAATCGAGGCCGCAGGGCTTCGTCTTTACAAGTATGTGTTCGACTGTTCACCAGCTGCCCTGGTCATAGTTTTGTGTACACTTGTTATGTAGACATAATATTGCAATAGCCACACTGAATTGAATAACATCGCTCGCACGCGTGCAGACACAACATTCACGGTGCTGCTTTCCAGCCGTCGGTGCAGTTCGGCCTTGTTCAAGAGCTAATGGTTATGTTTTAATCTCCTTTATTGCTATAGAAGCTGTGATGAAACACAAAATACTGAAGAATCCCTGGTAGAGAGCGCCCAGGAATAAATATAAATTGCAGTGCATAACATTGATATCATTCTGAAAGGAAATCATTGAACTTGACATAAATAAATAATTGAGTCTTGGTTTCCGATCTGTATTAAAGCACCTGACACTTTTCATTCAAGCAGACTGAAGCTGGCAAAGTGGCGGCCCTTAAAATAGATGTTTTACCTCACTTAAGTGCTTCAGGGTGCATTTGCTCTGCAAGAGGACATCTCCTCCACCGTCTGGACCCTCCGTCTCTCCACTCGAACTTTCATTCGAAGGAATTGATTATAACTTGGGGGACGCGATGGACGAACCGTCTCTCCTGTGCTGTGCGCCATGTGTCAGTCGTGCGCTGCGAGCAGCCGGATCTGAAGGGCGCACACGTGTCCGGCACAGGAGCGCTGGCGATGTTTATCAGCCAGCCCCGCATCACCTCTCTGCCCTCAGGTGGGCTGTAGAGATGAGCACCAGATGCGTCGCACCCCCCACCCGCCCCACCGCAGGCTTCTGCTGCCCACCTCAACGGGCGCCGGGCCATTTTACTCATGATTAGACCTGAGACCAATGAGGCCGTCATTAATAAACATCATAATTACCGTGGCCTGCGCCGAAGACGGCACATTCATTTGAATTCGCAGCGGCTGGCAGCAGTCCCCGCTGCTGCAGATGGCTTTGGCGTCTCATTTCGACACCATACCCTTGGCAATTTCGCCTCATTTGCAAAGTTGGTGCAGCTGAGGCCTTGTGTAGAGCTCCGAGGGGCTATTTTCTTTTTGGGTTTTTTTTTTTTTGTTTTTTTTTTTTTATATCGAAGTGGACATTACCTTTACAATGGTCCACAGCTGCTACATTTTGAGTAAAAAAAAATGAAGAAAGTGTGTCTAGCGCAGGTGTACGGGTCAGTATGCTCCTGCTCAGTGGCACTGAATGCTCTCTCTACAATATTAGCTTAGTGTTTGACCCTCTCGGAGAGAAGCGGGCTACGCTACCTGCCCATTTTAATTTTCTCTTGGAGCGAATTGCTCATCTGTTGTAGAATTAAATAAGCTGCACCTTCTTTCAAACCCTATCTATACAGTTAGCATGAGTTCACCCGGTTTTAAGGACACACTGGACCCCTTTATTCTACATCACGGCCCTCAGGGGCCAAAAACTCCTGTTGATCCACCCCATAGAATTCAAACACCGTAGAACGGACATGACCCCATACATGAATGAGTCACAACTGTCGGCTGGCTGCTTACGTTGGCGTGCCTGTGTAGAAGTTTATGGTCATACTTTTCTGTTGTCACTGCTTTTTACAGATGCAGTGCAGTCTTGCCTATTATTAGCATGTTCTTGATCACATGGACTCTATATGACATCATCTGTTCTACTGTGCTTAATTATATGATCCGCCCTCCCTTTGAGAAAGTCAATCTGTTGCAGCTATTGCTCCGTTAACAACCTGCTGGGAAAGTAAACCAGGACTCAGTTTGATTGATGGACCAGATTTCACTATCCATAACATACAGTGAGCCCCAGAATTCACTGGGTCGCGATGCTTTTTTTTGTTATTTTGGGTCTGTTCAGAGTCAGTCACAGGAACTAAATCCAATTGAACATGAATTTTTCAAGCTGAAAAGGAGATTGAAGGCAAAAAATCCTTCAAACGAGAGGGAAATGAAGATGGCTGCAGTGCAGTTTTGGCAGAACATTACCAGGGAAAATACCCAGCATCTGGTGATGTCTGTAATTCACAGACGTCAAGCAGTCGTGAATAGGACATGCGACCAAATAAAAAATTATTCTTTTTTTCTACATTTTGTTAAATGGTCCATTTTTCTGTTAGTGTGCCCCTAGATATGGGTGACTAAAATCAAAAGGTGCTGGCGTTTCTAAGTGGTTCATATCATATGGATAAAAACACCCTCCAATTAAAGCTGACCATCTGCACTTTAACCTCATTCTCATTTTTTCCTCTTGAATTCCAAGTGCTGGAGTACAGAAGCAACGTAAAGTGTAACTGTCCAGTAAATTGTGGTGCTCGGTGTAGATTGCTGCTAATGCAAGATTTTGCCATCTCTGACGAAAAGTACTCCTAATGCTACAATTCGCTGTCCCTGATGTAGTTGATGGCGCCCAACGCTTACCAAACTAGCGCTACATGCTCCTCAATTTGACCAGACCCTCACATAGAGGCCATTTCTTATACCATGCTAGGCTAGGCTACCAAGCTACATGGTTTCAGGAAGGCCAGTCTTTATTAACTCAGGAGCAGTCGAGAGTCAGAGTTCAGCCTCGACCGCTGTCTGCCATAATTGATGAAGGATACGGCTCGCCTGCTACGTTCCTCAAGGCAATCACAGCCACAGCTTCGGCTTACAAATCGAAGGCTGCTTGTATTTAGGAGACTGCGGTGAGCTCTGCATTGATTTTTTGCAAATAGGGGTGGTGGTCGGGGGGGGTTCAGGAGAGAGGGGGTGAGGTGTAATGAGTGAGAACTTTGATGACCTACATAAAACATTGCTTGTTGTTAGAGGCTCTGAGTAAACGTTGTTCACTTATTTCAAAGCTCCGCGGTCGAAGAAACTCCTCAACTGGGGGCCACCGTGCATCTAGTCGTCACTCAAAGAGGCTCCACGTTCACCACTCTCTTCATTTGTCTTGTGTCTGATTGTAACCCAGTTTCCCCACCGTGAATATCGAATCCCCATCTTGAAAGTACCTGTGTACAAGTGCTATGTATTATCACATTCTCTGTTCCCTGCTTGGCACAAGCTCGCGTGTGCGACGAGGTGATAATTAACTGTTGCCATGCCATTTATAGATCGTTGCCATGGCTCCCCCGCCAAGCGCTGTTGAATGTTATGCTTTTTTCAGCTCTGAATTTTTTTTTTTGTTTTATTTTGCTTTTTTTTTCTTTTCTTTTTTTTTTTAACTGGTCAAATTGGAAACTTCTTCTGATGTTGCTGATGTTTTGTGGTCTTGTGAGTGAGAGTTTATTTTTCTCATGGGAATTCACTTAGCAGGGAGCATGGAGTCGAGGGGGCTTCCAACCTTTTATGAGCATGTGTGGTGAGTAGGAGTATGATTGTGTCATGGAGTGGGCCGTCCATCCTGCAGGGTTCTGCCTAGGATGCTCGGAGTGCTGGTCAGAGAATTGTTCATATGCGAACATGCACAGCGCGCGAGCTGGAAAATATTTGCATAAATTCGAAAGCAGATATTGCCTCTGAGTCACTAGATTACTGTGTTTCTTTGATGTGCTCCTCGGTACGTAGCAAGATGCCTCTAATTTTCAGAGATAGATGCCATATTCATAAACTTGTTTTTCTATTTTGTATCCAAATACTTGGGATTAAATTTCTGAATACGACTTCACAGCTGTCATTTATATTTCAATCATTTCTTCAGTGGGGCTCCTTGGACAGAGAACAAGGAGGGCGATAAACATCTTTAAACTGGTTATTAGTCTTGATCCATTTGTCTTTCTTCTTGGAAAAAAGATTGTTTAACTCTCCCTTCTCAGGTGTAGCTAATTGTCTTCATTAAGACAGGAGATAAAACGCGTCAACTGAGGCCAAAAAAGCGCACTTTTCTTGCTTTGTAAGATATGGCAAAAGTTAACCCGGAAAATCCACAGTAGTTTTCTTTTTCGTGAAGGGTTACCTATTAAGGCACGTGAATTAAACATTTTTACCCCTCGGCCGACTCTGGCCGGAGGGGTATTGTCGTCACCTTCGTGTTCGTCTGTCGTCCGTCGTCCATAGTCTGTCATCTGTCGTCCGTCGTCCATCCATGATGTTGTCCGGGTCAGTACTCGGCAACTAATTATCGCAGCTTCACCAAATTTGGTATAGTAACTCACTATGACCCATAGATGTGCAGCGTCAGGTTTTTTTCTGGATTTGACCTTTGACCTTAACGCTGTGACCTTGACCCTGGAAATCTTGTCCGGGTGACATTGTCCAAGCCGGTACTCAGCAACAAATGATTGCAGTTTCATGAAATTTGGTATGATGACCCATAGATATGCAATGTCAGGTTTTTCGCTGGATTTCCCCTTTGACCTTCGCGGTTTGACCTTCACCTCGGAAATCTTGCCCGGGTCAGTACTCAGCAACTAATAATCGCAGCTTCACCAAATTTGGTATGGTAACTCACTATGACCCATAGATCGCAAAATCAGGTTTTTTGCTGGATTTCACCTTTGACCTTAGATCTGTGACCTTGACCCTGGAAATCTTGTGCGGGTCAGTACTTGTCAACTAAATATCGCAGCTTCACCAAATTTGGTATGGTAACTCAGTTTGACCCATTGATGTGCATCGTCAGGTTTTTTGCTGGATTAGACTTTTGCCCTTTGCGCTGTGACCATGAACCTGGAAATATTGTCCGGGTCAGTACTTGGCAATTAATCCTCACAGCTTCCCCAAATTTGGTATGGTAACATGAGGCAGGAACTCTTGTCCAGGCCGAGGGGTATTCAGCAACGCGTTATGTTTATTGGATTTATTATCAACTTGCCTTGCCATTTCTTTAAAAGCGAAACTGTGTACTGAACTGCAAATACATGGATTTTTCATATTTTTGGAAAACGTTTTAACCAAGAACAATGATTAAAATTGGGTCAATAATCTCATCTGTTTCAAGACGTTTTCTCTCCCCTCGGTTTTCCGTCCACCGACCGCCACTGATATTAAACACTGATAGATTAACATGTAAAGAATGTTATTGTCCTCGACAGAGATTTATTTAGGTTTGCTGTCATTTATATAAGAAGAAAACTTTTCTCTCGACATGAGAAGTACAGCGCTACAGAAATCAATCACCCTGCCCGATTATAATTGCCTGTCGTTCGTTAGATTGAGACAACCGCACCGATCATTTCCTCACAGCCTCAGATTCAATTCACCATGAATACCCAGCACACGCGGGCTCAGATGGCACTCGATGTTTCCATCACTGTTGGGAAGGTTTTGCAGTATCAATGAAGATCAGCGCAGACGGAGCAAGAGTCGAAAACGAAAGTTCGCTATCCGACAATAACAAGAAGGGGGGGAGCATATTTAGGGTCATTTATGTTTTGTTTCCAGCGATTTTTTTTTTGGGCACTGGATGCATTCATTTTAACAGAAGAACTAGCTATCTGAACTGAGTTGTGGTCGGAGCATTCAGAGTGCCGATCGGCGCTGACCAGTGCCAACCAGCATCGGCAGAACCCTGGTCCTGTCTTCCTATGGGCAGATGTCTACAGGTGCCAAAGCAGTGGTGTGGCTGCAGCACTAGGGCTGCTTTTAACCCCAGAGGCCCCTCATTGCTCCCTGTAGAAAGCAGAAGGCTCTCTGCTGCACACTGGGCCATATGGAGGTCACAGTTCCAGGAGGGGTTGGCATCAGCCTGGCCTTGCTGTGACTGTCTGACTGTCCACTGGGATTTCTCTCCGTTTACCTCCACCTTCCTGTTTGTGTGTTTACACTTATAATTCCTGCTGCTTCTATACTTTATACCGCATTTCATTTAGGAGACAGCAGACGTTGTTGTTCAAAGCGAGGAATAATAAGTGCGCACTAAAGGTCACTGGGAGAAACACAAACACAGTTGTTTACAGCAGCTGTAAGACTCTGTCCTTCTCTGCAGTCACGGACTGACTCATCGACCGACCAAATGTTTTTGTTAATATTTTGTTTCTATTTCATTCTTTTAAACACATGATAATGATAGACGCAATAGTAAACATTGTACATCAATCAGAGAAGGGAGAAAAATATGAGAGTCCATGGAAGAGTAAAAGGAAAAAAAATGGATCTTTTAGCAAAATAAAGTGATGAGTAAAACTTGGCTACCTCGGTTACATTAGTCGTGAGTTGAATTTTTAGTGTTGAATTGTTTTTGAAGTTGATGGCAGCAGGGTGAGCCGCACATGTGCAGATGCTGTTTCTCCTAAACCCGCCTCACCTCTCGTGCTCGTCTCTGTCTTCCACAGCTGTGCACTCAGGGCGATGCCAGCCAGGTCATCGGGCCCCTCACCGAGGGCCAGAGACGCAATGTGGCCGTGGTCAACTCCTTGTACAAGCTGCAGCAGGCCATGGGAAAGGTATCTCGTCGACGTTTAGCCCAGTTAGCCTCCCACGTGATCTTGGCCCGCAGGTCACCTGCAGATCTCAGCAGAGTGGCGCCATCAAAGATGCAATTTAACAAACACAAGTCACTGAATCTTTTAAGAATAACTGAACTGCGTACGATAATGGCACGAGCTGGTCCTAGTAGATGACGGTAGGATGGACAGGTAGATGACGGTAGGATGGACAGGTAGATGATGGTAGGATGGACAGGTAGATGACGGTAGGATGGACAGGTAGGCATATAAAGTTATGAAGCATCATGCTACTGCGCAGTGTACTCAGTGATTGCTGGTGTCAAAATTTACAATGAAATGTAATTGAGTCCAGGACCTTACGTTCTAACTGCAAATAACACAATCTTTAGGTGTAAAGCCTCATTTAGAAAATGAATAGAACATTCTGGTCTCAGTTCAGGTCTTCATTTCGCTCAAGTTATACTGCTGAATCTGATGAGTTATTGAATATACAAGCATGTCCCGACTGGTGGTGCCAAGAACGCCAAATTCTAAAGAATTTCTCAATGTAATTATAACAGCGCTACCACAACATAGATCAGAAAGTGGAACGAGGCATTCTTATTATAATTTAGCTAATTAACTTCTGAATTTTTTAGTGGGGGGAAAAAACTAATTACTGTGCCTTTCTTTTTTTACAACTTGTCCTACACCATTTAAGTTGAACGAAAAATTCTACATTTCAAAGTACTGCAGATAATGTGCAGAACTCCATTATCCATCAGTGTTATTGCCATTCATCTCTGCCTCTCACCAGGCACTTCTGTAGGTCCTACAGATTATCCTTAATTTACCTTTTCCTGCCTGCATATCTCAGTGTCCAATCACTGCAATCTACTCCCCAGCCAACCTAATTAATGACGGTGCCAAAGGCTCTGCGTGCTGAAGTGTGTGCTCTGGGCCGGCGTTTGATTAATTTGGCCTGATGTTTATCAAGGGGAGGGATGGGGCTTGTTTTCGGTGTACGCCAGGCAGCAGGGAATGGACTGTATTAAAAGACTGCCTTCACCAGGGATGGTTCCTGGGGAACACCACAGTTTTCCAAGCGTAAGTCATATTCGCAGTCACCCGATGCAGTAAGTGGAGAGAAAAAAAGCACCTGATTCACTAGTGAATTGGTGGGAGGAGAGAAAGAAGGTGGCAGTTACTGGGAGAATCTGAGTTTGTTTTATCAAAAATAGATGGCCCTGTTTTTTTTTTTTTTAGAACGATTATTTTTCCTCCTCTGCTTTGATGATTAATAGCCTAATGAAGTGGAATTACCCTCGTGGTGAAAAATTTAAAAGGCCGGGTTATCAAAATTTTAATTTCGGAAGGTTCTGGAAGAGTCCCCCGGGCGGGGAGTGCGTAGGTGAACAATGATATTGGACGCCTGGGACGGTGGTTTCCTCGTCTGAGTGGTAGCAGCTTCTAGGAGCCGGCAGGGGAGGTCATGGCCTTCGTTTGGCTCACCGTATCGTTTCAGATGGCGAGCTTATTAGCCAGACGCTATGGCTCATGTATGGAGAGGGTGAGGTGGACGATGCTGACCCTTTCCATCTGTGCTGCTGTTACTGTTAGCTTAGCGAGGGATATGCAGGCTGACGTATGCCGGCTCCAGTGCAGACATCTGGTGTAAAGATTGGCTCCCTCCCCAGCATTGAACAGTCATTAATATGTCTTGTCATTTTTATGAGTATTTGGGGTGAGAACAGTGGACAGTATTTGAAATGCAGATATGCTAATTCCCTTTAGACCCATTTTATTTTGAGAGTTTGGTATTAGTTGCTAGTGACTGTCATTTTTAATTACCTGTGTGACCAGAGCTGTATATCCGGGGTAGATTTTGCATGTCTCTGTTGTGGGTCTGTGTTCTGATGTGACCCGTCTCTGGTGAGATTAAGCTCTGATGTGACCTCTTTGTTTCACAGGTGATCTCTGGGATGACCTCATTCCCTCCAGCTGCGGAGCAGTCCCTCTCCTCTGCATTGGAGGTATTCTCTTCTCACTATTCCTGGCCCTCATAGACAACCTCTCACTGCAACACTGATACTACCTCTCACTGCACCACTGACTCTACCTCTCACTGCACCACTAATACTACCTGTGACTGTAACACTGATACTACCTTTCACTGCACCACTGATACCACCTCTCACTGCACCTCTGATACTACCTGTCACTGCAACACTGATACTACCTTTCACTGCACCACTGATACCACCTCTCACTGCACCTCTGATACTAGCTCAAACTGCACCACTGATACTACCTTTCAGTGCATCACTTATACCACCTTCCACTGCACCACTGATACCACCTCTCACTGCACCTCTTATACTTGCTCTCACTGCACCACTGATACTACCTCCCACTGCACCACTGATACTACCTCTCACTGCACCACTGATACCACCTCTCACTGCACCACTGAAACTACCTCTCACTGCACCACTCATACTACCTCTCACTGCACCACTGATACTACCTTTCAGTGCATCACTTATACTACCTCCCACTGCACCACTGATACCACCTCTCACTGCACCTCTTATACTAGCTCTCACTGCGCCACTGATACTACCTCCCACTGCACCACTGATACCACCTCTCACTGCACCGCTGAAACTACCTCTCACTGCACCACTGAAACTACCTCTCACTGCACCACTCATACTACCTCTCACTGCACCACTGATACTACCTTTCACTCCACCAGTTATACAACCTTTCACTGCACCACTTATACTACCTCTCATTGCACCACTGATACCACCTCTCACTGCACCTCTTATACTACCTCTCACTGCACCACTGATACTACCTCTCACTGCACCACTTATACTACCTTTCACTGCACCACTGATACTACCTCCCACTGCACCACTGATACCACCTCTCACTGCACCTCTTATACTAGCTCTCACTGCATCACTTATACTACCTTTCACTGCACCACTGATACTACCTCCCACTGCACTACTGATACCACCTCTCACTGTACCACTGATGCTACCTCTTACTACACCACTGATACTACCTCTCACTGCACCACAGATACTACCTCTTACTGCACCACTTATACTACCTCCCACTGCACCACTGATACTACCTCTTCCTGCTGCAGGAGGTGATGCACCACTTAAAATATCTTTATCAGTCCAACCAGCGCTACCTCAGACTCTACCATTTCCCTTTGTGGCCCTGTCAATAATTTTCTCATTGAGCTGAGTACATGTCAAAGACTGCAGGTCACGTGAACACATGACATTCCAGTACTGAGCTGTAACTCTATAGGGCATTTCATATTGTTTGTTCACAATATGCGCCAAGATACTTCCGAGTGGCTGAACGCGAGCGGCTTCCCACTGACCTGAAGAGAACCGGCTGGGAAAGTCTGTCTTAAATTTATAAGTTCGGGGTTTATGACGTGATATTTTGTAAAACGAGACGAGAAATGCTGACTGTTAAATCTGAAAACATAGGTTGTGTAACCAGCAAATACATCTGTGGTGATATACGATGTATCTACCAGCCACCCACCTGCATTAATAACCAACTACCGACGAAGTACTGTTACAAGCCGGGCTTGCAACGCCTATCGGCGGCAAGTTTAGCCTGCTTTTTGCCCTTTGGCTTTTGCAGCTAATGTGACCGCTGAGGCCCTGGTGACAGCATTGTCTGGTGACAGTCAGTGACAACAGCATCCGCCGAGGAAAAAGCACATAACTGTTTATTTTTAACAATATTTAATGATATTAAAATGGTGGTGAGACAGGTGAACAAATAAATTCTTGCGCTGAACTGTTCAGTAGACAAGAACGCCTCTGTCTCAAACTGCAGATTCAGCTTACTGTGCCCTCGCGTTCTTGGAAGTTTCTACTCCCGTTCTCAACCTCTCAAGTTTGAATTCACAAATATTGGAGTCCGTGAGAAATGGCAGTGCTTATGCTAGCTAGCATTTATCCAGCTGTAAAGAAACACCCACAATTAGGCTACGCAGTTGATGGCTTAGAAGTAGCTGTCACCATTGAATTGGCTCCATCGATATTCTTTCCGATTGACACAGTACAAGACAAACTTAAATGTGTCAATGAAATGGCAAAAGTAACAGCTGTAGCACACTGAATGCTTGCAGTCTTTTTTTAATGTACTGCAAGCAAACTAATTTTTCACTTGCGTTTCGTTTGGAACTCTTCGGCTTTTGCCACCTGGAAGAACGTCTATTACTGCTGAGACGTCATGGTAAATTGTCGTATAAGCTCTCTTCCGTATCCATGCTCTTTACCTGTCTGTTGAATACTGAGACATTGCAGCAGATGGCTTCATACCCTTGAAATCTATGGTCCTGACTCTGCTCCACAAGCACATACAGCCCTGACGCCTCCTGGGATGGCCGAGTATGGACATGTTACCATTGTTCCACACTTCACGTAGCTCACATCGCCTTAAGCGGTAATCGATATCCAAACCAAGCGCTGTGGGTGTGTTCTGGCCATGCAGTCAGCAGGCTCTGCTGTGTGGATTCCTTTGGTGAGTGTGTGGAGCTGCAGGTATATGGAGATGCACAGAGAAGCAGGATGCACACTACAGAGGATGCGGAGCCAGCATGGGGATTGGCACTGCGGATGGGAATGTTGAGACAGATCAGCGCGGTGCCTTTGGGAACTTCTGCTGTCAAGCACAGTGCACTGTTTCCCTCCCAGCCATTTACTGTCAGTGTGAGGCATGGCTGCTGCAAGGACCGTCTCTCGCGAGGAGCGGTTCGTCTTACGATGAGATTTGTGGGGTTTTTTTTTTTCCTTTTTCTCTTGATGCTTTGAGCCCTATGTGCCGGTTTAGGGGCCACATAGAGTACATGCAATAACCCGAAATGCTGAAAAGTTGGTCTCCCCATCACAGTAAGCAACCCCTTTATATAATACGCAGTTCAAAGGGTTCAATTGAAAATCAGTTCTTGTTTCAATCCCTGTTTCCTTAATGACAACTTTCTTTTCTCTGTGGGCAAAGTTTGGAATGAATGCAGTTTCTCCTCTGAATTTGCATAATAAACCCTCACCATGAAGTGAGTGGGGATATCAGAATAATAGTTTTCCTTCTGCATTTCCATCCATCTGTGACACGCCCTCTCCTGGCCAGGACTCGTATACCGTTCTATATTTGAGTGGCTGAGAGCAAAAGTCTGCTGTCTGACTTTTTCCAAGCTATGTAAAAAAAATAAGATTTGAAGTTTGGTCTGAACAGAAAAATCACTTTATTTTACACTTCACACTTTTCTGGACTCCGTTACGACAATATGCATATTTTGTTTGTACAAAATAAAGTGATTTTTCTGTTCAAACAAAACTATTTTCTCAGAACTTGGCTAGTCAGATAGTAGACTTTTGGTCTCAATCGTTTCTCAGTGAAATTTTATATATGGATACACCTTATTGTGTAGATTTGCCTTTTCGTGTGTTTATCCATCTGTCTGTCACTCGTGGTGTTTTGTTTTTAGACCAGATATCTTCCTGCCATCGCGTTCTTTTACAGGCCAGAACTCCTAATCCGTCTGGTATTTCTCAACAAAATGTTATATATGGCGCATCGTTTTGTGTCGTCGTGCCTTTCAGGACTTCAGTTCGTCCTCTTGTCCGTCTCTCCTATGCATTCTGTTAGCAGGCCAGATATCGGCCATCTCATTCTTTCCCCGGACAGAACCTAAATGTTCAGTATTTCTCCAGGAAATGTATTGTGTGGACACATTTTATTCTGAAGATATGCACTGCACATGTCTGTTCATCATCCTGTTCATCTGTTTGTCCATCTGCAGGCATTTTTTTTCTTCAGATATCAACCATCCCATGGTGATCCAGACGTTGACTGTTAATCTTTTCACCCCCACCAGTGCCCAGTTCTCACTGCTATTTATCCCCGTGGCCGGGCTGTCTGTTCTCATTACATTTCATGTACTTAGCTGACGCTCTTCTCCAGAGCGACGTACAAAGTCCAAAAGTGCAGAGCTTATTCCTGATTGTTAAAAGTTCAACATAACGAAAAGATGCCATATGGCATTATTGGGAAAAAATGCTCGTCACGCAAGTGTGCCACATGGCAGCACTGGGGATGAAAGCGTTAAGTCTCAGTTTAAGACAGAAATAAGTGCGGAGACTGATGTGTTTTTAGTTTGTTACTGGGCTCTCGCCGCCTCTTCCTCTTCTGACTCTACCTGCTGGTTTCGAATTTTGACCCACCCTGCCACGTTAGATTAGCTATGAACTAGAACAAACAGAGCCATCTTTGTTTTTCTCTCCTCCGCACCGAGACCACACGATAATGTTCCGGAGGGGGGCCGGGCGGCGGGCGGCGGTCTCCGGGGCCGAATCGTGACCTACACGCTCACTGATTTGCTCTCTCACTTTGCACAAGAAAAGAAAATCCACTGAATTCCTGCACAGTGGGGATTGCCTTTTCCCATGTAATTATAGATTTTCTCCTTCTATGGTTTGTCCTCTGGTCCTTTCTGTCCTCTGTTTTATCACGATTTCAGGACTTGTTGACGTTTCATGCCTTCTTCAGTGAGATATTTATTTTCAAGTTTTTAAAAATCAAATTAATGTGAAGAGCTCTTGCCCATACAAAGGCACCTTCTATCGTTAATGGAAAAGTTATTTATAAAAGTCGCAAAAACTGGTCAAGATTGACTTATTGACGCCATACAGGCACGCGTAACCACTCACAAATGCATACACATACACAAATGTGCAGGTTAGATTGATAGATCGATAGATGCCATCATTGTCATTGTATTAAAAACAGAACGAAATTAGGAGAGCCTCTCCAGTAAGAGCTTCAAGTCACTCATACATATATCAAAACATGCAACTCGCAGGACAGACACAATAAATGATAAATAGGTGCTATAAAAAGCAGTAAGGTTTAATATCAGGAGGGAAAATAGCGGTCGAGACATGAACTTTATCAAGGGAGCATAAATCTGCGCTGGCGATTTGTCTCCCAGGTTCAGGGTATTTGCTGATGGACGCACGCGGCCTCTGAGAGACCAGTCTATTGAGAGCAGATTGACCTCAGAGGAGATCGAGCAGCAGATAAGCAGAACTGGGTGGGGGGGGCGGGGGGTTCGTTCTGCGTGACCTGCTCACGATATCATTCGTGCAGAGTGGAGCGTGTGGTGGTCACGGTCGCCAGGTGTCACGCAGAGAAAGCGAAATGTCATCCTCTGAGCTAATTACATGTGGATCACAGGCGAAATGCCAGCCTGTCCGGTGTTCAATAGCCGCTCAGTGTCAAATGTCCGTCAGTCACGCGTGCGACAGGAACTGGCCCGGTAGAACGCTTGCACGCGCACACGCACACACACACGCACACACAAACTCACACACACACCACTATGTCTCCACTTGCGTTTTCTTCAAATTAGCCGCTGTCCTTTATTTCCCGCACTGTGGATTAGGTTGCCGAGGCAGATTAGGTTTCGCCTTCAAGATAAGGGAAATAAATTGCGAGCCTCGAGTTCAAAAGAGGTAATTGGCTTTTAAGTAGGCCAGGATTTTTTATTTTGGCTTCTGAGCGTCTGCTCGAATTAGCATATGCATGAGCTCGCGCCTGTGTGCGCGCAAGGCTGTTCATTCATGTGCAGCCTGGAATGTGTTTTCTTTTTTTTTTAACCTCTTCCTGTTCCTGCTCTTCTACAGACGCTTCAGGCCCTGATGGTCGCCGCCGTCCAGCCACTGCTTTTGTCCGTCAGCGACTCTGTGGAGGCCATCATCATCACCATCCACCAGGAGGATTTCTCTGGGTAAGGGTCCACCTACATTTCCCATAAGGCCATTCTGCAGATCACTTCTTTAAGATATAACTTGTGTAAAATTGTGATATGAGTGTTCTTAACTGACCATTTTACTGCTGATTAAACAATGGCCACTGTTAATTGAATGCAATGGAGTGATTGAGTACTAATTGAAGCACCTATTACTAAAACCCCATAAGTCACACATGACTTGACTTGACTTGTGGGGTTTAATAATCAGTGCTTCAAATTTCAGGGATATCATGGTTTCGCCCCACAGACTGCCGTCGCCGCATCCGCAGATTTTAGCCTGTAGCGCGATAACTCACAAAATACTTTACATTGGCTTCTCATTTTTAGTATATGGGTAGGTATGATGGAGAGGATGAACTGATTAGATTTGGGAAAGTATGCACTCCTCGGTTTGCCACCAGGTGGCCCTATATATTGAAAACATCCGTTTTTTAACCATATCTCTGGAACAATTTCTTACACGGACCTCAAATTTGCCTCATATTGTAGGTCTAGTAAAGGGGGAATCTAATAAAGGGGGCTCTGTGGATTGGGGAATTTCAGGGATATACCCCTTGCTGTTGGCCGCTGACACCGCAGGCTTAGTTTGAATTTGTAAATCACCTCCTGCAAAACTTGTTCCACAAATAGTGCCTTCATTTACCCACAAGGCCACTCTCCACACATAATTAGGGTTCACAGAAATTCCAGATGAACTGACTTATTATTTTGAGATGCACATGTGATCATAATGTTCTGTGCTGCGGATGTAGCAATGGCTACTGGTAATCAAATAAAATGGAGATCTTGAACCCAGACACTGAGTTTTGGAAATGCATTTCAGAAAAGCTACTTAAATGGGTTAAGTGAAAGCTGTTACAACCCTTATCGGTTTGGCCTCTTATCTCAGGCACCATTACGTAAATGTCACCAGTGTGTAATCTGCTGCGAAATGAAAGATTCATCGTAAAAAGCTTGCCATTGATTGACATCACAAATCAATCGTGAGACGCATTTAGCATGACCCTTTCTGAAGTGCAACATTGACACCAAGGGGATGTGGAAAAATGCCTAACTGCCTTGGGTATGATTTGTTTTAATTGTTTGAAATGTATTGTTCAGTCGCATCCAGAGGAAAACCTGTGACCTGAATATCAAATTTCACATGGATTTGATGTACACAAGGGGTGATTCTCCACCGATAAAAATGTCAAATGTTTGCTTTAAGGGCCTGATTTGAATACTGCTGTGCATGATTGGACACAGCCCACAAAAACAAATGGGT